>CM072533.1:1200000-2400000 GCA_036898165.1 Silybum marianum | reverse complement strand
TAAATTGACTGTAGTTCAAAAAAATAAAGAGTTTCAATATATCCGATTCCCAAATGCGTATTGCATAATTAAAAATATTAAGAAGTAAAATAAATAAATTCCGAACTAGATTGGAAATGTGAGTTGTGACATGTCCAATTAATTTAATAATATTGTCAATTGTCATATTAGATCAACCTAAAAGTGTAAAATACAAAGTCCAAAAATATTACATAAATAATAAATTATTCTATATATATGTATGTGTTATATATATAATTTAAAATATAAAAAGCATGCGGTGCGGTGCGGTTTGAACCGCGGTTTGATAGCTCAAAACCGCAAACCACACCGCATAGTGCGGTTTGGTAAAAATGAAAACCGCACCGCAAAAGTTCTAAACCGCGCTTTGCGGTGCGGTATGGTGCGGTGTGGGCGGTTTGTGCGGTTTGGATGAACACCCCTAGTTTTCATATATATAGGGAAAATACTCAAATGACCAAAGTCCAAATTTAAATTGCTCTACTAACCATTTTTCTTCGGACTTTACCCAAATGTCACTAGGTCAACAATACCTAGGTCCGCAATAATTACGGACCCACTAAACTAGCTAAATGACAAAAAAAATAAGAAAATCGGACTAGGTTCGCAATAGGGACTAAATGTGTAAAATTTGTAAGTTTATTGCGGACCTGTCATTACAGACCTAGGCCAAAAAAACTTGAATTTTATTGTCGTTTAGTGGGTCCGTAATTAGTACAGACCTAATGACATTTAGATAAAGTCAAAAAAAAAATGATTTAAAGATCAATTTAAATGAAACTTTCATCATTTGAGTCAATTTCCATTTTCATATATCTTTATGTTTACTTGTTTTTGTTGAAATTTTTATGCATTATTACCTAGATTAACTACACCTATTTATGACCCAATGCTTCATCTAGTAATCTATGACAATTTACAGGAAGGGTTCAATTATTACTTACGAAGGCAAGAAATACAAAATTTGAAAATCCGATAGAATATGGAAAAAAAAATGCAATAATATAGGTGATAAATTAATAATAATAAAATACTATCTATTTAAAAAAAATAGATCATACTTTTTTTAGATTTAAAAAGAATAGAGTAACTTATGACATCATCATGTTTTTAGGACACTTGATTAATGACTATGTTATGATAGTGATTTAGGAGGATTTTATGCTTCAATAACTGTGCTGTATTGTATGGTAAAGAAAGGAATTTAAGAATCTTGGCATTTTATGGTTCTAAATAACTCGTTATGGCGCGTTATGACAACAAGGCTAAGGTTCACTGACACATTAACCCCTATTTGCTTGCACTGTAACGCGTTATGGGACGTTATGACATGTTATTTTGTAAGGTGTGAGATTACTTTAATATATAACTTAAAGGATAAATGATAATTATGTATGAGCGCTAAGGATATACGCTCTTGAAGTTGATAAATCGGCTACTGTCAAAGACCGAGCAAGGCCGGAAGATTGGATCCCTCACCTTCGAAGACCTCCGAGAGGTGGGGTGGAGACAACTCAGATAGAATCTCTTAAAAGAAATTCTCAACACGGTGACTCTATCCAATATCAGGGATAGATGGAGAAGGCTGAATCTGATGGACGGGTCAGGAGAGTATACGGTGGCTTCTGCTAGGAATTAATTGATTCTAACATATTAGAGATTGACTAGACACCCACATCCTGGAACAGGTTGGTACCCATCAAGGTTAATGTTTTCGTATGGCGGATGGGTCCGAATAAGATACCAACTAGGAATAACCTGACTAAAAGAGATATAGATGTCAATTCATGTTTGTGCCTGGTTTGTGAAGATGAAGTTGAATCGGTGAACCATCTTTTCTTCGAGTGTCAGGTGGCGAAGGACATCTGGAAGAATATAGGCAAGTGGTGGAACCTTGATATCCCTATTCTTAACTCCGTTCAGGATGGAAGCACTTGGTGACGGCCCTAAGGTTGAGGAAAAAAGTGACTGAATGCTTGGAAGCGGCCTCGTTTACGGCGCTCTGGTTCCTATGGTCTTTTCGGAACGGGACCCTTTTCAAATCCATCAAACCTAAAAATGCGGCTATTTGGGATAACATTGTAATACACTCGTTTAATTGGGTGTACTATAGGAGTAGTGACTGCAAAATCATTGGGTTGGTTTTGTAATTCTCGACTAGCGCCTTGCTATTGTTTTTAATAGTTGTTGTTGTTCAAAAATTATGTACGAGCCCTATGACATAAGTAAGTATAAAAAGGGAAGTTAAAACTAAAACCTTAAATAGTTTAATAGTTACTCGCATTCCCGTACACGAAAAGGCGAACACGGATTCTTTGAAAATTGAAGAAAGCAGTGAATAGAGATTCAAAAGATTTAATTCCGAATTTATATCATTTTCTATAATCTATATATATTTGGTATCATAATTCTTCTTTATTTTTTAGTTTTATTACTTTATATGAATTTAATTCGTTCTACAATATTATTCAAAACACTACCACATACAAGTATGTGTGTGTATGCAGGGGTGGAGTCAGGAATTTACATAAAAGGGAGCACCAACTAAAATATAAAAGCCCATTTGTATTTTCATATCCTAACTTCAACCGAAAGTGCCTTACTATGTTTTTTAGCCATTGATGATTAACATATCATATAGGCAGGGTCACCGAGTCGGTAGCAAATTCATCATATTTTGGTTTTATTTGGTATGGAGAGGTAGAACACTAGGAGGATAGACACACAGACTGATCTAGAATTTTTTTGGAATGATGACACCATTTGACTATAAAAAACAAATATAGGGAAAAAAGTTCAAATGGTAGCACCATTGACTATAAGGAACAAATTGATTTTTTTATCGGTGGCACCATTTGACTAAGAAAATGACACTAACAAAAGATTCGTACTCGGGTTTGGGGTGGAAGAAAAGTCTTGCAAACCAACTCTACCAAAAAAAACCTTGTTCTCATTGTAGTTTCAATACATACAGTGAGTCAGTGACACACAACAAATGCACTTTTCACAAATCCAAAAAATTTCACCCTTCGAACGGAGGAATAATATGATGACATGTGCCACCTATGGTCCCAAGGTAGGTCCGTCCATGGATAGACGGAGGAAACAGTAAATGATAATCGTGAAATTCACCATGTATGAGGAAGCGATAATCTCAAATTCTAAATAGGTAAATGTTAAATATAAAAAACAATAATTAAGTGGGTCAAATTTAAGTGGGTCAATTTATAGGGAGGTCCAATATTTAATAAATGAATAAATAAAGACGTTTTAGAACTTGAAATCAAATGATTGTTTGCATATTAAAGAAAACTAGGAGGCATCGATTCCCTTTCTAGCGCCATTGGGGCTCCGTGACTGTGTCTATGTGTTTATACATACATATATATATATATAGGGTTAGGTTCAAATGTGAACTCAATTATGGTTGTGAACGTGAGGACGAATCTCAGCCACACATCTTCGGTTATGGTGGACGCGATCACGGAGGATTGACGCGATTCATGGGAGGGTGGAGATTATTAAAGGAGGGGAACCAGGTCAAAGCCGCCTTTATTGACCGGATAAGTGGCTGAGATTCGTCCTTACATTCACAACCAAAAATGAGTTCACATTTGAACTTTTCTCTCTCTATATATATATATATAGAGAGAGAGAGAGAGAGAGGAAGGTTCAAATGAGAACTTTTGATTTCTAAAGGAACTAAGGGACAATTGTGGATCACATATGATGTGGGTCCCACATAATATTAAATCATTTATGATTTAATTTAATTTAATATTAAATCATAAATAATTTAATATTATATGGGACCCACATCATATGTGGTCCACAAATTGTTCCTTTGTTCTCTTAAATATGGGTGGTTCTCGTATGATCCCTCCCCTATATAGATTTATGGCGATAATTAAATAAAAACCATAAAAATGTTACAAACTCGTAAAAACCGGTATAAAAATAAATTTTTACATGATTTTTTTCCATCAAATGTTAGGATTTAAGATATTATTTCACATATATAGGGGAGGGATCTCACGGAAACAGGCTGGTCTCACGTGAACCCATCATATTTTTTTTACCTTCACAGTGTTTTTGCTGTGAAGTTTTAAGTGCAAAAGGGTGGTCTCACGGTCTCACGGAAACAAGCTTGTCTCACGTGAACCCAACCCTATATATGTATGTGTATATATATATATATATGTATGTATATATATACACACACGCCGCCTTTGGGCACGCCACGAAAAACGTCGTGAGATTTGACTTCACCGCCTCACCATGCTAGGGGTGGGCATTAGGTCCGAACCGGCACTGAACCGGTTTGGAACCGGAAATGAGAGATTCTTAGGACCGAGAATCGGACCGTATAGTCTATACCGGTACCGGTCCCGATTTTTCAGTCAAAAACCCGGTTGGAACCGATTGTTAATTTATTTGTTTTTCTTGAATTTAGTATTTTTGATTTTTAAGCCATGACATCACTTCAATAACCCATGCAATCCCTGTATTACAACTTTTTAAATATATTAATCCATGACATCACTTTTTAAACAAAATTCATATTAATCCATGACATCATTGTACAGTAATCCGTGAACACTTTCAATCCATGACATCACTGTACAGTAATCCCAAAATATTCATAGTTTAATACAAAATCAACCAACAAATATCATACTGTAATTTTCCATTGCCCTCTTTCCCATTGCTTTGTCACCTACTTTGTTTAAAGTTTGTGCAATCTCTATATAAACACAAAACCGAAAAGATTGTTGGTATTTAATAAAAAGTAATATTCGTTTCAAAATAGAACAAAATTGAAAAAAACCCAAAGCTATATCATCGTCCTTCAAGATGTTGTCGATGTCGTCTATTATCGGTTTTCTAGAGTTTCTAACCTAATCTTGGGTGCACAATAAAGCTTCAAATATCAACGTCGACAAACTAGTCCGATATTGTTGGTCCCGTTTAGGGTAATGACAAGCAAGTAAGAAATTGTAGAAGGGGAGGGGGGGGGTGAATACAATTTCACAACATTTTTCACTTTTTAAATTCTTTAATATAAAATATCAAGAATTACATTTAGAAACAGATTATTGCGGAAAATAACAGATAAAATCTATTCTAACAATCTAACACTTCAAAAACGAAAACATAACTTAAAACACAAAGAAGTTATGCTACTGCCGATTTCAGCTTCTTACTTAGAAGATCTCTCTCTTTCTAAAAGCATGATTTGTATGAGAGCCCTTCTTCTCCTTTCATAGTGCCCATGCATCAAATGCATGGGGACACTTGTCACAATATTATTTGCTAGTTGAGTTTCCTTTGGACAAAAAATGGGGTGCCATACTTTATAGTATAGATGAAAGGACAATGCACTATTCATCTTTTCTTCAAGTCCTTTGTTGTCGCATCAACTTTTAGATAAATACAAACATACCTTTATGATGAGTAAGGTGAAGTTTGTACTTAATAAACTTGGGCATCACGTTCTTGCAGTAGACAAACAAACATTTGGATAATGTTTGTATATAAAACTTGGAGGCCACGTTTTTGCAGATATTGATGACAAGGAGACCTTCATAAATATCCACCGAAAGAGCAAATAGAACATCATTCAAGGATATGTTAGAAAACATATCAGCTGGTACTTCCTATCAGCGACTCGCCGATTTTCCTTTGATTTGTCATTTCATCGGTGGATAAAACAGCTGTATAGAAATCGGCTGATGAAAAGCCTGGTATTTGATCGGATGTCATATCTTCATTTTCCACAAATGTTGATATATTTCTTTGGTATCAGCTAGTCTTCAATTTGCTGAACTTTTTGAGTATGACCAGACTTTTACAAATAACCTAAGACACAAAATATTTTGACTAAGGAAAGATTGAGAAGTCATCAACAAATCATCGGTGACCCAACAATCTCCCCCTATTTGATGATGAGACCAAATATTTTGACTAAGGAAAGATTGAGGAGTTATTAACAAATCATCGGTGACCCAACAATCTCCCCCTATTTGACGATGAGACCAAATACTTTGACTAAAGAAAGATTGAGGAGTCATCAACAAATCATTGGTGACCCAACATAGACTCATTTAAAACTCTACCACTAGTGCTAAATGGGGGAAAGGGATTTGTTTTGCAAAGTGATTTTTGAACTTCCTAGATTAATTTAGATTGGTTATAAAAATATGTATTGTTTTTGGAAAATAAGATGATCATTAATTGAAATGAGATTGTCTCTTGAACTTCCTTGATTAAATTAGGATTGGATTGTCACTTAAACATTTGGGTCGGTCCCAGTTAATTACCCGAAAAATTGGCACCAAACCGGTTTGGAATGGAAACTGAAAATGGAGAATTTGAAGGACCGAAAACCGGACCGGTTGGGTTCGGGCCGGTTCTTGCGGGTCAATTGCTCACCCCTACACCACGCCTTGTAGGGCTGTTCATCGATTGACATCCATTGGATGTGAGGGGAACCGATCAGATCCAATCATCCATTGGATGTTGGATTTTGACAACCGAACCGATCCAATTAACATCAGACAACCGAACCGATCCAATTAACATCAGACAACCGAACCGAACCAATCCAATGGATGATTGTATCGGTTCGGTTTCATTCATTGGATATTTTTATTGGATATCCGTCGGATATCCAATGGATGATCCAATGTGATTGGATCCATTCAATGTGTTAATTCAATCCAATTTTTTAACAATGAAACAAACTAATTAATCACCTTTAATATATGTTAAAACCAACACAAGTGAAGCTAAAATTTCAAAACCCAACACCAGTGAAGCTAAAAATTCCAAAACCAACACAAAAACAAATTTTGATTTAAGCAAATTAAAGACAAACTAACTGGATGATGGTTGGATGGATAACTGGATGGTAATTGGATGATGGTCGGTTCGGTTTGGTCGGTTCTGAACTGCCATCCAAGAACCGGCCGATCCAAATTGGATGTTGAACTTTTCAATCCGATCAGCTCCAATTACAATTGGATGCCCAATTATAGTCGATCAGTTCTAATTGGATCGGCCGGTTTCAATTCGATCGGTCGATTTTCTGCACACACCTAACGCCTTGCTCACGTCATTTATAACTTTGTTAAATTTAGAGAAATCTTTAAAACTCTATATAAAAGAGATAAATATTATTTTAATTTCCTTTTCGACCAGTAAGGTGTATTGAAAAATGTTTAAAAAGAGAAATAATATTTTATAACATGTATAGAATATTTTAATAATATAAGGATTGTTAGAAACTGTTAAAATAAAGTAATTGTTAAAGATGGATATAATCTTTTATAGAAATTTTGATTTTTAATATTCTATTTTAAAAAAAAGGGTCATAATATAAATGTTGAAGATGTTTTTGCTTGAAATTTCAAGCTTCTTATGGAAAATGGATGTTGTCGTCCTAATCCAATCATACACATATGGGATGTTTAATAGAGAGACAAAATGTGGTACCAAGTACGACCTTGAGAATGTGTAATTAATATGTGAATTATTGGTAAGTACGTGAATTATTGGTAAGAGAAAACCGTAGTTCGAGCTTAGATACACATCTTTATATAATAAATAACCGATAAAATGTAAGTAAAATAAACATGGGTTTACATACGCATTTTAAATGATTTTGTTTTACTTTTCCAATAATTCAATTAAAACCTTTCTCTATATATCTTCTCTCCATTTCAAAATAAATATCCATGAATCTATTTCATTTTGCTTCAAAAAAAAAAATCTATTTAAAAAAAAGTACCCTTAACTTTCCAATTCTAAGGTTAGAAACATTCATTAATTGTGACATTACGTTGATTACCGGCAACCCCAATCAACCCCACACTGAACCCGTCTTCAAACACACCAATATGAAGGGGCTTTTTTTACCTCACTCAATGTCTGAGGCTAACCGAGAGTCGACATTGAACCCATAACCTGTTTTGTATTTAAACTTTATCGAGACTCATTAAATGTGACTCTATTTTATAGGTGGGAATTTCTATTTTTATGCGAACCACCCAACTTCTATATTGGTATTAAACGGTGAGAATTATCGAAGCTTTTTCTACAAGGGGTATGTCGTCGGAAAACACTATTCCATTGATCACCAAGACGGAGGGCGGCGGCGATAATGGTGGTTGGTGGTGGAAGAAGGTGTTGGATTGGGAAGAAGCTAAGAATCAAATCTTATTTTCACTCCCTATGATACTAACGAATGTTGCATATAATTGTATACCCTTGGTATCGGTCATGTTTGCCGGCCATCTCGGAGAAGTTGAGCTCGCCGCCGCTAACCTTGCTAATTCATGGGCCACCGTCACCGGTTTATCGTTCATGGTTAGTTGTTTCTTCCCCTTTCTCGAGCTCCCTCACACACACAAATATAAGAGAGTATTTTGTTAATTTTCCGATGTATGGTTTGGATTTAGTGTATTGATGAACATACCCTTTTAATGTTTGTTGTAAATGTTCAGTGTTATTTAGGTGGTATTACGTACGAATCTCACGAAAACAGTCTGGTGACTCATGTTATCCCAATTCTCAAGTCTCTCTCTCTTTCTTTCTTTCTTTCTCTCCCTCTCTCTCTCTCTCTCTCTATATATATATATATAGAGAGAGAGAGAGAGAAGTTCAAATGCGAACTCAAATTTGGTTTGCAAATATGGTGACAAAGGAGAGCGCGACACATGTCTCATTCAGTCTGAATAACGAAGGGTATTTGGTATGAATAACGAATGTGAAGTTCATACATTATTCGGTATGAATAACACGCATTCAGTGTAATTAACACAACATTCACAGTGAATAACACAATATACAGTCTGAATATAACCCTTCGTTATTCAGACTGAATGAATGAGATACGTGTCGCGCTCTCCTTTGTCTTCATGTTTACAACCAAATTTGAGTTCGCATTTGAACCCACCCTTATATATATTATAAGGTTTTGTCCGGTGAGAAAGAGAGTTAAGCTGAGCAGTGTAAGAAATGATCTCCACTTTTGGATGCGCATTAGGATGAGATACACCAGATTAGTTCCCTCACATGTATTATCACATGTGATAAGGGTGTTATCACGTTTTCGTAAAATAGAGGTGTTCACGTTGGAACCTCCACCTATATGTTAAAAACTGACTGAAGTTCAAGGAAAACTACCATATAAATGAAAAACTGAGGAACACTCTAATAATCGTTCATTTGAACAGTATGCACAGGATTTTTCTTATAAGGGACTTGATACCTATGCATTTTAAAACTGTGAGTCCAGATGGTGTAGACAAAGTGGACAATATCTGGTACGATTGGCCTGAGTTGTTACACGTATGAAGGCCGGGAACCGGACTGGTGTGCTAGGGAGGACGTTTGGGCTCCCAAATGGGGGTGTGGATTGTAATATCCCACATTGGTTGGGGAGGAGAACTAAAGTTGCCTTATAAGAGACTTTGATACCTCCTCTTCAGATGCGTTTTAAAACCTTTAGTCCAGATGTGTGGACAAAACAGACAATATCTGGTACGATTGACCTGGGTTGTTACAATGCACACATGCATACAAATAATCGAAGATGTTTCTCGGTCTATGCACGTGTGCATACTATGCTCATTCGCATATCTCAAAAATTACTTACAAACTTGTATGCACATGTGCATACCGTACAAATGAATGGTAACTAAAGTATTACTCATTTTTCATTTTTAAGGGTTTTCCTGAACCTGACCTTATATATATATATGTAATTGGGTAACAAAGGGTGTAGATTCATACCAAGTATGATGGTTTAAGAAGTTGATCGCATTTTGTATAAGATAATTAATCATACGGAAATAGTTGCTCTATTCTTTGGATGTAAAGATCATGTGTGTCAACATCCCATCGCCCGACCCTATTTTCGAGTGGGATATAGAGGCTTTAATTTAATATTATCAATCATGTAGAGTTCATTATTTTTTTTCTTTGATTAGGTTGGACTAAGTGGAGCATTGGAGACATTATGTGGTCAAGGATTTGGAGCAAAGCTTTACACAACATTAGGAATATATTTACAAGCATCTTGTTGGATTTCCATCTTCTTCTCCATCTTCATCTCCATTCTTTGGTTTTTCAGTGAACCCATCCTCATTTTGCTTCACCAAGATCCTCAAATTGCAAAAATGGCTGATCTCTACATTAAGTATCTTATCCCGGGTCTATTTGCTTACGGGCTTTTAGAAAACATGTTGCGGTTTCTCCAAACACAATCCGTTGTCACCCCTTTAGTATTGTGTTCGATGGCCCCACTTATCCTCCATTTCGGCATTACGTATCTACTCGTACAACGAACTTCTCTAGCATTCGTAGGTGCCGCTTTGGCTTTTTCGATTTCGTTGTGGATTTCAGTACTTATGCTGGCATCGTACGTGCTTTTCACAAGAAAGTTCGAGGAAACGTGGCAAGGATTTTCCTCGGAGTCGTTTTATTGTGTTCTTGATACTTTAAAGTTGGCTCTTCCGTCTGCTGCTATGGTTTGGTCGGTTTTCGTGATTCTTTAAAGTTCTTAGAACACGAGTGCGTAGTTAGTAGAAAACTATGAATACCCACTATGTATAGGGACGCCTAAAATGTCCTTGCGTCATAATAAAATATTTTATAGGACTCTACGTTTCAAAAAACATCATATCTAAAAGCGTTACAATAGATTTATACGACATTTTTAGATTTTTCAACAATCATTTAGGACACTTTTAAATAAAGTGTCATATTAACTAATTTTATACGAATACTATTTGAAAAAAGTGTTCTATAAAAACATGGATTTATAAGACACTTTTCAAAAGTGTCATATAAAATAACTAATACAAAATTTTAATTTAAATATTTCCTAATAAACTTGTTGAAACGAGTAAAAACGTTCTATAAACCTATTGTAACATTTTTAGATAAGACGTTTTATAGTTTGGTTTTATAAACGTAAGTTCTATAAAGTATTATATTAGGATGCTTAGACATTCTATACATTTTATAAAGTCGATTCTTTTAGTAACCCATCATTGTTTTGAATCAAAGTTGACATTTTTTTGTTCTTGTTCTTGTATCTTTCGCAGTTTAGAATGTTGGGCTTCTGAGTTACTTGTGTTACTAGCTGGGATTTTGCCGGATTCAGAAATAACGACTTCCCTTATTGCAATGTGGTAAGATTATCGTGTTATATGTCGTACGCTTGTCTCAATTTTTCTTGTTGTATTAGTAGTTGTCAGTATTGTGCTTTGTGTTTTGTTTGTTTAACCTATTTCCCTACGTGCTTTTCTTTTTGTAAAAGTCAGGGGTTTTCACGGAAACAACTGATCTACCCCTTACAATAGAATCAAGGTCTCTATATATCCTACCTCCATACTCTACCTCTCTACAAGACTATTTGAGTCAGGGGTTGTTTACCTAGTGCTGAAGGGACTGTTTGTTTACTTTTTAACAGTTCCATAAAGAGACCACCTCTAAATCGTTAGGAGGTGAATTCTGTTTGTCAAAAAATAAGTTTGTCTCTTAATGGTTCCAAAACCCTTTAAATCATTTTGTATCATGGACCTCCCTTAAACATTAAGAGCCCTAATTACATCCTGAACAATTACCAAACAATTATATTTCATTTTGCACTATATCATAAGAGTCTCTTAATCACCAATGACGTGTAGCTCAGTTGGTTAAGGGGCGAGGAGATGTTTGCTCCAATAGGCCGTTGGTCTTGGGTTCGATCCCAGGTCCCCTCGCAATCGCCTTGCCCCTGGGTGAGTCAGGTATGCCCCTCACATTGGGGATGACAGCCTGAGTGGGCCGGTTTACGTGTCCGGAAAATACACGTTTTTTCTCCAATAAGAGTCTCTTAATCATTTTGTACTAAAGCATTCAACAACTTTTTTACATAGGGACTCATTTGATTGAAGACGCTGATAGTGCACCTACCATGTCAGTAGTTCACTTTTTTCTTTGGAAAGGGTTCCCCACTCAAGACAAATCCGGCAAATTATGACTATAAGTCATCTCAATGGCCAAAATTGGAACCAGGGTAGATGGGATATTCCAACACATTCTCCTGGACCTCAACCACCAAACCACAACCCTTATGGTTCCAACATTATTAGTTCACTTACCGGGTCAATTTACCCACTTTTCAATTCTCTCTTACTGACACTGCACTTTTATCTTATTAGCGCTTACCTAATTTATGTTGGTAAACGGCCACTGCTAGAAAATTGAGTATTTTCAACGGAAAATGTCGTTGAAATTTTCTACGAATTTTAGAGGGATTATTGACAGAACATAAATTTTCTACGAATTTTCAACAATTTTCCGTTGAAAATCTCTCACAACATGCATTTTCAACCAAAAATATTTTGACGAGACATTCCGTTGAAATTTTTTTGGTTGAAAATGCATGTTTGTGAAAGATTTTCAACGGAAATTCATTGAAAATTCGTAGAAAATTTATATTATGTCAATAATCCCTCTAAAATTGGTAGAAAATTTTCAACGACATTTGTTGTTGAAAATACTGAATTTTCTAGTAGTGGGCCCATTTGTTTTCGTTTGGTTCTTTACGGAAATTTAAATACCGAAGCAATTTATTTTATCGCAGTGCAAATACAGAAGAAATCGCGTTCATGTTTACTTATGGCGTCAGTGCTGCTGTAAGGTTAGATCGAATGATCTTAAAGAGAAACATTTCGACTTTTAAACTTTTAAACCGTATATTAATGACGTTTTTGACTTAATAGCATGCGTGTATCAAACGAGCTCGGAGCTAGGAATATCGATAGAGCTAAGAATGCCATGGGTGTGACTTTAAAGCTTTCGGTGGTTCTTGCCGTTATTGTCGTTTTAGCTCTACAGTTTGGTCATGATATATGGGCTGGCTTCTTTAGTAACAGTCTTGTGATCATAAACCAATTTGCTTCCATGACTCCCCTTTTGGTCATCTCAATCTTTCTTGATTCCATCCAAGGAGTCTTATCAGGTTTGCTAAATTTGGCACGTTCTTTCTTTCCTTTTCGCTCACACTTTTGCACAAACGAGTGATATTCACTAAAACAACTATTTTTTTTACGTTTTTATCCTTATGGGGTAGAGGATATGTCTGCATACATCCCACCTCCCAGACCTTGATTTTGGCTGGAATATACTGGGTTCGTTTGGTTGGAGAAAACTCAAATGAGAACCATAAATATTTTGAAAACATATATGGGAACAGTGGTGGATGTAGGATTTTTGCTAAGCGGCTGCAACTTTAAGGTGGATCAATAGCCTGGAAGGTAGTGTGATGTGTTTTTAGCCGGATTCCACCTTTTCGAAGGATTTTTAAGTTTTTTTGGTTGATTTTGAGGGACATTTTCGGTGTTTTGGTTGATTTCAAGGGACCTTTTCAGTTTTTGATTGATTTCAAGAGACTTTTTGGTGTTTTGGTTGATTTCGAGGGACGTTTGGTTTTTTGGTTGATTTCGATGGATATTTTAAGGACTTTTGGTTGATTTCAAGGGATTTTCTAATATCCAGGAGCACCCTTCAAAGTTTAGCGAGGTGTGTCTTTCATACCCCAAACTAGATTCTACTTACAAAAATAATAAGTTGAGCTTATATAGGTCCGCAGCCCATGCCTTGGAACAAACTATTTCATGTGTTATTCATGATGAATAACCGTGAATATAACACATTTTCATCATGAATGATTTTCATGATAGATATCTATAGATTCATCATGAATAATACACAAATAATTGGTTTCTAAGTTGTTGTCAAAATATTTACATTTCTTATTTGAACGTGCCCTTCATTTGGTTTGGTTTAACTCAAAATGTGGAATGAATAACATATAACTTTGCAGGGGTGGCAATGGGGTGTGGTTGGCAACATCTGGCTGTATACATCAACTTAGCGATGTTTTATCTTATCGGCATGCCAGTTGCAATCTGCCTTGCGTTTCTACTGAAACTATACGCAAAGGTGACGTTTTTATTGCTACATATATATATATATAGGGAAGGGTTCAAACGAGAACACCTCCATTTTAAGAGAATGCGAGAACACCATTTTACTATAGAGAATCAAATGTGATACTATTATTTCATCACATATGATACTAAATCAAAGATGTGGACGACTTTTGGCACGTTCTAGGTTGCGGGGCAAGTCGTCCTTACACCATTAAGCCCCTTCACACGTATTATCACATGTGATAAGTGTGTTCTTGATGTGATAGTATAATCCATCAAGACCATCATATGTGATACTAAATCATAGACGCAGACGATCTTTGGCGCGACCTAAGTCGTAGGGCATGTCGTCTGCACATCACCATGTCTCTACATGTGTATTATCACATGTGATAAAGGTGTTCTCGCGTTCTCGTAAAATGGGGGTGTTCTCGTTTGAACCTCCATATCTCTCTCTCTCTCTCTCTATATATATATATATATATAAGAATCCATCTTTTTTCTTAACGATATTCGTCTCTAACACTAAATCCCGTGCGTATAATATCTAGGGGCTATGGATCGGCTTAATATGTGGTCTCTCATGTCAAACGAGTGGCCTACTACTACTCGTGTATCTTAATAAGTGGAAGGGGGTGGAACTCAACGGTGGCAACAGTTAAGCCGACACGATTCTTGTTTGACCAAACGTCGGGTCAAACCGAAAACACGATTGAGATTTTGATTTCTTGATTATGATACATGTGAATGGCTTTTTTGTAATAAAATTGTGAATGTTTAAAGAATAAGAAAATGATACATTTAAATGACTTTTTTGTAATAAAATTGTGAATGTTTAAAGAATAAGAAAATGATACATGTGAATGGCATGTAACCCCTTTTAACTTGTGATTGTTGTGTATGCCATTATATTATTTTCTTTTCCATGTTTATCTTTCTATATAGGAAGAATAAATACTATTTTAATTCCTTTCCATGAATAAGGTGTATTGAAGAATAAACGTTTAGTTGATGAAAATAATATTTTAGAATATGTATAAAATATTTTAATAATACACTAAATGCTAAGAATTATTAGAATATAATAATCGTTAGAGTTAGAATATAATTTAGACTTCTAATTAATACTATATTTAAAAAAATCATAACATAATATTTGAAGAGATATAGAATCATTATAGAAAAAGAGTTAAAGTGAGAAACCCAAGAAGGGATCTGAACACTTAATCACTTTTAATATATCTGATACCCACCCATGATTTAGACCTTATGAGGGAGTTGATCTGGTGCATCTCGATGCATCTCATCTCGATATATCTCATCCTAATGTGTATCAAAGAGTAAATATCCCTTGTTACTGGTATCCAACCCTTGTTGAAGATAGCTTTTATTTCATATGATATAATGCTCAAAATTGCAAACTTCTTGTGGAAAATGGATGTTGTCATCATAATATTCCAATCATACACATATGGGATGCATGGTTAAGAGAACAAACACAAAATATCGTACGAACTTAAGAGTGTATGATTTATATGTGAATAATTAATAAGAAAAAAACATGAGTTCGAGAGTACGTATAGTACATCTTTATATATATAAATAACTTGTAAAAATGTAGGTAAAATAGACATGGGTCCACTTTTTTATCTTGAAAATCCTTTTGATTTGACTTTTCCAATGATTCAAATATGAATAATTGTTATTTAAATCTCTTTTTCTATATATTTTTTCTCTTCTAAAATAAATATCCATTAATCTATTTTAATTGGTTTCAAAATAAATATCTATTTTCGAAAATTAACATTAACTTTCCAATTCTAAGGTTAAAAACAGTTATTAATTGTGACATTACGTTGATTACCGAAAACCCTAATCTATCCCATACAGAATCCGTCTTTAAAAACATCAATATAAGAGGACATTTTGGCTCAATCAGTAACTGGAATTTGGGATCGAATCCATGACCTATCTTGTATTTAAACTGTACGAAGGCTCATTAAATGTGTGTACGGAGGCTCATTAAATGTGATGAAGCCTTGTTAATTGTGATATCTATTTTGGAGGTGGGAACTTCTATTTTTATGTGAACCACACAACTTAGATATGGGTGGGGACTGGTGAGATAATTATCAAAGCTTTTTCTGTAAGGGGTATGTCGTCGGAAAATACCATCCCATTGGTCATCACGGGTGAGGGTGGCGGTGGTGATGGTGGTTGGTGGTGGTGGTGGTGGTGGTGGAAGAAGGTGGTGGATTGGGAAGAAGCTAAGAATCAAATCTTATATTCCTTACCTATGATACTAACAAATGTTGCATATTTTTGTATACCGTTAGTATCGGTTATGTTCGCCGGCCATCTCGGAGAAGTTGAGCTCGCCGCCGCTAACCTTGCTAATTCATGGGCCACCGTCACCGGTTTAGCGTTCATGGTTAGTTGTTTCTTCCCCTTTCTCTCCCTCTCTCTCTCTCACACACACACATATAAGAGAGTGTTTTGTTAATTTTTGATCTATGGTTTAGGTTTGGTTTACTGATGAACATATATTTGTTTCACGAAGTAAATATTTTTTAGTTGTTTGTGAGAAAAAAAATGCAACTAGAATTTTTTCAAGGTTATCATAATACATGGGTTCTCAAATGATTAAGCCCGTGTGTGTATATATATGTATATATATATATATAGACAGAGAGGGGAAAGTTCAAATGTGAACTCATTTTTGGTTGTGAACGTGAGGACGAATCTCAGCCACTTATCCAGTCAATAAAGGTGGCTTTGACCTGGTTCCCCTCCTTTAATAATCTCCACCCTCCCATGAATCGCGTCAATCCTCCGTGATCGCATACGTCCACCATAACCGAAGATGTGTGGCTGAGATTCGTCCTCACGTTCACAACCAAAAATGAGTTCACATTTGAATCTAACCCTGTATGTATGTATATATACATATATATATATATATATACATATATATATATATATATATATATATATGGAGGTTCAAATGATGAGAACACCTCAAGTTTACGAGAATGTTAGAACACTCTTATCACATGTGATAATACACGTGAGGAACCTAGTGGTGTGCTGACAAAGTGTCTTGCGACTTAGGTCGCCCTAAAGGTTATTTGCGTCTATGATTTAGTATCACATGTGATGGTTTTGATGGATTATAGTATCACATCCAGAACCTTCTTATCACATGTGATAATACATGTGATGGGGCTTAATAAGGGCGACTTGGCTACAACATAGATCGGGCCAAAAGTCATCCACATCTCTGATGGAAATATAGTATCACATGTGATTGTCTATAGTAAAATGGTGTTCTCGTAGTGTTCTCGTTTGAACCCTTCCTATCTATCTATATATATATATATGTATATGTGTATGTATATATAGAGGAGAGATCATACGAGAACCACCCCTCTTTAAAAGAACAAAGGAACACATTGTGGACCATATATGATGTGGGTCCCACATAATATTAAATCATTTCTGATTTAATATGATTTAATATGATTTAATATTAAATCAGAAATGTGGGACCCACATCATATGTGGTCCACAATGTGTATGCCCCTTCATTCCCTTAAAAATCAAAAGTTCTCATTTAAACCTCCCTCTCTCTCTCTCTATATATATATATATATATAAGATTGGATTCACGTGAGAACTAGCTTGTGCTTTAGTGATACTCGTGAGACCATCTATTACAGATTAATGGTTACTTCGGTGTTGCTCATTTTTTCATTTTTTACAGTTTTTCCTAAACCTTACCTTATATATGTAAATGGGTAACAAAGGGTTTAGATTCATACCAAGTATGATAGTTTGAGAAGTTGATCACTTTCTGTCTAAGATAATTAATCATACCGAAATAGTCGCTCAATTCTTTGTGGGTAAAGATCAAGTCTGTCAACTTCATCATCACAGACCCTATTTTCAAGTGGGATATACATGCTCGTTTGCCTTTGGTTTAATTTAATATATATGATCAAAGATCAATCATGTAGTTCATTAATTATGGTTTTCTTTGATTAATTAGGTTGGACTAAGTGGTGCATTGGAGACATTATGTGGTCAAGGATTTGGAGCAAAACTTTACACAACATTAGGAATATATTTACAAGCATCTTGTTTGCTTTCCATCTTTTTTTCCATTTTCATCTCCATTATTTGGTTTTTTACTGAACGCATCCTCATTTTACTTCACCAAGATCCCCAAATCGCGAAACTGTCCGCTCTCTATATTAAGTATCTTATCCCGGGTCTATTTGCTTACGGGCTTTTAGAAAACATGTTAAGGTTTCTCCAAACACAATCTGTTGTCACCCCTTTAGTATTGTGTTCGATGGTCCCACTTATCTTACATTTCGGCATTACGTATCTACTCGTACAACGGACTTCTCTAGCATTCGTAGGTGCCGCTTTGGCCGTTTCGATTTCGTTGTGGATTTCGGTACTTATATTGGCATCGTACGTGCTTTTCGCAAGAAAATTCGAGGAAACGTGGCGAGGGTTTTCCTTGGAGTCGTTTTATTATGTTCTTGCTACTTTAAAGTTGGCTCTTCCGTCTGCTGCTATGCTTTGGTGGGTTTTCGTGATTCTTTGAAGTTTTTTATATAATACGAGTAATAAAATACTTTATAGAACTTAACTTTCTAGGATCAAACCAGAAAATGTCTTATGTAAAAGTGTCACAATAGGTTTATAGGACGCTTTTAGATTTTTCAACAAGTTTTTACGACATTTTTAAAATAAAGAGTCGTATTAGCTATTTTATATGACACTATTTGAAATAGTCATCTGTAAGAAGTGTCCTATAAAATAGCAAACACCACAATTTGTTTTAGAACTGTCCTAAGAAACTTGTTGAAACGTCTAAAAGCGTCATATAAACTTATTGTAATATTTTTAGATAGGACGCTTTATAGTTTAGTCTTTATAAACTTACGTTCTGTAAAGTATTGTATAGGATTACTTGACATTCTAGACGTCCTATAAAGTCAGTTTTGTTGCAGTGACCCATCATTCTTTTGAGTCAAAAGTTGACATTTTTTTTGTTCTTATGATCTTGTATATTGGCAGCTTAGAATGTTGGGCCTTTGAGTTACTTGTGTTACTAGCTGGGATTTTGCCAAATGCCGAAATAACAACTTCCGTGATTGCAATGTGGTAAGATTATCTTGTTGTACTGTATTAGTAGTTGTCAGTATTGTGCTCTGTGTTTCTTTGCTTCTTTAACACGTTTGCCTCTCATTAATTTGTCCTTGATGCATTTTTTGTTATTCTTTGTACATACTCTCACCTGTAGCCTATATATGTGCTTTTTTTCTTTCTTTATGCAAGCTGGGGTCTTCACGGAAACAGTCTATCTACCTATGAGGTTAGAAGTAAGGCATGTGTATATCCCACCCCAAAACTCTACCTCTGTGTGGGGACTTATTGAGTTATAGAGGTTGTTTACGTACCGCTGATTCAGTCAGCACGCCTGACTCGGTCAACATCATCATGTTTACCTACATTACAACAAAATTGAGTTTATAGTACACTTAAAATTAAATATCAAAGCGTCATAATAACATCTTTTGTAGGACTTGTGTTTATAAGACCATACTATAAAGTGTCATATTTTAAAGTGTTAAGTAGGTTTATAGGACGTTTTAACAAGTTTTTAAAACACTTTTTAAAATAAAGTATCGTATTAACTATTCTATACGATGCTATTCGAAAAATTGTACTATAAACACAAATGCCCTGTAAAAAAGTAATAGGACACTTATTTTAAAAGCGTCTTGAAAAACTTGTTAAAACTTCTAAAAACGTCCTATTAACCTATTGTATCACTTTCAGATACAACACTTTATAGTATGGTCTTATAAACTTCCTATAAAATATGTTATTAAGGGATGCTTAGGGGCTGTTTGTTTACCTCTGAACGGTTCCATTAAGAGACAGCCTCTGAATCGCTAAGAAGTGAATACTGTTTTGGCAAAAAAATAAGTCTGTCTCTTAATGGTTCCAATTTGTCGGTTTACGTACTTTCTAATTCTCTCTTACCCATACTGCACTTATATCTGGTTAGCATTTACCCAATTTGTGTCAGTAAACAGCCCCTTTTATTGTGGTTTGATTCTTTAATTATCGCAGTGCAAATACAGAAGCAATCGCGTACATGTTTACATACGGCCTCAGTGCTGCCGCAAGGTTAGATCGAATGATCTTTACTCCATTTGAAATAAAGAGAAACAATTCAACTTTAGACCATATTAATGACGTTTTTTTCGACTTAATAGCACGCGTGTATCAAATGAGATTGGAGCTAGGAATATCGATGGAGCGAAACATGCAGTGGGTGTGACTTTAAAGCTTTCGGTGGTTCTTGCCCTTATTGTCGTTTTAGGTCTACAGTTTGGTCATGATATATGGGCTGGCTTCTTTAGTAACAGTCTTGTGATCATAAACCAATTTGCTTCCATGACTCCCCTCTTGGTCATCTCATTCTTTCTTGATTCCATCCAAGGAGTCTTATCAGGTTTGCTAAATTCGATCGACACCAATTTTTTCTTTTCCTTTTCGTTCACACTTTTGAATAAACGAGTGATATTCACTGAAATCACTGTTTTACTCTTTTGGGGGTAGAGGACATGTCTGCTTACATCTCACCTCCCATACCCTTTTGGGGTAATGGAATATACTGGGTTGAGTTCACTTAATCACTTGCTTGGAGAAAGTTCAAATGAGAACCATAAAATAGTTTGAGAATCTGGAACAGTGGCGTATCCAGGATTTTTTGCTAAGCAGTTGCATGTTTAAGGTGGATCAACATCCCACAAAGTAGCCCAATGTGGTTTTAGCTGAATTCCACTGTTTTGAAGGTTTTTTGAGTTTTTCGTTAATTTCAAGAGATTTTTAAGTTTTCGGTTGATTTCGAAAGACTTTTTGGTTTCTTGGTTGATTTTGAGGGCGTTTCACGGTATTTTGGTTGATTTCGAGGGACTTTTTTTGACTTTTTGATTGATTTTGAAGGATTTTCTAATATCCTGGAGCACCCCTTAAAGTTTAGCGAGGTGTACCTTTCATACCCCAAACAAGATTCTACTTACGAAAATAAGTTGCACGGGTGCACAGGACCTTGCTAATTGCTATGAGCTTAATGGGTCCGCCCATCCCTACTATTTCATGTGGTATATAGATGTAGATGAAAAAGACCCCCCCCCCCCTAGAACCGTATAGGAAGTTTATTATTAATAATATCACTATTCTTCTTTCAAATACTACGACTGAAAAAAAATCTTTGAGATCTCTTTCCTTTTTTTTTCAATTATCTAGCTCGGTGGAAATAAAATCCTTTTCCTTAGGACCCTCTCAAATAGAAATAGAGAACGAAGTAACTATTATCAATAATGATTTTTCTTTAGAATTCGGATACTTGATCGATCTACTTTCCTTTCCTGCATGCAATTACTTTGGAAGAATAGGAGTTGATAATGCCCATCCAGAGTACAATGATATCTGTTGGTTTCTAACTCCCCATGAGGTAATTGTATGATTTTCCAAGGTAAAAGGGCAAAATACTTGACCAAAATAAAAAATATGAAGAAAATTTGAAAGGTCTAATCCTCCACGAAAAGTAAGAAAGTCCGCATATTTTTGACCAATTCAAGGTGAAAAAATGGGGTTGCTCCCTCGGCAAAACTAGGAGGAGTCAAATGGTCTTTTTGGGGATAGAGGGACTTGAACCCTCACGATTTTTTAAATCGACGGATTTTCCTCTTAGCCGAACACGAGGGAAAAATTATTTATACCTGGTGAATAATCATGAATATGACACATTTTCACCATGAATTATTTTCTTGATTGATATCCATCACTACATTTATCATTGATCAATAATATACAAATAATTGGTTCTCTATGTTTTCAAAATATTTATGGTTCTAATTTGTCTTCATTTCATTTGGTCTACTTGAGATGCATAACGAATAACATATAACTTTGCAGCGGTGGCAAGGGGGTGCGGTTGGCAACATCCCGTTGTGTACATCAACTTAGCGACATTTTATCTTATTGGCATGCCGATTGCAGTCACCCTCGCGTTTCTACTGAAACTATACGCAAAGGTGACGTTTTTTATTGCAAAATATACAAGAATCCATAGTCTTTTTTTAAACAATTTCGTCTCTAACACTAAATCCCGCTCGTATAACATCTAGGGGCTATGGATCGGCTTAATATGCGGTCTTGCGAGTCAGACTGGTGGCTTGCTACTACTCATTTATCTCAAGAAGTGGACACAAGTGGAACTCGTGTGAAGCATTGTTCGACTTAGGTTACAAGGTTACAAAGAGATCCATCTATAGAGTAGAAATTAGGTTAAACTCTTATGTGGGCCGGCTCAAATTTTGGAATATTTTCTTCTCTAATATTTAACCCAACTGTCCCATTGTCAGATTTATTCGTGCAATATATAGCAATCCAAGATTTTTAGTATAAACTGAAATGAAAGTTAATATAACTTTTCATATAAAAAAACAAAAGTCTGAAATTCTTGTTTAAATAAAATATAAATTATAAGCGGCTATTGATCGTATGTTGTTAATTTGAAGACACAATAAAATAATAAGAACAAAAATCAATATGTGCATTAATTTAATAAAAAGATTTGTTAAATTTTTAGATTTCGTATAATTTGTTTGATTCAAATTTTATAGTAATTTAAATATTTTAGATTCAAAAAGAAAAAAGTATTTTGTTTTGGTTTGGCCGGTTTCGTGATTCTTTATAGTTTTACCGCACATGAGAGCATAGTTAGTACACTACAATAAAATTATATAGCGCGTTGCGAGTCTTAATAAAATTCTGTTGTTCAAAAAAAAAGTTAGTACACTACAATAAATTGGGTTTATAGCACGTCTAGATACTCTAACTGTTCCTAGTAGAATACGTTATAGAGTTTAGGTTTATATGACCAAACTATAAAGTGTTTTATCTAAAAGTGTTACAACAGATTTATGAGATGCTTTTAGGGTGTTTTAACAAGTTTTTTAGGACACTTTAAAAAAAAGTGGTGTATTAACTATTTTTACGACACTAGTTGAGGAAATGTCTTATAAACAAAAGTGCCATATAAAAAGATTTGTTTATAAGAGTACACTTAAAAAAACTAATATAACACTTTATTTTAAAAACGTCTAAAAAAACTTGTTAAGACGTCTTTTTCTTATAAACCTATCGTAACACTTTTAGATATGACGTTTTACGGTTAGATCCTATAAACCTAAGTTTTACAAAGTATTTTGTTAGGACGCTTAGACTGTCTAAGCGTCCTATAAAGCCGATTTCGTTGTAGTGACTTCTACATTTTAGACGTCCTACGGATTGACTTAATATGCAGTCTCGCTTGCCCGTGGCCTGCTATTACTCGTATATCTCAATAAGCGGACGGGAATGGACCTCAATGGTAGCAATAGTTACGCCAACACAATTCTTGTTTGACCAAGTGTCGGGTCAAACCAAAAACAAGAACGGAATTTTGAATTCTCGACGTCTCCAATTATATATGAACTTATTATGATCCATATGAATGGTATGATGTCCTTTAACTCGTGATTCTTGTGGCATTGTTGCTTTTGTACTCTTTTTTTTCTTTTATGTTTGTTTTTCTATGTAGGTTAGCTTCAGGCCCCTACCCAAACAGGCAAACATGTTAAATTACAAAACTACCCCTCCTCTCCCCACCACACCCTTTTAGTTACAATGGATGTGTTTTGTATCGTGATGAGAAAGGACATGATTGGAGGGCAGAGATGGACATAATTTTTTTTAAGTGGTGACATCATTTGATTATAAGAAACAAAGATATGAATATTTTTCATAATATTACCATTAATCTAATGATTAGTTTTTTGCTTTTCATATACGAGGGCATGTGTTCGAGCCTTTTATTGCAAAAAAAATTCAGAAACATAATGAATCTGAAAATAAAAGCTAAAAAGCTAAAGAAAACAACACAATTAAACAAGATTTAAACTTGAGTCTGGGGTGGGAGAAAAATCGTGCAAACTAGCTATACTAAGGGTCCGTTTGGTTTGCGGGATTGTTTTTGAGGGATTTGGATTTCATGGAAGGATTTGGATTTGGAGGGATTTGGATTAGAATGAATTTAAAATCTTTTTACGTGTTTGGTTTGTAGGAGTTGGAATGGAATTGGATTTCTATTATTTATAAATAATTTATAAATAATTTATAAAAAAATTTAAAAAATTTAAAAATAATTAAATTACGTTTTTATTAATCAGTTATTACAAAACTAATGTTTTTAACATTTTTTAAAACATTATTTCATATAATCCTACGGAATCCCGTAAAATCCCGTGAAATCTCGAGCATCTCCTAAGGATTTTAAAATCCTATGTTTGTAGGATTTCAATTGATTCCTAGGATTTTAAATCTTTACCATTAGGCAAACCAAACACAGGAATGGATTGGATTTTAAATCCAAATCCCTCCAAATCCAGTACATTCCCGAGAACCAAACGCGCCCTAAGGGAAATTTGTCACAATTGTAGTTCCAATATATATACATATATATATATTGTGTGTGTGTGTGTGTGTGTGTGATTGCACGGAATACAATGATACGATAACATCTTTCACGAATCACGACCTTATAATTTTTTACACTAGGGCCATGCTACCGTATCCAATAGAGTGGGTCTGCCCCTATTGGACGAAACTGGATTAGACAAGGGTTTTAATTTGACAATGATAATTTAGTAATTTATCAATCTTTATTCCATCTCTCTATTATTTTTGTTACATCCCTAGTCTATTGTTGTGCTATAACATAAGACACAAGTTTTTGTTTTCCAAGCATCACTACCAAACAACTTTTGGTTATGTTCTGTCCAACATATCAGTATCAAACAAGTTATTGTTCCGTTCTGTCCAACATATCATTATCAATCAAGTTTTTGTTCTGTTCTATCCAACGTATCATTACCAAACAAGTTTTTGTTCTGTTCTACTTCATGTAACAATGTAAACAAGTTTTTGTTCTGTTCTATCCAACATATCAGTACCAAACAAGTTTTTGTTCTATTCTACGTCGTGTAACAATATAAACAAGTTTTTGTTCTGTTCTATCCAACATATCAGTACCAAACAGTTTTTGTTTTGTTCTATTTCATATAACAGTATCAAACAAGTTTTTGTTCTGTCATGTCTTCGGGATGAAGATGAAACACACAAAATGAGAACTTATTAGTCCATCAAAAGAGGTGGTGGGCAGGGGACTACCCATTTGCATCCATTTAAGTCTCTTTTTTTCTTTTAACCAATAAAATACATCTTTACCGTTAAGATTTTATGTGTATTTGCCGCGTGTAAACAGAGTCTGATTTGTTCTCTTTTTAATAATAATATACTAAAACCTTTTTAACTCCATATAAACTCCCATTTCTGACTCATAACTTTCTCTAAAACTGAAACCGAAAAAGAAAAAAAAAACCCTTCTCGATCATGGCGTTTCAGAAATCTTTGTGGTTTTTAATGGCGTTTTTCATCACTTTTATATCTTTTTCTCACGCTACAACCTTCCAAGTTGGTGGTAAAGATGGCTGGACCTTAAATCCTTCTGAAAACTACAATAGTTGGTCTGGAAGATTGAGGTTTCTGATCAACGATACCCTTCGTATGTTCTTTAAAGATTTATAAATTTGAATTTGAATTTTGAAATTTTGAATCTTTTTTTGGATTTTTGAAGTGGGTTTTTGATTTTGGTTGATGGGTTGGTGTTTGATTTTTTGCAGATTTCAAGTATAATGGTGGGTCGGATTCTGTATTGGTGGTTAATAAAGGTGATTATGATACTTGCAATTTGAATTCTCCGATTATGAAGATGGATGGTGGTGATTCGGAGTTTAAATTCGATCGATCTGGTCCGTTTTACTTTGTTTCGGGTAATAAATCGAATTGTGATCAAGGTCAGAAGCTGCTTGTGGTGGTTTTGGCCTTAAGAAACCGATCTCCGCCACCCGCCGCCACTACTCCGCCACCTGCCGCCGCTACTCCGCCACCTGCCGCCGCTACTCCGCCATCCGCTGCCGCTACCCCGCCGTCTCCATCAGGCCTGCCACCAGCTCCCGCCGTGTCTCCTGCCCTTCCACCATCTCCGGCGGGTGTATCTCCCGGTTCGCCGCCACCGGCCGCCGTATCCCCTGGTTCGCCGGTGTCAACGCCGGCTGGAACACCCGTTTTGACTCCACCGGCGGCTTCACCGGGTGGAGGAAGCTCGTCTTCACCGGGTGGAGCCACCGGACAATCTCCGGGTAGTAATAATCCGGCGGACGTGAATAGCCCGCCGCCGCCGTCGTCACCGTCGGCAGCGCCGGTGGCGATTTCCGGTACCGGAGTCACGATGATCTTTGCTTTATGGTTGATTAATTAATTAATTAATTAATCAATTTAAACGGAAATTTAAAGGATTTGATTTGGTTTTGTTAAGAGATTTCTTTGTAATATTTATAGTATTTCTTGGATTGATATAAGTAGTTGAGTGTGAATAATTTGAGTGATTAATCTACAAAACCATATTTGTATGCATCATAGTTACCTCAATCTTCAATAAAGTGTTTTACATCTTTTATTTCTTAATATTTTTTAACTATGGGTATCCGGGTCAACTTATACATAACAATCCCCTGAACAATCATGAATGATCTGGAATCATCACAGTTAGACCTATGCACAATTGCACATGCTCAACCACTTTTTGCAAGTAGAATTCTTTTAGTACGAAAGGTGCACAAGCTAGAATTTGAGAGATGCTCTGGGTCTGGGATATTAGAAAATATAAAGATGTGAACTGATTTTTTTGAATAAATCCTTCCAAATCAACCAAATAAAGTCTTTCGAGATCAAACAAAAATTTTTTTTTTAAATCCCTCGAAATTGAGGAATTTCGGCTAAACAACTTTACAAATCTTTGATTCACCTTAAATGTATACCTACTCAGTAAAAATGTTGGATCTACTGCTACCAAAAAAATGAGATTTTCATAACATCTCTTAACTCTAAGCCGTGACAAATTGTGCCACGACCCAAATGGTTTCTTTTTATTTCTTCATTTCGATTACTTTTGTTTCTAATTCATGTAAAACGTTACCATGATTTGGACACGACTTTGTTATTTTCTTTATGATTGTTTGAAATAAAGATACAATAATCAATCATATACAAGTTTTATGAAATATTAAAGATTTTAACGTTTTTTTAGTAACAAGATGATAACATCTGATAAAATGACTAGGTCAATCAATTAGTCGATCTAAGTATTTTATAAATGCAAAGTGTATAAAGTAGACACATGTTCAACACAAATCACATCTTTGATTAGTCAAAATTCATACCCACCATCCACGTCTCAAGGATAAACGAAAAAAGTGATGCCTCTTTTTCCCATTCGAATTAGATACTCCATGTCCATTTCAAGCATATAATTATTCCATTATATTTACAGATCATATTTAATATATTAATTATTTATTATTTATATATAATGGATTGTTAGAGTCTTGTATTAGTGACAATATCATATAGGGGAGATTTCAAATACAAACCACGTCAATTCGTATAAACCGTACAAACTGCGTGTTTCTGTTTTTTTGAATAACTTTTTTCATGAAAGTGTTTAATATGATGAATTTGTTTCATATAATTTTTTTCTTCATGAAATTATTTTTCTTTTTACATGAAAATGAATTGATTCATAAAACTCTCAATTTGATGAATCTTGTTTCACGTATTCTTGATTCACCAACCTACATGTATTCTTGATGAAATTTTTTCATATATTCTTGATTAATCAACCCTAATAATTAAGAAAAAGTGAAAAAATATTAAAAAAAATATTGGTTGCATGCGGTTTGTACGGTTTGTAAGAATTGACGTTGTTTGTAACGGAAATCAACCCTTGTCATATATATATATATATATATATATATAGAGAGGAAAGTTCAAATGTGAACTCATTATGATTTTTTGGTTGTGGACGTGAGGACGAATCTCAGCCACTTATCCGGTCAATAAAGGCGGCTTTGACCTGGTTCCCCTCCTTTAATAATCTCCACCCTCCCATGAATCGCGTCAATCCTCCGTGATCGCGTCCACCATAACCGAAGATGTGTGGCTGAGATTCGTCCTCACGTTCACAGCCAAAATTGAGTTCACATTTGAACCTAACCCTATATATATATATATATATATATATGGGTGGGTTCAAATGTGAACCTATCTTTGATTATGAACATGAGAATGAATCACAACCATCCATTTTAGATCAGATCAAAAGATGAGGAATAAAATCCACGGTGGCATTTTTGTAAATAAGTGGAAAACTCAGGTCATGGCTTAAATCATAAATACAACCTGACGATTCAAATCAGAACCAGACATCATCATCTTCCCCAAATGTCTTCATCATCTTCCCCATATTTGTTCAAATCAGAACCAAGCATCATCATCTTCCCCAAATTTCTTCATCATCTTCCCCATATTTGTTCATCATCTTCCCGAAGTTTCTTCATCATTTTCCCCATATTTCTTCATCATCTTCCCCAAAAGAAATTTCACTTCCGCCTCCAAATTTCTTCATCATCTTTCCCAAAATAAATTTTCGCACAAGTTTGTTTTTGTTTTGTGTTCCTCCTTAGAATCACAAGTATTTTCAGATCCAGATTCTTTTTCTTGATGAAGTATAAGAAGGTTATTCAAATGTTTTTTTTCCCTTTAATATGATGGTTCATGATTTTATCAGAGAAAGCTTCTTTAAACACATTTGCTTGAATTCTTGTTTTTCAAAACCTTTGGTTCCATTGTAGGTTATATTCAGTCTGAATATAAACTACAACTTTGGGTTTGTATACTTGTAGCTTATATTCAGACTAAATATATTCTATAAATAGGTGTTTGAATAATTGTAGCTTATATTCAGTATATTCAGACTGAATATAAGCTACAATTTGGGGTTTGAATAATTGTAGCTTGTATTCAGACTGAATATAAGCTACAATTTGGGGTTTCTATACTTGTAGCTTATATTCAGTCTGAATATAAGCTACAATTTGGGGTTTGAATAATTGTATCTTATATTCAGACTGAATATAAGCTACAATTTGGGGTTTGTATACCTATAGCTTATATTCAGACTGAATATAAGCTACGATTTGGGGTTTGAATAATTGTAACTTATATTCAGACTGAATATAAGCTACAATTTGGGGTTTGTGTACCTGTATCTTATATTCAGACTGAATATAAGCTACAATTTGAGGTTTGAATAATTGTAGCTTATATTCAGTCTGAATATAAGCTACAATTTGGGGTTTGAATAATTGTAGCTTATATTCAGACTGAATATAAGCTACAATTTGAGGTTTGAATAATTGTAGCTTATATTCAGACTGAATATAAGCTACAATTTGGGGTTTGAATAATTGTAGCTTATATTCAGACTGAATATAAGCTACAATTTGAGGTTTGAATAATTGTAGCTTATATTCAGACTGAATATAAGCTAGCTTATATTCAGTCTGAATATAAGCTACAATTGGGGTTTGAATGATTGTAGCTTATATTCAGTCTGAATATAAGCTACAATTATTCAAATCCCAAATTGTAGCTTATATTCAGTCTGAATATAAGCTACAAGTATACAAACCCAAATTGTAGCTTATATTTGAATATAAGCTACAATTTGGGGTTTGTATACTTGTAGCTTATATTCAGACTGAATATAAGCTACAATTTGGGATTTGAATAATCGTAGCTTATATTCAGACTGAATATAAGCTACAATTTGGGGTTTGAATAATTGTAGCTTATATTCAGACTGAATATAAGCTACAATTTGGTGTTTGTATACCTGTAGCTTATATTCAGACTGAATATAAGCTACAATTTGGGGTTTGAATAATTGTAGCTTATATTCAAACTGAATATAAGCTACAATTTGGGGTTTGTATACTTGTAGCTTATATTTAGTCTGAATATAAGGTACATTTTGGGGTTTGTATACTTGTAGTTTATATTCAGTCTGAATATAAGCTACAATTATTCAAACCCCAAATTGTAGCTTATATTCAGTCTGAATATAAGCTATAGGTATACAAACCCCAAATGGTAGTTTATATTCAGTCCGAATATAAGCTACAATTATTCAAATACCTAAATACAACCTGACGATTCAAATCAGAACCAGACATCATCATCTTCTCCAAATTTCATCATTATCTTCCCCATATTTGTTCAAATCAGAATCAGACATCATCATCTTCCCCAAATTTCTTCATCATCTTCCCCAAAAAATTTCACACCATCTCCTTCGAACCTTAGATTTCGTCAACTCAGACAAAGAAGAAAGGTAAGAAAAAGAACCCCCACGCCTGCAACTTTTTTCTTTTCTGCTTATTTTATTCTTTGTGCCTCCATCGTGCCTGGATTTCAATTTATTTGACCATGAATTTCGATTGATGAACACGATTTTGGATTTCGATTTTGTCTTTGTCTTAGGATTTTGGATTTTGATTTCCAGATTCGATTGAGAACTGGAGATTTTTAATCAAAAATTTAATTCAGATAAAAACTTCCAAAATTACCCCTCAAGCCATGTTTAAAGATTAGCTTGAATATGGCTTAGAAGAAGGGCTAAGATTCATTCTCATGTTCACAATCAAAGATAAGTTCACATTTGAATTTTTCTCTATATATATATAGGTTAGATGGTCATGTCTAGTTTATGTGAGGTTTTGTTGTGCACCCTCAAACAAATGCAACACTCCATATATGTGGTAGATTAAGGCTATGTTTGGCAAACTAACTTGATAAGGTAACTGATGTACAAGTCATGTTTGATAAAAATTAGCTGATAAACATGTAAAATGACCAAAAATGACATCTTGAAATGTTAGTCACTTATAATATAATTAAATAAGTATTTAATAAAATAATATATTAATTCAAACAAAATATTAAAAAATAAATAACATAATATGTTTATTTAAAAAAATTAAATTGATTATCATATATATTATAAATTTTGGATTTGTTAAAATAAAGTTTAGAAAAAAAGTTACATTAATTTATGATTTTAAGTAACCATTACACATAATATATGAATAACTAATCAACCACATTCTAATTAATTAGTAATTTTTCAAAAAAGTATAAGTAATAATTCTAAATAATAATTAATTAATATTAGCGAATAATTTAAAATTAAAATTAATTAATAATTAATAAACAATTAATAAAATAAAAATAATATTAATTCATAATTACAATTAAATTAATTAATAAAATTCAAAATAATAATAATAATTAATATTAATCAGGTATATAATCGAAAGAAAATGATAAAAAGTTCAATAAGTCACTCTCCAACCAGCTTTTAAATAAGTTAGCTTATAAGTCATAAGTTAGTTTGTCAAACATATACTTAGAAAATGAGGAAGTTTATAACTAAGCTACCTTATTTTTGTCAAACAATGCCTAAGACTCTGATATCATATAAGGATATATAAAGTTCCTTTGAATCTCTCTTTAAAAAAGTTATTCTTTACAAAAAAAAAAAAGGATGAACATCTTCGACATATATAAAAGTCGGTTGGACTATGTCTAGTCGATGTAGAACTTCATCCAACACACCCCTCAAACAAAGGCTAGGCGGTACCCCTAAAACAGAGGTATATATATATATATATATATATATACATATTTGATGGTTTGTTTCGTTGATGTGAAACTCCAAAATGAATCAGTCTGAATTTATTCATTTAATATGTTATTATAAAATGTTTATTTAATCATTTTGACTTGTTTCTCGATTCATCTATGATCGATCTTATCTTTTCTATTTATTGTCTATTTAATTTGATGGGTCTTATGTCAAAATCATACACATTGATTTAAATGTCACACGATACCGTTTCCACATTTTAATTATCGAATGAACTTTTTATATTTTAGTTATCAAATTATCATTATTATTAACTATTATTCATAATAATAATAATACATAAGCAATTATTGTCGAATAGAATAAACATATAACTGATATATTAGGATATACGTTTTCAATTATTTTTATAATTTTATATTTTAAAACAAATAAAGTAAATTTTGTACGATCATTGTTCGTATGTTTTTTTCTTATAAGAAGAATCTTTATTTTCGTCTTTCTAAACCCAGATGAGGGATGGTCACCCGACACCATCATGCACCCCATGTCGATTGCCAAACTGTAATTAAATATCGGCAAACACGCTAAACTCTTTTTCTGTATGGGCAAAAGGTATAGAGCAAAAGAGTAGCCCTCGACCAAACATAGAGGACTAAAACGTTGCCAAAATGGTCTATATTGATTTAGATTAAATTACGTTTTTAGTTTTTGTGGTTTATTGAAAACTGTTATTTTCTTCCCTGTGATTTTGAAATTACGATTTCATTCATGTGGTTTACAAATTATTATTATTTTCATCCTCGTGATTTAAAATTTACTACAATTTTACTACCTGTGATTTACAGTTCATTGTTATTTTAGTCTCTCATACTTAATAAGTCAGCTCAAAGACGAAATTACTAATGAATTCCAAAGCATATGAACGAAAACTGCAAATTTGAAACAACATGGACAAAAACTGCAATTTTTAACAAAACATAGGGATGAAAAAACATAATTTACTCTTTATTTTTTGATCGAGTATTAGTTAATATCAAAATCAGTTCAAAAGCCAAAACCAAACCTAGTTACCATCAGAGATGCACAAAAAGCTCAAAGCCCCGTCCCGACCCAGGCCTACCAAACCTTAATCGGGCCAAAGCTTTTTTAAATTATAGCACCCGGATCTTTGAGTAGGCCATTTGAAACTGAAAAAAGTGAAAAAAACAAATCTGATTAGTTTGTCATATCACAGCTATATTTTTCTTTTGACTAAAATCGTACTATAAATCTAAACCACATAATACCTCTGTTATTTCTCCCTCAAAATCTCAATTAGTATTTTTGGAAAGAAGAACAAATACCCAAAAAAACATTAACTCTTTTTTTCATTCTTCATTTTCCATTATCGTTTCTAAAATGGCTAATTGTATCACATTTATGATCATTTGGGCATTGACTTTTGCAATTGGCTCATCGATGAACTTGCCATTTGAGCCCAATTGGCTCAGTATCGACACCAAGGAAGAGATGAAGGTGGAGCCGGAAAGTGTTCGAAGGGTGCTAGCCGGAAGAGGCTACATTAGCTATGGTGCGATGCAGAAGAACAATGTTCCATGTAACCAACGTGGTCAATCATATTACAACTGCAATAGTAGAGGTAAAGCAAACCCATATAAACGGGGTTGCAACGTGATCACACGGTGCGGTGGCCGATGAGATAACAGATTTGGCATTATAAATCGTCTGAAACAATAAAAACAACATTTATTTCATTTGTTTTTCATGTACTTGTATCTTATAAAATGATCGATGTAGGATTCAGTATTTTGAATCCATTTCTAGTTTTTTTATAAATTCAGTCGGAGATCAAGAAAACAAGCAAATGACAGGATTTTAAATCCCCTTACATTTCTTTGCTCGATTGACGTTTAATATAATTTTTTTCTCATAAATTTAATAGGAAAACAAACACTTGATTGTTGTTTATAACCAAGAATCCCTGAACCATACTCATCGCAGGACCCAAAAGAATTATGTAAAAGACATATCAGGTTCACATCGACCAGCCAGCGCCCACAAGGAACAAATAAATAGTTGATTGTTTATGTGCGTTTGGTATGCAGACCGGACTGAACTGGACGTAATAGGACATCACAAGACTGAGAGAGTGAGCTAGGCTAGTGTTTTAATTTAACATGGGTAAATAAGTTTTTGTTATGTTATGTGATATAAACATGTAATCATATATAATTAAATACATGTTGTGGTGAAACAACATATATCAGACGACCTTCCCTATGACCCTTGGTCATGCATGTTCACCAAATCATTTACGTCCCAAAAGTGACGTGTTTAATCATATATAATGTTAGCATTATAATGTAATCATTAATCATGTATGATCTTGAAACTTTTTGATTTCTCGTAAATTTATCGACTTCTCGCATAATCTTCCACTCTATATATAGCATATAATATATAAAGAGAGGTCTCTTCTTTTACAAATCATATATATATATATAGGGAGGTTCAGGGGAAAACGCTAGAAAAAGAAAATTGAATAACACCCTGAGAGTCCGTCATCTGGACGGTATTTTTTTTATGTAAATATATGCATTAGTGCATATGCACAAATGCATACAAGCGACTGAAGCTCTCTTTTTTATGCATCAATGCATATATATGCATTAGTGCATATGCACGAATGCATGTTACGACATACCGTCCAGATGGAGGTCTCCCAGGGTGTTCTTCAGTTTTCTCTTTTTTTTGGGTTTTCCCCTGAACCTGACCCTATATATATATATATAGAGAGAGAGAGAGAGAGAGGTGGAGGTTTCAAACGAGAACTCTATATATTTTGTCCAAAATCATTTAATTATACCAAGTATGGTGCCATTTTAGCATTTTTACAAGAATAATTGTTGGTAGCCACCCACCAAAAGCGTGAATCAAAAGGTAAAAGAATCGAAATTTTACATAATACATGTTTATATAGATCTAAAAGAAACCAATTAATCCACGCTTAGCGACTAAATAATAAGACATAACTCGACTATCTAACGCTCTTTAGAACACCACATGGCGGCACGGCTCTCATCATATCAAAACAACCACCATCTTCTTGGTCTACTGCGACTCCTCTGCCACAAATGAAAACAAATCAAGAAAATTAAACAAAAACGAAAATGAAAATGGATGTTGCAGAAGAAGAGGGATGAACCTTTTGATCGTTTTTCTGGGGGGTTGTTATTATTGGCTGAGGAAGAACACCATTGTCGATTTCTTGAACGAATGGTTGTAGCTTCTCTTCCAACATCTTGTTCAACTGAACATTCAGACACCAACATTCAGACAACTAAACCAAACCGGCATATTTCATTCAGAAGTGGGGTCCAGGGGGTATGATGTACGACCTTTACCCTAAAGAGTAGAGCAGTTGTATCGTATTTGGCTTCAACATTTGCACGATTATATATATATATAGGGTTGAGTTGGGTTCCAGTGAGACTAGAAGTTATGGTGAGAAGAGATCACCCTTGGATCAATCCCTAGTGAAGATTAATAACACTAATGATATTGATATGCACCGAGATGCACAGGATCAATTCATGGGATAGGGGTGAGATTAAAAGTGATCAAGGGTCCAAATCCTTTCTTACGCTTCTCACCTATTCTCACACGATCCTTCGTTTATATATATACACACACACACACACATACATGAACCTTTTGAGAACTCTCTAAATAGTAAGATCTCTGAAAAGTAGTGCATCAAGTGCTATCTTTATATGATTTTTTTCATCTATGACTAAGATTTAAGGTAGTAATTAACATATATTTGTTTCACAATGTGATGTTATTTTTACATGTACTTGGTTCACAATGTAAAACTTTTTGACGCGTTTGTGAAATAAGAAACACACATAAAAAAATCTCGCGTTGTGAACCAAATACACATGAAACAAACACATTGTGAAACAAATATATGTTAACCAATACATTAAAACCTATACTTAAGATGGTAAAAAATATCATGTGAAACAAAACCTTAAGGTAGAAGTTTTCACCGATCTCACAAATTTTGAAGTTCTAAAATAATTAAGCCCCTATACACACATACACATATATATATATATACGTACTATGTTTATGTGTGTATATATATATATATATGTACACAGACCTGACCTCTAGCTCAAAGAGTAGAGCGGTTGTTTATGGCTTCAACATTCAGTGCCTGGTACAATATTACATACAAATTTTACTAGTTAATTATAACCTTTTCTTGGCGCCAAGTCGTTTCCCATTGATCATCCAAAATCTTATCCGCAATCTCTCTTTGGGCATTCAAAAGAACCGTCTTTTCGTACAGCTTTTTAGGATCTTTTAGGTCTTCCTCACTCCACAAAGACGCATTAAGCGGAACATTAAGCTCCTGCATACTCAACTCTACAAATGTCAAAAAAACGAGAATAACTTCCGTTTCTTCGCTAACTGAACAAACAAACACGTACCCCCCAGTTTTGAGGTCGTGGTGGTGGATCAAGCTTCATCACTTCTGTTTCTAACGCGCTTTTCGCTTTATAATACGGGATGTTCTTCACTATCACCGGATCACTCCTGGCTCGTTCAGGATCCATCGAGATCAACCCCTGAAGTTTTCAAATAATAAAAAACATAATTACTCAATTGAATATAATATAGTTTTTCGAGTTTTAACAAATTTGTCTCACTTCTTGTAAGTACTCCCATCCGGGTTTTCTCTTGGCTACGGCATCCCGAAGTTGATCATACTTTGTATTTTCCTGAATTGAAATCAAACAAAAAACAATAGTCAACGAGAGAAGCAATGGTTCATGGGTAACTTTTAAATTGTATAAAAATTAACCGAATTAAATGGAGCCCGGTATATCTCAGAAGAAGATCTGGGATGGGATGTAAGGGGTCGTTTGGTTGGTTTTCCATTAAGTCTTGTATGAATAAAGTTGTCTGTGTAGATTAGTGTATGTTAATTTGTCTGTATAGACCGAGAAGATTTTTGTTTGGAAGGATCTTTTCATGTAGACGGAATGAGCATGTTTTTTAATTGAGAAGGCCAGGTTTGGAAAAACCATGGCTTTCTGCATAAAGCTCCCCTTAAAACTTACTGAATAAGCCACTTTCTATATCATTAAGCCACTACCAAACAGTCATGTATAGCTGACCGTATAAGCTGCTAACAAACAGGCCCTAAGTCTTGTACCAATAGAACTGTCTGTATAGATTCAGAAGGTTTTTGTTCAGGAGGGTTGTTTCAAATAGATGGAATGAGCATGGAATTGAAAGCAGCAGGTTTGTAAATTTTTTAGCTTTCTGCATAAAGCTCACTCCTAGAAGCTTACTGAATAAGCCACTTTATATATTATTAAGCCACTACCAAACAGTCATGTATAACTGATTGAATAAGCTGAAAGTCTCATTAAGCTCATTAAGATGCTAACAAACAAGCCCTAAGCAGTCTTGTCATCTACCCTGAAAAAAGTAGAACAGTTGTTTCCATTAAGAATGCATTTTAAGGTTAACAAACAGCTAGGAAAGCAGAAAAGAGGAACCTTGTATTGCCACCAAATTTTCTGCTTGACTTCGTCATCATATTCGAATCCTCCCATAATCTGGGGCATCGTTATCAACCAAAATGCAGCAATACTGGGGTCTTTCATGCTGTCAATAATATGCTGAAAAAACATTTTAAATAATCGTTTAAAAAGACATGTTTATCGAAACAACTCAACATAGATTCAAAAATATTGGGAAAACACTAGCCACAACACACCATTAAGGGTGCGTTTGGTATCTAGAGACAGAACTGGACAAAACAGTTGTTCAGTGTTTGGTAAGATAGAACTAGACAGGACAGAACAGAAGTACAGAACAGATAAAATGACCACTTTATGTAATTTATTAAATTTTGATCAAAGTATGTAATTTATTAAATTATTACAAAATAAATATTTTTATAACAAAATATATCATTTGAAAGCTTTTGTCAAGACGATTAAACATGACACCAAAATAAAAAGTTTATCTAGTGTCCTATTTTTATTTTATACATTTTCTATATCATTTTATTATTGTTAATATTTAATAAATTACATAAATTAACCAAAATAGAGAAACCATATAAAAATAATATTTTGAAGACAGTAAAATGAAAGTTTAAAGAGCATAAAATACGATAAATATAATTTAAAGAATGAATAAAATGTAAAGAGAGGCGTATTTGATGTTTTAGAAGAGAAATAGTTTTATTTTGAGGTTAAATTGGTAAAATATAGATCTGTTCCATTCTGTTCCACATAAAAGTTCTGCCAACGTGGAACATTGATCACTGTTCTGTTATGTCACGTCTAGTGTACCAAACGCACCCTAATTGATGATACATATACTTGTGTACTAGGAGGTGGGGATGGGTGTAGGATAATGACACCTACCTCATAAGGGTAGTCCATTTTTTTCATTATGTTGTATGCTTTCCATGGAGGCTCGATAATCTGCAGAGTAAATAAATACAAGCACTGAGGACTGATACATCTAAATGTTACTACCAAAATAGCAGCAATAAAAAAGACGTGCGGAAAAAAAGAGAGGTTGTAGTGGAAAGGCAAGAATCTGAAATTGAAGTCTATATCCAATCAAGGTGATGCATATATATAGGGGCGGGTTCATACGAGAATGATACCTATTTAAGGAAATAAAAGAACAGTACAAAATCATATATAATTTTGCACTAACGGGTAGCGGGTGATTTTTGGAGCCACTTAAGTGGCATGAAAAGGTCACCCGGAATCATGGGTGATTTTGTACATAATCATATATGATTTTGTACATGAACGACCATTCTCGTATTTAGGTTTCTTTCTCGTTTGAACCTCCCTCTATATATATATATATATATATATAGAGAGAGAGAGAGAGGAAAATTCAAACGCGAACTCAAATTTGGTTGTGAAAGGAGGACAAATGAGAGCATGATACGTGCCTGAATGTATCGCGCTCTCAGTCTGAATATGACACGTATCGCGCTCTCATTTGTCCTCACGTTCACAACCAAATTTGAGTTCTCATTTGAACCCGCCCCTATATATATAAGGTTGGGTTCCGGTGAGAACAACCCTTTTTTCGTGAGAACGTCAGATGTCCTTATCTTGTGTATAGGTTTTTCATTAAAACCGTGAAGAATGAAGATACCTTTATATTATGTTAAGAAATTGAAGAGAGAAAAGTAGAATTTAGGAAGAGGATTGTTCTACTCCTTTTTATTGAATGAATGAAAAATACAAAGATACCCCAACTATATATTGGAAGTACAAGACAAGCTAATCAAGAAAAGTCTAACAAACTAACTTCAATTAAAGCCACAACTAACATATTATATAAAGATTACAACATTCACACAATATAATGCAACATTCCAATTGATGTGAAAGTTATGGTCTTCTCAAAATATAAAGGTATATTCCCTTGTTCCCACCTTCTAACAAAAGTGAAAACTTCTCCCATGATCTAGACTCTCTCTCTCTATGTATATATACATATATATATATATGTGTGTGTGTGTATAGAGGCATCTTCATTTATATGGTTAACAAGACGCAAATTTAAGACTTACATATTAAATCAGAACAGATAATGATAATTGATGATTCTAAAGAAGAGGTAACAACAAAATTCATAGAGCCAAAGGATTTGCTCAAGTACTCACATCATCAGCAGAGATCCTAACTTGTAATTTATCCTTGCACTCATAGCACTTCATTACACCCTGCAACATTAATAAGCTAGATTAAATCGAAGCACTAAAGAATCTATAAGTTCTTTTTTTATGTAGGGTGCTCACGGATCCATCACAGGTCTCACAGTCTTTGGTCGGCAAAGGAACGTTAAGATCCATGGTGGCTGGAAGATGCACCAGCTCTGCTCTATTCTCAGCAATAGCATCCGCAATAGCCTCAGCCGTTGCTTTCTCTCCACTGAAGAAATTTTTTTAACATGGTCAAATATTCATGAAGCCTAAATATGGTCATGATGAAATCAATATCACAAAAAAGATTCATTCTATGCTCCTTATAAATGCATTGCACCTCATGTGTATATATATACACACACACACAGAGGGGGGGACCCCTCAAGAAAATGAAAGACTGAGAAACACCCCGGTAACCATTCATCTAGAATTGAAGTTGTTTCTTGGTTTTTATGCATGTGTGCAAGTTATTCACATGCGCATATTGGACAAATTGCTTACAAATTGCTTACAAATTACTTGTATGTACATGTGCATGTTGTACACTTGAATGGCCACTAGGGTGTTCCTCAATTTTTCATATTTTTGCGGTTTTCCCCTGAACCTGACCCAATATATATATATATATACACGACGAATGTACCTTCTTAATCTGTAATTTTTGACTTGGTACATGACCTTCCCTGTGCCTTTGCACATGGTACACCTTAGAGCATTCCATCCATTGCAAGTTTGACAGTTCCTGCAATTTGATACCAAAACAAGGTCACTTATCAGTTATCTCCTTATGTTTTTGTTTTTGTTTTTGTTTTTGTTTTACAAGCAGGGGTCTTCATGGAAACGGCTATTTTTATCCTTTGGGAGAGAGGCATGACTTTCATATATCCTACCCTCATACCCTACCTCTATGTGGTTCGTTTGATTTAAACTGTTAGAGTGTGTTTAGTATGTGAGACGGGTCAGTACAAAAACTTGTTATCCCACGTTTGACGTGACACTAGACTTGTTAAGTGGGACAAAGATGCCTTTTTTGGCGAAGATGGGACAAGATTGGTAATTTACTAAACTACCCATGTTAAATTTAAACCCTAAAACCTTTCAGAATTCTTTCACACGCCTACCTCACTATTGACTGTCCATTCCAGTCCGCATACCTAACGCATCCTTAGGATCCACCATCATACAAATACAATAGCAAGCTTACAAGAAGACAATATCTTTACATGGTCTAGCAATTTGCCTAAACCCAACATCGTTCAATAGAAATTGCATTATAAGTCAAACCTTTTCTTTCACATATGGGTCGATTAGCTTACTTCAATTTGAAACTTTTGTGATAAAATGTAATTTCCATAAGCTATATATATCAAACCAAAGTATCAAACCCCTAAAATAATCAGCAAATATACCTTCAATTCAAGCTGCAAATGGAAACAACAACAAGTACTAAAAATCATTAAATCAGATCAAAAAAGCACCTTTGACATATCACTTTCTTCCCTAACTCAAGTGCAATATCACAAGTCCCAAGAGCAGCAACCGCCTGAAGATAAACAAAAACAAAGAAAGAACTCCAAATTCAACCAAACCTCTATTCTTTTCAATACAAAATGATAAAATTTCACAAAAATTGCATAACAGGAGAGCTAAAACATGAACTCAGGAGAAGTAAAAAATGTCCCACTAGAAAAACCCCAATTCAACAAAACCTTAATAGGGCAATTCAATGGATACAAAATCAATAACGATGGGAAGTGATGAAAACTTACGAAGATTGCAGAATAGGAGAGCTTGGAGATGAATTCGGGAATGCCAAATCCACGAGGAGCAGAGCCGGAAATGTCATTAGCGATAAGGAAAGGAGCTTGTACAATTTGAACTGGTATGTCCAACAAAAAAGCCAAGGGTTTTCCTATGTATTGATTCAGAAATTGGAGTTGATTATGGAAGAGAGGCTTGGTGTTCTTGACGAACCGACCTTTCCCCATTGTTGGAAATGGAAAGCATAGAAGGTTGAATGGATAAAAGGCGTGGTGATTGATAAACCCCAAATTCAAACACTTCGTTATTCCAGACCGGATTGTTTCTATTCGGGGATTAGGGTATCCACGTAACCAAACATCATAATGTTATCATTGTAAATTGAGAAATATCATGTGAGAAGAGTTTCTTTTTATTCGGTTATGATACCTTCTTCAACAGTTTTTTTAAATTTTCTTTAAAATAGAAGATGTAAAAGCAAAAATTTTAAAATTATTATCTTGTAACTTCAACAGTTTCTGTATTTTAGAAAATCTATTTAAAAATTATATTATTAAAATATTCAATAAATTTATTATTCTAAAAATCTCTAAAATTATAAGAGTTGTTATTGGTGGGAATCATTAAAATAATATTTTTCTTTCATCCTTTTAGAGATGTAAAGAAATCTTTATATTCAGAGATTTTTCCAAAAATCTCTATTTTAGAGATGTTATTGGAGGAATTTAGAGAAAAAAAAATGGGTTTTTCTCTATTTTAGAAAAACTGTTGAAGATGCTCTAAGATTATAAAAATAACTGAACTTTTACGGTAAGTATTGTGAAGGTAAACTTTTTACAATGTTTTTTTGTTGTGAGAGGTTTAATGTTTTTTGTATTTTTATAATGTTTTGTTATGATGGTTCAGTGTTATTTTGTGTTTTTTTATGGATCTTATGAAAACAAGTTGATCTTACACGAACTTAAGCCTTTTACAATATTCTTGTGGTGAAACATGGAAGGTTCAACGTTTTTTGTATTGACATAATGTTTTGTTATGATGGTTCTGTGTTATTTTGTGCTCTTCACGAATCTTATGAAAATAAGTTAATGTCACGTAAACTCAACCGTTATAATTGATGTCATATATATATGGTTTGATTATTTGAAAACTTTAAAATTTTGAAGACATACGGGATTCATTCTAATTCACTAGCTTAAAATAATTAATATTATTCATTAAATAAATATTAATACATTCTTTTAAGGAAAATCAAATTCCAAACTATAAAGCCAACGAGTTCAGTCGAACTGCTATTCCGATCGGTCTTGAAGGAAAGCTAGGGATCGCCAATTCTTTTGTCAGAGGCGGAGGCTAAGTTCCCTCAATCTTCCGGGAAGGGAGTAGAAGAAGATATATATACTTATCCTCTCTCAACAACATACACACTCAATTGAACGAGTATGTAAACACACTCAACTTTACAAAAAAATTTAATGAGTGTTCAAAGTGTGTCCGCAAATTGTAGGTTTATGTATTAGTTTTGTTGATGTTCATAACATGTTCACAATTTATACTAGATCTCATAGATTAACAGTATGTTCACAAACTATAATAATATTCTTAAGAAAATGTCCACACTATATTCACAAGTTATATCAGATTTCATATATTAACAGTATGTTTACAAACTATAATAGCAATCTTAAGAAGGTGTTCATAATGCGTTCACCTATATACACATATGTGTTACAAAAATCACGTATTGAGTCATGGTGTGTCACATACATAACGTGGTGTCAGACATAAGTTTTAAACCATGACGTGTCATGACGGCTATCGTGACGAGTTTTTTAAAACATTGATATTGATAACATTATTAAACACCGTAGAAGCGTTATAGAATAAAAAGTTATTTTATCTATTTTAAAAGGGGAAATGTTTAAAAAAAAACCCAACAAACTATCTTATTTTGAATGGTTAAGTACTTAAACTATTTTTTTGAATGAAAAAACCATTAAACTTTCTCATTTTGAATGATTAAGTCCCTGAACTATTAATTTGAATGAAAAAACCATTAAACTTTCTCATATTGAATGATTAAATCGCTAAACATTTTTTTTGAATACATAAACATCGATCTTTTAAAAATTAGTTACCTACATTTTTTTAAAATAAGCTACATGTAACTCACTAAAAACGTTTTAAAGTAAAAATAAATTTACATCGATTTTACCGTTCCAAAAACCCTACGCAATTTAAATCCTAGCAAACAACAGTATCACTTCCCCTTGTCACTCCCCATTACCCCAACGTTGTCCGTTATCCATTTCGCCTTACACGTCGTTGGCCTCTGCCATCAATTTCCCTAGTTTCGATCTTTTTTTATCCATCATAAGAGGGAGAATCAAAAGATAACCTGTTAAAGGTAATTTATTTAGATTAAAGATGATGTAAGTAACCAATTTTTAAAAACTCGATGGTTTAATTTCTTGAAAAAAAATCAGAGACTTAATCATTCAAAATAAGAAAGTTTAATGGCTTTTTCATCCAAAAAAAAATAGTTCAGGAACTTAGGGTGCGTTTAGTTAGCGAAAATTGTTTTCATTTTCTAAGAAAACGTTTTCAGAAAGTGGAGTTGCGTTTTCATTCTCAGTTTTCTATGAAAATTTTTCAAAACGCGTTTAGATGAAATTATGGAGTTTTCATTTTTTATTTTCAGAAAATTAGAAAACGCGTTTAGTTGTGCATTTTCTACCAGTTTTCATTTTCCATTTTCACTTTTTTTTCAAATTAGAAAGTGTGTGTACACACACACTTTCACGCACGCGCATACACACACACACACACACACTTGCACAGACACACACACATACACTTACACACACATACACTTACACACACTTTCACATACATAAACACACATTCACACACACACTAACATATTTTCACACACACACACACACATTTTCACAGACACGCACACACACACATGAAAGTGTATGTTTACGTCTTTGAAAATGTGTGTGTGTGTGTGTAAAAATGAAAGTGTTAGTGTGTGTGTGTGTGTGTGTGTGTGTGTGAATGTGTATGTTTATGTCTTTGAAAATGTGTGTGTGTGTGTGAAAATATGTGTGTGTGAATGTGTATGTTTATGTCTTTGAAAATGTGTGTGTGTGAAAATGAAAGTGTTAGTGTGTGTGTGTGTGTGAATGTGTGTGCGTGTGTGTGTGTAAAAATAAAAGTGTCAATATGTGTGCGAAAGTGTGTACGCGTGTGTGTATGTGAAAATGAAAGTGTCAATGTGTGTATGTGTGTGTGAAAGTGTAAATGTGTGTGTGAAAGTGTGTGTGCGTGTGTGTGTGTTTGTGAAAGTGTGCGTGTGTGTGAAAGTGTAAATGTGTGTGTGAAAGTGTGTGTGCGTGTGTGTGTGTGTGAAAGTGTAAATGTGTGTGTGAAACTGTGTGTGCGCGCGTGTGTGTGTGTATGAAAGTGTGTGCGCGCGTGTGTGTGTGTATGAAAGTGTGTGCGTGCGCGCGCGTGTGTGTGTGTGTGCAAGTGTGTGTGTGTGAAAGAGTGTGTGTGTGTGTGTGTCTGTGAAAGTGTGTGTGGGTGTGTGTGTGAATGTGTGTTTGTGTATGTGAAAATGTGTGTGTGTGTGAGAAAATGTGTGTGTGTGTGTGTGAAAGTGTGCATGTGTGTGTGAAAGTGTGTGTGTGTGAAAGTGTGCATGTGTGTGTGAAAGTGTGTGTGTGTGTGTGAAAGTGTGCATGTGTGTGTGTGTGAAAGTGTAAGTGTGCGTGTGTGTGTGTAAGTGTGTGCGCACGTGTGTGTGTGTGTGTGTGTGAAATTGTAATTGTGCGTGTGTGTGTGTGTGTGAAAGTGTAATTGTACGTGTGTGTGTGTGTGTGTGAAAGTGTGTGAAAGTGTAATTATGCGTGTGTGTGTGTGTGAAAGGGTAATTGTGCGGGTGTGTGTGTGTGTGAAAGTGTAATTGTGTGTGTGTGTGTGCAAGTGTGTATGTGAATGTGGAAAATTAGTTAGAAAATGAAAATTTTGAAAACTCAAAATAGTTGTTTTCTAAATATAGTATAAATTTAGAAAAATGAAAACGAAAACTTTTTTGGAAATTTTTTGAAAACTGAACGAACTAAACGCGTTTTCCAAATTTTCATTTTCACTGGAAAATTTTTCTAGAAAACAAAAAAATTTTCACGAACTAAACGCGCCCTTGATCATTCAAAATAAAAAAGTTTAATGTTTTTTCATTCAAAAAAATAATTTAAGGATATAACCATTCAAAATTAGATTATGTGGGTTTTTTTTGAATTTTTCCATTTTAAAAAAGTCATAGGAAACAATGCTATAAAAAACTATTTTAAGACAAATTAGAAAGAAAAAATAAATAAGATAAAAGAAAATAAATAAAGGTAACATAATCCACGGTAGCAATGTAGCATCCCCTCCCTCACGTGTGTAGCAGAATTACAGAATCGCGACGCAACCGCCGGAGCTAACAATGGCGGCAGCTAACGGGTTGAAAATAGCTACAACATCCCAAGCATACCTAGAAAGCTCTCACGTCAAACAAACCAAATCACTCATCGCCGAGCTATGCCGTCAGTTTTACAACCTAGGTTGGGTCTCCGGCACCGGCGGAAGCATCACTGTCAAAGTTCACGACGATTCCGTTCAAAAATCCGACCAATTAATCATCATGTCCCCCTCCGGTATACATATCCTTCTCGATACACTATACATACACGTGTGATTGTCTGAATTTGTCTATATCTACAGAAAAATATATTTGTGTGGCGATCATTTTTCTAGAGAATTTTGAATTTTTTGAAATTCGAAAAATTAGGGTTTTATGGATGGTACTATATTAGGTGTGCAAAAGGAAAGAATGGTAGAAGACGACATGTATGTGTTATCTCCAAATGGATCTATCCTGTTTTCCCCATTGCCAAAGCCTTACCCTCACAAACCTCCCAAATGTTCAGATTGTGCTCCTCTTTTCATGAAGGTAGTTACAAATTTCAAAAGCAGTATGATTTCTTGAATAACTGATTTCAATTCGATTTCGTGATGGCCATTTTTTGATTGTTATCTGGATATTAAGATGTTGAACTTAGTTACCTTCTGTTGAGCTGAGATGATACATGTTCTTATTGTCTTTCAGGCTTACGATAAGCATAATGCTGGTGCAGTTATTCATAGTCATGGAATGGAATCTTGTCTTGTGACGATGATTGATCCTCTGGCAAGAGAGTTTAGGGTATGCTCAGTAACAGTTTCTTATGATTATATATATATATATATATATATTGAAATTATATGATCTTCGAATAAGCCTTCTTCATTGCAGAATTTTTTAGTATTTTCTGAAACAATTTAAACACACACGCACGGCACATCCTGCTAGCGGCTAGTCTTATCCACAACCACTACCAATTGGGTTAACCATCGGTTAAAACTAATTGTGATTTTGATGCCAAAGGTGCACCATTGAGCTATTATTCATCTCATTTGCTATTTTTTTCACAGGCCACTCACATGGAAATGATAAAAGGAATTCAAGGGCATGGGTATTATGATGAGCTTGTGGTTCCCATAATTGAAAACACTGCCCATGAGAGAGAGTTGACTGAATCGCTTGCTGCAGCTGTATGTTATTTTCTGCCTTTTGCTTTAATTTAATCCTTGAACCGTTATCTCGTCACTTATTCTTGCTTTGATCTATCACTTCAATTTGATCCTTTAACCTTTAGGTTGTCAATTTACTTTACCGTATGAAATATATGCTACCAAAAGTTAAAGTTGCATGCTTCTTGAGCTTGGTTATGGTACCTAGTCTTGTGGTAGACTCCTAGAAGCCATGCTAACCTCTTTTTTCCCGAATCCACAAAACTTTGTATTTTGACTCGGTGGAAACGTATTTTTAACTGAAATATTTTTTCATGGCAACAGATTGAAGCGTACCCAAAAACAACCGCTGTCCTGGTGCGAAACCATGGTATTTATATATGGGGTGATTCCTGGATCAGTGCCAAAACTCAGGTCTGTGTTTTCTACTTCAAAGTTTGAGTGGTGTTTCTTTCTTAAAGAATCACTTATAACCTAAAATGTTAAATGCGATATATAGTTAAAAAACTTAAGAAACAGTTTACTGATGTCTTGCCAGGATGACTTTTAGGGATTTAATACACTTAGCAAAACTCTTCCTCTTCTTCAAAATGAAAGGACTTAAGTCTCACCCTACCAAAGTCCACGCAAGGAAAGGAGAAGTCCAAAGATCAATTAGGAAGAAAATGCTACTTGATTTATTTTCCCCCACAAATCTCCCTGATGAGTGCTCATCTTCTACACCATTAAATGACCCATCATCACCTGCACCCCCATAGACCATCTCCAAAGATCAATTTTAAATCTGAGTAGAGGATCCTCTACTCAGATTTAAAATTGATCTTTGGAGATGGTCTATGGGGGTGCAGGTGATGATGGGTCATTTAATGGTGTAGAAGATGAGCACTCATCAGGGAGATTTGTGGGGGGAAAATAAATCCAGTAGCCTTTTCTTCCTAATTGATCTTTGGACTTCTCCTTTCCTTGCGTGGACTTTGGTAGGGTGAGACTTAAGTCCTTTCATTTTGAAGAAGAGGAAGAGTTTTGCTAAGTGTATTAAATCCCTAAAAGTCATCCTGGCAAGATATCATCTAGAAGGGATGGTGGTGATGATGCTTTCTTCTGAGGTACGAGGTACCTGGGTCTGCTAATGGCCGCCGGCAGAAGGGTGTACTGGAGTTGCACTTGCATTATTACCTGCATGGCATCAAAACTCAAATCTCATTAAATGCTTGGTTGAGTCATCAACCTTTATCAGATTAAACAACTGTTATTGAAAAGATTTTTGTACTGATTTACTTAATCCCACTTTCCAATTTTTCCTCTTGGGCTTCTCTCACACGAATCCACACACAATCATACCTTTTTCTTTGGGCCATACCTATCCATCACACATCTTTATTATTTTTATATATATATATATTATTTATTTATTTTTTTGTTATTTTTTAACGATACCCAACCGCAAAATTTTCAAAATTTTAAACTTCTAATTAAAGAATGTTCAAAATTATCAAAATTAAAAAAAAAATCAAAATGACAACAATTTGATTTTAATGATGTTTCCAAGAGTTGATGGAGGTAGAACATGTAATTCAAAAATCATTTGAATAAACTTACCATAAATCAAAATTGTTAAAACCATCAATAAAATAAATTTTTGTCCTTGGTTTGTGAGTAATCTTGAGATACGAAAATTGTAATCTAAATAAGACATTTAAGAAATTAAAACTAAATTAAATTGCAAGATTAAATACTAAACTAAAAGCAATAATTATTTAAAATTAACTAAACCCCACAATGTTGTGGGTCTTCGTGGACTTTCAAGTCCACTGCAGAAAATGGGAAGATTAGAATGATGGTTGAAAAAGTGATGGAAAAAAGAAGTGAAATAGAGAAAGATGATGGTGGCAATTATGTAATATTCAAGATCAAAAGGAAACTAATGGAAAAGTGTGCTGATGCTCACTGTGATGTTCACGAATTCTGCAGAAAGAAGAAATCAACAAGGAAAGAAAATGGATAAGAACTATCAATTGAATTACAAACTAAGCTTCCATTAATCAAACTCACTTGGATCACAAGGACCAACCTAAGTACAAAATGCACTTATAGTGAAATACTTGCACCCAAGTAAAGCTTACAAAAGATGTGACAAAAACTATTGCCTGCAACTAATATGAACTAGGAAGAAGGAAAAGTACAAGGCACATGGATTAGAAGGGAGAGAGTCACATGCAAGAGTACATCACTCATGCATAAGTGGGGTAGCTCCTCCAATTGGCTCTCAATCTAGTGAAAGTTGGTGTTCTTCATCCTTCCCATGTCATCCTATTTATATACCTTGAGTTGGGCCTTGGCTTAATCAATAAGCCACCTTCGGTTTGGGCCAATCCCATGGGCCGAAGGTTCACAAAATTAGCCTCAAACTTTAATAACTAAAATAAAAGCCTAAAGAAGTTCCAACAATTGTCTAGAGTTTTGACCTACTTAATAAATATGAGGTTTACAAAATAATGGAATTAACCCATACAAGCCACGGGTCTTCGGTTCCTCATATTTGCGTTAGTTCCATATGATCAAACTCCGTCTTTTTGGACTCCTTTCTGTCTTTCCTTGGTACCTGAAAACGACATAATAGAAAGTATGAATAATGGCATTAATTGTGACGTTTAGGTGGCCGAAAATTCATATTACCAATGCCTCAAGCCCAACATGAAATTTACTAAAAACTAACGTTATAAACCTAATTAAATGCTAAAAATTATTAAAACAATAATAGAAAGACTATAAAATTAGATGTAACATCGGTTAATAAATTAACCTTATCATTTACTATCAAGATGCCTCTCTTTTAAAATCTTTAAAAAAAGTATCATGTTGGTTCAACTCTTTGATACAAATCCACAATCCTTCAGGCAGAATGCTACCACTATCTCTTTGACGCTGCAATCAAACTTCACCAATTGGGAATGGATTGGTCGACTCCTAGCCATGGTCCCATCCAAAATTCCAAAGGAGTTTTGGGTCGTCGTACTACGAATACATCTCTTAAGGCAGGGAACCTTAATGAGGCTGGCACAACCCCAGTAAGTTATTGAACAAATCTGCCCACTTGGTGTTTTTAAATAAAGAGTTTTGTGTACTTATTATGGTTTCTTGAAAATATAACGAATTGTGTTGCAGCGTTGTGTTGTTTTAGACATTGAGGGGACAACTACGCCTATTTCATTTGTCACTGATGTTCTTTTTCCATATGCCCGTGATAATGTGCGTATGCATTTGGAGGAAACATATGATACTGTTGATACTCAAGATGATATCAAGTTATTACGCTCTCAAGTAAGTTCTTATATAAATCCAATAAGTTGCATAAACGAAAGGGCAAAGTGCATCTAAATGTAACGAAGTTTGGTTTTGTTTTCCTATTTAGTGTAACAAAAAAGTTTTTTTTTTCCTTAATCGATGTACAAAGTTTCAAAATTTTCTACTTTTACCCATTTTGATCCATTAAGAGCAGCCTCTGAATCGATAAGAGGTGAATTATGTTTGTCAAAAAATAAGTCTGCCTCTTAATGATTCCAAAACCCTCTGAATCATTTTGTATCAAGGACCTCCCTTAACCATTAAGAGCCCTGATTACATCTTGCAAAATTACCAAACAATTATATTTCGTTTTGGACTATATCATAAAAGCCTCTTAATCATTCAGACCACTTAATCATTCTGCACTAAATCATTCAACAACTGCTAAACGAGTATCCACTTCATCAAATTTACAAGATCAAAAGTTACAGAATAGGAAATTTTGAAACTTTGTTACATCGATTGAGAAAATAAATTTTTTGTTCTACTAAATAGGAATTAAACCAAACTTTTTGTTTTATTTTGATGCATTTTATCCTTATAAAGAAACACATAATAATGGGGATACCGATTGTTCTTATAGGTAGAAGATGATTTACAACAGGGAGTTGTTGGTGCTGTTCCTATTCCATCTGATGATGCAGGAAAAGAGGAGGTGATAGCTTCTTTGGTTACTAATGTTGAAGGAATGATAAAAGCCGATAGGAAGATTACTTCATTAAAACAGTTACAAGTGAGAAAAAAAACAACATTTTTAGAACATGTTGTTTCAAGTTGGATAAAGTTGCTAACACTTGATGATTCAGGGGCATATTTGGCGAACGGGATTTGAGAAAAATGAACTAAAAGGAGTCGTTTTTGATGATGTTCCTAAAGTTCTTGAAAAATGGCATGCTTCTGGTGTAAAGGTGAGTTCCAATTATTGAGTCTAGTTTGGCGGTTGCTGAATGGTTTGGTACAAAATGATTAAGTGGTCAGAATGATTGTTTGGTAATTATTCTGGATGTAATTTGGGGGGCTCCTAATGGTTAAGGGAGGTCCAGGATACAAAATGGTTCAGAGGGTTTTGGAACCATTAAGAAACAGACTTATTTTTATTCAAACAGGATTCACCTCTTAACGATTCAGAGGCTGCCTCTTAATGGAACCGTTAAGAGGTAAACAAGCAACCCTTTATTCAGTAAGCTTTTGGGAGGGAGCTTTATGTAGAAAGCCAAGTTTTTTTTCCGAACTTGTTCCTCCCAATTAAAAAACACACTCATTCCATCTATGAAAAAACTCTTCCAAACAAAAATCTTCCCAATCTATACAGACAGATTAATCCACACAGACAACTTTATCCATACAAGACTTAATGAAAAACCAACCAAACAGCCCCTTCGTTTTGTAAAAAGTGACTCTTATATGTACAACCTTAATTTGTGACCTTCCATTTTCATGAAATCTTCGATCTTGCTCATAATGTAATTGTTTGTAAAATCAGGTATACATTTATTCGAGTGGTAGCAGATTGGCACAACGGCTTATATTCGGATATACAAATTACGGTGACTTGAGAAAATACTTGTGTGGATTTTTTGACACCACAGTGGGGTAAAAATTTGATGCTTTTCCAGATCCCTTTGATCTTGAATCTATATATATATATATATATATAGGGTTAGGTTCAAATGTGAACTCAATTTTGGCTGTGAACGTGAGGACGAATCTCAGCCACTTATCCGGTCAATAAAGGCGGCTTTGACCTGGTTCTCCTCCTTTAATAATCTCCACCCTCCCATGAATCGCGTCAATCCTCCGTGATCGCGTCCACCATAACCGAAGATGTGTGGCTGAGATTCGTCCTCACGTTCACAGCCAAAATTGAGTTCACATTTGAACCTAACCCTATATACATATATATATATGTTGTGAAAAGCCTCATTTTTATCTATTTGCAGGAATAAGAAAGAAACAAAGAGTTATGTTGAAATCTCGGAATCCCTCGGAGTCGACAAGCCATCGGAGATTTTATTCGTGACCGATGTCTTTCAAGAAGCTGTAGCAGCAAAGGCAGCTGGTATGCTTGATTTGATATATTTGTCGGATTATATAATTCCATTTAACAGTATATTTAAGTAGGGTTAGGTTCAAAAGAGAACCGTGATCAAATAAGAAAATAATAGAACGACCTATTCACATGTGAGTTTACACTAAAACCACTTGTAAAATCACATGTGATTCACTTGACCGTGTTATGTAATCGCATGTGAATTTAGTGAAAAATCACATGTGATTTAGTTGTTCAGTCGTTCTTGTGTTTTCTTGTTTTGGGTTCTCGTTTGAACCTCCCTTTATTTAGGTATATAACTTTAAATGAGATTTTAGTTAAATCCATTACCAAGTTTTTCTTTAACATGTCAGGAGGTCATGGATTTAATTAAAATATAATTTAAGATTGTTTGTGGCTAATCTTATTACAATCCATTGGTGCATATATATATATATATATCGTTGTGTATTGAGCTAAATTCAGTTGTTGTTGACTCAGGTTTGGAGGTGATAATCTCCGTGAGGCCCGGAAACGGCCCGCTTCCCGACAATCACGGATTTACGACGGTCAAATCTTTTACAGAAATACCCTTTTGAAGGTTTTGTTAGATTTCCCAAGAAAACAAGGGTCTAAATCACCATTATGATATAAATACAACATTTGGTATGTCAACTAACTCAACAACAGTATTTTTTAAAATACTTTTCAATAATATATAATTATTTTTAGTATCTTAATAATAGGCGAAGGATCGTGTGTGAGAAAAAGAGTTAATGTGAGAAGAGTAAAAAGAGATTTGAACACTTGATCACTTTTAATCTCATGATCTGCCCGTAAATTGTGTTTCAGAAGAAAGTTGATCCAGTGCATCTCGGTGCATATCATTAATGTTGACATTCGATTAGTATTGATCTAAGGATGGAGATCTCTTCTTAGACTTCTCATTGAAACCCAACCCTCTTATAACATTCAAAAGACGGTATATCCAATATATTGATTTTAGTAATTTGCTTTTAAAATTGGCTATAAAGTTAATTGAATTATGTAAAAAGGCTATTCTTTTAGTTAATTTCTCGATTTTAAATCTTTTTATTTAATAATATCTATTAGTATTGATGTTTCCAACCTATTATTGACATTGGTCAATTTGGGATATAGATTAATTTTACAAAATTATTCACATTATATTTAAAAAATGATGACATCTTAGATTTCTAAATTAAAAATATATTATTATTTTAATGATATTTTATTATTATCATATTTAACAATTTAATTATGTATAAACAATTTTGAAAAATTGGAGCGGTCAATCCAACCCCGTCCAACCTATTTATTTTGCATTAAAAAAATAACCTATTTTAATTTTGCATTAACGTTGTGTTTTCGAGTTTTTAAAAAAGAGAAGCAAAAGAAAAAAAATTATTCTTCTTATTGAGATCGAAGGGAAGAAGGAAAACGAAAGTGAAAAATGTATTTTCATACTCTTGAACATGAGGTAAAGGAAAGAAAAAATGTTATATTTACAAATATATTTGAATTTATTTTATAGGAGAATGTAATTGATTGATACATGTGTAATTCAAATGAAATAGAGTAAATTACACATTTGGTCCCTATGATATATAAATATTAAAGGATAAGGTCTTTCAAAGACTTTTTTAACAATCAACATTCTTGTATTTTCCATTTTATAACAGACAGGGTCTTTGAGGCTATCTACCATCCAACTTTTCAGTTAAATATGATTTTTTAACACATTTTTTTAATTTGAGGTTAGCCTTAGGCAATGTTCTAAAAAACTCGCCGCGACAGCCGCCACGGTGCACCGTAGCTTAAGGCTTGTGTCTGACGTCACGCTATGCCTGTGGCACGCCATAGCCTAATGCACGATTTTTGTAATACCATATTTGATTTTTCTTATCCTTATAGTGTCTTATTTTTTGTTTGAGTAAGCTACATACTTGGTTCCTAGGGTTTATTGGTTTTAACAGTCTGGGTCCCTAAAATAAAATATCTATGACTTGCATCCTCGTGGTTTCCATTTCTTAACGTATTAGGTCCCTAAAACTAACTTTGTTAGACTTTTCCTGTTAAGTAGGTTAAGTAAGAGGGACATTTTGGTCATTTTAAGTATAGGGACCAAACACATAATAAGAATCACAAGGACCAAACATATAATAAGAACCACAGGGACCAAATATGTAATTTACTCTCTATATATTTTATATATGCTTAATAGTTAATAATTCATAACATATATATTATGGGTGTATATATATATATATATTATAATTTATCAAATACTTTCATAATTTTTCTTATTATAACATTTTTTTATCGTTTTTTCTTATTAAAATAATATAGTTTCAAATTGTATTTTTGTTATGGCATTATGATTACATTTTTTTATTATAGTAATATACTTTCATTTCTTTTTTTACACATTGTATTTTTAATTTTTCTTATTAAATTGTATGAAAATTAAATATTTTAATGTAACATATTTTTTAAACAGATACCTTTTTTTTCTTCAAAAAATACATACTTTTTAACATTTTTTAAACGTTAGCAATGTAAAATGCGTTTTACAAAATTTCTAAATATTGTTATATTAATGAATAATTTTTTTTTATTTTTGAATAACTTTATCAGTTTCTCTCCCGATTATTCATATACCACCTATATTATGTTTTTCATCTATTCTTTAAGAATTCCTTTAAAAATGTATGAATAATCGGAAGGTAAAGTGAGGAAACTATCTAAAAGATTGATGGTCCATTTTATCTATGCCACGTAATTTATTTAAAAATATATATGTATTTTAAGGAAAAAAACAATCGTATATGTTTAAAATATATGTTACATCAAAATATATAATTTTCATACAATTTAATAATAAAATTAAAAGGTCAATGGCTAAATACAAAACAATTTGAAAGTATATTGCTATAATAAAGAAAAATATTTAACTATAATGACATAATAAAAAAATAGTTTGAATATATATTGCTATAATTAAGAAAAATGTAACTATAATACCATAATAAAAAAAATTAAAAATATATTGCTATAATAAAGAAAAATGTAACTGCCATAATAAAAAAATAATTTGAATATATATTGCTATAATAATGAAAAATGTAACTATCATGTCATAATAAAAATACAAAATTAAAAATATATTGTTGTAATAATAAAACAATGTTATAAAAAAATTGTGAAAATTATGGTGATAAATTATATACAATATATAAGTTATTAATTATTTAATTATCAAGGGGCTGTTTGTTTACCTCTGCATGATGACATTCAGAGGCTGATCTGAATCGTGCAGAGGGTTTATTCTGTTTGGCAAAAAAAAAAATGAGGTCTGAAGGGTGACAAAAGCCTCTGTAGGATAACTGACCTAAACCCTTGAGATATGATTCAGACTTGCTTTCTTCCTAAAATACCCCTTTTTTCTCTTCACTGCCTCCAGTACGATAACTCCCAAAATCATCTCCCACTTCTCAGATTTTCTTCCCATGCTTTCCCTCTTCCCACACCTATTTCTCCGATGTTCTCCATCCTCCCACTCTTTCTTCTCCGGCGAGGGCTGTCTTCATCGTCTCCGGCGAGGTCTGTCTCTGTCATCTCCGGCGAGGGCTGTCTCCGTCGTCTCCGGCGAGGGCTGTCTCCGTCATCTCCAGCGAGGGCTGTCTCCGTCGTCTCCGGCGAGGTCTGTCTCCATCATCTCCGGCGAGGTCTGTCTTCATCATCTCCAGCGAGGGCTGTCTTCGTCATCTCCGACAAGGGCTGTCTCCATGTCACATTTCACACGTCTCTCCTTCCCTCCAGCCGTCTCCTTCAGTGATCGTCTCCATCACTGTGGTTTGCAATCGAGATCGTCTCCATCACTGTGGTTTGCAATCGAGATCGTCTCCATCACTGTGGTTTGCAATCGAGATAGATAGAGAGAGAGAGAGAAAGAAGAAATTGATTTTGGTTTGCTACTGTTTCTTCAACCTAGAGATTTTGGTATTGGGGATTTTTTTAACCTTTTCATATACATATAATATAGAAAGATTATGTTTGCTACTGTTTCTTCTACTCAGCAAAAGGGATTTTTGGTTATTCAACATTGATTATTGGAGCAATATTGTGGATTTTTAGATACCGTTCACTGATCATTGATATGAAATGTTGGTTATTCAACAATAAAGTCCAATTGATCATTAATATGAAATGTTGTTTTCAGGTTATATTTGTAAAATAATTTTATTATTCAGATCTCCGTCGAACAGTTATATTTTATTCAGACTGAATCAAACATAGGGTTAAAATGGTCATTTGTTCTTATTCAGACTGTCCATTCAGAGCAACTACCAAACAATCATTTTTCATTCTCGCATCGTATCATACAGCCTCTATACCATCCGTACCTTCCGTATCATCCAAACCTCCAAAGAACTACCAAATGTACCCCTAAGTATATATAAAATATATAGAGAGTAAGTTACATGTTTGGTCCCTGTGGTTTTTATTACATGTTTGGTCCCTAAACTTAAAATGACCAAAATGACCCTCTTACTTAACCTACTTAACAGAAAAAGTCTAACAAAGTTAGTTTTAGGGACCCAACACGTTATGAAATGGAAACCACGAAGATGTAAACCATAGATATTTCATTTTAGGGACCCAGACTGTTAAAACCAATAAACCCTAGGGACCAAGTATGTAGTTTACTCTTTTTGTTTTTAATATATAGCCTAATTTAAAATGTTTAATATCATTAACATATTGATTAATAGTAGAAAATGAAGGCTTATATATGTATACTATTATATATGATATACAAATTTATCGCAGCGTAAACACACGCTCGAAAAACATCGGTTCGCTGGCTTCGGGCAAGAACACTTAACTCGCGCCATATCACGTCACGTTATTTAGAACATTGGCCTTAGGGATCCTATCTGTTATAAAAATGGAAAGTACAAGGACGTTGATCGTTAAAAATCTTTAAAGAACCTTATCCGTTAATATTTGTACACCACGGGGACCAAATTTGAAAATTAAATAATGGGTTGAAAAGAATATTGAAAAGTAAATGGCAATTAATTTATTACCACAATCGATGTTTTACTGTATCATTTTTTTATGTTTTTTTTTTCAAAACGAAATAAATTGAAAATGAAAATAAGATAACATAGCCACCGTTTTGTTAAAAAAAAAAAAAAAGACAGGCTACAGGTCAAATCATGACCGTTCAAAGTCGCCTGCCCACTGCAAAATATCTTCCTGTCTGGGACCCACCTTTCTTTTTCAATAAGAGAACTCCGAATTTGGGCCTTTTGGCCGCTTTCTGAATTATATATTAATGGGAAATTAATTAAAATAACAGTTTTGATACCAAATGGCCTTTGGCCTAGTGGTATCGGGGTTTTACAACATCCTCAAGGTCTCGGGTTTGAGATTTGAGAGTGGTGGTTTCCCCTTAAGTGGTGGAGGTATTATTTCTCATAGATGATGTGGCTCTGTGGAGGTGCGAGGGTTCGGTCCCGCGCTGCCCCAGGGGTTGGAGTTTAAACTCGTTACTAACATAACCACTAACACTAACGCTGTCGTTCAAAAAAAAAACAATTTTCATAATATTTTTTTTGAAAGACAAGTTAACATACACACTTTTCAGGGTACTCGGGCTCCCAATTAAGGGTGTCACCCGAATAATCTCCGTCGATCACGGCCCAGCCGAATTAAGGATACCACTAAGTGACAGATTCGTGATCTGGATATCTCCACATGTGCACCGCGGGTTTGAACCCGAGTAGTCAGAGATACCGTCCACTGACTCTCTAGGATGTTACATTAGCACTGGGCTAGACATGTTTTTATAACATTTTTGATAATATGGTTTCAGTTTTTAGTCATTTTTTTTTCGGAATATAAAACCACAATGACCATGTTGTACTTAATGAAGTTTAGGGATGTTGTTCATAGTCAGACGTAAATTGTAGGGACCAAAATTGTAGTTAATTCTTTGATATAGTAATTCATAAGAACCTCATTTTTATAAATAAAAAATTGGTTACATTATTGTCAACTCAACAAATTAATAACCAACATAAAACTTACTGAATAACAAACTTGCTATTTTTTCAACAATTTAATTACTACGTGTTATTAGTATTTTGTTTTAGAATTAATATTTGTTATGTTGTTTAACGGTTGTGGTTTTGAAAAACGTGTCATAAGTCCCTTCTGTTAACGTTGTTTTCTTGTTCTATTAGCGACCTTCACGTACCCCTTGCATGAGGGGTAATTTTGTCATTTTTTAGTGGACCATCTTCTTCTTCTCATTTCTCCTCCATCTCTTTTTTCTTCAACCGAGAACGTGAACATTAAAAACAATGAATTTTCGTTACATCCCCAAAAATAAAACAAAACTTGATTTTTTCATGAACAACCTATAAATCACAATAAAACTTGAATTAAAAAAAGTAAGAATATGGACAACGTTTCAATTCAGAAGTAGATGAAAAATCAACCAACACAAATGCATTCGGATAATACGAAACCTTAAAAGTAAATCGACAAGAAAAACTATAAATCTAAGTTATAATACTAATCCTAAATTTGTAGCAATAACCGAGGATGGAACTAGAAGATCAAGATGAGAATGGAATTCAAATGAGATACCTAGATTAGAATCTTCTATTCTTTATGACATGAAAGAGATCAAACCAGGTGTTTGAAGGAGAGAATCAGATAAATAAAGAGAAGAAAAATGAAGAACACAGACATAAATCAACCGTCTGCCATTTGAATCCTTTACCTTTATACAAAACCCCGGATCGATCCAAGAAAAGCTCCATAGCCATACGAAAAAGACAGCTTTGAGAGTTCTTCAGAAAGTTTGAGAACCTCCGTTTCTTTTTTGGATTGAATTTTAATTTCGAGAACTCCATAAAAATTATTTGTTTTCCTTTCGTTTTGGATTTTGACTTTTTTTATTAGACAAAGCAACGTGAGTTGATGTTAAAAGAAGAAACTTAAAGCGTGCTTTTCTGAAAACCGCAGGTACTATGAGTGTAAAACGCATGACCTTAGTCATAACAACCAATAAACCACACAACCAGGAACTTAATTCACTCTTTAACCAAATATATGTAAGAATACACCATTACTGACAATTAAAATTATGATAAAAAAATAACAGGCTTTGCTTATGGATATATATAGTTGCTTATATTCCATGGCTCGTTTTAAATTTCATGTAAGATTTAATCATAATTTTTTAAATACCATTTAAAGGAAACATTTTTACAAGAAATGATGTTTACATAAAAGAGTAAGTTAATAGATTTTAGACCGTTATACATTAAAGGGTATTGAATACCGATCATGGGCTTATAAGTGATTGTTTTTAAGGATCGGCCTAACTAGAAAAAGAAATATACAAACAAGTTTCTTATTCTGTTATTATCGTAAAAAATAGCATCAATAATTTAACCTGCTAATAATTGATTATAATATAACAGTACAAACTTGATTCAGTTTTAAATTCATAATATATTTTTTTAACTTCGGAGTTCAATTTTATATTTGAAGGATAATATATTTATATAAAAGTGTTAATGTTGCATTGATGGTTGCTTGGAATATGAATGTGATGCATCCCACCATCTAACCTCACTTTTAAGCTTCCTTGTTTATTTATATCTTTATTTGTGTGTGTAATATATATATATATATATATATATTTGAGATTATATGAGACTTTAATTCTCATGAGGCATCTCTACAACTTTGAAATAAATTGATTATCGCAGAATCTTTACAAAAAAATATATCAAACCTTCATAAGGAAGTGCAACAAATTAAGCTTCATAGGAGAAACGCATTAGACTTTCACATAACACATACTAACTTCACAGTGATCTTATAGTTCTCACGAAAACTAGATGGTCTTAAGAGAACCTACTCCTACATACATATGCATAACCAGATACATACAGATGTGCGTATGTATGTATCAACAAGAAAATTAGATACATATGCATAGCCAGATGCATACAGATGTGCGTATGTATGTATCAACAAGAAAATTAGATACATGTCATAACATGTTCTATATAGACAGAAAAAGTATGACGTATTATCTTTAAAAAATTGCGACGGTTTGTATCTCATTTCTCATTTATTGTTAAATAGATCTTAGTGGTCACATGGTGGTTTTAGCATCTTATCAGTTCAACAGGAACTTACTAAAAATCATAAACAGTTCATTTAATCTATAATTAGATTTAAAATTTTGATACAAACAATTACTTTTTTAATAATGATAGGGACGTTAAGATAAAACCGATATTAAAAACATGTTTAATTAACCGAAATAAGTTTGAAAAAAAGGTTAATTAATTAAACATTTAAAACATGTTTAATGACGATATTAAGAACCTTGATGATTGTATAGTTATTATAATTACCAAGAAACTTAAGATATAAATAACATTGATTCTACACAAAAAAAGGTTGTAACCATTTAATTTTATCTCATTATTCACATTTATGTTGGCCGCTTGTTTTATTTATTTTTTAAAAACATTATTAATACACAATTACCCATTTAGACAATCATATTATCTTATTATTCATGAACTTGACCATAATAGGCAACTTTTCGATCAAATTTACTTTAAAATCATTTTTTAATTAAAGTCTTATTTTAGTAAAAATTTATGTATTTACATAAATTCGATTTTGATATTAAAAAAACATTTATACAACTTTGTATAAGGAATCATATGTGCGTAATCTTTTTTAAACATAAAAATAGATTTAACACAAATATGCATGGCATTTATGTAAACTCTCATTAAAATGGAATTTTGATTTCGAAAGTGAATTTAATACATAGATACCTCATATATAATACTAATGTTAAATTTTAGCACTTCAATTATAATATAATATTGATCAAAATAGCACTAATTGTCATCAACCAATTAGTGTTAAATTACAACACTTTTATATATTTGAGATATTTATTAATTTATCATTTAATTATAATATTGTTCATGTATATTAATTAGTTTTTATAAATTAGTTAAATTTATACTCTTATATCTTATTATCCTAGATGCGGGTTAATGCGAGGACGGTAACAACTTACGAGAATGTGAAAACAATTCTCAGCCAATTATTTTGTACATGAAATTACAAAATCATATGTGATTTTGTACTAGCATCAAAAATGACATGCGTGACTTTTGCTGCGGAAAAAGTCTCGACTAATCATATATGATTTTGTATGTGAATCATATGTGATTTTGTACATGAAAAATTTTATGTACAAAATTATTGACTGAAGATTGTCCTTGCATTCTCGTAAATTGTTATCGTTCTCGCATGAACCTCTTTCCATTATACGAACCCACTTAATTTAATATTTAGTTTTACAGTCTTTTAAATTATTAAATTTTCAACTAAATTAAAACGAAACATATATCAAAATTGTATTTTATTTGAGTTAACATTAGGGGGGTGTTTGGATGGGCTTATAAAGACAACTTATTGACTTATTCCGGTGTGGCACCGGTAATAAGTCGTTTTAAGTGTTTGTGTAAAACAATTTATCCGGTACCAAACCGGTAATAAGTCATTTTTTAAGAAGTAAAAAGTTTTAACTTATCAACTTTTCATAAGTGCTTTTCCATACCGGTAATAAGTTATAAGTCAATAAGCTCCTCCAAACACCCCCTAGATTCTTCACGGCCTATTTTTGACCCACCATCAAGCACTTTAGTCTTTAACACATCTATCGGAAATAACTTTTTTAAAATAGAGAAAATTAATTTTTTGTTCTCTTTAATGTTTCAATAACTTTCATATCTTATTCTTTAAAATAGATATTCATATATAAAACTCCTAATATGGAGAAATTCTAAAACTTTAAACAAAAACGAAAAATAAGTTTTTTGTTTATTTCACTAGTAAATATTGAATTAATATCATTTTTTTTAAATTTATTCGCATCATTAAATTTAAATATTATAATTAACAATTGAAATTCTTAAAAATAAAGAATTAAAATTAAATGACATTTATTTTAAAGATTTTTAATTTATATTTATATTTATATTTTACAAAAACTATAAAAATCTGTTAAAAATGCTTAAATAACACTTTAGCAATATAGTTGGGAGATATAAATTCTATATTTAACCTCTTCTTTTTTTAATATTCTCTATTATATTATATTATATAACAAATTTAGATTAAAATAAATTAAAAATGAGAAAAATACAAATTAAATTTAAGTTTTTTTTTTTTTAATCTCTTGAGAAAAATGGAATCACAGAGAGATCCAAATTGTACAATTAAAGCAAAACATCTCTAACCTTTTCAATTTTTCAACACCCATATAAAAATTATTCCTTATCTACGACGGCGGCGACCCGTTAACCCTCGGCGAGCTCACCGGAAAAAGCGGCAACAGCTGTGGCTCCGCCGCCCCCCGCGGCGTCGCCGCCCTCGGCGATGGATGAAGGTAAAACCCCTTTTCCGCAATTGCCCTATCTTCCTCCGACGAATTACCGATCGACGGTGACGATTTGTTAAACGGATCTTCAATCAACGGCGTCACCGGACTTAAAACCAGCGACGGAAAATCAAGAATGCTCGGAGATAGAATCTCATGGAATCGGGGCGACGACCCGTGCCCGTTTCCGAATTTGGGTACCGAATTCGGGTTAATCATCAACCCGTTTTTCAAGCTGTTACGACGTTCGTAGAGTTTGAACCCTTGTTTCTTTTGTGGACCCGTTTTGATTGGTGGTATGGATACCTTCGCCGGAGCCGGAGACGGATCTGGTTGTTGGGTCGGTTTGGAGGATCCGGTTAGCATCTGGACTACTTGCTTGAAGTTAGTAGTGTCGGCTTGAACAAAGGTGGTTGGGTATGGGCTCGGTTCGGATCTTGAAACGGGTCTTGGTGTTAATGGTGGTGTTTGGACGGTGGCGCCACCGCCATTGCTGTTGCTACTGCTGCCGTGGCTGGTCGGAGAGTTCGCCGGAGATGGGTTTTCTCTCTCATGTATTCTTGAAGTGATCTCCATTGTTGGATTTCTTTCAAAACTCTCTCTCTCTCTCTCTAACTTCAATTTCTAGAGAGAGAGAGTTAAAAAAAACAAGAAAATCTTGTTGGTGGTGTTTTTTTGTTCTTTTTCTTCTTTGAATCACTTTAACCTACAACACTTTCTTCTTGCTTCTCTTTCACTTTATATATAACCTTGTGTCAACCTTAGGGTTAAATTACACTTTACCCACATTATGTTTATAAAAATGGCAAAGTAAGTCCCTCAATCTTTTTAGTCATGTTTTAGGGAGAGGCTAATAGCACCCCTATGTATTGCTAATGACATCCAATGGCGGATGCAATGTAGAAAAAGGGGGGATCCAAGGACCCCACTGAATTGTTAAAAAAAATTATATAGGGTAAAAAATATCAAAAATACAAAATTTAGCCTTAGCTCCCCCCAGTAAAATTTTCCAAGGAACCCCATCTTGTCGGCGATTGACAAAAACACTAAAAAAGTATCTCAAAATAAATAAAAAAAACCAAAAAAACCCTTCGAAATTCACAAAAACACTAAGAAAATTCTTCAAATTCGACAAAAATGCTAAGAAAATCCCTTGCAATTAAATAAAAACTTAAAGAAATTCCCGAAACACATCAGGTGACTTTACGTGACTTTAGTCTACCTTAATGGGCCCCCAGTGGACAAAAATCCTGAATCCGCCACTGATGACACCCCTACCCATGAATTTCTTTTCACACACATCAACGTCAAAACTAGTGTTTTACATTTCTGGTGCTATAAAAATACATAAATTTCAATGCATAGGGTGTCAATAGCATTGCCCTGTTTTTATGCTTATGACAAATACATAGATAATAATAAGCATCACGTTTTTTTGTTTTAAACGTTTGATACCATAGATAGTTGCATAACATGTGACTGTATATAACTTGTGTCTTTGTTCATTTAAACTTGTAGAACACGAGTCATGATTTTTTCCCCAAAAGATTCATGACATTGAACTAGGAAACTACAGTGTTACTAAATATGCATCATGATATCTCGTCTTTTGACTGGAACTCGTGTAAAATGTTACAGAGTAAGGTTTAGGGTTTTTCGACCTGTTAAAGTAAAGTCAGTAGTGATTTGTTTAGATTATTGTATAGGGGCTAGTTGAAGGCATTGATTCTTGAATGTAGGAATTCCATTAAAGGTAAAAGTAAGGTTAAATGATGTGATATGGGTTTACTTATGGCAAAAAGCATAAAACAAAAAGTACCAATCATCTTGAAATGTCAAAGAGACTAAAGTTGATGGATGAGAAATGACAGGTGGGTATAGTGCCATTCTTTTCCGCAAAGATGTTCTTTTCAAAGGTAAAATGCACTTTCATATCGATGTCCTTGAATGCAGGTTTTGTGTGGGTCGACTGAAGTCGTCGATAATCGATTTTTAGCTCAAATTTAAGTATGTAAGCTTAAATAAGATTTTAGTTAAATCTATGACCTTCAAATCTATTAAAAACTAACTGAATACTAATTAGAAGTTTATGAATTTAATCAAAATCCTATTTACATAGGAATTCACCCTTTAGGAGTGTTATTAACAACATCTAGGGGTGTCATTAGCCTCCCCTTTACATAAAAAAAACCCCAAAAAGATATATATATATATATATATATATATAATACTTCATAGTAAAATAACGATATTTAATAAAATACAAAATAAATAAAAAAGGGGTTGATGGAAACAAGGAAAAAGTGAAGATGAAGGGAGTGAGCATTGACTTGAAAGGCATTTTAATGAGTGGGAGATGTGTGTTTTTGGGATTGGAGAATACATCTTTAGTTCTTTATATTCATCCCTATTTATAAAATGAAAAATTAAATTAATATTAATTTTCGTATTTGTTTTTTAATAAGAAATGATAATAAAAGATCCAATAAGAAAGATAAATATGTGAAAAGATACATGTTTATATAATTGTATTTAGTTAAGAGAGTTAACACAAAAATACTACATTTTTAACAATTTGATGTATAATTTATATAAACATGTATTCAAGAAAGTATTAACAAATATATTTAACAAAAAAACCAATGTTAAAAACAATGTCACATTTTTTTAACGATCTAAAACAAAAAGTAGTACATTTTTAAAAATAGATAAAAGAAACAGAATATGACGAACTTAAAAAAGAAATAGATAGAAAATGAATACGATGACGAAAAATAAAATGTGCTAGATTTTTTTATAGTAATATTTTCAATATTCCTAAAAAAATACTATAAACATGTTGGTTTATCATAAAATCGAATGTGCTTTAAAAACGTGTAATATTATAAATCTGTCATGAAATTTTAATCGTGTATTATAAGAGCAGATATTTATTGTTTTAAGTTTCTCCTCTTATGTGAATCAGGTTTGTTTCACCTTGTGCTTTATAAATAGCTTCGGCACAAAATATGAAAAACTAGTTACGGTAGGCATGAAGGAGCTAAGTGAAAAAAATCTGTTTTCTGAAAACCTCCTATTCAACTGCATATGATTCAACTGTAACTATATATTTTTTTACCTTCTTTGATTGATCGTTAGGATGAGGATGACTCAGTTGGCTCGATTTATAAATTGCTGAAGCATTTTTTATTTCAATTAACTAAAATAAATGATTAATTTTCTATAAGAGGAAGATGGAAAGACAATTAGATGGAAATATTATAAAATCATCTCAACCGTTATTACTGATTTATGTTATATATTTTCTCTAAATATGACGAAAATATTGTAATTGATATGACATATCTAAAATAGTGATTAGTAATTTTTTTATCAGAAAAAAAACAAAATTTACTTGTTTTAGTTGCTCAAAACGTAATGGATATTTTTAGATTCCTTACGATGAAGAAAGAAAACAGAAAGGGTGTCGTTTCCTTAAATAGGGATCGTCGTCTTATTAACGTATGCACTGCATGCATAAAAACAAACACAAGTGGTAGGGGAAGCATAACCGCACATAGGGCACATGTACATATGGATGTGCATGCATGCGCACGCACACATACATATACATATACATACATCCATGCATGCATATATACATGTTGCATCGACAAGATAACAAAATAATTATCAGTATGAGAACATGACGTTCGAACATATAGTTGAGAAACATATTTTTCATTTGAACTTATTAACTTGTTATGCAACTTGGACATCGAACTGAAAAACTTTTGGCTTGATCTTTCGGACAATGAGATTTTAATTCAAAGATTGGACAATGAGAACACGAATAAAATTGAAAATCCATAAAGAAAAATGAACTTGCCTTCAAGCCAAGAACGACAGTTGCATCCAAAAACTACAGAACAATAAAAAATACATGTTTATTAGGTCTAGAACTTAACACTTAACACACATATGTAATAATTGAAGATGATACAATCCCATTATTTCACCGAACCACAAAAGTTACAAATTAGATTTTAACCGTCAAACAAATTGAAGACATGATAATGTAATAAATATAGAGCACCTAACAAACAAATTAGATTAAAATTTATGTTTCAAGTCAAATATTGTAACTTAAAATAACGTTCGAAGTTAAAAATGGCAAGTTACATCAAAACGGAATGTATTTTATATCGCTTCCTATTCCCAAAACCTATATTCATAAGTTTTATTCTGTTGTCTATGACAAACCATTTCAAACAATAAAGTTTGATAATATTTTAAAAATACTTTTAGTTTACAAAATTATAATACATTTATCTGTTTGTTAATTAAGATTGTGTTTGGTACATGGGACATGACGAGACAGAGCATGACAAACTCACCGTCGCACGTTTGGTGTGACATGAGACATGAAAAAACTCATTGTCTCATGTTTGTTGCGACATGAAACAGGGACAAGATTGGACAAAAAAATATTTCTCTGGTTCCACCAAAATAGGTTGATCAAGAATGATACATAAACTAAAAATTACTAATTTATCATTATTTGATATTACTCTAACATGATATTTGTTTTAATGGTCACCGCCGCCACCACCAACCACCGTTGGCCACCTCCACCATCACCACCACCACCTCTACCTTTAACAATTGGCCAAAACTATATTCTCCATCATTGTCGGTTGTCACCACTGTCCACCATCTTCACATCCTCCAGATTCATCATCACCAGCCACCACTGTCTCTACCTCTACCACCATTATTGTTGTAAAAAGTACGTTTATTTTGATGCAATTTTTGCAAGAAAATTATAGAAAGTATGGGACCAATATGAAAAGATCTCAGAACTGGAGGGGTGAAATGATATACTTCAAAAGTAATGGAGCTGGACCGTAAATATCAAAATATGAGTTGTGAACACATTAAAAGTCAACATACCTAAAAAGTCAATTATAGCATGCAAAGCCACAGTTTTCCCTGGTTCACTGTATCCTTACAATTATCTCAAAATACATTAATGAGTTAAATAAAAATGTATTTAAATTGTTGTAATTTTAAAAATTATTTCACTAAATAAAAAATACTTTTTATTTATATTTAGTATTATATATATAATATTAAATCCAAAAAATGTTGACAGACTAAATACAGTTTGGTCTGACTGGTTTTAACCTACACAAAAAATTATTTATTTAGAACTGATTTGATTTTGATTTCTTGTGTGACCTAATTTGTAATTGATAATAAAATGTTAATAAGATCAATTATTTAATAAAAGTCACAAATCGATAATATATGATCTTCAAAAATATATACGAAAATATAAAGGCCTATGGATAAGTATAAATATGATGAAAAATCAAACTGTATTTAATTACTATTCGAACAATTTATTAAAAAATTGAAATAGAAAAAGCATAACAAACATGTAGTTTTTTAAATCACTCTACTAAAAATTAAAGAACAAAATTAGATTACACTAAAATATAAAATAAAAAGTCAAAATCTTCAAAAAAAATTAATACTCATCTCCAATATTTTGTCCATTTTAGAGACTACGATATGAATTATATTTCATTAAATATTGTTTACTTCTCCTAGGGGAGGTTTACTTTGCAAACCACATTATTTGTAAAAACCGTGCAAACCTCTTTCAGTCAATCATAATTTTTTTTCTTTTTTGTACTCATGAGAGGTTTTTTACTCATTTTTATTGTGGAATGTGTTAATTAGGAATATTATCTTCATTATATTAATTTAAAAAAAAATAAAACAATTTAATTAAAACATAGAAACAACCATGTATGAAACAATTTGATCAAGAAAAGTATTACATAAAATAATTTCATCAGACTAAACAATTTCATTAAATACTTCTATTAAATTAAACAATAAAATCGACGATTAAGAATGGTATGTTCGGTTTATACAAGTATGTGTGGTATGATTGCTTCCCACCCCACCCCTATATATTTAATCTCAAGGAAACCAAAATCTCACTAAGATAACTTATTTTTTGAAATTCTTAAATAATTACTATAATTTTTAATAATTAAACAAAATTTATGATTGTTGACTTATTTATAAAAAGAATAGAATATAAATTTAGAAATATTCCTAGAATTTTCTAAATAAAATTAAAAAGAATTAGCAAGTGTGTTGGGAATATTAGTTGAATGATTTATCCTATTTACCACTACAACCACGTCTCTATTCCATTATTCTTAAAGCATTTAAGATGCTACCTTATAATTATTTTATTTATTTTTATGTCACTTAAATTCCATCCCAACTATATCATTTATAGCATTAAAATTTATTAACTAGTAATTTCTTTATAGAAATAATAGACACCATGTCTAATCAAATATATTTCGACATAAAAATATGATAATTTATTGAAATCTAAAATATTTAAAAAAAATAAACATAATTTTTTATTATGGATCATGATCAATATCGTTAGTATAACATACCGAGTATTGAAAGGCATAATATCATAATTAAAGCATGATATAGGGGGGAAAAGTAGAAATTCCCTATTTGTTTTCAACCTAGAATAAAGCACAAACGGGTATGGACCAATAAAATGGATATGAATAGGTTCTATTCAAACTGGTTCTCGGTTATAGATTTTTTTTAAATAAATTTCAGGGACTTCTAATTTATTTTTCTAATCAAGTCTGAAAAGATAACGTTGTAAATATTTTTATTTTTAAATTCATAATTTGAATTTTTGATTCATTTGGATATGTCCAATTTTCGACTCTGTTTTTTACTCGCATCATGTGGTCCTGTTTGAACCCCGGTAAACAATCCAAACATCTTCTTGTCACCTAAATCAGTAGGGATAACTCAATTGCTCAGATTGAGATTTTCTCCATATTAACTTTAACGTCCTATTGGATTCATCGAGATGCATACAAATTAGTTTGAATACATAACATTATTAAAAAAATACTAATAATAATACTTTTTATTTATTAAATATTTTATACATATAAAAAATATGAATTTAATTTGACATAATAAAAATACATAAATTTATAATAATCAAACACCTGAAATAACACTTAACACAACAAAATTAAAGACTTATGGACCATAGTTAGTATCTGTTTATAATAAATAATTTCAATAAAAATGAATTTTTAAAATTATCTCATGTACAACCTAAAATAAAAAATAATATTTCACATATCGATAATAAATTGTCTTTAACATGTAATTCAATTGACAAAGGAATAAGGTCAGTTTATCTAAATGCAAGACAAGTTTCAGGTTTGATTCTAGACCTCACTCAGTACCTCAAGCACTAAATGAGCCGAAAAAGGTCTCTCATATCAGTATTTTTAAAAGTAGGTTTCATGTAAGACCGATTAAAATTATCAATAACCAACTTTTATAAATAAAAAAAAAAACTAACAATAAATATTTTACTAATTCTTTATGGAGAATCCAACACTAACCTTTATACAAAGCCACTTCCATTTAAATAATATTTACCGAATAATTTAAAGCTTGAAAATTTTGTTGGTTAGTTGTCATTTTATGTGAATAAAAAAACATGTATTGAATGCTGCGAGAAACAAAAATAAAGGTGGAGTTAGTTGCCAAATCTGACTTATATTATATGTTGGTATCTTTAAAACATTTTCAAACAGCTTTGTTATTTTGAAAATTTTAAGTATTTTTTTTTTCGGTTTCAATAGTTATGTTAAATTCTTTTTTTAAATAGAGAAAACTACGAAAGAATAAAAGATCTCCAAATATAAAAGAACAAAAATATAGTATATCTGACGGAGATTAGGTGATTATTTATAATCTGTTCTTTACTAGTTTAATTGCATAATTAAAAAATTGTTCGTTATAACTAGAATAATGTAAACTTAAATCTTAAATTTCACAAACAACTAATGTATCTGCAGTAAAAAAAAACCTAAGCTCAAAACCCGTTCAAGTCAAACCTAAAAAATCCATGCCTAGTAAGCTCAAAACCCGGTCCAGGTTAGGCCTTGAAGCCCGATCAGGCAAAAATTTTAGAGTGAGGCCTGGCTCGAAAAAGCTCGGGCTAGAAAAACCTGGTTAAACCCAAAAAAAGGCTGGTCAGACCCTTTTTCAACCTAAAAGCTCGGCTTTTGCCAAGTTCTAAAAAAATGCCTTCTTTTCCCTGAAACAAGTTTGGAAGATCCGTTTCCAGACTCGAAAATATGACATTTGTAACTTCAAATACATGATCAAACACATATGTTATAAACTAATGTTTAACTAGTACAACCAAAGAGGCCACACTAGAGTTTCATGCACTAGAACAAAATTACGTTTATAGGACACCTAAAATGTTTAAATATCTTAATAGACTATTTTATATGATTAATTATTGTGCAATATATGTAAAATTGTTACAAAGAGTTTATAAGATATTTTGGACAACTTAATTTTTTTTAAACAATTTTAAATAGTCATATTAGTTTTTTTATAAGAAACTTGTTTTTATAAAACATGTTCGAATAATATCGTATAAAAAATTAATCAGATGTTTTATTTCAAAAGTGTCCTAGAAACTTGTTAAGACGCTAAAAACATTCTATAAACTTATTGTAACACTGTTACATATAACACAAAACCCAGACACAACGATCACAAGAAAACAACAAAGCACCATGAGGGTATTTCTATGACTTCAATCTATGCTAAAGCATAACATAACAATATGTTACCAAAAACTTGTTTGTTTTAGTGTAAAAGTCATGAATTCAAATATCAGAATTGCATTAACGTTGCGGCAAACAGCACTAACAGGACAATCAAATATTGACACTACAAAACAAATGACTTTCACCCATAAAAATTACCCAATGAAATTTCCGACAGTGATTACCCACGGAGCACCCAGAAAATACCAATAGTTCAATAAAATCTCATGTTTTTCGAGAAAATACCAACGGATCACCCACAGAATCCCTAGGTAATCTTTCACTAATCTGAATTACTCACCAATCTTTTGTGACGTTTTTTGTGAGAAATCACCCTTTAACGACAAATTTCCCAAGAAAAGGTCCGTAGACAAAATTCTTTCGTTTAGTAGCATGGGTATTTTCGTAATTTTAGGTGAAGGTAGGGCATAACATCAAGGGATACAGTTGGGAATTGGACAATGTCATTAGTTGCTAGGACAAGCAGAAGATTAAGGGACCATTTCTTTCCATGTTACATGTTCCATCACCAATACTCTTATGTTAGGTTTGATTTTGATAGGCACTACAAGTTATTTTATGGGTCAAATCTGTTAAGTCAAAAAGACTTCAAATTTCTATACTTAATGCAAAAATAATCCAATAGAATAGTTAAACTAATTAGGTCAGAAGTCATCTTAAGAGTCAAATATGTTAGTCAAAAGATTTAGGATTGCGTTTGGTTATGGCAAGGGAACGAAAATGGGAATGGGAATGAAAATAACAGGTACTGAAAATGGGAATGAATTTTCATCCCCCTCAGTTTAATCAGGAATGAAAATTTAGGCTTCAAAGGGAATGAGCCCATTATATTATATAAAACCAAACGGTTTCTTTTATTATTATTCCCATTACTGCTTAATACCCCCAACCAAATACCCTCTTAGAAATTCTTCTGTTCATGCAAAAAAGATGCGAACTATGTGAACTAATTAACTAGTTAGACTAATTTCTGTTCAAATTTCTGTTGTTCATGTAAAAGAGAGATTTTACATAAACCCTTTAAACTAGTTAGACTAATTAGATCAAAAGTTATTTTAAGTGTTAAATATGTTAGCCAAAAGACTTCAAATTTCTATGGGTTCATGTAAAAGAGACATTTTGAATGAACCCGATAAACTAATTAGACAAATTAGGTCAGAAGTTATTACGAAGGTTGAATTTTTTTTTGAAAGGGTATTCTAGGCATCTGCCTATACTAATCTCTGACAATTTTAAGACAGCTAAAGCACGCAGCCATGGGATAATTCCCCAGTGGCCACAAGTTGTTCACGCCTGGATTCGAACCTGGAGTAGATGGGTTATCTAGCCTCATCAGTCATCCCCAACAAGTCTTAACCAGTACGCCACAAACCTTGTGGTTTATGAGGGTCGAATTTGTTAGTCAAAAGACTTAGGCCTTGTTTGCTTTTTCATTTTAAGCTCTTAATCACCACTTATGTCTGATTCGTATAGACGTTTCATAACCATTTTAGAACTGAAATCAGACTTCAGACTTTAGCACCTCTTAAAAAACAAACGCCACCTTAAAATTTCAATAGTTCATGTAAAAGAGACATTTTGCATGAACCCTTTAAACTAATAAGACTAATTATGTAATTTACCACAAGAAAATTAGAAAAAGGACCCAGAACCAAAATGATGTTAATTATTCTAGTGATCAATCAAATGAAAAGAAAGGATGATAATGAAAGGGGGGAAAAACTGGTTGTTTATAATTGGAACTTTGAATTCAACCTAATAATTTTAAAATGTTAATTATTATATTAATTTTGTTAAAACATTTCAAACCAATAATAGTTTATAATATTTTACTACTATAAGTTTACTATAGTTATCATATGGTTCTCCAAATCCTATAGAAATCATTGACCTGTCTTTGACTGTAAATCAGCAGGTAAGGAGGTAGACATTTTTACATATTTTAAAATTCGGCAATAGGAAGAAATGGTAACAATTATATTCCTTCCTATTAGGAGTTATCAACGCTTTTGTACTCAATGCCGTTCACTGAAAAGCCTAAAGTTGGTACTTTAGGCCTTCCGGCCAACGGGCAATGAGTACAAAGGTTTAAATCAGAACAATGTCAAAATAAGAAAACATAAAAACGACCAAATCACATGTGTTTTACTGAAGCAAAATATAACTCACCGTAACGTAGACTGTAAAAATTCATCGGTTTTCAGATTTGATTATTGCTAACGAGATGGAAGCAACTCTTTCCGGGATGGCTTAATCGAATCCATTAGAGTGCTCTAGCAACAGATTTGAATTCAGACAAACAAGTATGCAATATCTTTTGACGTTTTTGAAGCGATTGCCGTTCATTCTGAAGAACATCTATCGCCCCCGGTGCAACAAACATATCCATGAATTTTTCATCATTTACCGCAAATAAATCCAGTCCCAAAGCCACCATAAGTCTTTCACGGCTACCCACACGAAAAAAATGAAAAAAATAAACAAATCCGTAAGAAAAACGATACTTTTATAAGCATAAAAATGATTTCAATTAAAAAAAACTTACCATGGGGTTAAAAAGCCAGAATTCAAAGTTGAAGTTACGCTACGTTCAACTAAAACTTCACGTATACGTGCAAAACGCTGTGCGGCTGATGAGCAAATCTCGGAGTAAGACGACCCTGATCGTAAATTACCATTAAGCCCACCACCATTTTGAGCTCTTAAGTTATCCAGCACTTTGCTGTTTCCTTCACGTATTCTAGAATGTCGTTTTTTCGCGCCACCTTCTATATAGTTTCCGAGTTCCTTCTTAATGATGTAATTTCCTTCAGACGGCTGATCGGGTGAAGGGGTTTCGGGGACCGTCATATAAGCTTCTCGTGCTTCCAAGAGCTTTCCAGGTGTGGTGTCTTCTTGACCGTTCTTTTGTGGAGGTATATTTTCTTGGCCTTTTGTAGTATGTTCTGAAAACTCTAGAGATATTGAACTAACTGAAGCTTGGTATCTATATGGGTTTCCGGCTGAACTGGATAGGATATCGTTATCGTAACATACTTGAGAATACGGGCTTGTAACTGAATCCAAATGATGACGAACAAGTTGCTTGCATTCTTTTGAAAGATCCCTTATAAAGCAATTGTAAGAGTGTCTTAATGCAGCATGAAAACCGACATATCCATCCATATCAACGGTTTTCTTTGCATCTGCAAGAAAAACAATTGATTATGATCAATATTATACAGAGAACCAACAAATGGTCCCTATCCTAATTAGCTTAGTTGTTCTAGAACAGTCGAAAATATGTCTGTGTTGATTAATATGTCTGTATAGATTAGAAAAGTTTTTGTTTAAGAAGATTTTTTCATAGATTAAAGGAGCATGTTTTTTTAATTAGGGGGATAGGTCTGGAAAAAACCTGGCTTTTTGCATAAAGCTCTCCCTATAAGCTTACTGAATAAGTCACTTTATATATCAGTAAGACACTACAAAACAGTCATCTATAGCTAACCGAATAATATGCGAGTCCCATTCAGCTCATTAAGTTGCTAACAAACAAGCCTTAACTTCTGTATCTGGAATACATAGTTTTAGAAAGGTTTTTGTTTAGGAAGGTTTTTCATAAATTAAAGGAGCATGTTGTTTAATTAGGGGGATAGGTCTAGAAAAAACCTTGCTTTCTGCATAAAGCTCCCCCCCTATAAGCTTACTGAATAAGTCACTTTATATATCATTAAGACACTACCAAACGGTCATGTATAGCTAACCGAATAAGCTGTGAGTCCCATTAAGCTCATTAAGTTGCTAACAAACAAGCCTTAACCTCTATATCTGGAATACATAGTTTTATAAGCTACTAGGAGAAATGAGCTAAAAACTTACAATCAGCATGGCAAAGGTGATTTCTTTCCATGGCTAGATCAAAGAGGTTTCTTAACACAAATGCAAGCCGTTCGCAAGCTGTATCAAGCAGAGGTGCAAGCCATGATCTGGCAGCAGAACGTGCAATCTCAGCAGCAGCCTCTACAATTCCTCTGCCCCCACCTCGGCCAGCATGAGCAAGTATTATATTCGCTACCTGTAAAAAAGATATCCAAATCATTTATCTATAACTCGATCCAAAAAAAACACTTTATCCCATAAATGACAAATGTTACCTTTTCTCTTGAAACTGGAGGGCATTCGATTGAATATGTAGCACAGCGGAATTCATGCATAACTCTTTCGAAAGCAGCACCACCATAAAGGCGAAGGCTACCATTCGGTGGCTTTATATTTGCTGTAACACCAGGCCAGCCCCCAATACCACTTTCTGATCTCTCCTCTTCTGTTGTTCGCCCCCATTGCTCTGGCTCAGGATCTGCTGCTCCATCTATTAAGGCTCCCTTCAGCATTTCAAAATCAGGCTTAATGTATTCAGTCAATTGAAACATGTATAATTTTATATAAAGGGTCGCTAAATAAGTTGCAAAAAACATGTGTTCTTTGAATTAAGTCGTACCAAATGGTTGCAGATGGCAGATGCAAACAACATTGATGATCTGCGGAGGTGAGCAACATCTGAAGTAGCTTGTATTTTGGAGTCCATGGAGTTTAAATCAGAAGTGACTTCATTGCAACGCTGTTCAAGCAATGCCAAAGTTGCTGGTGCTGCTTCTTTATATCTCTTTTGAAGTTCAGATTCAAGATAATCTCGGAGACGACCAAAGCCAATTTGGGATCTATATTTTTCTTCATCGAATCCTCCATTGACAGAATCTCGTAGATGGTGTAAAATATCAACATCCACCTTCGCTATTTGTCTGCGAAATTCTTCATTTGAAACTGTTGTTTTGTCTTTTGGCAGGGCAACAAAAAAGGGCTGTATATTCTCTCCAAGATAGCCACTTGCACTTAAATAGCTGTCTACTTCTCGGCGTTCAGAGAATTCCTGAAAGAATTACACCTCTCTTACATTACAGCATAATGTATATATATATAACAAAAAAATGTCGATCATATTTTCCTTGTTTCACTTGTTAGAGCAGTTAATAGATTTTTTGCATATTTAATTCTTCATTTGGGTCTGTAATGAGTATTTTCAACACCAAGACTAAGGGGCTGTTTGGTTGGTTTTGCATTAAGTCCTGTATGGACGAAACTGTCTGTGTGGATTAATCTGTCCGTATAGATTGGGAGGTTTTTATTTGGAAGGGTTTTTTCATATGTGGAAGGAGTGTGATTTTTAAATCAGAGGGGTAAGTTTGGAAAAAAAAACTTGGCTTTCTGCAAAGGTCCCCCCTTGAAGCTTACTGAATAAGCCACTTTCTATATTATTAAGCCACTACTAAACAGTCATGTATAGCTGACTAAATAAGCTTTGAACCAGTAAGTTGCTAACAAACAGCAAGTTGCTCATGAACATTAAAAAAAAGGGTGAGTGGTTTGACTTCATCCCTCAAGAATTTAACTTTTGATTTAATTGTAATGCTAATGGGAAATTGGGAATATAATTACTATTTAGATTTAGCTTGTAGAATATAAAAGTTTTTTGTACCTTAAGCCGGTTATCAAATTTGGAAACTACAATTACTGTTCTTCGGAAGGTTGGATCAATTTCACGAATGGCATCCAGCCACAAAGATGAGCACCACTCCACACTACTTTGTTGAAGGAATACAAGGATGCGGTGTGTTGGGCTAGCCAATGACTTAACCATTGATAGAATTTCCTCTGGTGTGCTTTCTGGTTCACCCTTCTTTGCCTGCCAAAAGTAGTTCTAAATTGTTACTATCATACACATCCTCATAAATCTTGATGTTCAAACAACATATCCAAAACAAAAGCACAGATTTTACATATATTACCTTAAGAACAAATCCAGGAGTGTCAATAATGGTGAGATTAGGACAATGGGCGTATTCAGCTCTGATCACAATCGGCTTAGAAGATACAGCAGTTTTAGTCTTCTTCAACAGTGCATCAGTTCTTGATTTGATCGTGTCTGCAACTGCTGATGCTAACATGATAGGGCTACCATATTCCTCAGAATCCTCCTCCTGTTGGTAAAGTTAAATTTAAGAATCAAACATATGCAGAACGAAACAGCTAAATTTTCCAATTGAATAAGCTTTGATCCCAATTCCAAAGCTTGAGTTTTGTTCTCACACACTAAATTCTAATCATTATCCTTACTCATCACAAAACCTGACTATGAATAATTGAATACGTTTCCCAATGGATATCTAAAAATGAAAATCCAAACCAAGCGATTATTATAACTATAAGCATGAACAAAATCTTCATTAGAAGCTGCTGCATACTTGCATACAACTTCAAACTCTATTATCACCAATATGATACTCAAAATTGGACGATTGACACTTAAATAAGCTCTGATACCGCCTTTCAAATGAATTCAAGTGATTTCAAACAAAAATCCCCCAATACCTATTCCAAAATTTGGTCCGTACTTCAATCATAAACCCTAACTACAAAATTAACTCCACAGTTAACGACATAACCCACGAATCATATCCAATAGGAACAAAACCGAAACAAACCTGAAACCGGCACTTAGGATCGAGAGCAGTAGGATCATGGACCATCTGGAGTATGAGAGGCCTACGTGTACCCATCTCGACCTCACGAACATTAAATCGGAATCCGAGAAGTGCTTCCAGAAGTGAGCTCTTTCCATCAGACTGCCCTCCGATGGCTACAATCTCAGGAATCGGAAGCTGTTCGCCAAATGCAACCGCAGCCGCCTGAAGACGATTATAGGCTTCAAATCGGGCCTTAAATGAAGAGGATGAATCGGCGGTTTTCTGGTGATGATGGTGGTGCTTCCTTGAAGCAGAGGAAGAAGAAGAAGAAGTTTTGTCATTTACCATGGTTTTCGTTGGTGTTGTGAGGAAGCCATTGGAAGTCGCCATTGCAGAGATAGAGGGAAAGCGAGCGGAGGATTCAAATTTGAATTGTTCCAATTTGAGAAATGAAAATGATAGCCGTTGTAAATTTGTAATAGAAAGATAAGTAATTGGGCCTAAAGAACCCAAATCTATTGGGCTCATGCACCAAGTCCATATTTTACAAAAAAAAAAAATCATCAGTGACATTGTTAGGTCGGGTCGAAATTGGTTCCTTCAAAATTGGGGCAACCAGTCTCGGTCCCGATCTCAAACCAAAAATTCTAGAACTAATCTAGTGTTGGCTATGGGTTTTGGGCTCTACTCGTTTTTTTTTAAATACTTTTTATATAAAAATATGATACATGTTCTTATAATTACAATTTTTAAAATTTAATATTAAATAGGAATCAATAGAAAAGTCAAATCTTTTATGATACATCAGATCCGGCTTGGTCATTGATAGAGTGAATAAATTTATTATTTTTTGAATTATCTCTTTTAATTCAAAATCGTGGTGTAATGTGTATCCTCCCCTGTTCCGGTCATGGAATAGACGAAATAAATCAAAAAATGGATTTTTGTTCAAAAATGAAATCTTGTTGGAACTGTCCTTGTCCGGTTCATATCCTTTGGAACCATATCACATCCTGAATCTAAGATGAATTGAGACGATATTTTTATAAATACGTAATTATCTTGAATAGATTAATCATTAAAAAAATAACATATTTAAATAGATAAAATGTTGAAAAACTTGTATTGTAATTTATAAAAACAAAACTAGTTTTTTTAGAAAAATGTGGATTATACATAATTAGTCCTGTAACTGGTCCTAGATTAGGTGAATCGAACCTTAAAATTCCATAAAATATATAACTGTGTTATGGACAGTCGAACCATAATGGTCTACCATAACCATCTTGGAAATATATAACCCCGTATTGAGCCGGTCCCAATTTAACCATCTTTGATCGCAAGATTATATTTACAAAAATTCATATATCCATTAAAAAAAAATTAAAAGCCATTATCATTTTAATTTTATTTTATAGACTGCATATGTCATTAAAATTATATAAAATTAATGTTTCAATTATTTCATTGATCAAATAAAATGTTTACTCTATTAATAAAGGGATAAGGTGACTTTATCTAAATACAAGACAGGTCGTGGGTTTAATCCTGGTTCTCCTTGTTAGCCTCAGCTATTGAGTGAGTCAAAAAATATCCTATCATATTGGTATCCTTCAAGGCTTATATGTGGGGCCAGTTGAAGTTGCCTGTAACCAATTTTTTTACCCAAATAAAATGTTTGAATTTTTAAATTCGCTTTCTTTCGACATGAGTTGAGGGTAGTTTCGTAAACCACATCTTTGTCCCTTTAGTTTTGTTCCACCTACTTTGATAGAAAAAAGGGCATTTTTGTCTCACTCAATCTCATCTTTTTCTGGTCTAATGCTACGCCAATATGAATTTTTATTCCGACATGTTCCAACACGTCCTTGATACATTCCTTACGGGGGGGTTGTATTGGTACTCCTTGTCCCACATCGTCCATAAGCAGAGGAGATGTTGGGTTCATATAGTATTCCTTGACCTAACTGGTAAGACGCGTTATGTAAAGTCGTGCGGGTTAACCCTAAAGCGGACAGTATCTGACCTGGTTGGCCAAGGTGCGTATCAGTCCTATATACCAAAGATGCCCTAATAAACAAAATGATTACTACGGTTTTCACGTTTATGTTGACTTTGACTTCCACGAGTCTATTTTTTCAACCCGAATCAACTGCAATTTAACCAGAAACGTGTTCTAATAGTTTGAAGAAAAACCCGAATCACCCCCTACATAATATCCATCAACGGGTACTATAAAAAGCACACACAAACGTCTTAGAAATTCAAACTCACGACAATTTGTCGTAATAAATTACATAATCCGTTTGGCAAAATATAGCAACAAACCAAGAATCTAACTAATGGTAGCCGTACGGTAAATTAACATTCCGTTCGTTAAGACCGATCCGATCACAAAATATTTATTGAAGTCATAAAAATCGTATGAGCTCGACTGCAAACTTTCCCTTCTTGGTTTCGTTCACTTCTCCTATCTGACACAAACGCAAAACACCAAGTAAAATGTGCTGAATGATTAAGAGGATCTCTCTAGAACAATTACCAAGTAAGAAAAGGATTCAAGGGCCGTTTACCGACACAAATTGGGTAAGTGCTGACTGGTTAACAGTGCTGTCTGGATCAGCACTAATCACTGATCTAGCAAGAGTCCCTCCATTAGCTTATGAGGCCAATAAAATATCATTGGACAGTGTTTGGTTGGTTTTCCATTAAGTCCTGTATGGATAAAGCTGTATGTGGGGATTAATTTGTCTGTATAAGATTGGGAAGGCTTTTGTTTGGAGAGTTTTTTTCGTAAGCGTGTTTTTTAATTGGGAGGGGCAGGTTTGGAAAAAAGAACTTGGTTTTCATAAAGCTCCCCTTAGAAGCTTACTGATTAAGCACTACCGAACAATCATATATAGGTGAATGGATAAACTATGAGTCCCATTAAGCTGCTAACAAACAAGTCCTAGAAGGGGCTTGGTAAGCATCTTTGACCGGGTAAGGGCCTCTTATCCAATAAGAGGCAATAAACAGGTTAATAAATGACCCCTAAGTGACGGATTTTTGTTATCTAACCTTCAATCTTCCTTTCCCACTTACGGAAATCATATCTCCGCTCCTTATAGTCGTGTTGTTCTTCGTGATAGTCACCCAATTAACGCGCACATCTCCATCACTGAATCACAAGTAGCCATAATCAAAACCGACTAAAAAAAAGATTCACTTCGGTAAAATAACATCAAATTGTCAAAAGGGTACCTGATTAAGCCAACTAGTTTTGATCTCGAGATCTTAAATCCCGCACTTGCTATGGCGTCAATCCTCATAGAAGCTTCTACAGTTTTGAACGTTTTAGTCCTACAAAACCGCACGTTTTATTTCGAGTTTATATCGCTATTAAGAAATCAAATGTTGAAGAAAGAAAACACGATGGTTGTTAAAGACCTTGGTGGTTCGTATTCAAGGGCAATCAATGGCATCTTTTTACACGTCACAGGTACGTTCCCAACCTGCCATTGACAAAAAGTTACGTTAGATTTAGGGTAGCGTTTGTTTTATTAAGACGTGTTGAAGTCTGAAGTCTGATTTCACTTTTTAATTTATAAGAGGTTGTGCTTAAGTCTGAAATCTGAATCAGTTAGACTGTTTGTTTTTACATCTGAAATCAATCATTGATTTATAAATCCCTAACAATGCAGGTATACGCCAATAAGAGTTTTCAGATAATTTTCAGACTTAAGAGGGTCTGGAAAAAACAAAAAAAAAAACAAACGGTTTCAATTTAAAAACGTCTGAAAGAATAAGTGATGAGTGGTCATTAAGAGGTAAAATTGAAAAAACAAACAGGGTTACTCATTAGAATTATACCAAACCAAACAAACCCAGTATATCCCAGTGAGGGTCTGGGGGTAAGGTCTGGGGGTAAGATGTACACAGACCTGACCTCTATCTTAAATATCAGTAAGCAACAATAATATAAATAGTAGCAAGTATAGAAAAAATATAACCATGAGAATCACGGACGTTTATTATATTACCTTATCGAGTGATATAGTGAGGAAGTCAACTAGTTCTGGAACAACAAGAACGTGAGCTCCTTTTTCACCCTGAAACCAACAAGAAATCCCAAATGGTGTTCAACAATTCAACACCGTTCGCTCTTTTTCCTTCCATTTTCACTTTTTCTTTTGCAACCAAAAACAAATTATGTGTTATATTTGTGTTATTTCCAATTTTAGTGTTAAAAGTGCGAAAAACGAAAACTTGAGTGTAAAGTAGGAAAATCACTATTTCTTGTATTTCTCTATAAAGAAGCGTCCTCTTACCCATTTGTAATTCGTGGATGTGAGTTATTTTTAAAAATACTCCATCTCCAAATACCCTCATTATTTCAATTCTTGTAAGATTGATGGTAATGATTAATCATATGATTATGATTCCATTTTTTCATATTGTTCTTCATATTGATTAAGTGTTCTTCCATTTATAAACTATTTTGATCTAAATTGCTTCTAGTTTACATACTTTGTTTAGATCATTGATTCAATATGAGATCTGGGAGCCAACAACTTGCAAAAAAATCAAACCAAACAAACCCAGTAGGTCCCACCCAAAGGTGGGGTCAAGGATGTACGCAGACCTGACCTCTGCCCATAAGAGTAGAGCAGTTGTTTCCAGAAAGACCCCCAGCTTGTTAAAAGTATGTGAAAGCAATAAATACCTGCAAAAGAATATCCCCCAATTTATCTCTTACAATCCCTGTGCCAAGAATAGCTCCAAGAAAATCGCCATGGGAACAAGGTTGAAAACCAAAGTTCCCCGAAATACTGCTAAAAAAAAATCAAACTTTTTTACAGATAAATTAAGTCTTAAAAACCCGAATTCAACTCCCAAAATCATTCATTAACCACCTTAATGCAGCCACAATATCGGGCTCGGTTGTCAATGCTTCAGGATGTCCAACTGATAGTCGACAACGTTCAGCCTCAGGGTAGCCTCCTTGGACTAATGTTTTAACATCCGCTAGTTTTTCTATAATCATCATTGACTCTTTTAACATGGGTGGTGTCAAAAAATCCGTATGGAGAACTTCACGCCTTAAAGATGCCCGTTTTGCCTAATTTAAAAGCCCAAATGCCGATCTATAAGAAATCAAGAAATGGCACTTCCTCCATCACATGAAATCTATAATACTTTCCGTTTGAAAAAAAAATGGTCTATTATAGTGCATTTGGTACGATAAATATGCATTTTGTTTGTTCGACCAAAGTAGTTGGAACAAGGATTAGGGGGAAAAGATTGTTAAATTACTAAACTACCCCTCTCAAAATGAAATTCCTAAAAATAGTTATTTTTGACCTCCTAATCCACTTTAGAGTCGCTTTTATACATATTAAACTGAAATAGCCAAGATTTCGCAAGTAACACTTTAGCAACCTGCGAAATCCACCTTTTATGAATATAGCATATTAGCATTCATAAAGTAGCAATTTGAAAGTTGCTAAAGTGCTACTTATGAAATGCTGACATGGAAGTGCCACTTACACAACTTGCTAAAGTGCTACTTGTCACGTCAGCTTTTCGCAAGTAGCACTTTAGCAACTTGTGAAATTGCTACTTTATGAATATTGTATTCATAAAAAGTGGATTTTGCAAGCTGCTACTTGCGAAATCTGGGCTATTTTGGTCAGTTGAGTAGAAAAGCGGTTAATTGGGGTCTCCAAAATGGTTATTTTGGACAATTTCCCTAAAAATTGTGACTTTTTTTCTTTTCTTGGCAGGTTTCAAACCAAATTACCATTTCAATAATATGCTTCACTTCTTCATTGGATCCCTTTTCACCAGCTCCCTTGAGTAAAATCTCATTATCGCCCTTTACAGCTTGTGCCAAATGACATATACCAATACCTGTATGTGTGTGTGTACAGTTCATATAAGCCATCAATTCAACAAAAGGAATCAAGATTTAGGGCTTTGACCTTTTTGAAGTCAAACCTACTGTTCATAAAATGCAAAGTATATGAATTGTGTTACAAAATTAACACCAATTGCATTCATATTTTGAGTTGTTATTCTAAACTATAAAGTGGGTAGCATTGATTTTAAGGAAATTTAGAAAAAACCCAACATAATTTTGCAGTTGAATGGTGAAATGTTTGACTTCCAAAGTCAAAGTGTGTATCAATCACCAGCTTTCAGGTGCAAAAGATCTCGAAAACATTTAAACCCATGATTAAATCAACAAGAAACCAAGAAATTTCAGTAAAATTTTGGGAAAAGAATGATGATGAAACCTTTTGAAATCAAAGGGGAATGGAATAAAGATGGAGGAAACTTGACGACGGTGAAACTAGAGTTGGGTATTGCTTGAACTGCTCTTTTCAGCAACGGCTGTGCCACGGCGGCGAAGCTCATCGACGCCATCGCCGTCGGCCGTCGGTGTCTGGTTGCTGCCGGATTATTGCTTGTTCGCCTTCCGTTATTATCTTGAATCCTTTCTTCTTGCCATAATGGAAACCGGAAACCCCCGTCCACTCGTAAAGTTGGGTTCTTGAATCTTGGATTGGACAAAATAAATCTTTAATAAACATACAAATATTTGTCCAACAAATTGGTAAAAAGTTACAAGTTTTGTATGTTTTTAGCAGAAATTACATTATTGTGGGTCTGTTTTGCAGTTATCGAATGGTTTGGTATAGAATGATTAAAAGAATTTTACGATAAATGAAATATAATTGTTTGTTAATTGTTTCAAATTAAAATCAGGGCTCTGAATGAATGATAACGGAGGTCCAGGATACAAAATGATTCAGAGGATTTTTGAACCATTAAGAGTCAAACTTTTTTTTTACCAAACAGAATTCACCTATTAGTGATTCAAAGGCGACTCTTAATGGAATTGTTAAAAGGTAAACAAATAGCCCCTAAGATTTAAAATGGGGTTTTAGTTAATTTATAATACAAATCATTTCATATGAATAATACACTTGTGTAAGCTAACTTGAACCCATAATCCTTGGATATTGTCATATGATGGGTGTAAGGGGACCGTGCCTAAAAACCTAAATGATAAGCAGCAGAGGCTATAGATGTGATCAATGAGTACCTTCAAGTACACTTATTGGCTACCTTTTAATGTGCACTAATCAACTAACGTTTTCAATGGTACTGATCCGTGTGAAACCTTTAGCTGATTAGTGTACCTTTACTGACAATGCTATTTAGAAGATTAGTGACACTAATAGATGTGATTAATGTGTACCTCCAAGGACAATAATCATCTACCGTTTTCAATGGCACACTGATCAACATTATCGAACGTTGATCAGTGTGCTGCTATTGCATACGATCGCTTTTTAGATCGCTTTTTAGAAAGCAACCGACATTTGATCCTGTATATCATAAAATCAACAAAGATAAAAAAAAAACATATCACATAAACAACATTATGTTCCTTATCAAAAACCAAAATGTCAAAAATTACACTAAATCCAAAACCAACTTCTATGGCTGCTTCTTAAATCTCAAGTACATTTTTCAAACTACCCTCTTCTAAACCATCATCATATATAGAGTTCTCAGTCTGCAAATACAAAATAAATAAAAAAACGAACCCAAAACAAAAAAATAACGACATTACTTTCGAAAAAAAACCACATGTATCCATCCGTTCGTTTGACTTTTGACCACCATTTGCCTACGCATATAAGTTATAGCCGACGGCTAAAATCACGACCACGAGAGCAGAAGCCGCAGCTGCATAATAATACATATAGTTGTTTGATTTTTTGCGTTTCAGTATCACTTTTGAAATCGATTCGGGTCCTTTTCCCCTCATGTTTCGGCTTCGGACTCTCGTGTTTTCCTTCGGAAACGACTTTTTTGCTGTAATCTTGACGTTTTCTTCGATCTTTTCTTCCTCTGGAGCCTCGGTTTCAGCCTCCTCCGGTGTTGCTTCCTCGGGCTCGGCGGCCGGTGCTGAAGCCTGCATTTTCTTCTTCTCTTTCTTCTCACGATCCTGTAAAAAAAACGAACAAAAACCCGTCATTTTTTGTAAAAAACGAGGAAAAACCCGTCATTTTTTGTAAAAAAAACGAACAAAAACCCGTCATTTTTTGTATAAAAACGAATACAAACCCGTTGTTTTTGTGAAAAACGAACAAAACCCGTCATTGTTTGTAAAAAAACGAAGAAAAACCCATCATCTTTTGTAAAAAACGAACAAAAACCCGTCTTTTTTTTTTTGTAAAAACGAGCAAAAACCCGTCATTTTTTTGTAAAAACGAACAAAACCCGTCATTTTTTTTTTGTAAAAACGAACAAAAACCCGTCATTTTTTGTAAAAAACGAACAAAATAAATAAAAAAAAGAATGAAGAGCAAAAAGAAACGAGCGTGATTTCCTTAAGTTTCTTCTCGGCTTCTTTTTCGGCTTTTTTCTGGGCTTTTGCAGCGGCTTTTTCAGCCAGCTTTTTCTTCCGTTCCAAAGCTTGTTTAGCTTTTGCAATCTCCTCTTCCCTCTTAATCTCCTTCAGCTTCGATTCATCGATTTCCTTTGTCTTAATCGGCTTTTTCTCCACCCTAAAAACTTCCTCTTCTTCTTCTTCTTTTTTCTCTTTTTTACCCTTTACGGTCCCATTTGTTTCTTTCGGGTTTTTCACGGCTTTTTCTTCCTCGATTATGGCAACTGGAGGTGGAGCGGGTTCTTCTTTCGGTTGTTTTGCTTTCGGTTTTGCTACGATCTCGGTCTCGATAGGAACGGGAGTCGGTATTTCTTGTGAAATCAATGGTTTTTCTCCGGGATTCCTCATACGACCGTCTTTGGTTAGTTGTCGGATATCGAGCGATTGCAAGATTCTTTTCTCGTAATCTTCTCTGAATGCTTTACTCTTATTCCATTCAGCCATGAACTTGTCGACCTGAATTCGTTAAGTCAACATGAGTTATAAGCTTATTAAGCTCGAGAACAATAGACTAACGTTATATTTGGCAAACTATAAGGGGCATAATTGGAAAGAAAAAAGAAGTGGCCCATGGAGCTTATTGAAACCCTTTTTGAAGTAGCATTTCAAAAGGCTAGATTATGGATAATAAGCTAGTTGTTAGCTGAGCTAGGGTTGGTTTGTCACAGCTTAATGAGTTTAATGAGGCTTGCAGCTTATTCGGTCAGTTTGGTAGTGGCTTAATGATATAGAAAGTGACTTATTCAGTAAGTTTCTAGGAGGGAGCTTTATGCAGAAAGCCAAGTTTTTTTCCAAACTCGCCCTTTTCCATCTATGAAAAAACTCTACCAAACAAAAACTTTTCTAATCTATACAGACATATTAATCCACACATACAGCTTTATCCATACATGACTTAATGAAAATTTTAAGGGGTATAATTGGGAAAAAAAAAGTGGGAAAAATCCCGTGGGGCTTATTGAAACGGTATTTGAAGTAGGGTTTCAAGAAGCCATCTTATCACCAACCAAGTGGAATTTTCTCAATAAGCTCAAAAAAATAAACAAGCTTTTTGTACAAAAACAACTAACGCAAACCTCTGATGCAGCAAGCTCTTTAAGGGCATTAACGTCTTTAGTTGCAGCCAACCTTCTTGCATCATTCAACAGCGAACGGTTCTGATAAAAGCAATTATTCTGAAAAAAAGATACAAAACACAACCGTTGATAAAAAACAACCATGTCTAAAAAAACACGAAAATTTAACTTCAATCAAAATTACCAACATACCCCTTCTTCACGTTTATTCCTCAACTCACGAATCTTCTCGTAAACCTTATCCCTTTTCTCGACCACCACCTGCAATTCCTCCTCTAAAGAAGCAATCACGCTGTTTATGGCCTCTTTTTCAGCCTCGAGAGTCTTAACTTTCGCCTTAATAGCTTGTTGATCTTTGCGGACCCCATCAAGACCGACGCCAATAAGCTACAAAAACGGAAATCATTAATAAAGATTTTTTTTAACATATGAACAATTTTGGGATGTTAGCTATATACAAGATTTTTTGTGAGCGGTTTTTTTTCCTTACTTTGACTTGGTCTTGAATGGCGTCTTTTTCACCAACGGATTTCTGAACTTCCGCCCTCATAGCAGCATTTGCGATAACTTTATCTCGTGTCCCTTCGAGTTGTTTGATTTCTCGAATGATTTGTTTTTCCTCATTTAGTGTAATACTTTCATGTTGAATACGGTATTGCAAACTCTTAATCTGTATATAGAGTGAGAAAAAAAAACATTCAAATGACTCAAAAATTTGTTCTTTAAAGATGTGGTAAAGATGGATATACGTATAGACAATATACAACAAAATCAGCTTTATAGGATGCCAGATATAGATATATATATATATATACACAGAGAGAGAGAGGGGGGTTCAAGGAAAAACCCCCCCAAGAAATGAAAAACGGAGGAACACCCTAATAATTGTTCATCTGTACGGTACGAACATTTTCATACAAATAATTAGATGTTTCCTGGTTTCTATCCACGTGTGCATACCGGAAAAACTACTTGCAGATTACTTGTATCCACATGTGCATACCGTGCACATGAATGGTTCACTAGGGTATTCCTCGGTTTTTCATTTTTTGCGGTTTTCCCCTTAACCTGACCCTATATATATATATATGTGTGTGTGTGTGTGTCCTAATAGACTACTTTACATGACTTGTGTTTATAGGACAAAATAATTGTGTGTTACAATAAGTTGATAGGATGTTTTTGGACTTCCTAACAAGTTTTTAGGACACTTTTAAAATAAAATCGTCCTATTAGTCTCTTTATATAATATTATTTGAAAAAAGATGTCATATAAAAAGATGTGTTCAAAAACTAAATACACTTTATTTTAAAATATCCTAAAAAAATTGTTTCTAATGCCCAAATATGTCCTAACATCTTCTTGAAACACCTTTACATGGGACCCACAATTATTTAAGTCCTGTAAACTTAAGTCTTATAATGCAGTCTATTAAGACATTTAGACATATTTGGTGTCCTATAAAGCCGATTTTTTCTGTAATCAGATTAAAAGCAAAATCCGAACACGAACATAAAAAATAAAACCTTTGAGCATTTTATTTCTACAAAAATGGATTTCAAAAACCGAACTTACAACATCATTAAGCTCTCCCTCAGACGAGCATATGAAACTTCTATTATCTCTATTCGCATCTCGTGGGCCCCGCAACTTTCCCAACGCCTGTTGCAAAGGTTCGATTTCTTTTCTCTTATCATCCATAATCGTCCGAAAATGGTTTTTCTCTTCAACTAACGCCTTCAATTGCCCTATTACTTGTGCCCTTTCAGTCTAAAAAATAAAAATAAAAAACACATTTAATTAAACAATCCTGTAAAAACATAACCTCAAAAATATCGATTTACAAAATAACATTATACCCTTTTTGCCCTTAGCTTTTCAGTAATCGGATCACGGGCTAGATTAAGCTTTCTAAGCTCCTTATCAGCCAAATCAAGTTTAGCTTTCACATTCTGGTCTTCAACTGTTCGATATTTAACGAAATAAACCGAATGAAACTTTTTTTCTTCGGGCCATTCGTCAACTACGTCCTTTGGAAAGCTCGTAGCCGGGGTGGGTTCTACTCGAACCGGTTCATTAACGTGAGTACCGGATTCAATTCCGTCAACATGGCCGTTAAGATTGATCTCTTTGGTCCCATTTTCAACAGCCACGTGGGCCAACTCGGAATCTACTCCATCGATACCCATATTTTTTTTCGAGATCTGATTAACTTAAATAACTTTAGAAACGAAAAAGACCCTGAATCAGGAAGAACAAATAGATTAAGCCAAATGGGTAAGATAAGCTCTGATTGATTCAAGAACTAAATTAAAATTTTATTAGATCCGTAAACACCAATTTGCAGGGAAAAGTTTATAAATTCAATAAAAATGTGATTTTGAATCAAGAAAAGATAAGATACATATTCTGGAAGATAAAAATGTGATCTTGAATCAAGAGAAGATAAGATATATATCTACAATCTACTATTTATAAGCTCCATAAACACCAATTTGCAGAGAAAAGTTCATAAATTGGATAAAAATGTGATCTTGAATCAAGAGAAGATAAGATACATATCTACAATCTACTATTTATAAGCTCCATAAACACCAATTTGCAGACAGAAGTTTATAAATTCGATAAAATATGATTCTGAATCAAGTAAAGATACATATCTAGAATCCACTATCTGTAAGCTCCATAAACACCAATTTGCGGAGAAAAGTTTATAAATTCAATTAAAATATGATTTTGAATCAAGAAAACATAAGATACATATCTAGAATCTACTATTTATAACTTATAAGCTCCATAAACACCAATTTGCAGAGAAATCTTTATAAATTCGATAAAAATATGATTTTGGATCAAGAAAAGATAAGATATATATCTAGAAATACTATTTATAAGCTCCATAAACACAGATTTGCAAAGAAGATAACACACTTGCTCGATTATATAATTGAATTCAAACTTTATAAGCTCTATTAACACCAATTTACAGAAAAGTTTATAAATTCAATAAAAATATGATTTTTGAATCAAGAAAAGATTAGATACATATCTAGAATCTACTATTGATAAGCTCCATAACCACCAATTTGCAGAGAAGACAACACTTTCTTGATTATAGAAATGAAATCAAACTTTATAAGCTCCATTAACACTATTTTACAGCGAAAAGTTTATAAAATTCAAGAAAAATGTGATCTTGAATCAAAGAAGGATCAATGGTATGAAATCAATATCAAGAATCTCTTCCATATCCACTTACTTGAAATTAAACACAATTTTAAACTCTAAAAACTCCATAAACACCAATTAAAATTTTATAAATTCAAGAAAAATATGATCTTGAATCAAAAAAAGAGGAGCCTCTTCCAAGTGACCTTAAGCATCAATTGGTATAAATTATTATTAAATTAATAAAACTAAATGATACTAATTACCATAGTGTGTTCCTTGATCTCAATCACATAAATCATATAAAATTAAACAAACTATCAATCAAATAATCAACCATGTTCATAATCCCCAACACAACACAACAAGATCCAGTAATCACATACAAGTAAAATTAAAAATCAATCAGTGAATATAAAGTCCATAAACCATTCCATAAAATCAATCAAAACACACAAAAATTCATTCACATCGCATTCAAACACCAAGATTAAAACCCAATTCAAAACCCCAATAAGTCAATAAAATCGAAACCAATAACGTGTGGTTTCACAAGGGGTTTTTTTTCCAAACACCTCAAGTAACCAAATTTCACAAAACCCAGATCCGATTCAACACGAATTAATCAATTAACCTAGATTACACAAACGGATCAAGATCAAATTGGATAAAAACGATAAAATCAACTGAAAAGAGGGCAAGATTGAAAAAAAAAGAACTAGTAACAGTAAAATTAGCAAATTGAAAAGAAGCAAAAAGGTAAAATTTACCAGAAATTGAAAGAACAGATGAAGACTGATTTGGGAGAAAACAAGAAGGTCAGCGAGAGTTTGATAGATCTCTGTGACTTTTTAGGGGATTTAGAGAGAGAAAAAGAAGAGGAGGTCCGGCGTATACAGATTGTGTATAATGTATATAAAGATGGGGGGATTCTAGAGAGAGAAGTAGTAAACTCCTTTTCCTCTAGTTTTTTTTTTTTTTTCTTTTTTTCTTTTTTTTTTTGGATTTTATCTATAAAATAAATGTAATTATTATTTTATTATTTCAATATTTATGGTAACATAGTAATTACTATATTTAACATAATAGTAAGGGGGTGTTTGGATTAGCTTATTGATTTCTCAGTGTTTATCAAAATTTGATAAGTTAAAATTTTTGACTCTTAAAAAATGACTTATTACCGGTTTGACACGAATAGTTGTTTTTACCAAACATTCAAAATGACTTATTACCGGTGTCACGGAGGAATAAGTCAATAAGTTGTTTTGATAAGCTAAAACAAACACCCCCTAAGGATTCAACTCTAATTTGGATCCCTGTGGTTTATTGTAATTTTGAAAAGTGGGACATAAACTTTGATAACACTAAAAATCGTTCTTATAGTACTAATTTTGCTCTGAAAGTTGTTTTCGTCACCAACTCTGTTAGTTTTCAATATTAGTGTCAAGGGTATTTTGGTCCATTAATGTTCAATTTAATACATATATACATATTATATATATATATAATATTATATGTTTAATTTTTCTAAAGAAAATTAGGAAAGTAGCCTAAATAGACAAAAATAATCATGAAAACTAATAGTTAAAGTTAACAGATTTAATGATCGAAAAATACTTTCAGGTCAAAATAAGAATTATGGGGGACGATTTTTAGAGTTATTAAAGTATAGGTCTCAATTTTTAAAATTTTACTAAAATAGAGGCACTAAAATTAGAGTTTAAAAAAGATACGATTACATATGAAAGAGAAATATTTAAATATTTTTTTTACTAAAGTGAATCTTTGAAATTAAATGTATAAAAAAGATAAATGATATTTTATGAAAAATATTAAATTTTTTAATAATATAGTCTATATTGTAATCTTTAAAATGAAAAAGTTGTTAAAAATAAATCTATATTTTTTTTTAGATTTTAACTTTTACATCTCCACTTTAGAGAACTTGTTAACGATGTTTAACCTTGTACACTTTTCTAGTCATAGAACGTCTTCAACAATTATGTTAAGATATATAAAAATTGTATTTTACATTTTTGTTACTCCAACAGTTATGCTAAATAGAAAAATTATGATAGCGATAAAAATATATAAATTTAGAAAAATCTTTAAAACTCATTTAGTATTTCAATAATATTCAACCAATTAGAGTATTGAGATAAAATGTGTAAAAAAATAAATAAATTATTAAGTGTGTTGAATATTTTATTAATATACTTAAATCTAAATTTCTCAAGTAGAGTACTTGTTATAATTGAATGTAGATTTTTATAGAGCTTTTGATTTTTTTACTCTATTGGAAGAAAAATTAGGCATCTTCATTAGGTATGCTATAATTTTTATATAACAGAGTAAGAAAAGTCAAAATATCTATAAAATTTTTAATTCAATTTCAACGGTTACTCTTTTTTAACAAATACAACATTAACTATATTAATAAAATATTATTTTTCTCTCTATCACATTTTATCCCAACACTCTAATTGGTTGGATATAATTAATAATTATTTTATCTTTTTTAGATATTTCTCTAAATTTAGATATTTTTACAATCTCTGTCATCATTTTCTATTTTTAGAATAGAGGATAGCATAAAAATGTTAAAATTCAACTTTTTTTTATTTTAGCATAGTTGTTAAATATACTATTATAATATAGTTGTTGGAGATACTCTAAGAAGAAACTATGGACCAATTGGGTAAATCAAGAAAACAACAGCTGCAGCTGCAACAGAAGTTGAATATGCAACAGCAATCCAAAGTCGGATACCCAGACGGAAACTATCTTTATACAAAAGCCTAACTTCTTCTCTTGTTTTTGTTCCGTTCCTTTTTTTCATCTTTTTATTATACTATATTTTAATTAGTTAATCTATAAAATATAATTATAAAAATATATAAAACAATATTTAAAATTATAAATAATTTAAAATATATTTATTAATTTGTTATTGTTTTTCGGTTTGATTTTTTATACAAGTTAAAATTATTTTGTTTTAATAAACTAAAATCATAAAGAATTAAATAAACTTGTATAATTATCTGTAAATAAATAAATTTTAAAATTTGCTTCAAATAGAGTTCATCATCAACGTCATGTCAACTTGATAAAGTGTTATTTATTAATTCGTATTAATTTCTATTAAATTAAATATTTGTGTAATATTGCATTTTTTTAATAAAGTTATGTTTATGTTTTAATTATCTTTTAAAATCTATTATTAAAATACATTAACTTTTAAAAAATTAATATTTTGAAATCACTATATATATGTATATGTGTGTGCGCAAAAAATAAATAAATAAACAAATTTATGTGAATTATTTATAAATAATAGATTAGGAAGATAAGGATCTTATCAAAAACCTCTATTATAAAGTTTTCTTAAGGTTTAGGTTTTACTGAAAGTAGAAAAATAAAGTTCTTTATAAGAACCTTGCTTAGACCTTAACCTATTTATGATTGTAGTCTAAACTTTCTCATATAATATGTTGCTATATAGTAATTAAAGTTAAAAACAATGGAATATTTTTATATTTATTCTAAAATATATAAATTTCACTGCATAAGCATCTACTTATTTATCAAAATCTCACAATTAGTTAGGCTATGTTTGGTAACTCAGTTGATAAGCTACTAGGTGGCTGATAAGCTAACGGATAGCTGATAAACTAACTGATAGCTAATAAGCTAGCTGATGAAAAAATCATGTTTGACAAAACTAGCGTATAAATGTAAAATGATAAAAATGGCATATTGAAAAATTAAAGAAAATTAATAATTAATATTAATGAGAGTTGTAATTCGAAAAAATGACAATAAACTCCCAAAATGCTACTTTAAGTAGCGTTTCAATAAGATAGTTTATAAGCTAAGTTATTTTTCCCAAGCATAGCCTTAATGGTTATGACATCAAATACTACCTTTTCATTCTTAAATCCGTGATCTAACTTTCCAAACCAATAAGGTTTTAAAAATAATATAACATGATTATGTTTGATAAACTAACTCATAAATAAGCTAATGGGATGACCATTAATAAAATGTTGTTGATAAGTGTGAAAATGATATAAAAAACACATGTTATAAAATTAATTAATTCTAACATTTTAATATTACAATTAAAAAATCACTGGTAATGTGATAATTAATACAAAGTATATGGTAAAATATTATATATATATATATATATATATATATATAATACGTTAATTGATATAATTTATATAGAGATATAAGAAAGTTCTAATGTGAACTCAAATTTGGTTGCGAACATGAGAAGAGTGCGACATGTGTTTCATTCAGTCTGAATAATAAAGAGCATTTGGTATGAATAATGAAAAGAAAGTTGATACATTATTCAGTATGAATAACACACGTTCAGAGTGAATAACACGATATTATTCACACCGAATGAGACGTGTGTCGCGCTCTCTTTTGTCCTCACGTTCACAACCAAACTTGAGTTTGTATTTGAACATGTCTCTATATATATGGTCAGGTTCAGGGGAAACCCTCAAAAAAATGGAAAATTAAATAACACTCTGGTAACCTTCCATCTGGATACTATACACAAACGCATACTGGTAATTTTGTAATATGTACACGTATACATAGAAAAAAAACAACTTCAATCGATTGTATGCATTTGTGCACGCCGTCTATGCATAAATACATACCCTTCTCATCGAATAAAAGGCCTCCATGTATTCTTCAGTTTTTTTTAGGTTTTACCTTAAACCTCCCTATATATACGTATGTATGAGTTTTAGAAAAAGAATTATACTAATTGATGATTTTAAAATAATCATACATAATTTATTATTTATAAAATAGAAGAAAATATACATTTTCAAAATACAATTTTCAAAACATTTTTAAATTTATTATACTTACATTTTAATTATAAAAAATATAAATATAATTGATGTATTAATAACAATTCTAAATAGTTGATATTAACTAATGATTTGAAGTTGACACTAATTAATAATTTACCATGGGTATTAACTAATAATTGATACTTATTAATAAATAACAATAATTGATATCTATACTATATTAGTTTAGTTCCTCGTGTGTTACAACTTACACGGGACGTAATAATTTAAAGTAAATTTATAATTTTGAGATTTCACATAAATAATCAGTTCAAGTCCCTTTAAAAATCACTGAAGAATTTCTAACCTGCCTCGTATAACCTCAGGAAATTAATCGAAATACATGTAAGCTGGTTTAAGTGTTGACCCATGACTATTATACCCTTAATCGACTATTGACTATATTTATTACGAATTTATAAACACAATATCCGTGCTATTATGATATTATTTATATTTATATAATTGTAGTTTATTATATTTAATATAATATATTACATAAGTTCTGACCCGTAAATAAAATTTGATTTTATTTTCTTAAAGATAATACATTACATGTCTTTGAATTTATATTAATTTCCTTACTCACATTTATAAAAAAACAGATAATGATTGAATGAAAAGTGATAATTATAATAATTTTATATTTAAAAATATTTTACTTAGAGCATCTTTAACAGATTTTCTATAATTTTTCTAAAAATGAGAACCAAAAGTAAAAATCTCTATAAAAGTTTTTTTTCATCTTCAACAGATTTTGTATTTTAGAGATTTTAACACAAATTATATTAATATAATATTATCTAATTTACCAATTCAATACACTTTTAATTTTTTTTTATATAAAATGATAAAAGTTTAATCCTATTGGTAAGATTGAATAAAATAACAATTTTCTCTCATACCATCAAGTTTTAGAGAATTCTCTAAACTTGAAAAAAATTCAAGGTTTTTCTATTATAGAGAACAATATAGCAAAACTGCTGGAAAGGTTTAAAGAATAAAAATCCATTTTTTTTCTATTTTAACAAATCCGTTGGAAATGCTCTAAATGAAGGTTATTAAAAAATATTGCACATTTCCAGATAACATGAGGGTGATTGATATAAACCCTTTATATCCCCAAAAATTCGGTAGAAAAAAATGTTTTTTTTGTTACCACCATCTTTAAGAACGCCACCATCTTCAAAATCGGTGGTAACATTGGGATGTCAAAATCGGGGGTAAAAATTTGGTAGCAAATTTTTTTTTTGTTACCACCATCTTCAAGAACACCAGCATCTTCAAAATCGGTGGTAACATTGAGATGTCAAAATCGGGAGTAAAAATTTGGTAGCAAAAAAAATGTTTTTTTTGTTACCACCATCTTCAAGAACACCAGCATCTTCAAAATCGGTGGTAACATTGGGATGTCAAAATCGGGAGTATAATTTTCTGTAGTAAAAAAAATGTTTTTTATTTACCACCATCTTCAAGAACACCAGCATCCTCAAAATCGGTGGTAACATTGGGATGTCAAAATCGGGAACAAAAATTTGGTAGTAAAAAAAATGTTTTTTTTTTGTTACCACCATCTTCAAAATCGGTGGTAACATTGGGATGTCAAAATCGAGATTAAAAACTCGGTACCAAAAAAAATGTCTTTTATTTACCACCATCTTCAAGAATACCGGCATCTTCAAAATCGGTGGTAACATTGGGATGTCAAAATCGGGAGTAAAAATTTGGTAGCAAAAAAAATATTTTTTTTGTTACCACCATCTTCAAGAACACCACAATCTTCAAAATCGGTGGTAACATTGGGATGTCAATAGTGGCGGATCTAGAAAAAATAATAGTAGGAGTCACAATATAATACCTTATGATTCGGATAATACCCTGAACGTTTTTTCCTACCGGCCTAATCCAAAAAAGATCATTCAAATCAATTCCATAGGCATTGAAGGAACATAGCTAGATTTGGGTGTTATAAGCTTTTCTTTTAAAGAATTTTTCAATTTTTTTTAACAATAACAATAGCAATATAAAATCAGATTTTATTCTAAATTAGTAATCAAAACACAAGCTAACTAAGGCCTAAGAAACAAAATGCTAAATCATAAATTAATAACATATAACTTATCATAATCATATTAATAACATATATCCATCACCAAAAAAAAAAACAAAGCTAACTAAGGTTTAAAATTAGTTGGGGTCCCTTGGTAGATTTAAGTTGGGTCAATAAGAAAACATGTTAGAATTATTATTTTGTAAGCCTTCATTGCATATGTTAGTTGGGGTCCCATGACCCCTATAAGCATGCCTTAGATCCGCCACTGGATGTCAAAATCGAGAGTAAAAATTCGGAAGCAAAAATTCGGTAGCAAAAAAAAATGTTTTTTCCCTACCGATTTTAGGCCGGAAAAGACTAAGGCTATGTTTGGTAAAGGTAGCTGATAAGGTAACTTATGACTAATAAGGTAGCTTATGACTGATAAGTTAACTTATGACTTATAAGGTAGCTGATGAACAAGTCACGTTTGGCAAAAAGTAGCTTATAAACATGTAAAATGACCAAAAAGTAGCTTCAAAATAATAATAATTAATATTAATCAGGGGTATAATTGGAAGAAAATGATAAAAAGTTTAATAAGTCACTCCCAACTAACTTATCAATAAGCTAGCTTATAAGTTAGCTTATAAGTCATAAGTTAGTTTGTCAAACATGTACCTAGAAAATAAGGTAACTTATAAGTCACCTTATTTTTGTCAAACAAGGCCTAAAAGTTGGGTGGGAAAAGATTAAAAGTGGCTCACTAGAACGCGACACGTGTCCATTCACTATAATTTGTGCGAAAAAATGAGAACGAGTCTCACCAGGAAGCGACACATGTCCACATATGTTACTTATTTATTAGAAGTGCTAGATTAAAAATATTTGACAAAAAATTTTAAAAACCAATTTTTATGCATTAAGTACTATTTATTTATGCATATTACTTAAAATTCAAGATTACAAGTAAATTGTGCATAAGTACAACTTATTAAAACTTCATGTTTGAATTCATGTAACTAACTACAGATAAACATAATCAAATACAAGATAAAATTTCATTTCAAATATAAAAAATATAATTAGGATAATCATTGAGTTTTAAGAAATACTTAATTATTATCTTTGTAAAAAAATTATATTATTAAACCAAAATAAATTACTTTGTTACTATAATAAAAAATTGAATTAAATAAATTGCACAAAAAAGTAAAATCTCTTTTTTAAAACCAATAAAATGGTATTATAATGTCGATAAAGAAAAAAAAAATAAAACAAAATGTTGAAATTGAGATAGATCTCGCTGTATTACACGAGTATAGTTAATAAAAAACACATTCGGGAAAAAGGTGATAACAAGGTCTTGAAACTTATTGAAATATTACTTTGAATAACGATTTATTGTTATATTAAATTGTTTAAATTTCAACTACAATAAATTTCGTGTATCTTGATATATTTTTTATGGGAAAAGTTCAAAAAAATCCAACGAACTATCATGTTTTGAGTGGTTATGTTCCTAAACTATATTTTTGAATGAAAAAAACCATTAAATTTTCTTATTTTGAATGATTAAGTCTTTGAACTATTGTTTTGAATGAAAAAACCATTAAACTTTCTCATTTTGAATGATTAAATTCTTAAACAATTTTTTTCAATAAAATAAACCATCAAACTTTAAAATTAGTTACTTACATTCTTTTAACCCAAAAAAAAATATTGGTAACCAATTTGGAAAGTTTAAAGTGAAAAACAAAATTAAAATCAGTTTTACCGTTCCTCAACCCTATGCCAGTCAAACTCCGTGCAAACATCGATATCACTCCCCCTCACCATTCCTCGTCATCCCATCGTTGTATGTTTTCCATATCGTCTATCATGTTGTTGGCTCCTGCCATCGATCTACTCTTTCTGATTTGTTTTTTTTTTTATCTTTTTACTTTAAACATTTCTAGTCGATTATAAATAAGTTTTTTGTCAAAAGAATGCAGGTGACCAATTTTTAAAAGTTCGATGATTTATTTTTTTCAAAAAATGTTTGGAGACTTATTCAATCAAAATGAGAAAGTTTAATGATTTTTTCAATCAAAATGATAAAGTTTAATGGTTTTTTCATTCAAAATAATTGTTTACAGACTTAATCACTCAAAAATAAAAATTTTAATGATTTTTTCATTCAAAAAAATAGTTTAGGGACTTAACCATGCAAAACAGAATAGTTCGTTGGGCTTTTTTGAACTTTTCCATTTTTTATTCTCTAAAATTTAATTACCAAATTAAAATGGATATTTATTAAAAATTAATGTTTTATTTATTAAAATGAAAAAATAAATAAAAGAGAAATGGAAGAAAGAAAGTGGAGTAACTCGAAGAACACGTGTTATGAAGTGAATATTGTGTGGATCCGGTCATCATCCTCTTCGATGATAACGAGACCCACCACTCAAATTTCCATATTTACCCCCGATTCCTCCCACAAAATTACAAATATGCCCCTATCTTTGCCCATGAATAATATAAGTTTCAACACGTTATTTTTTTCATTTTTTAGTTCATGATAATAATATTATATAAATATTATCAGAATTTTTTTGCTATAATAATACTAATAAATTCGCTACTTTATCAATAGAAAACAAAAAATATATTTTTTAATTTTATAATGAGGATATAAAAAGACATATTTGTCCTTTGATGGTGGATATAGGGTAGGTGTAGGCACATCCATGAAGAGTAGCACCATGTGTAAATGAACACTGGTTATTCACCAACAATTGGCATACCTATTTTGACCTTTGCAAAAAAAAAAAAAAACTTTGGTAATTATGGATATCTATATTAGTTTTTACGATTAATTAATCCATTGGATAATATAAATGGACTAAAGTCATCATATGTGAATTTTTATAGCTTTAAAAATTCAAAATCTGATTAATTATTTTTTAAAAATTAGAATTAAAACCAAGGTAGTCAAGTAATTAACAATTAAGGTTTATAATACATTTATACAGAGAAAAAAAAACTCATATAAGTAACTATTTTTTTATCTGGTTTAAATAAATGGACTCTTGAAATTTACGAATTTCTTATAATTATAAAATAATTTAATTCTTTTTATAAAAAAAAACGAATATTATACATGGTTAAATTGTAAATTTCGAATTAAAAACATTCATTTATAAAAATGAACCAAGTTGGGCCGGCCCATGCTTGTATTTGCTATATGTAAATCCTATAGTAAATAGGCCCATTACTTGAACTATTATCCTTGCATCATGGTGTGACTGTGGCCCAATCCCTACAAATGTTTACTGAGTAGATGTTTATCAGATATCACTTTTTTTAACGGATGAGTATAAAAATAATTATATATCTTACTCTATAAAATACATAGTAAGGATCGTACAACATATCCAGTAAGTGAGTGAGAAGACTCTTACTTGGTTAGCACTTACCGGGTAAGAGACGTTTATCAGCATTCTATTTTTATGACAAAAAATGTTAACCGATAAGGTAAGGAAGAATATGTGAATCTCGTGGGTAAGCATTATAGAAAGAAAAAAACCTTAATTTATTTTATTTTTATCCAAGATTAAAAATACATTCACAATCAATGAAATTTCCTAGAAGTTTGAGTTTCCAAATTTGGTAAATTACTAGTGCATAGATATATAGTAAAGTTCCATGTTAACTAGTCCTAATTTTGTACAAAAATTTGAAACTATAATGGATCTAACAAGGTCAAAAACAAAATATATAGCAGTTATCTGATACGATATAAATCGGTATGGTCTATATTGTTAGTCAGATCCACTTACAAAAGGGGGGAAATTAGATGGTATTTATTTAGTTTGAACCAATATAGGTTGAACCTGAATCATTTTGGTTAAGTCTGGAATTTATCTTATCGGTTACAAATATTACCAAATTCCAAGGCCCAAGACAAGATTAGTTATGTATAGGATATATTTTTCATTTTTTAATTTAATTATAATACAAAAATTATAAAAAAAAAACAAGTTTTTCAAGTAATTTCCCAAAATTTACAAGTTTTTCGAGATTCAGAGTATATTTCAATGTTACATTTCAAAAAACATAATTAAAAAAGCAAAATAACATATTTGTGTAAAACAAATTTGCGAGAGGGATGATGGGACCGAGACTGCTTACCGGGCCAAGAACCAGTCAGTAGATATTTGAATGGGAAGAGGACCGCTCAACCTGGTTTTGAAATTTGAATAGACCAATTTGGGCCTGACTGGCCTAGGTCGAGACTGGTCTCTACTACAAACTATTGTCAAAGAAATAATGGCACGCTTCTTGTGACAGTGGGAAAGCAAAGGAACAAAGTAAATGCGAATAAGTCGAAAATGTGATATTGGTAAGGTTTAGTACGTCACCTTGAAAGATGCATATAGATACGTGAATGTTCTGTCACCTAATAAAAATACAAATGATGGTGACATGACGAGTATGACACATTATTAAAATTTATCTGATCAAAACCCATTTTATCAGATAAAATTTCAGATTTTTTGTGTAATAATTAAATATTTTTATTAAAACCTCTTCCAAATAAAAACATTTATAATTTTTTTTCCCTCTAATTAAAAAAAGAATAAGGTGAAAAATAGACTTCATGGTGTTGCAAGGTGGAAGGTAGAAGGTAGAAGGTAGTTGGGAACTTGGGTTGGCCCATTTCCCAATTGACATGTAATACAAAATTTCATTTTATACCATGTAATATTCAATTTTGACAAATAATTTCCTTCCACTTCATAAATTTGCATTTTTAATACCTTCGGTTGTTCAATCTGTTATCTTCATTAAGAGCAGAATGAATCTATATGTAACATCAGTTATCGATAAGGTTGTTTCAGTTGAGTTATGTCCACATGAATCATGATATGAGAACATGTGGAGTTTTAGTCAAACCACCGATACAAATCTGTATTAAATTCAGAGTCGATTATAGCAAGAATAACCATAAAAGGACGTTTTTTCTTCTTCTGGAATTGATCGCTTCATTCACTTTGTTGACTTATGTTAGAAAACTGTGTGAACTGATAATTGAAAAGGTATTCTTACTTTATATACAAGGATAATTAAACACGTTTTCATGTTTGACCAGATAGAATTTGTGATTCCATTCCATCATTTTTATTTGATTCAAATCCAATATTTCAAGAGATAAAAACAAGAAGAACGACTCATATCAAACGTTTGAATTCAAAAAGATCAAATACGTAAAATTGATAAGAAAATTTAGGTGTTACCTTTTACACCCTACTCTATATCATCTCATTCAATTAGATTAAAATATATGCACATATTTTGACTTTTTATATGTGCTATCATCTAGTAATAGAGTAGGGTGTAAAAGAAATAACCCTTGTACAAAAGGTTTAAAAGTGAAAAATGATTATTCAAAAAAGAAAAATTAAAAAATGTCATTATTTTATTAGGTGGCGAGCTCTATGTATGTTGGGCCCACCATGTCGGAAAATTGGCAGATCTCGACCGCCGTACTTTTTGGAAAAAGGGCATACATCGGCAAATTCATTATAAAAATTAATTATTAGTTTTACCTTAAAGTTGTTTATACTTTTAGATAGATGCTATGTAAAAACAAGTTTTAAAAAGTATAAATCAATTAAATACAATATTTATAAAATTTATTTATTACAATCTGAAAAATTTATTAATAGTTGATCTAAATTCATTTATTATGATTAATATTATAAATCATAAAATAATTAAAATATTTATGTAACGTAATCATATATATATATATATATGTTCATTATATTAGATAGACTATTGAGATTGGTTTTTATGGTTTATACTAATTAGACCGTTTGTATTTAATATACACATATACATATATATGTAGGGGTGATTTCCGTTGCAAACTAATCGATTTTTGTAAACTGTGCAAACTCGTAGTGAACACAATGATAAAACACCAATTGGATATTCATGAATGTTGAAAGTGTTCGGTGAAAGTGTATTCATGAATGACGAAACTTGCCGGAAAACTCGCCGGAGAAGACGAAGTCGTCGGAAAGTTTGTTTATGGCAGCAAATTAGTAAATATTAATTAAAAATGGTTAAATTATAAAATGATGATGATACCCTCAATGAATTAATAAATTATTATAAAAATTAATAAAATATTAAAACAATATTATCCACATGGCTTATTTCTATTGGATAATGGTGAGTTTGCAAGTTTACAAATATTGAATAGTTTGCAACGAATACCACCCCTATATATATAGATGGTGATTCATTTACAAGCTAGACCAATCCTACAAACTCGTACAAACCAAGTTAAAAATAATTTTTTATAATTTTTTTCATCAAGTGCTATGATTTAAAATGTTATTACATATATGTTTGTTTCATCTTGTGAAAAAAATTACATGTGAAAAAAATTACATGTGAAAAAAATACATGAAAAAATACATTATGAAACAAATGTATGTGAAAATTTGAACTTATGAAAACAAATACATGTGAAACTTTTACATTACGAAACAAACATATATGTAATAACATCTTAAATCATAGCATTTGATAAAAAAAATCATGAAAAAAATATTTTTTAACTTGGTTTGTACGAGTTTATAGGATTGGTCTATGTTGTAAATAAACCAACCCCTATATATATATATATATAGAGAGAGAGAGAGAGAGAGAGAGAGAGAGAAAGAAAGAGATTCATACAAAAACAATAAGAGAATAAGAAAGCAGTATAATCAGATGTGATTTTACATTATTTCTTTTAATCAAACTTCACGACAAATATTTCAAGGTGGTTAGAACACGTACACCACCTATATTAAAATAGAGATTTTTAAGATTAATTTTTTTTTTGTTAAAATAAAGAAAACAAAGAGAATGTAAAAATCTTCAAATAATAAAACATCTCTAAAACTCTATATACAAGAGAGAAATAATATTTCAGTTATTCTCCTTGGTAAGAGGTGTTGAAAATAGATATTTAAAAGGAAAAAATAATATTATATTAAATATATAAAATATTTATAAGAAAAAAAATAATATTTTATTAAATATATAGAATATTTTATAAATGTTTAAAGAGTAAAATAATATTTTGTTAAATACATTAGAATATTTTATATAAACAATTGAAGTTCAATGTAATTATTTAGATATTTTACCTTTTGATATTTTATTTTGGGAGAATTTCATACACGTCCTTAAAAACTTGCATTATTACGTATATATCCTTGTAAAATTTGAAATTACGCATATATCCTTTTAAACCTCTAAAACTCACATATATATCCTTCTCCCTAATTTAATTATTATTAAAATATTTAAAAAATACAAATTTACTTAACTACCCTTCTAAACTATCCTAATTTATTTAAGGAAAAAAAAATCAAAATAAAAAACAAAACCTAACATATGCTACCCCAACCCCATCTTCCCCACCACCTATCTTCTAAAACCCCCTTTCTTTTTTCCGGCAACCACCATTTTTTCTAGCAACCACTCTTTTAAAACACACCTTTTTTTTCCCGCCACCACCATTTTTTCCGGCAACAACCCTTCTAAAACCCACATTCCTTTTTCCGGCCACCACCATTTTTTCCGGCAACCACCCTTCTAAAACACACCTTCCTTTTTTCCGGCCACCACCCTTCTAAAACCCGGAAAAAATGGTGGTGGCCGGAAAAAACCGAAAAAAAGGAAGGTGGGTTTTAGAAGGGTGGTTGCCGGGAAAAATGGTGGTGGCCGGAAAAAAGGAAGGTGCGCTTTAGAAGGATGGTTGCCGGAAAAAAGAAGGTGGGTTTCCCAAAAAAATGGTGGTGGCCGGGAAAAGGAAAGATGCGTTTTAGAAGGGTGGTTGCCGGAAAAAATGGTGGTGGCCGGAAAAAAGGAAGGTGCGTTTTAGAAGGGTGGTTGCCGGTAAAAATGGTGGTGACCGGGAAAAAGAAAGGTGGGGTTTAGAAGGGTGGTTGCCGGAAAAAAAGAAGGTGGGTTTTAGAATATAGGTTGCCGGAAAAAATGGTGGTGGCCGGAAAAAAGAAAGGCGGGTTTTAGAAGATGGGTGGTGGGAAAGATTGAGTTGGGGTAGCATAGGTTAGGTTTTGTTTTTTATTTTGATTTTTTTTCCTTCAATAAATTAGGATAGTTTAGAAGGGTAGTTAAGTAAATTTATATTTTTTAAATATTTTAATAATAATTAAATTAGCAAGAAGGATATATATGTGAGTTTTAGAGGTTTAGAAGGATATATGCGTAATTTCAAACTTTACAAGAATATATGCGTAATAATGTAAGTTTTTAAGCCCTTTTATTTTCAAAAAGTTAGAACATAACTCTTGGAGATACCGGTAATCCTAGTATGGTATTTAATGTATTAAAAATATAATAATTATAATTTTTTTATTAACATTTAAATAGAAAGAAATTGAAAAAAAAAATATATTATATAAACCTCCCCGTGAATAATAATAATCTCTAGTAAAAGTCAAAAGTTATGGATTCAAGTAAAAAAGAGAACCATAAAACCGTTTTTTCTTTTAGCAAACAAATGATTTGTGCAACAAAACAGCAAAATTTGTGATGTCGTGTCGATTACCATGACACGAATCACATAAAAAAACACAAAGATTTTTATAATAGTAATAAATAAATAAATTTATAATTTTTTTTAATCTTCCCCCAACAAAAAAAAAAAAACAATACCATGAAGATTCAAAGAAAACAAAAAATATAGTAGTACAAATCAAATCAATATACAATTTGTTCTTCTTCTTCTTCTCTCTCCCACCAATTGGTTGTTCTTCACTGTTCTTATTACTTTTTCTCATTTTTATTCCTTTGAACGTGGATGCTCGCACTCAACCAACGGATTCAAATTCAAATTCGAACCAGGTGATTTCATTATTTATTTATTTTTTTGAATTTTTTATTTGGGTTTTGATTTATATGTAATGGGTATTTTGATCCTTTTTGTTGATTTGTTTTCATTTTAATCGATTTTCGTGTTGAAATCTGATGGGTATGTTTTTTCTTGAGCTTTTGATTTCTGATTCTGTGATTTTTGTTGTCGAAATTGATTGTAATCTGGTTTGAAGATTTGAAATCAGTGATTTGAATGTTGACATTTTGTTTTATTTGGGTTTGATTTTCGATCTGTATGCTAGGTTTTTTGCATCTAGGATTGTATGAATTTGATTTCACACAGGAAACTGTTTGATTCTTAGATTGTGATTGAAAATTCACATATGAATTAGCTCAATATGTGGGTTTTTGCATCTAGGATCGTATAGATTTGATTACACACAAAAAACTGTTCGTTTCTTTGATTTTGGATTCAAGATTCACATGTTATCTCAATATGTAGGTTTCTGCATCAAGGATTGCATATATTTGATTAGATACGCAAACCTGTTTGTTTCTTAGATTGTGATTGAAAATTCACATGTGAATTAGCTCAATATGTGGGTTTTTGCATCTAGGATCGTATAGATTTGATTACACACAAAAAACTGTTCATTTCTTTGATTTTGGATTCAAGATTCACATGTGAATTAGCTCAATATGTAGGTTTTTGCCTTTTCACATCTATAATTGTATGAATTTGATCACATACACAAAGTGACAAAACTGTTTGTTTCTTTGATTTTGATTGAAGATTCACATGTGAATTAGCTCAATATGTTGTGTTTTTTCATCTGATCTCATAAGATTGCTCTTTATTTTATCTGTTCTCATCTTTTAAATCATATATTGTTTCTTTATCGATCGAATTCATGCATAAAAACACGAAAAATGACCCGGGTTTCTTGTTTCTTTTCGTTCAACAGCCTTCAATGGACCGCCACAATTGATTTCTGAACTCCAAAGATCTTTTGAGACCGGTTCTTGAAGAATAAATTACGGTTTTTTTTTTTCAGGAGGGAGGAGGGTGTTTTTCGATCAAGATTCAAGAAAAACACAATAAAGATATAATAAATAAACATATTTATATATAGATCATGATAAGACTAAAAGAAATCAAATCTTTTCATACCGAAAAAAGATGGGCATTCCCTCTTGCTATAACTTCAATTGTATGTTTATTCCTTTTTGCAACTTGTTTCAATATGGGCCTCCTTCCTCCATTGTATAAATTCAATTCCTTTTTTCCATTATTCAACTCTCGAACCTCTTCAAATCTAACAATCGCGCATTTTGCCGAAGAAAAAATAAAAAATCCCCCTCCTCCTCCTCCTTCTTTACCATCTCGTCATTATACCCCTTGTTTTGCTTATTTAATTTCGGGATCTAAAGGGGATTTAAATAAACTTTGGAGGACACTTAGAGCTTTATATCATCCATGGAACCATTATATTCTTCATCTTGATCTTGAATCGGAACCTAAAGAGCGAATGGAGCTAGCATCACGAGTTGAAAAAGATCCCATGTTTGCTATGGTTGGGAATGTTTATATGATCACGAAAGCGAATATGGTGACGTATAGAGGGCCCACAATGGTGTCGAATACTCTTCATGCTTGCGCTATTCTTCTTAAAAGGAATAAAGATTGGGATTGGTTTATTAACCTTAGTGCCTCCGATTATCCGCTTGTGACTCAAGATGGTTAGTGATTTTTAACGTTTTTAAACCGTCTTAACTAACCGTTTGGAAAAAAAAGGTTCAAAAAAACGACTGATGTTTTTGGATTTAGAGAGGGGACCACTCATAGTGCGACATGTGGCATGTTCATCAGGAATATGGACGTGTTATTCGTCGTGAAAGTTGTAAAATATCCATCTTATTAATGTGTTATTCATGATGAATAACATGTCTGTATTCTTATGAATGTGTTGTTCATTATGAATATTCAGAAGAGGGACACGTGGCATGTTGTGGATGGTTCTTAGGTTCTCAAAGAAAAAAATGGTTCTCAACTGAACTTTTCTCTGTATTTAGATTCTTGGAGGGAAGTTCAAATGAGAACCATAAATATTTTGAGAACCTAACAACCAACTATTTCATTTATTATTCATGATGAATAACCCTGAAAATTATTCATCATGGATAATGAATATTAATAGTTGGTTCCCAAATTCTCAAAATATTTATGGTTCTCATTTGAACCAACCCCAGAGATTCTTTATAACTTATGGCAACTCGTTGTGTTATTTTATTTCCAATTTCCTATATTTTTTTAAAGATAACTTCCAGGGTTCCAATTTACAAAAGGAAACACTCCCAAACGATATAAAGTCAACTACTTGGAACAAAACCGATTGATTTCTTGAACGTTTTTTGCAGATCTTCTTTCTACTTTTCGTGGTCTGAAGCGAGACTGGAATTTTATCGAGCATACAAGTCAATTGGGATGGAAGGAGTAAGCTCCATCGCTTACACACATATATTATATGGGAGAGGTTCAAATGAGAACTTTGGGTTTTTAAAAGAACAAAGGACCCATTTTGGACCACATATGATGTGGGGCCCACAAATAAAAAATCATAAAATCATAAATGATTTTTTATTTGTGGGCCCCACATCATATGTGGTCCCAAATTAGTTTCTTTGTTCCTTTAGATTGATAGTGTTCTTGCATGATCCCTCCCCTATATTATATATATCTATATACGTGTGTGTATATATATATATATACAAATTTGCAACTATTAGAAACTGAATTTATTTGCATACGCAGGGACCAAAGAGCAATGCCGTTAATGGTTGATCCTGGACTATATGAGAATAAGAAATCTGATATCTTTTGGGTGCAACCAAATAGACCTCTGCCCACCGCCTTTAAATTGTTCACCGGTAAGTTTTGCCCCATTTTTTTCTTCCGTGGATCGTTATATAAATGTTCAATAATTTCAGAGAATGAGAACCACATATATTTTGAGAACCGGGGAACCAACTATGTATTATTCATTATGAATAATCCTAAATATTCGTGAATATCTATCTAATATTCATCATGAATAAAACTTGAATAGTTGATTCTCAGGTTCTTATTATGTTTACAGTTCTTATTTGAACCTACCACTAATTTCACGTTTGTTTTATTGACAAATGCAAATCTTTAACTATCTGTTATCATCTAAAATGGTTTTGAAGCAAAAATTATGATGCGTAAAATGTAAAATCGCTCATTTTTCACAAGTGTGATGGTCGGTTTGCAATAAAAAACCGAGTAGTATATGATTAAATGTTGGAACTATTGATCTTTTTTTTTTTGTAATTTTTATCTTATTTCTGGGGTTGAGTTTGATTATGTTTCATGAGTTCCGGTGAAAGAAAGTGGATTTAGTATGGCAACATGTCTTTTGAGGTAGCCCCTGCAACATTGGCCTAGTGGGTAAGGAGGTTGGCATCCTTGTAGAGTGGTCGTTCAAATGAGAACCGTATTTATTAATCATATTCATTAATGAATACACCATATATTCATTAATGAATAACCCATATTCATTAATGAATAACCCATCATGATGTAATATCAATCATTATATTCATCATAAATGATTAATAAATAGTTGGTTCTCAGCTTCTCAAAATATTTACAGTTCTCATTTGAACCTGCCCCTCCTCATAGTCCGGTTTTACAGACGAAATCAAGCTCCATTTCGGATTTTTTTTGGGCACAACTTATTAAAAAGAATTTCAAATTTTTGCAGGATCCGCTTGGATGGTTTTATCGCGTTCATTTGTAGAATATTGCATATGGGGTTGGGATAATCTTCCACGAACCCTCCTCATGTACTACACGAATTTCGTATCGTCACCCGAAGGTTATTTTCAAACGGTCGTATGTAACGTTCCGGAATTCATTCCTACGGTTGTTAACCACGATATGCACTTTATTTCTTGGGACAACCCGCCAAAACAACATCCTCATGTTCTCAATACAAACGATACCAGTAAAATGATAAAAAGTGGGGCCGCTTTTGCACGTAAATTCGATCAAGATACTCAGGTTTTGGATAGAATTGATAACCAATTACTTCACCGTAAAAATGGGAGTTTTACCCCCGGTGGATGGTGCAAAGGGGACCCTTTATGTTCTAAGGTCGGGAAACCCACACGGATTAAACCGGGTCCCGGAGCTAAACGGCTTAGAAGACTTTTAAAGAAGTTAATTCAATCAGCCGAAAAGGGAAATCAATGTCGATAGGGTTTATATTCTTTTATTTTGAGATAGAAGATTTTATGTCGTTAGTTTTTGAATCATACATTATAGCATTTTTGCTTGTGGAGTATTTGAATATATTCGATCTTGCAACCCCAATTATTCGCTCGTTGGGATTGCGTTTTTGTTGTTTATTCATTTATGAATGTATTCTATCTGTCGAGTTGATGTGTGATTTCAAGAAGTAAAAATGTGCATTCTAGGGAACAATACATAGTTTAGGGAATCTGGGAACCAACTATTCATACTTTATTCATGATGGATGACACGTATTCAAGATGAATATACATGACATTCATGAGTATTTAAAGGTTATTCATCAATGAATAATACATGAAATAGTTGGTTTTCATTATCTGTGGAGTTGATGTGTGATTTCAAGAAGTAAAAATGTGCATTTTAGGGAACAATACATAGTTTACGGAATCTGGGAATCAACTATTCATACTTTATTCACAATGAATGACATGTATTCATAATGAATATACACGGCATTCATGATTATTAAAGGTTATTCATTATGAATGATACATGAAATAGTTGGTTTTTATTTGATTTTTTACTCTTATAATGGTGATATCAACTGTAATCTTATATTTACAGAAAATTTTCTAATCCTACATGCTTTTTTCTTACTAAACCATCTCTAAGAGCTTAATATCTCCCATAGAATTTGCAGCAACCAAACTCGAAGTCTGATTTCGCCAACAAATGGACGACACAAATTGCTCGGTGTCGTCCATTTCATCTCCGGAAATCGGATCAATCGTGTTGAATTTGTACGCCAATGCCGGCATAGGGAAAGCTTTATGGTAGATGAAAACCTGTATAACAATTTTAAAACCGTTTCAATTTTCAGGTGTTCTTGGTTTTTTAAGAGCTAGGTATTGAACTCTGAAGTCTTATTTCACTTCTTTTTGACAAGAGGTGGTGATAAAGTCTAAAAGCAGAATCAGTAAGACTGACGGAATTATTGTGTCTGGAAACCTGATAAAAGGTGTTGAAATCTGAAGTCTTATTTCACTTCTAATTGAAAAGAGGTGGTGCTAAAGTCTGAAAGCAGAATCAATAAGACTACTGCTTTGTTCATTTAAACTATAAATGTCTGAAAAGTAGTCAAGTACCTCGTTTGTTTCTGAACCGGTAGCGATGTAACCCTCAGATACAGATAACCCAACAAAGTTCTGAAGAAAAAAAAATATAAGATTATCAGTATTGGAGTCCCACATCTGCTAGACGACTTTTTTGTCCGCAGGTTAGTGAGCTTAACGGGATTTACAGCTGATTTGGTTAGCTATATATGATTGTTTGGTAGTGGCTTAATGATATAAAAAATGTCTTATTCAGTAAGCTTTTATGGGGACCTTTATGCAGAAAGTCAAGTTTTTTCCAAATCTGTTCTTTCCAATTAAAAAACTCTCTTCTACCATCTATGAAAAAACTTTCCCAAACAAAAACCTTCCGAATCTATACAGACAGATTAATCCATACAGACAACTTTATATGTCGGAACCTCTTTTTTCATTTCTGAACGACTCTTTTGCAGAGTAATCTAACAGGTTTCCACATATTATCACAGTCAGAATGGAAAACAAGAATATAAACTTACTTTTAGATTCGTGTGGCCCGTGAACGACTGAACCGGACTATCAAGAACTTCAGACGAACATTCAGACAAATCCCAAAGCTTCAACGTGTTATCCGTTGACGATGATACAAGAGTCGTTGAATCTAGAAACTTGACGTAACTAACGGTTCTTTCATGTCCAACCAACGTACAAACCGGTCGGTTTGCATTTCTAAGATCGTAGAAATAGATTCTATGATCTGCAGAACCGAATGCAAGCGAGTTACCGGAATCAGAAGGGAACTGAACACAACAGACGTTTGCGTTTGTCTTAATGGTACAGACGCTTACTCCCTGCATTAGAAATCAAGAAAGGAAAAAAAAAACTAGTTATTATTCCGTCCAGATGTTCATCTAGACGGTTATATAGTAATTAACTAATCCGATAATTTGCAGTACGTTTAACGTTTAGTTTTGCCTGATTGATATTCCAGAGCTTAACGGAACCATCATTGCTTCCGCTGGCAAGCAACGTGGGATCGGCTGATGAGAAGTCAATGGACCATGCACGTCTCTCGTGTTCTCGCATTTCCGTAATCGCTTGATTTCGTGTAACGTCCCATATCTGAAAACTTTCCAAATGAGCAATTGATGTTTTTACAGTTATGTTATGTTTGATAAACTAGCTGATAAGTTAGCTGTTGACTAAGAACATTTCCAACGGATTCTACAAAATGGAGAAAATGAAGATTTTGGGATTTGGGGAATGGTTTTTTGCTTAAACAGATTCTCCAAAAACTTTTCCAAAAATAGCGAAAATAGGAGAGAGAGTGTAAAATTCTTCAAATTTGGAGAACATCCCAAAGTGATTACAATGAGACAAAAATAAATTTTATTATATTCCTACCATTAGGAAACTGAATTTTTAGAGAAAGAAATAATATTTTATTAGTTGGATGAAATATTTTGAATAATAAAATAAATGTTATAATCTTTAAAATGAAGAATTTGTGAAGTTTCATTCTCCAGTTTGGAGAAACTGTTGTTGGAGATGTTCTTAACAATACATTACTGACAACTTTTTTTTAAATGGATAAAAATGAAGATTTTGGAGTTTTTATCCTTTTTTTTCTTCTCAATTTTGGATAAATTATGGAAAAACGGGTGGGGATTTTTTAAGAAGTTGAACGTTAGCCGATAAACTAGTCATGTTTGATAAAAACTAGTTGATGAACTGTGTGACAATATAAAATGACATAAAAAGACATGCTGAAAAAATTAATTGGAAAAATACAAGCAATATAGTTGAAAAAAAGTGAAAAAGCCCCATGAGCCTTGAAATGCTGCTTGAAGTAGTTTTTCAAAAAACCAGTTTATGGCTAAACAAATGGGGCTTTTTCAATAAGCTAAAAAAATAAGTTAGCTTATCTGTACCTGTACTACGCCTTCGAAATTACTCGAAGCAATCTGGCCTTTGATATATCTATTCCAACATACACTACTAAGCTTCGATCTACTCGCCATTTCAACAACGGGGTATTGAACGTCACAATTTCCGTTCAAAATCGAATCATATTCAAAAACTTTAATCTTTTTATTCACACCGCCCGTTGCAAAGAATTCTCCATCGCGATCAAAACTCAAAGAACATACAAGATTAGAAGAACTCAAAAGATCGGCTTGTTTCAAATCCGCTTTCACTTTAAGTTTACTAAAAGATAAATATTTGCGTAATCCATCCAAAAACGAATCTATCCAACGAGTTTGCCGGTCCGCTAACCGTTCTCTTGACGAAAAATCATAACCCGAAATTCTTTCGGGTTTGAAAGCCCTTCGTCTAGTTAAAAAGTACGCATTTTCTAGTTTCCGGAAGTTTCTCATCAATCTAGAAGTTTTCGAGATGGCGGTTTCTAGATTTTCTGATTTCGGAAACCCATCTTGTTGAACGTTAGATTCTTCTGAATTATGGGTCTGAATGATTGATCTAATGCGTTTTCTTGATCCTGAGCTTGCGGAATCATCGTTAGAAGGAAAATCTAAAAGGGGATCTTGAAGGTCTGAATTTGATTCAGATTTTTTGGTGATGGATGATTGTAATTTTACGACTTCTTCCAAATCTGAAGTGAGAATGGAAATGGTAGTATGCAAATTATTTGCGGCTTCTAGTTTGCGTTGTTGCATGATTAGAAGGAATTCGTGCAACAACTCGTGCTCGTGAATCCTTTCTTGAAGTTCTAGTGTCGCTAATCGTTCATCTGAGTTGTCTTTAAGTTCGGTAAGGAACTCGCTTTGCAACACTTCACTGATAGTAGATAAGATAATATAATATTAATTAGCACAAAAACATGTGTTTTATGTTTGGAAAACCTAGCAATAAACTAGGTGTTAGCTCATAAGTTAGTGTTGGCGGATAAATTAGTTGTTGACTGATAAACTAGTTGGTAGCTGAAAAGTTAGCTGTTGGCTGATAAACTAGCTGGTATGGAGAAACTACTTGTTGACTAATAAGCTCGCTGAAGAGCTAGTTAATAAGGTGGTTGTTAGCTTATAAATTTTTTCACGTTTGTTAAAAATCAGTTGATATGTTAAATGACAATATAAAATGACATAAAACTACATATTGAAAAATTAATTGGAAATATATAAAGGGTATGATTCGAAAAACCATTGCAGCTTATTGAAACACTATTTAAAGTAATCATTTTTATAAGATAGCTAATGACTAAGCAAATTGGGTTTTCTTCAATGAACTTAAAAATTAGTTAAAGATGAAAATGATCAAAAACGACATATTTAAAAAATAATTAGAAAAATATAAGGGACATATTTTAAAAAAAGGTAGAAAATGCCTAGAGCTTATTGAAACACTACTTGACGTAACTTATGATTAACAAAACAAGGCTTTTTCAATAAGTTAAAAAAAATGAGCTAACTTATAGTTGCCAAACCTGCCTAAGAGTGTTGCAAGTTGCTTAAGGGTATGTTTGTTAACAACTTAATGAGATTAATGAGACTCATAACTTATTCGGTTAGCCGTGCATTATTGGTTAACAGTGACTTAATGATATACAAAGTGACTTATTTGGTAAGCTTCTTTTGTGTGTGTGTGTGTGGGGGGGGGGGGGGGGGACTTTATTCAGAAATCCATTTAAAAAAAAAACCTATCCCTCTTAGTTAAAAAACAAGCTCCTTCTATCCATAAAAAAACCCTCCCAATCTATATGGACATATAAATATTAATCCATATAATCAGCTTTATCCATACAGGACTTAATGAAAAACCAACCAAAGAAACCCTAATTAAGTTGACGAAAGAAAACTCACTCTATTTTTGGTCTGCTAGCGGGCTCGGGGTGCAATAACCACAGGCAAAATAACGCTTCTTTTGGCCACTTCAATAGGAACTGAGGTGGAAAGACGCGATGTCTCAAGCTAGCCATGGTCGCATTCTTCTCATTTGTCGAGCTACAAGTGCAATACAACTGTGACCGAAATACACTCACGAATTATAGAAGATCTTAATCCACACAATATAACTCAACAATATCTAGAAATCTAGAATCAGTACCGGTTCAAATAAGAATACTAAATATTGTGAGAATATAAAAAGGGAAGGTTATAGGAAGGTTCATATGTGAATCATTGAAAATTTATGAAGAAAAACCCTATTTGTAGATATGTATATATGGATTCACATGTGAATCTTTAAATGAACTTTTACAATTATTCATATATGAATCTTCTTTTAACCTTTAGGCAGGCAGGCAGCGTTTGGTACGTAGACTGAAACAGACAGAACAAGACGGGACATGACTAGACTAATTGTCTGTCATGTGTTTCGTACTACTAGAACATGACCAGACAAAACTGTTAAACTGACCATATTACCCCTGAAATAGTGTTTAACATCTTTTTTATGATAAAATAAATTTAATATATAAATAACTTTATCTATAAAATTAGATGAAATGACATTTTTTTCCTCTTTAGTCTGCATACCAAACGCACCCAAACTTCTTACTTTTTCACGATATTTAACATTCTTATTTGAACCAGATATAAATACACACCTCAAAGAGAAGTGCCCCTAGTCGATAAATATCAGAAGCACACGAACTTGGATCACCAGCATCCTCTTCGGGGCTTCTATACCACTCGGTTTCCATTTCTAGTATTTGTTTCATGGCAAAAAACCGTTTCCTTTCTTTCATTTTCTCTAAATTCTCTAAATCCGATACCGTTTCCGACACATTTCCGCAATTTTTTTCGACTTCAAAACCCGAATATTTCTGGCTATTCAACACATTCCCACAAGAATCAGAATCGGAATCCGAGCAAGATGCAGATTTTTCTAGAAACGACACACGATTAAGCGAAGAGATGATAAATCTAGAAGGCCGAAGATTATGAGCAACAATCTTTTCAGAATGCGCCAAATTAACGATTTCTAGAATCTGCATGAATATATGCAAGCATTCGACATCATTAACGGTTCTTTTTCCGTCATCATCTAACCATTGTCTTAAGCTAACGTCTTTACGTTCCACTGACCCGATAAGTGTTCTTCTAAAGCGATTCAATCGTATCCCAGAATCATCATCTGAATCACCGGAGAATCTGACGGTACCAGATATCTGATAACCAAATTCAGATGAGTTCTCCATCATTATTCATCCATTCTGAAACAATTTCTAGACTTTATTTCTAATTCTACAAAACCCCTTTTGCACCTGAAAACATTTTGAATAGAAAACAACATTCATAAGTTACTAAAAAAGAAAGAAAGATATATATATATATATAGAGGTTTTTTCAAGTGTTAACTCAATTATTTGTGTTAACCGTGTTAATTCATCGTTGACTGGTGAACACGATGCTCGTTCACTGATGAATGGTGTTGACCAGTGAACGAACATAGTGTTCGCCACTGAACGATGGGTTAACACGGTTAACACAAGAAGCCACCTCTCTATATATATATATGTGTGTGTATATATATAGCAGCAGTACCAGTTGTCAGCATGGAAGAAAGCTTGAGGTTTCTGCAACCAAGAACCAGAAAACACAAATCTTTTTCTTGAAAGTATTAATACATAAATGTTTTTTATTTATATATGTTTAGAATGAATAAAAAAGCAGATGTTGATAATATTGTATTGTTTCTTTTGAAACTCATCGTCTCTAACCCACTCATTCTACAGCAACGTACGTGGCACATCCATGGCCTCTAATGTTTTGACTATAGGATTTATATATGGGTTTTTTTGATTTGGGTAAAGAAGTAGTAAAGATTCATCCTTGGTGGGTGGTAGGGTTTAGTCGATTAATATATATACATATATATATATATATACATATATATATATATGCTAGATCTTATGTAAACTAAATTGGGCATACAAACTAATTGCAGCCCTTGATGTGTTGATCCAACGGTGAGATGAGAAAATGGAATTTTCAGATTTTTATTTTATTTTTATAATGGTAAAACTGTAAATTCGATTTAGAATTAAGGGTAAAAACGGTTTAATCCCAAAACATTATTAATTAAAAATCAATATTTTTAAAATCATAAACCACATCCTAAATAAAACCAACCCACGTCGTGGTCCACATATGCATGTTTGTGGTCCACCAAAAGTTTTTTTAATTGATATGTCTTTATATATGAAAACTTCACTTTCGTAGGAATCAATCGCATTGTTTAACCATAACCTTTGATAATATTAGATATGGGGAAACAAGTGTAGCTGTCTTAATTTACATCTTATGGGATAGGATAAATAAGGATTTGTGTTCATAACATATCAGATTATATGAAACTTATCAGAATGTATTAATCATTGTGTTTATTTCAACATATTCTCGATTATTTCAACACACCTAGAATTGGTCTTGATAAATAACAAGAATTTGGAATTCCACGCAAATTCAAGTACATGTTGTCATGTGTCATCAACTTTCACATCATTATAGTTAATAAGATATGAAATAATGATTTTCACACATGAACTGAATTATTTTATAGAAAAATCCACAATTGATTGCAACAGAACAATAATTTACAATAATTTAATATGAATGCTAAAATTTCATATGCCTTTGCCCACACATGACTAACAAAGAAAGATAATAGTTATGAATTACTAGTTTTCATACGAACAAATCATACATCTTCATATGAAGAAACACATCGACACTGCACTTACACCATCCATACAAAACCCATATAAAAAAAACAAAAAAAGAGAACCAAAACAAACCAGGCTCTGAAATACTTCATACGAACCAATCATACATCTTCATATGAACTAGTACATCGTCACTGCACTTACAACATCTATACAAAACCAAAAGAAAAAAAAAATCAAAACGAACCAGACTCGGGAACACTGTTCATCTTCGTAGCCTCATCATCGACGAAAGATACACTATTCTCAACATCAACTGGGTTGGAATTGAACAGATTTAAGCCATCATCAACAGAACAAAATTCATCATCAAAATCGTCTTTATGCAGTAAATCATATATGAAACCTTCATCCATTGAGAGAACCACCAAAAACCCACACCCCCAGAAAAACAACTGCACTGCATCGCCAAACATAACCTTCATCCAGCTGCACATTTCAAAAAAAAAAAACTACCACCCAAATAACTACCAAATTATAAAAAAATTAAAAATAAAAATAAGCCACACCTTGCATAACATAAGTGTCCATAAAACTACCAAATATTCATAATTAATAAATAATTTAAAAGCATATGCACAATTACGTTTATACCCTCTCATTAAAAAATTAAAAAAACAGTTAATTCGAGTTTGCATGGTTTTTATGCAGAAAAAGGTTTGTATAGGATCAAACCTCTATATATATATATATATATATATATATATATATAAATAAAATGTGCTAAAGATTTATATACGGTTTTTTTTTTGATTTGGGTCAATTGCAATTGTTAGAAGATCATGTGAAATAATGGTGATATCAAAGAGGATGCATGAAATCTTCTTCTTCAAAATAGAAAATCTTTGAATGAATAATATCTTCCCTTCCGTTGGCTCGATCGGTATGATTTGCTTGACACCCGTGTTAAAAAAATGCAATCTTTTACACTACTACACAGAACATTTTTTCCGGTGTACCAAATCCGTCGGAAATCCGTCTGTAAACTACGTTTACGGTGGATTTGGTCCATCGGAAAAAGAGGCGCCGGTGATTATTTTCCCGGCGGATTAATCCGCCACTTCTGTTTTTGAATTTATTTTAATTAAAACCCTTAATTAAAGTAAGAATTTCGTTAATCAGTTTACGTTTCCGCCGGGACTGAAAATAACTTTTAAATTTAAAAAAAAAAATAACGGCGGAATATTCAGCAAGAAATATGTTTTATTTTTTATATTTCACGGCAAATTTGGTCCGTGGGTAATCCACAGAAAAATGACCTAGTTCCAAAAAATGTATCGGATGGAGAGATTGTGAGATTGTTGAGAAGAGAAACAAAATCTATCAGATACATTTTAATATCTTAAAAGTATGAAAAAAACATACAATATCCAATACAGTTAGCCAATAAAGTTATTAATGGGTATTAATTTGTGTGGGTTTAAATACAAATACAACCATCCCCTTTGTATCATGAAATGAGAGAGAAACACATAATGAGGATTAATTTTCATATATTTGAGAGTTTGAGTCATAATTTGTGATTTTTAGTTTGTATTAAAGTTCTCTTTTGATTTCTCTTTGGTGGATGAAAGTTCTTCCTTTTGTATGTGGACGCATGTTATCTTGTATTAGTAATTTAATTGTTTTGTTTTCTTTATTCGTGTTTTTACGATTTAATTTATCACTTTATTATTCAATCTGTTTGTTCCACATTCTTCTGTTATAAAGGATCATATATCAGTTTTGGGTTTAATAAAGTTGTCATCTTTATAAATTTGGACCCTGCGATCCTACCCCAACTCTCAAGGTTTTTTTTTACCAAAAAATAATTTTGAACTCACAAAGTATCATATTTAAAATCTCTAATTGCAACATCCAATATACTTTAAATATTTTTTTTAAATCTTACATGTTTTTATAATCACGATTTTTAAAATTTAGTACTAAAAATCTTTAAAAAACATGATTGTTTTTCAAAAGAACTTTGAAAACTTAAAATAGATCGTTGAGGTTTTCGGTAAAAGAAACTTAAAAATCTTGATATATAATTTATAAAAACTTATATATTTTTGAAAATCGGGCCTACATATAATCAGACTTAGAGTAGGCCGGGCCTTGAATTTTCATAGCAACCATAACTGGGTATGGACCGTCGGTCGGTCCCAATCCCTATCGGTCTCGGGTTGAGCCCATTTTGACAATCTCTACCAGCAGCAAGTGGCAACAGGTGATATCAAAGCTCGGATTTTGGTTATTGGTGAGTTTTTTTTTTTGAAGAGTGTTTTTTTAGTATTATTTATTCAAAACACATCAAGTTTTTGTTTTCAAAAGGACTAACTCAATTTTAAATATATTTTTTATTAAATAAAATAAGAACATTTGTTTTTAAAAAAAATAAGCTATTACGAATTAATGAGCCAATAAAAACGTTTGGCTAATTCATACAAAAAATATATTACATGAATATCTTAAAAAATACGTAACAATTCTATTTATTATCTTTCTCAATAACTTTTAAAGGGAAATGTTATTTGCATTTTCTTTTAGTTTAAATAAAGTGTGAGAAAGAAATTTATAAATATTAAAATATATTTAACATTTGTTTTTTTTAAATAAACCAATACGAATTAATGAGCCAATAAGAACATTTGGTTAATTCATACAAAAATATGTTACATGAATATCTTAAAAAATTCGTAACAATTCTATTTATTATCTTTCTTAATAAATTTTAAAGGGAAATACTATTTGTATTTTTTTATTTTTAAATAAAATATGAGAAAGAAATTTATGGGATGCATTTAAAGGGTGAATTTATCAAGTCCTTTTAAAACATCACGATTTTTTTATATCTGGAAGTTTTTTTAAACGTTAGATTAATTTTATGATAAATTTTTTATTACAATATTATTATTTCTTATAAAACAAATTTAAAAATGTTTACAGATTTGTCTTGTGAGCTCAAACTGAGTGGTGCCTTCCATGATTCCCATTATTTTAATAAATAAAAATTGATTAATCCCAATTATATAAAAATTAACAATTCAATAAATTGAATCAACTTGCTAAATGAAAGAGTATAATAGACTCCAACTCATAATATTAAAAAGATATATACTTGATATTATCATTATTCGAAATTATTATGTTTAAAATATTTATGTTCTTAAATACAAAATATGCTGATATAAGACTTATCTAAACTTTCTTGTTTAAAATGTCTTGACTCTTGATTTTGTTTTTAATTATTTATAGACTTATAATACGGACTCATATATTTCTTTCAGCTCGATAAACAATCAAAAGGGTGCCAAGATATCGAAATTAGTATTGAGTGATAACATAATGTGAACATTTAAGTGGGTCTCATCAATTGCACTTAATCACCTTGTTTGTTTTTTCATTTTAAGCTCTTAATCACCATTTATGTCTGATTCGTTTAGGCATTTCATAACCATTTCCGAACTGAAATCAGACTTCAGACTTCGGACCTCTTAAAAAACAAACGCCACCTTAGTATTTCACAAAGTCTGAAAACTAAATATATATTTTAAAGAGTTGTGCTACTTGACCATATTTTTTACATTTAGGGCAATATTGAGCATCAAAACTCAAATTTAGAATATTGAAACTAAGCATGTCTATTTAGATCATGTTACATGAACATATATCTTTAATACTTGAGGCAACATTAATTAAGCATAGAAACTCAAATTTCCCTTGTCAAGTTCTTTGGAAAATTGAAATTTATAGGCTTAATGATAGCTTGAATTACAAAAAATATGCTCCATATTACCATCATTTAAGAAATATCTCTTGCCATGTAGATGACTTGATTTGGGTTAAGTTCATATGTATAAATTTTGATTCATAAAGGACTCATCACTTCTATCAGTTTTGAGTTGTTTGGTGGGTTTTATAGATGGTCCCATAATAGTGCATCAATTATGTACCAAAAGCTGGAGTTCCAACAAAAAACTGGCCTTGCTTCATATGATAGCTTCACACTTAAGGTACTGCAGTTATAATTCACCCACATATTTACCATCCTTTCATCCATGAAACATTGATCTGAACATCGTTGTTACTAGGATCTAACATTCTTACACAAATCAAATAGTGACACCTTTCGTAACCCAGAAAAACCGTAAATTAAAACAAATAACTTGCTTGTAGTAAGAAGTGTCGATATGTAGTTGAGGAACCGTTACCAAAAATCATATCCTTTATTGTAGCCAGAGCTACCCTTAAACATAAAATTAGATAGAAACTTATTTTTAAGAAAGTAACATAATTACAAACAAAAGGGTATTTCGGAGGGTTTATGAAAAATAAATATATTACTAAAAACATGCAATACTAAAAATTAAAGATTTGATGTTAGAGCGTCTCCAACAGATTTCCTAAATTTTTTTAAAATGGAGAACTAAAAGTCAAAATCTCTAAAAAAGTGCACCAATCTCCAACAGATTCCCTATTTTGAAGAAACCAACATGAATTATAATATTAAAATATTACAACCATCTATTAAAATATTATTTCTTTTTCCAAATTTTTGTTTTTAAAATTTTCTATTGGTTGTTTCACGTTGTAATCATTTTTGAGGTGCTCTCTAAATTTGGAGAAATAAATATCCTCTCTCCTATTTTTTTCATTTTAAAGATAGTTTTGAGAAATCTGTTGGAACTAAAAATTGACTTAGAACCCCTATTTTATTTATTTTCCTCATTTTAAAAAAGTTGTTGGAGAGCCTATTATAGATTTGTAGTAAAGCATAGAAACTGAAATTTCTCCTATCTCTTTATGGAAATTCTAATTCTCTTTATTTTTGCTATTTAGATATTTTTACTTTATATGTATAATAAATTAAAGATTTATACAAAAGAATTACATTATTTTATGTGATGGATGCCCCCACAATTTAGCTATGATTCCTACAACAATGGGGTGTACAACCTTTTATACATATGTTACAACTCTTCAATGCTTGTATCAAAATGATGACATCTCTACCACTATCATCGACACTAGAATTTAGATATCTTAAAAACATTATTACCATTATACCCTTTAAGAAACACCCCACCATCGCTGTCATCTGTCGGCAATCATAAACAATCCTCCATACTCTACCTTCATCCTTTCTTTCTTTCTATAAACCCTTTTTCATATCTTCAAGATTTCCCACTTCATTGTTAGGTTTATACGGTTAGTATTTCAACTTTCTGTTCATAAATCTTTGTGGGTTCTGTTTTTTTAGCAAGAAAGAATCGATTTTTAATTAGGGTTCTTATAAATTCTCGTAATTTAGGGGTTGTAGATAGCTGAATTCATCTGGGTGTTACTCTTTTCAGCTAATATTTGAAGATTTGTGTTGAAATAATTCTGGGTTTTCATCAATTTATGTTCTTGATGATGGATTTTGTTTTTTTGATTTTAGGGTTCATCCGTTAGGGTTTACTGTTTCTGAAAAAATGGGTTTTTTTGGTTTATTGTGTTGTTTGTTAATATCCCAAATGGGTTTTCTTTAGCATCGATTAAATTGCAAGATTTTGTGAGTTAAAGTACTTAAATTTGGTGTTTTTTTTTTGTTAAAATGGGATCATCTGGTTTTTTATCAATATGTATGATTTACTCTATAGTGGCTTTAAGTTGTGGAACCCTAATGATGTTTTATAGCCATGAGGTTTTTGCATTCAGCCATGGCAATGAAACTGCAATTAAGCTATTGGGGTCAACACCCCATGATCAATTGTTGATTCAGACCTCTGATTCATTCTCTGGGTTGCTTTTATTTGCTGTTGGAATCTTGTTGTTCATGGTGGCATTTGTAAAAGATAGGGATTTTCAGAGCTTTTTTGCTAAAGGGTGTGTTCTTCTTCACATTGCTATGGCAATTTGGAGGATATACTTTGAGAGGAAGCTCGAAGAACTTGGTCGTGATTGGCTTCGGCTCGTTGTTGGTGATTTCGTTTTGGCACTTTCGTGGGTCTTGTTTCTTGTGTATAGTTGGAGAGAAAAATATGATTAGCTGAATACACAATCGTTTCAAGATTCGTTCTTGATTGTTTAGAATTCGTTCTTGAATGCATTAGAGGGTCGTTCTTGAATCCGTTCAAGGGTCGTTCTTGATTGTTTCAAGATTTGTTCTTGAATCCATTTGAGGATTGTTCTTGATTGTTTCAATGATTTTTTCTTGAATCCATTCGAGGGTCGTTCTTGATTGTTTCAAGATTTTTTCTTGAATCCATTCGAGGGTCGTTCTTGAATCCGTTCAAGCGTCGTTCTTGAATCCATTCGAGGGTTGTTCTTGATTGTTTCAAGATTTGTTCTTGAATCCATTTGAGGCTCGTTCTTGAATCGAAAATGAAGTTTGAAGCGTCGATCGTCTGTTGGTAACATCTTTTGAAGAAAGACCACCATTAATGGATGTTGTGAAGATTGTTTTTTTTGTTGTTGTTTGATTTGTAGGTGCACATATCTTTTTGATTGTGATTAGCAACTCTTTGAAGACTTCAAATTTATCTTCTTTTATTGTTTTCTTATGTTTAAAGAGAGAAAAAAAAATGATATTGTTGTCTTCATATGTTCATCTTCAATGTAAAAGTTCCAATTTGTAGAGATAAATATGAAATTTCTTGATTGTTGTTCAATTTCCTTTGTGTACTTGTGCTATTGATCCAAATTGGTCTTTTGACCTTAAAAAAGTTTTTATGTAGCTTAGTCGGTTAGCTCAACTGTCAATAAGACTTTGATCTTTGAGGACCTTCCTCTAAAATCAGCGGTAGTTACTGGGGATTTTTTTAACCGTTCTTTTAGTCTTATGGGATTAATCGAGACGTGTACAAACCGCCATCCTTTGGATCTTGATCTTTAGATCAATTGTTTTTTTTGTGGCTTAAAATGGCAAAGCAACGTTTAACCCTTTAGAAAGAACCACAATATTTTTTTAAGCTAAGTGTAATCCAAATCTATTTGTTTATTACAAAAATGTTATTTCAAAATAATTTTTTAAGCTAAGTGTAATCCAAATCTATTTGTTTATTACAAAATATTGGGTGATGTATATCTTGTTCTAAAACTTTTCTTGTTTTTATTTGGAGTTGTTCATTGACATAAAAAGGTCAATAAAGTCTTTAAAGAACATTTGAACTATTTAATTATTCTTTGAAGAGTGAATTACATTTTTTATATCCCCTTGTTGTATTAAAAAAATTTATGCTTTCGTCCCTTGACTAAAATAATTATAAAAAACGTCTTAGATATGAATTATATTTAAAATATATATAATTATATATACCTGTTCAAGAACAAGGGTTGTGGACTTGTGGCGTAATGGTTTATGTCCTGAGGGATGTTGTTGAATATTCCATCTGTACTGCTGTTCAAGGTTTGATTCCAGACGTATATAACAATTGTGACCATTGAGTTTACCAGAGCTGATTTCTTACGACCATAATTTGTTAGGAGTGGTCCAGACATAGCCTGAGACACCCTTCCAGAAAAAGAATTATACAAAGCTAGGAAAAGGGGAAGCAACCACGACAGGTCTCAATACAATGGTTATATTAAAAAGAAGATGTACAATATATCAAACAATATACAACGTGTTTTTAATTCTATAAATTAATTTAATGTTTAAAAGATATTGATAATTTGACTTTGAAGGCATATATGTGGACACAATGAGTCAAAAGTAACCAAACAGGTTATCAATTTGAAGTTTTGAAAATAAGGTTTTTGTAATTGTCAATAATAATTATTAATGTTTTTGCTTTAGGAAATGCAGACGGTCTATGTTCATATTTTCTTATTCAGGTTTTGATTTGTGTCCTCCAATTACATCATTCTATTAGTTATATTTAAACTTTGGGGGTTTTATGTCTTTTCATTCTTAAATCTCACGGCAATCCTTGTAAAAGGTTATGTTTTTCCAAGGTAATTGCACTGTCACATGAGTAATTACATTTGTCTGTGACCCTTCTATTTTTTAGATTCAATAGTTAATAAAGAGTTTAACTGTTTTCCAATATTTTTTGAAAGTATGCTCTTGAACTTCTTTCTATACATATATCATTATATCATATTATATATAATTATACACACATACCAGATGAATCGAAGTTTAAACTCACCAACATCTCTAGTAAACATCAAACTCGTATCCATCCTAAAATAATTTCAAATGTTGACGGGAATGTCGAAGATGGAACATAAATATTACATATGCAAACCAAATATGACATGATTTGTTTGGTTATTTAAAAAAGATTTATAATTAATAGATAAATTAATTAAAACATCTCCCATTTATAAAAAAAAGTATGTCATAAAGATATTTTTCATAAGGATTTGGTTCCGGTAAAAAACGTAAGAAGAGATTTGAACATTTGAATCAACTTTAATTGAAGAATGAAAATCGATACTAATAAGATAGATCAGATCAATTTTTATAAGAAACATAATTCATAAGTGAGTGCGAGATTAAAAGTAATCAAAGATTCAAAAATACTGTTTATACTTTTCAATTTTCACCTTTTAACTTTTTTTTTCCTCACATCCATTCCCCTTTTCCATAATTATTTCATTAAAGGACCCAATGCATAAATTTTGATAAATCAAAAGGACCAAAAATGTAATTCACTATTGTTAAGATTTAGCGAGTCTCGGATGATAGACGTGGCAGGTGTTAATTGGTGAAGAGCATGTAAATTTCCTGGTTTGCGTCGTACCTGATTTTTCCTACTTCTTTTTCCTGTGCGGCGGTCGAACGCAACACGTTCTTCGGAAATTGAATTACAAATTGCTTCGTAAAAAGACTCTCATTTGGCGCTGCTCGATCTTCTTCATCCCTTCAATTCGAAAGGTATTCATTCCACAGGTTCGATTTTCTACGATTTTCTTATTGATTGATTTAGTTCTTGCATAATCTTATTGATTGATTTAGGGCTTTTTCTTTCAATCACTTAGAATTAAGTATAACAGCAATGAATTGCACTTTTTGGTTATCGGATTCATGAAATATATTGAATTAATGTTGAAGATTTTGTAGTTATTTTGCTTATTGATGCGTTGATCTGATCGAGGTTTTTGTAGGGTTTTAGGTATTTCTTTTTGTAAAATTCTGGGGGTTTGTAGCAGCTTACCAGCTATCTAAACTTGGTTGGTACGAGATAGTAGAAGTTGTGTACCATCTATTAATAAATATTTAATCAATTAATACAACGTTTTTTTGATTTTTAAGTTCTTAATTATCTTATTTTCAATATTGCTAAATTATAATTATCATGGATGTATGGAACTTGATTGATTTCATACTTCTAACACTAATAATCTTAGTTTAGACTATTAGGTGGCGTTTGTTTTTTAAGAGGTGTTGAAGTTTGAAGTCTGATTTCAGTTCTGAAATGGTTATGAAACGTCTAAACGAATTAGACATAAGTGGTGAATGGTGATTAAGAGCTTAAAATGAAAAAACAAACAAGGCCTTAGTAAATGCTTCTACTGTATGAAGGTTATTTGAATACTTGTGTAGTTAGGGATAGGATACGTGCTACAACATAATCAACATGTTATTTGAATGCTCGACTTTTTAGTGGATATGGATCTAGTTGGAAAAGATGTTAATATAAATAAATCTGTAACTTCAATATTTGCAATGTTGGTACAAAACTGTACCAACATGTACCAACCGAAAGAAGTTGGTACCACTACCTGGTACCAACTGTGGTTGGTTAGTGCATGTTATAAAATTTTGCGTACCAATTATAATTGGTTGGCATACGACATATGGAAAAAAAACATACCATGTTTACCCCTACATGTAGAGGTCTTAAAAAAATTTACGATCTGTTTGCTCTGACTCCTGAGCATCAGAAACCTGGACCGGCCCTGTGTGATAATTTATATGTGCAGTTAATCTCACTATGGACAAATGGACAATATGATGTGATAGCAAGTTAGCAGCTTAATGAGCTGAATGGGACTCACAGTTTATTCAGTTAACTATACATGACTGTTTGCTAGTGGCTTAATGATATAGAAAGTGGCTTATTCAGTAAGCTTCTAAGTGTAGCTTAATGCAGAAAGTCAAGTTTTTTTTTCCAAACACGCCCTTCCTAATTAAATCCATGTATGAAAAACCTTCCCAATCTATTCAAACAGATTAATCCATACAAATAGTTTATCCATACAGGACTTGGGGGCTGTTTGGTTGGGTTTCCATTAAGGCTCTGTTTGGTTGGTTTTCCATTAAGTCCTGTATGGATAAAGTTGTCTGTGTGGATTAACTTGTCTGTATAAGTTGGAAACGTTTTTGTTCGGGAGGGTTTTTCATTGATGGAAGCCGCGTGTGTTTTTTAATCGGGAGGGACAGGTTTGGAAAAAAACTTGGCTTTCTGCATAAAGCCCCCCCTATAAGCTTATTGAATAAGCCACTTTCTATATCACTAAGACATTACCAAACAGTCATATATAGCTGATGGAATAAGTTTTGAGTCCCATTAAGCTCATTAAGTCCTGAATGGATAAAGATGTCTGTCTGGATTTATCTGTCTGTATAGATTGGAAAGGTTTTTTCATCGATGGAAGGAGCTTGTTTTTTAATTACGACGGACGGGTTTGGAAAAAGCTTGGCTTTCTGCATAAATCTCCCCCTTAGAAGCTTACTGAATAAGCCACTTTCTATATCATTAAGCCACTACCAAACAATCATGTATAGCTGACCGAATAAGCTACGAGTCCCATTAAGCTACTAACAAACATGCCCAAAACGTCACATGGAACTCATATTTAGTTTTGTTTTGATCCATAAATCAAAAATACATTTCCGTTTTTCAGTTTTGTTCTAATCTAGGATTTTCATTCACCTACATTATTATTCAGGAACTCGTAATCATGAGCGGCTTACAAACCCAAGACTTCCCATCTACCTTACGATTAACGAAAACACCAAAAGACCAAGGACCAACGGTTTCCGAATCAAAGCCAAAGAAGAAAATCTGCTGTGCCTGCCCTGATACTAAGAAGCTTCGGGATGAATGCATTGTGGAACACGGTGAAACGGCTTGTTCAAAATGGATTGAAGCTCATCGTGTATGCCTTCGTTCAGAGGGATTCAACGTATGATTATTGAAAAAACAACAATATTTACCTTTTTAGTTTAAGGGATTTTTACATGAACTATATAACTATGCTATGCCCTCTTGGCGAGTCTAGAATAAATGAATCTTGATTTTTTATTATATCATTAAGATATACTGAGGTGGATCCTCATTTTGATGTGTTTTTTTTTGTTGGTTTACACTAATAACAAGATTTCTTGATTTGTTATCCGTGAAAGGATCTTGGTACCGTAAGTTTCCATTTGTGTGTTATGGTGCACCGGATCTTGTTGGTCACTTATGTTATGGCTAGAGGGTTGTTCGGTTCGGTTTTTGTTAAGACTCGTATGGATATAGTTGTTTGTATGTTAACAGATAAGTCGTTGTTCGGTTGTTGTGCTGAATAAACAGTATGAATGTCAGAAATGACCATTTTACCCCCAGGTCTGTATGGATAAAGCTGTATGCATAGGTTGAGAAGGTTTTCGTTTGGGAGAGGCTTTTTTTTTCATAGATAGAAGAACTGTGTTTTCTGGTTGGGAGGGGCAGGTTTGGAAAAAAAAAAACTTGGCTTTCTGCATAAATCTCCTCCTAGAAGCTTATTAGATAAGTCACTTTCTATATCATTAAGCCACTACCAAACAGTCATGTATAGCTAACCGGATAAGCTGTGAATCCCCCCCCCCCTCCTTCGTTTGGTTGTTTTTCCAATGAGTCCTGTATAGATAAAGTTGTCTCTATTGATTAAGATAAATTGTTGTTTATCTATTTAGCTGAATAAACTGTCTGCATGATTTAAATGACCATTTTAAAACTTTTTTTCACGGAAGATTACAACGATTCAAGCAGCAGAGGAAAGGGGGGTTATTATGCATATATGTATACGTATATTTGTTATAAATTTTTGTTATAATAAGTTTTCTTGCAGTAACCGCGTGCACAGAATGAGAAGCTCAACAACGGTAAGTATTTGTCATTTAACCATGGACCATGGCCACGTATACGTGACCATCATACACAGACTCGACCTACACCCGCCTTTTTTTTAACTCGAAACTAGAACATAAACGGCACACCATCATGCGGTTTTATTTAACCATAGGCTAATGTTATCTGTTTGGAGTTTCGGTTGCATCATGTGGTTGGCTTAATGACCACATGTGCAGCTGGTGCAGCTGCAGTTAGCACCACACTTGCACTTGCCATCGTTCTCGGCTGCAGGAACCTCCATCACGATGGTCTCCACAGTCTCGACTATGGTCACACCATACTCGCTGCCTTTCTTGCTGCAATTCAAGCATATGTTGGTTAGAAAAATATGTTATATATATATACACACACACAAGGTATATATATATATATATAAGGCTATGTTCAAATGACAACGGTAAGTATTTTGAACCTGGGACCAACTATTCATGCTTTATTCATAATGAATATTGTGATAGATATTAATGATGAAAAGCTTGATATTCATGAATATTGTAGGGGTTATTCATCATGAATAGCTCTGAAATAGTTGGTTCTCGGGTTGTCAAAGTATTTAGGGTGCTTATTTGAACTTTTCTAGAGTCATTTTTTTTACAAACCCAGTAATTCGTTCAAACTTAAAAATATGTTTTTATGTGTTGTTTCATATATTAAACAACACGTGTGAAACTACACTGTTTATAGATATAGGAAATGTTCAAGACTCTTTTTATCTTTTGCCACATGAAACAATCCTCAACGATTCAAATATGAAAGTATGAAACCTAATGTACAAATACTGCATTTTGATGCATGTTGTGAAACAACAAAATGAAAACTGGTTTGTAAATTTGTAGGTTTATCGTGTTTGTAAATGATTATGCGTCTCTCTCTCTCTATATATATATATATGGAGAGAGAGAGAGAGGGAGGGAGGTTTCAGGGAAACCCCCCAAAAAAAATAATGAAAAACTAAGAAACACCATGGTAATCGTTCATCTGAACTATATACACATGTGCATACAAGTAATTGAAGTTGTTTCTAGGTTTCTATGCACGTGTGCCAGACAAATTACTTACAAATTATTTGTATGCACATGTGCATACAGTACATGTGAATGGTTACCGGAGTGTTCCTCGGTTTTTCATTTTTTTGCAGTTCCCTTGAATCTACCCCTATATATATATACACACACACACACGATTTCATGACTTACGTGCAGCTGGTCTTGTCGAAGCAGTCACAGTTGGTGCAGGAAGAAGACATGATTAGTAATATGAAGTAGCAGAGGGAACTGTAAAATATGAAGATAGTTTAGATTGCTATATCTTCAAAGTTTATGTATTTGGCTGGTATTTATAGATGTGGTGGTGATGGTCTTAATCAAGAAAAAAGTAAAATGGGAATCTGACTTAATGGTTGGAGTTGAATGGTAGGCCATCCAAATGATATGCTACTTTCTAATAAGCATATATTCCTTCTAAAATCAACTTTTTTCTAAAAATTTATGGTGTTTTTTTTTCCACTTGTTTATCTTTTTGTTAAAGTATACACTCGTATTCGTTCCGTTTTCGTTTTGGAATAGTTAAACAAGGTGCGTTGAACAGTAAGATATGAGGCTTGTTACAACCCCCCAAGTTCAAAAGCAACAGACTGACCCAATAACTATAAGGGTTGTGGCGTAGTGGTTGAGGCCCTGAGGGATGTGGTGGAATATCCCTTCTGCCCAGGGTCTGAATCTAGCATTGTCCCATATTTGAACGTATTTATCAGTTAGTTATCGCTTAGTTTATGAAGTTTAAAATTTCAATTTTTTTTATATATACAATAATACATTATAGAGTTGTATTACAGTAAGAATGAAAGTTATAGCAAAAACTCTCCATTTTTGTAATTCTAAATCATGCTAGAGACATAGAGGTTATTAAAAAAAATATTTAACAAAATATATTAATAATATAATTTATATTATCGTCTAAAAAAATATGAAAAAATAAAAATATATTTTTTAAAGATTTAGGCTATGTTTGGCAAACTAGCTGATAAGCTAGCGTATTACTTATAAGGTAGCTGATGACTTATAATCTAGCTGGTAGCTGATAAATAAATTATGTTTGGCAAAAACTAACTTATGAACGTGTGAAATGACCAAAAAGGACATGTTGAAAATAAATAAATAATATTAGTCAGGGGTATAATTAGAAAAAGTGTCAAAAAGCTCCTCATAAGCTACTCCAAGTAGCTTATCGATAAGCTAGCTTATAAGCTGACTTATGTGCATCCAAACGATTACTCAGAAAATTAGTTTATTTTTGCCAAACAATGCCTTAGACTTTTATTTCTTTATTTTAGAGGATCTATGTTCTAATAAATTTTTGTTAACCTTTAAAAATGGAAAAGTTTTATCTATATCCTTTATTATGTATATATCATTTTAAATTGAATATATATCATATTATGTATGTATTCTTTAAACCTCTATAACTCACGTATATGTCATTCTTCCTAATTTAATTATTATTAAAACATTTTAAAAATACAAATAATTATCTTTAAATTGAATTTATTTTCTAAATTACTTAACTATCTCTCGATTTAGAGATAGTGATTTATATTTTTTAAATATTTTAATAATAATTAAATTAATATATATATATATATATACTATATATATAATATATAAGCTTAGAAAATATATATAATTTCAAATTTTACAAGGATATAAAAAAATTATACGTAGGAAGTTTTAAAAGATTTAAATCAAAATTTCCTTTTAGTAAATAAATATCTTTTTGATTTAAAAAAATATATAAATATCTTTTGGTTTCTTTAAACCGCTTGGTTACATAATTGGTTCCGTTTAAACCGGATAGTTAAGTTACTGGTTCTAAGAGCACCCACCAAACCATCACCACCGCCAATTCACCACCGCCGATCTTCTCGATAAACCCTTTGAAAACGGAATTCTCCGTATAAATTATTTCCGGCAGCCGACGATCACCGACGATGGAGAAGATCAATGCTTGTTGCATGCAATGGGGACGTATTTGACAACGATCGAATAACAAAAACCCTAAAAAAAGGGGGGTTTTCTTAGTATTTACACTTTCCCCCCAATTTTCTTTTGCTGTTAGTATCCCCAATTAATGGAGTCGCCGGCGACCGGAAGATACATCCCTCAGAAGTCGAAGTAAAAACTCTTTCTCTCTTCTTCTCAGTAGATAGAATTATGTATTAAATTATACATGATTACATGCCGTTTATGATTATTATTATTATTATGATTGTTTAGGAAAAGAGTGTTTCCAGGGAGTTCATCGAGCATAGAATCCAAAGTAGAGGTTAATCGGAACCTGAAACGCAAGAATAAGACGAGTAATCGAAGCGAGGTAACGATAAGATAAATGTTTGGTTTATTGATTATATGTTCGCTAAACCCAAACCCTAAACCCTAAACCCATTTTTTTCAAGTGGGTTGCCATTTGACTGTAAGAAACGAAGCTATGAATATTTTTCATAAAATTATCGTTGGTCTGTTGGGTAGTTTCTTGCTTTTTGTATGTTATTAAGTATTAAAAACTAAAAACTAAGAAAACGATACAAATGGGGTTTGAATTGGCGTTTGGAAGGAGAGAAAAAACCATGCAAACCAACTCTGATAAGTAAACTTGAGTTATTAACAAAACAGAGAGATTGATTGAAATTGCAAATCCCATCAACTAAATTAACTTTTTAGAGCTTCTTCCCAAAATAGCCGGATCTTTATGCATATGTGTAAGGATTTTTATGCAAAAATCTGAATCTTTATGCAAACAAATCGTTTTTCTTTTCTTCTTAATATAAAAATCGAGTTTATGCAGATGTGTATGTGTAAGACATTTGTGTAAATCCGGTTAAAATGAGAATTTAATTGAAAAAGTGGCTAAAAAGTGAAGTTGGTTGGCAGAGTTGGTTTGGACCACTTATCTCTCACCCTAGACGCAGATTCGAATCCTGTTTCAATCATTTTCTCACTTTTTACCTGTTAATTTCAGGTTTATTATGTTTTTGAAAAAAGATCGATAAAAGAGTCGAACACAAGACCTCATGTACAGAAACTAAGGAACTAACCAACAAACAAATGATGATTTTTTGAAAAATATCCATAGCTTCGTTTTCTATAGTCAAATGGTGCCATCACTTAAAAAAATTCCTACGGCCGCCTCTGTTGGAAAACCAAATATGCATATAAATAATCGTAATATCGTAATTGTAGGATGCTATGGTAATGATCTCTTCAGGGACTAGTGGTGCGGAAAAAGAACACCACTTGATGAACAAGATTCACTCTTCAATGGAGGTCGAATCACGTAAAAAGGGGAAGGTATAAGTTATGTTTTTTTTTTCCCTATGTTTCTAAATTAGTATGCCGTGGATTGCAATTATTAACAAAATTTTCAAAATGGGTTACACAATTGAACAATTGAACCTTATTTCTCTCTGTTCTTAGGGCGTTATCTCCTCGGCAGTTGGCGATTCAGATTCAGATTCAGATTCAGATTCAGATTCAGATTCAGATTCAGATTCAGATGATGGTGTTTCTAATTCATATAATAGGAAACATTATATGGATTTTTATGCTGATGATTATATTTATGATGATGAAGATGAGTACGCTATTTTGCAATCTCATTTCGACAACATAGATCTTCCTACTGGCGTTGAAGCTTCCCTTCCAGTTCCAGGGTTCTTTGATTCTTCTATCAAAATGAAAAACAAGATGACTTCTTCAACTGGATTTGTGAAATCGACACACCCTAGCCACTCAAGGGCAAATTTGTCATTAATGGGTAGTCTGAACTTGGATTCAGCCAGTCATCACAAACACAAGGTGGAGAAAGGTAAACACGCATCACTTAATTCCTGTAGCGCTAGTCGACAATTGCGAAAGGATGCAATGAAGGTTCAATCTTTAAAGAAACTTCTTAAACCAAGGCTCCATAAAATGGGCTCGGGTTTGGGAGCCAGTGGTTCACATAATAGACATGGTCAATTCGGTCGAAAGGCGTCTGGTTCTAGTAGTCAAGTTGGTGGTCAAACCGTAAATGTGGACGTAAATGAGCTTGTTGGTGAACCGGAAAATGGAGAAATTGTTCCCATGGAAGATGTGAAATTGGATAAAGATTGTGGAGTAGCTGGAAGTTCTTCTGGAATTAAAAAACTCGAAAATGGTGATGATGTTTTGAGAAATGATCAAAAGTTCAAGAAGTTTGACATTGTTAAGGACCATTTAGGTCATCATTTTGAAGCAAATAATTCATCGATGATGCAGGCAAGTGAAGTTATAATTGTATTTATTTAATACCCAATTACCCTTCATTCATCTTCATTCACTTTTTTATGTTTTATAATTTTTGCAGCCACCGAGAAATTGGGCTAAAAAGATACAAGAAGAATGGAGAATTCTCAAGAAAAACTTGCCTGGTTTAGTTTTCTTGATTTTTTGTTAATAACCATAAATTATTATTAATCTTTGAGACCTAAAATATTTTGTTATTTGGTTATAGATACGATATTTGTTAGGGTTTATGAATCAAGGATGGATCTTTTACGAGCTGTGATAATTGGAGCAGAAGGGACACCATATCATGATGGTCTTTTTTTCTTTGATATTTGCTTCCCTAGCAATTATCCCGATTCTCCGCCTGTATGTCTTATCTTTTTTTTTTAAGATTATCTTTATTTTTCGATTTCAATATTTCATGCGATAAAATCTTGATGGGTATTAATTTAAATGATTATTTTTCAGGAAGTTTACTATCACTCTGGTGGATTACGTATTAATCCGAATCTATATAACTGTGGGAAAGTTTGCTTGAGTCTTTTAAACACTTGGATTGGTCGTAGTAAAGAGAAGTGGATACCGGGTGGTTCAACGATGCTACAAGTTTTGGTATCGATACAGGGTTTGATTTTGAACGCAAAGCCGTATTTCAATGAACCTGGATACGCAGGTTCGAGTGGTTCTGTTAAAGGAGAAAAGCATTCGTTGAAATACAATGAGCGAACTCTAGTTTTATCTCTTAAAACTATGGTTTACACTATGAAGAACCCACCACAGGTATGATTGCAATTAGGGAGATGGTATGAAATTGGTGTGAATTACAATAAATTACCCATGTCAAATTAAAAGCTTAAAACCTTGCACAGTTCTTTCACCTGCCCATTTGGTCCCGTTGCCTACCAAACACACCACAAAAAATGGAAAACTAACGCTGTGTTCTCGAATTTGGAGAGAAAAGAAAGAGAAAGAAATGGATGGAAAAGAAAGGAGAGGAAAATAAAATTCTTATTTGTGTTCTCGAAAGTGAAGTAAATGGAAGGAAAGGGAAGGAAAGAAAATAACTTTCATGTTCTTGAAAAGGAGAGAAAGGAAAGGAAAAATGTCATTTTTACTAATATACCCTTTAAAATAATATAATTTAGGATGAAAGATTGGGTAGTTTTGTAATTTTATTAATTTTTTAAATGATTTTAATTGTTTTCCTTTCCTTTCATTCCCTTCCCTTTCCTCCCACATTTGGGAGGAAAGGTTTGGAAGGAAACTAAGCTTTATTTTCCCTCCTTTTCCTTTCTTTTCTCTCCTAAAAAAGTTTTAAGAACACGAGTTTTTTTCACTTTTCTCCGCTTTCCCTCGCTTTCCTTTCCTTCGTTAAATGAGTTTCGAGAACACAGCTTAAGGAACACCCTAATAACTATTCATTTGTCCACTATGCACATGTGCATAGACATTTTTAATTACTTTTATGTATATGTACATAGAAGGAGGTTTAGGGAAAACCTAAAAAAAAACTGAAGAACACCCTGGGAGCCCTCCATCCGGACGGTATGCACAAATGCATAGAAGCGATTGAAGTTGTTTTTTTTATGCACCAGTGCATGTTATGCACATGTACATGCTACAAATTACCAGTTAGCAGTTGTGCATACCGTCCAGATGGAGGGCTCCCAGGGTGTTCTTTCAGTTTTTTTTGTTGAGGTATTCCCCTAAACCTCCCTCTATGTACATATTGGACAAATTTATTAGGGTGTTCCTCTATTTTTCATTTTTTTCGGTGGTTTTCCCAGAACCCGAGTATACAAAAATGAGCATGGTGAATAGTGTCAGGGGTGATGTGCCAATACATCAATTATTGAGCATTATAGTCTTTTTTCTATGTGTAAATCTTGAAACCCTTATGAATCACATCCTTATAAAGCCAATACATTATATACACTTAAAAAGTTAAAACTTTTGGTTAGATGATACATATTTTTTAACCAGTTGATGTTTTTTCCGGATGGCAGCACTTTGAAGATCTAGTGATTGATCATTTTCGTGGTCGTGCCCATGCTATTTTAACGACGTGTAAGGCGTATCGTGAAGGCGTTAGAGTTGGGTGTGTTGTTGACAAGGGTAAGGTGGAAGTGGAAGGGTGTTCACGGCGGTTCAAGAAAGATGTGCTACAATGCATGAAGATGCTTGCCGTAGAATTTAAAAAAATAGGAGTCGAAGATATTGAGAAGTTTCTAGAACAAGGAGGAGGAGAAGGAGGAGTCAAGGATACGGAGGCGGGTCCGTCTTTGATTCAGAAGAAGTTTCTAGAACAAGGAGGAGGAGGAGGAGGAGTCAAGGATACGGAGGCGGGTCCGTCTTTGACTCAGAAGAAGTTTCTAGAACAAGGAGGAGGAGTCAAGGATACGGAGGTGGGTCCGTCTTTGACTCAGAAGAAGTTTCTAGAACAAGGAGGAGGAGGAGGAGGAGTCAAGGATTCGGAGGCGGGTCCGTCTTTGACTCAGAAGAAGTTTCTAGAACAAGGAGGAGGAGTCAAGGATACGAAGGCGGGCCCGTCTTTGACTCAGAAGATAAGAGCGTTTTTCGGTATCTAAGAGAGATGATGTTTTAGGGAAATATACTTTTCTTATATAACTATGTAAATAATATGGTAAACTTTATGGTCTTAACTTTAAGGAGTCTTTTTGGGGAACCATTTTGACTTAAGAAGCCTTGGAATATAGCAAGTGGGCTTTTGGAAGTTAAGTTATGAGTTGAGGTGTTTTCTTAGTAAATTACAAAAATCATCTTGGTGAAACTTTAGGTTTTTGTTCCTTAACTTTTGTTTATTACAAATATGCCCTTGTGGTTTTGTTTCTTCTTCTTGATGGTTGTTATGTTCTGGCCATGGGTGCTCTCATGTGCCCCTCACAAGAGGGTAGTTTAGTAATTGTAATTTTGTGTTTCGTTTCTTCCTGTAACGATTGTTATGTTCTGGCTGCGGGTGCTGCCCTCTTACGAGAGGGTCGTTTAGTAATTTTGACTGTTTTGTTTCTCCCCTTAACGGTTATTATGTTTAGGTTGTTCTGGATGTGGGTGCTGCCCCTTTACGAGAGGGTAGTTTAGTAATTTTGATTGTTTTGTTTCTTCCCTTAATGGTTATTATGTTTAGTTTGTTCTGGCTGTGAGTGCTTCCCCTTACTAGAGGGTAGTTTAGTAATTTTGACTGTTTTGTTTCTTCCCTTAACGGTTATTATGTATAGGTTGTGGGTGTTCTCATGTGCCCCTCACATGAGGGTAGTTTAGTAATTTTGATTGTCCTTTTCTTTCTCGAGCCTTCTTCTTCGACCACCTTCTTAAATTTAGAAAACTCGAACTCGGATCATCTTTGAACTTGTGAACCCATAAACATTATAAACCTAGGAATATTTTTGTCAATTAAATTCAAATCCAAACATTATAAAGGTATACAATACAAAACCCGTGTATTCTAAATCAAAATGAGATTGTTTCAATAAGGTTGGGTTCCGATAAGAATGAAAGTTATGCTGAAAAGGATAAGAAAGGATATACATCTTTCAATGAATCATAATCGAAGATCAACACTAATGTGGTGTACCGAGATGCTAGTTCCGATAAGCTCGATTCATGGGGTAGGTGAGATTAAAAGATGATCAAGGGTCCAGATCCCTTCTTATGCTTTCCAATCTTAACTCCTATTCTCACACGATCATTCGTCTGTCTTAAAAACCTTCAAATCCAAATAGAGACCCAAAATTTTGAGCTCAATCAATGGCGTGGCAAAGCACGATAGCAGTGGAGGTCGAGGAAGCAACACCATGGAGAGGTAGGTGGTGGTGGTTCAAGTTAGCAGTGTGGCGTAGCCGAGCCAGAGGTGTTGGTGCCAGTGGGGGGTGGAATTGGTGGCTGAAGCAAAAGCAACGATGGTGGCAGAAACAAATGCATCAATAATGATGGAAGATGAGAAAGAGAGATCGCAACCTTGGGAAGGAGAGAGGGACGAGGGACACAGGGGTAATATGAATTACTTTCAGTTATTTGTACTGTACATGTATCCTTTTTTTAAGTATATAATATTTATATACGTCAAATGAAACAAATAAATTCAAACCCCCGACCTCTTAGGAGGCTAAAGACTTACATACCGTTAAGTCAAAGTCCCTTTGATTATACATGTATCTTATACATTTGAAAAATAACAAAAAAAACCCTACGCAAGATAATAGAAATTACTTTCAATTACTTGTACATATATCTTATACATTTAAAAAATGACAAAAATACCCTCAAGTGAAGGACATATGGGGTACTAAGGTAGCGTTTGTTTTGTAAGAGGTGCTAAAGTCTGAAGTCTGATTTTACTTCTGATTTATAAGAGGTGGTGCTGAAGTCTGAAATCTGAATCGGTTAGACTGTTTGTTTTTACGCCTGAAGTCTGAAATATGAATCAGTCATTGATTCAAAGATCTCTAATAATGCGGGTGTACGCGAATAAGAGTAATTAAGTGGTGAGGTTACCACTTTTTTTCATATGATTTTCAGATTTAAGAGGGTCTGAAAAAAACAAAAAAACAAACAGTCTGAATTTTAGAACGTCAGAACGAATAAGTGATTGGTCGTTAAAAGGTAAAATTGAAAAACCAAATAGGTAACAAGTATTAGTGAAAGGGACACCAAACCAAAATAAAATGTTTTTTTTGAATTAAAAACAAAAAAAGTTAAGATTTTAATCCAAAGGTAGATTTGTAATAAATTGAGTCTAGATGCGAAAACCACAAATTAAGTAAAAACCAAAATTCTCAACAAACAACATGGACTATTTCTGTAATTTATTCTAAATACTATTTGTGGTTTTATTAAAGAAACTTGGAAATTGGGACTTCGTTCTTAGATCATTTGTAACAACTTTTTAGGAGGAAACCTATTTTTTTTAAATTTATTGTATATATTTTGACAAAGAAAGTAAATTATTCAAGTATGTGGGATATACTTATATTATAAAAATATAATAATTTAACGTTATCTTATGAGGTGTTTATTTAATATTTAATTGTATTTATCGGTTACTATACGAATCTAAACATGGATTTTAGAAAGTTATACAAATACATCATTAACATATGTTCTTGAATTTTAAGTATTATATATTGATCAATAATATTTGGTGCGTACTTATAAATAAATAAAATATTTATTGATAACATACATCACCAATAATAAAACAAACACGGAAAAGGATTGGAAAAATATATTGGATATTATTAGAAGAATAAAATGTTTATTTTTTTGATATGATTTATTTAATAATATATTAGATCTAAAAATAAATGATTAATCTATTTAAATTAAAATTTAAAAAATGTCGTTGTTTATCTTTAATTTTTTTTTGGTATATAAATTTAAACATGAAACTTTAAATAAATGGAGAATTTCATATACATTCTTAAAAACTTGCAATATTATGTATATATTTTTATAAAATTTTAAATTACGTGTATATTTTTCTAAACCTGAAAAACTCACGTATATATATATATATATATATATATATATATTTCTTCCTAATTTAATTATTAGTAAACATTTTAAAAATATAAATAATTAAAACTAAATTGAATATATTTTGAAAATTACTAATATAACCTTCCCATAAATCTTTTCCAAAATACAAATGTTTTCAGATTTTAATTGACGATTATGGTTTTTGATTTTGGAAAAGATGGGTTGATCGATTGTAATCTGGGAAGAGAGGTAGACGGTCATTTTTTGATTTAGCCGACGATGATGGTTTTTGATTTTGAAAAAGATTTGTATTTTGAAAAAGATTTATGTGAAGGTTATATTAGTAATTTCTAAAATATATTCAATTTAGTTTTAATTATTTGTATTTTTAAAATGTTTAATAATAATAAATTAGAGATAAAAATATATAGATGAGTTTTTCAGGTTTAGAAGGTTATACACGTAATTTGAAATTTTAAAGAATATATACATACTATTGTAAGTTTTTAAAGATGTATATGAAATTCTTCCTTAAATAAAAATAAAAATATGTAAACTATACGAACAAAACGCGTAAAAATACATAAATCAAACGTGTAATTCACTCTAATTAAAGATGTTTTTTATATTTAAGAAATGTAACAATTATTAAACAGGAAAAATAACATGCCTAAAAAAGTAGGAAATTTTGAAAAAAAAAATCTACCTAATTTTTAGTACTCCAAGTTCAAAATCAAACTAAATATTTATAAAAAATAAAATCGCATATGTTATTTTTAAAATTGATTCCGTTCAAACCGGAACAATTTCGTTTAAATCGGTTCATTACGTAATTGGTTCCGCTTAAACCGGTGGTTCTGACTGATTCAGTATAGACGACGAGTATGAATGGGAAAAAAATGCGGGAAATCTGATAATGATCGAATAACAAAAACCCTAAAAAAAGGGGTTTTTGTTTAAATGGAGTCGCCAGAAGAAGATGCATCCCTAACAACTCAAAGTAAAATTCTCTCTCTTTTAATTGATTGAAATCTGCATTGTTTTGTGTGTTTATTATGATATAATCATTTAGGAAAAAAGAGGTGTTTCCATGGAGTTCATCGTGGATTAAAGCTAAAAGTAGAGGTTAATCGGTCTCTGAATCGCAAGGATATAGACGAATAAGCGAAGCGAGGTAAGAATTAAGATCAATGTTGGTTAATTTATTGATAATTTCTTGTGATTTTGGATTTTTTCTTACTGTTGAATATCAGTGTATATACTTCTTGATGGAAATTGCAATCGTTTTCAAAGTTAGAAGGATGTTAATTAATCAACAAAGGGCGTTAATTAACATCTTAATAGGTTTCAGCTTCTTTCCGTAGCTGAAATCCTCAAAATTAACTTGCGATGCAGTAAAACAATTCAATCAGGAAGTGGATCAGAAAATTTTGGATATAACTCAATCAATGCAATTAAAAGAACATCCAAATTTCAATATATCCTAAAAGAGAAAACTGAAAAACATTCTGGAATGCATATTGGTAATTTGTAAGATGCACGTGTGCATAACATGCACTCGTGCATAGAAAAAACAGCTTCAATCGCTTGTATGCATTAGTGAATACCTTCTCTATGTACAAGTGCATACCGTTGAGATGGAGGACTCCCAGTTCTTCAGTAGTTCAGTTTTCTTTTATTTTGAGGTTTTACCCTGAACCTTCCTCTACTATAATCTGCCTCTGGTGCTGTTTTTGTGTCTTGTTTTCGAATGATTTGTTTACAGTTAAGCTTTTTTTTTTGTAATAACGACGCCTTCCTCTGTTCTTAAAGTGCCATTATCTCATCGGCAGTTGGTGGCATAACTGGATTCAATAGATGGTCCTTCTAATTCTTATAATGGGAATATTATTATGGGTTTTTATGCTCTCATCATGTGATTTTGCGTTCTCATCTTAAAAACATATATTTTCCTACTGGCATTGAAGCTTCTCTTCCAGGGTTTTTAGATTCAAACAAAATGAAAAAACAAGATGAATTTTGTAATGCAAGATATCACTTCAAAGAAGGTTGTTTACCTCTTAACAGTTCTATTAAGAGCCAGCCTCTGAATCGCTAAGAGGTGAATCTTGTTTGGCCAAAAATAAGTCTGCCTCTTAATGGTTCCAAAACCCTCTTAATCATTTTGTATCCTGGACCTCCCTTAACCATTAAGAGCACTCATTACATCCTGAACAATTACCAAACAATTATATTTTAATTTGCACTATATCATAAGAGCCTCTTAATTATTCTGACCCACTTAATCATCAGCAACCACCAAACAGCCCTTGATCTGTAAAGAAACCATTCAAAACAAGGTGCAACAAAATGTCATCTGATTCAGGAACCAGTAGTTCCCATAATGAACATGACCAAATTATGGAAGATGTGAAAGTGGACCAAGATTCAGGAATAGCGGGAAGTTGCTCTAAACATGGCAATGTTCTAAGGAAGGATGCGAACTTCATCAAGTTTGACATTGTTGAGGACATTTCAGATCATCATTATGCAGCTCGGAATCCAGCACAGGCTAGTTTAGTTATAAACTTATAATTTAAGTTGTTTCATAAGTTGTTATCTTTTAACCATATTTCACTTTTTTAAAATTTTCATTAATTTTTGCAGCCAACGAAAACATGGGCTAGAAAGATACAAGAAGAATGGAGGATTCTCAACAGGAACTTGCCTGGTCTGTTTTTCTAATTTCTTGCAACTTGTTTTTTTTCTTTACACTAAGAGCATCTCTAACAGCTATGCTAAAATAGAAAAAAGAGTGATTTTAGCCTTTTTGTTGCTCCAACAACTATGCTATCCTCTATGCTAAAATAGATAAAGAGGAGAAAGATTGTAAAAATCTTTGAATTTAGAGAAATCTCTAAAACTCAATAGAAGAAAGAGAAAATAATATTTTAATTACATCCAACCAATTAGAGTATTGAAGTAAAATGTGTAGGAGAGAGAAATAATATTTTATTAATATAGTTAATGGTAAAGTTGCTAAAATAGAGTAACTGTTGGAGTTGGATGTAATTTTTTTTAGAGATTTTGTTTTTTTTATACTGTATTATAGAAAAATTATAACATAGCAAGATTGGGACACTTGGGTTGATTTACTTTTGTTGATAATAGAAGTTATTATTAATCTTCGGATTTACTGTATTCACCGCCTCTAGACAATTTGTGTGCGCTATATATTGTTACTTTGGGAACCTAACTATTTTTTTATATTTGGTTACAGATACGATATTTGTTCGGGTTTATGAATCAAGGTTGGATCTTTTAAGAGCCATGATAATGGGAGTAGAAGGGACTCCATATCATGATGGTCTTTTCTTCTTTGATATCTGCTTCCCTAGCAACTATCCTTCTGTTCCACCTGTATGTCTTATCTCTTCTTTTTTTTCCACTTTATCTTGTGGTTTGATTTCATATGGTAAAATCTAGTGTTCTAAAAGGCGCGTCATGGTGTTATTCACTTATTTGATCTATTTTTACTTTTTGATTTTTTTTTTCACCTTTTTATTGTTTTACTTTTTAGGTTTTAGTATATATCCTACTCGTATATTGTCTAGAGTAATATTAGAAAGCATGTATATATATGTATATAGGGGCGTGTTCAAATGGGCACTTAAATTTGCTTGTGAACGTAAGGACAAATGAGAGTGTGACACGTGTCATATTCAGATTGAATAATCAAAGAAATATTCAGACTATATAGTATATATTCAGACCGAATAAGTTATTAAGTTTACGAATAAGTTATTAAGTTTGAATAAATACTATATTTAGTCTGAATAATCTGCATTCAGACACGTGTCACGCTCTCCTTTGTCCTCACATTCACAACCAAATTTGAGTTCGCATTTGAACCTGCCCCATATATATATATATATATCTATGTCTGTGTGTGTGTATGTATGTGTGGTAGGAAGTTCAAATAAGAAGGCCAAATATCAATGAGAAAGTAAGAAATGAAGGTTAATGTAAGGTTCATATGTGAATCATTGGAAAACAATGTATACGAAGGTGCATATGTGAACTGATGTTACATAACTATGGGTTCATATATGCATCTTCAAATGGATTATTTTAATGATTCACATATGAACTTTCCTTCTTACCTTCTGACAATATTTAGTCATTCTTATTTGAAACGACCCCTATGCGTATGTGTGTGTGTAATTATATATATGATAAAATCTGATCGCCATTTAAATGAATCTTTTTCAGGTAGTTTACTATCACTCTGGTGGGTTACGTATAAATCCGAATCTATATCAAAGTGGGAAAGTTTGCTTGAGTCTTCTACACACTTGGCGTGGTTTCGGTAACGAAAAGTGGATACCTGGTACTTCGACAATACTCCAAGTTTTGGTCTCTATACAGGGTCTCATTTTGAACGCAAAGCCGTATTTCAACGAACCTGGATACGCACAATTGCGTGGCTCTCTTAGTGGAGAAAAGATGTCGATGCAATACAACGAGCGAACCCTAGTTTTATCTCTCAAAACTATGGTTTACGTTATGAAGAAGCCACCAAAGGTATCATTGCAATGGCCATATTTATATATATATATATATATAGAGAGAGAGAGAGAGAGAGAGAGAGAGAGAGAGGAAAGTTCAAATGCGAACTCAAATTTGGTTGTGAACGTGAGAACAAATGAGAGCGCGACACGTGTCTGAATATAGATTATTCAGACTGAATATACAAAGAAATATTTAGACTGAATAAGCATATTTAGACCGAATAAATACTATATTCAGTCTGAATATTTCTTTGAATGGGACACGTGTCACACTCATTTGTCCTCACGTTCACAACCAAATTTGAGTTCTCATTTGAACCCGCCCCTATATATATATATATATATATATGATGCTTATCGTAGACTGGCCTAGAAACCCACGATTATCCACACAAAAAAACATAGGACTCTGCTAACCTAATGGCGACTCACTACAGTGAGCTTTAGGGACCTATGGGATTAGTCGTGGTGCATGCAAGTTGGTCTGGACATTCACAGATGCCCATAAAAAACATAAAACAATGCTAGGACTTAGGGGTGTGTACGAAGTCAACTGATCCAATTGAAGCCGACCGATCCAATTAAACCAACCAACCATTGGATCGGTTGATTATTGGATGACAGTCCACAACTGACTGAACTGAACCGACCAAAATCCAATTAACCATCTAGTTATCCATCCAACCATTATCCAATTAATTTGTTTTAAAAAAATTTAAATCATAATTTGTTTTGTGTTGGTTTTTGATTTTTAAGCCTCGCTTGTGTTGGTTTTTATACATAATAAAACTTAAAAGTGATTAATCAGTTTGTTTTATTGTTCGAAAATTGGATTAAATTAACATAGCAAATGGACCCAATTCCATCGGATGTTGGATATCCAATGGATGGAACCGAACATGCTTAATAGGACTTAAGATCTAGAGCAACATTTTTATTTTATTTTATTTTATTTGTATGTAAATTTTGAAACCCTTGTTAACATACCCTTATGAAGCCAATTTATTATTTATAAACTCTTAAATTTTTGGTGGAATGGTGTATGGTTGATGACTTGATGTTAAGTTTTTTCTTTTTGATGCAGCATTTTGAGGATTTCGTGATTGAGCATTTTCGTGATCGTGCCCACGCTATTTTGATGTCGTGTAAGGCATATAGTAAAGGCGTTAGAGTCGGGAATGTGGTTTACAAGGGTAAAGGGGAAGGGCGTTCACGGAGATTTAAGAGTGACGTAGAACAATGCATGAAGATGTTGGCTAGAGAATTTGAACAAATAGGAGTGAAGGATATGGAGGAATTTCAGAGAGTTAGTGAAGACGTTTCGATTACTAGAAAGATAAGGGCGTTTTTCTGTATCTGTATCTGTACTTCAGAGAGCTGATGTAGGGCCATTGTTTTTCCTCATAATTACGAAAAGAAACTTATGGTATATTTGGAATGATTTTACATAGCTTAATATGGTTTTGTTAGAAGTTGTTGCTTTCACAAGTTCTTTAAATTTAGTTGGACTAGCGGCTTGTTTGTTAAAGTTAAATCAAACGTCTTTATTTCTTTTTTTGAGGTGGGTAAGGCAAATTATATATCCCTGAGGTTTAAATTAAAAAAAAAAGTAAACTATAAATTTGGTTCCTTGGTTTGTAAAAAGATAACACTTTGTTTCTTTAGTTTTGGAATTATAAAATGGTTATTGTGATTTGTAAAAACATTTGGATTTATTTCCTTTCATTTAAGGGTTGTTAAAAAAATCCCGTCAAATGAGAGACATTTTGGTCTTTTATCAATTTGTTTAATCTTTTAAGCATAAAAAACCATAGGGATCATAAAATTGATTTTAGTTGGGTGAAAGAGAAAATGTTTTTAACGGATTCTTTTTAAGAATCGTATTGTGGAGTTTTTAGAACGAAAATGTCTCTCTTTGTATCGTGGACTTTTTCTTAATGCTTAACTTGATAAGTTAAAAGTAACGTGACAAAGGAAAAAAAAAATACAAAAGTAAGGTTCTCTTAAGAACCTCCATTAGATATGCTTAAAAAACTCTATCTTTTGTACGTGTTTTTCTTCTTGCCATGTCACTTCCAACTGGAGATGGCTTGGCCTGGGACCAATGGAGGACTGGGACTGACATGGTACTAGCCTGGCTTGGGACCGGTTCGATATAAGCTTAACGGGGTCACCTTTTTTCGACAGCACCGGAACCGGGACCTGCCAGGAGTGCTACTGTTTCAGTCCGAGACCAAATTTTGACCATGTCTGCTTCCAAGTTCCACCTATCAATCTAAAACCTCAGAAAAAAAATGATAGTTTCTATAAGAAAATGGTCTTGTATTTTTTTTCCAACATCACCAATCGTTATATATTTATAAATAAATATTAAATATTTAATTTGAAATATGTAAGAAAAAAACTTATAAATTGTCAATTGACACCAATTACAGAATCTTTGCATCGGAGATACTCTAACGTTAACGTTTACTTTGTTAGTTTAAACCGGTTGGTACATAACTGCTCCAGTCAAAAGAGATGGTTACATTACTGGTTAGGTATCAACAACCGCCAAGTTCCTCTACCGATTAAACCCTTTGAAAACGGAATTTCTCTGTAAAAATTTGATCACTTTGGATCTCGGTATCACGATCGTGAAGAAAATCCAGGTTCGTTGACGGCAATGTCGACTTATCTGATAACGATCGAAGAGCAAAAACCCTAAAAAAAAGGGGGTTTTCCAATTTTCTTTTGCTGTTAGCATCGCCGATCAATGGAGTCGCCGGCGACCGGAAGACGCATCCCTCAGAACTCAAAGTATAAATTTCTTTCTTTCTTACTCAGTAGATAGAAATTTGCATTAATTTATCTGTATGCTTTGTTTATGACTTCTATTTATTTATAATTATTTAGGAAGAGAGTGTTTCCAGAGAGTTCATCGTCCATGGAAGCCAAGTTAGATGCATCTTCTCCACCACCGGTTAATCGGAACCTGAAACGCAAAAAGACGATTAAGCAAAAAGAGGTAATAATAAGATCAATGTTGGATTTTATTTATTATTTATTGTCCTTCTTAAGTTGGTTCGATCATCTAGGGTGTATGTTTACCTGTTCCATGGTTCCATTAAGAGGCAGCCTCTGAATCACTAGGAGGTGTATCATGTTTGCCAAAAAAAAAAAAAGTTTGCCTCTTAATGGTTCCAAAAACCTAATCATTTTGTATCTTGGTCCTCCTTTATAACCATTGAGAGCCGAAACAATTGTATTTCATTTTTTGCATTATATCATAAAAGTCTCTTAATCATTCTGACCACTTAATCATCCTGCACTAAACCATTCAGCAGCAACTGCCAAACAGCCACGTAGAAGAACTAAATTCAGATTCAGATGATGGTGTTTCTGATTCATATAATAGGAAGGATTACATGGATTGTTATGCTGATGATTGTATTTATGAGGATGAGGATGCAATTTTGCAATCTCATTTTGAATCTTCTGCAATGCAAGATACCACCTCTTCGACTGTATTATTCGTTCAGTCGACCCACCTTAATCATACAGCTATTCGCAAACACAAGGTGGAGCAGCGGCTTCCATTAAGGTCATCTTGTAGTAGTCTACAGTTAAGAAGTGATGCAAATAAGGTTAAATATTTAAAGAAATCACTCAAAGCAAGTAGTTCTCATAATACTCAGTTGTCCACAGTTGAAGTTTACCCTAAAGCAACTGAGTTTATTGATGCATCTGAACATGGAGAAATTATTCCCATGGAAGATGCGACATTAAGTTCCTCTAGCATTGGAAATCTTGATGATGATGATGATGTTATGAGGAAGGATCAGAAGTTCAAGAGGTTTGACATTGTTAAGGACCATTCAGATCATCATTATGCAGCACAGAATTCGTCAATGATGCAGGCAAGTGAAATTATATTTGAGCTTGTTTAATAAGTTGCTACTGTAGGGCTTAATGATTTGAGAACCCATGAAATTGTGATAACCTTGAGAACTTTTGCATCATGTGTTATTTCATATGATTTTTTTTTTCTATCTAGGTATAGTATTTAATGTATTGATTAACATATATTTGTTTCACATGTACTCGGTCCACAACGTGAAACTTTTTAGAGTGTTTTGTGAAACAAAAAATACACATAAAAAAGTCCCACATCGTGAAACGAGCACATGTGAAACAAATATATGTTAATAAATAGTCGATACATTAAATATTTTGCCTAGAATAGATAGAAAAAAAATCATATGAAATAACACATGATTATCACAATTTCATCATGGGTTCTCAAATGATTAAGCCCCAGTTGCTACCATTCATCCATCTTTCACTTTAATAGGTTTATAATATTTGCAGCCACCAAAGAACTGGGCCAAAAAGATACAAGAAGAATGGATGATTCTCATGAAGGACCTTCCTGGTTTGTTTTTCAAGTTCTGCAACTTGTTTTCATATTTTCTGTTAGTTGGGTCATTTGGGTTGATTTTATTTTTATTATTTGGTTACAGATATGATATTTGTTAGGGTTTATGAATCGAGGATGGATCTGTTAACAGCCGTGATAATTGGAGCCGAAGGGACTCCATATCATGATGGTCTTTTTTTCTTTGATGTCTGCTTTCCTATCAACTATCCTAATGCTCCGCCTGTATGGTCTTATTTATCTCTTCGTTTTCCAGTTTATCCTATTGTTTGATTTCAGCTTTTCAAGCGAATAAGATCTTTTGGGTCTTAATTTAAATGATTCTTTTCAGGAAGTTTACTATCACTCTGGTGGTATACGTATTAATCCGAATCTATATCACAATGGGAAAGTTTGTTTGAGCCTTCTAAACACTTGGCATGGTACCAGTAACGAGAAGTGGATACCGGGTGCTTCAACGATGCTTCAAGTTTTGGTATCGATACAGGGTCTGATTTTGAATGAAAAGCCGTATTTCAACGAACCTATAGTTGCAAATTCGAGTGGCTTGGTTGATGAAGAAAAACGATCGTTACAATACAACAAGCATATTCTAATTCTATCTCTAAGAACTATGGCTTACAATTTAAAGCATCCACCTAAGGTATGATTGCATGCTTATCTAATCTTATTTACAATGTGGCTTCTTTACGGGTCTTCGATGAGAAGTAACGTGTTAATTGATAAAACAAACGAAACATAACGAGTAAATCTCACACATGGGGCAAGTGTTTTAAAAGACGTGTTTCTGTGTTGGAAAAAGATTGCGTTTCTCGTATAGTTTTTTAAACTGAAATGTCAACACAAGTCCTTAAGAGCGTCTCAAACAGCTACCCTAAAATAGAGAAAATAAGGATTTTAGCAAAAATTTTGCTCCAACAGCTATGTTATCTTGGATGCTAAAATAGAGAATAGATAAGAAACATAGGATGCTAAAATAGAGAATAGATAAGAGAGTTCGTAAAAATCTTTAAATTTAGAGGAATCTCTAGATAGAGATGCAAATTATTAATTTTTATACTTCCCACCAATAAAAATATATTGAAAATAAATGTTTAAGAGAGAAAAATAATATTTTATTAAATGTATTTGAATATTTTAATAATATTTGTTAATGTTAGAACTGATAAAATAAAGTAAGTGTTGGAGTTGAATGTAACTTTTTTAGAGATTGTAACTTTTAATACTCTATTTTAGAGAAAATATAACATAGTTGTTGGAGATGCTTCTCCTAAGATGGTAAATGTTGTTGCTTTTGTACAAAAAGGCACAGGTTCGAGTCTCATAGTTGTCAAATTTGTTGTTTTTTAGCTTAAATTTTGGTGTTTTTTATATACCATATGTTTTTTTTTTAAATAGATGTAGACCGGACTTGAACATGGGTCTTTTCTAGGTATGTATAATGAACCAAACAACAGATCTATACTGATACTGATACCGTGATGAAGAAGAAGAAAAAAAGATATATTTTTATAGTTAAATTGTGCCACTACTTGAAGACAGAACCATGAACTGATTGTTGGTGTTGTTTTTGGATGCAGCATTTCGAGGATTTGGTGATAGAGCATTTTCGTGATCGTGCCCATGCTATTTTGGTGGCGTGTAAGGCGTATTGTAAAGGCGTCAGAGTTGGGTGTGTTGTCGACAAGGGTAAGGGTAAGCAGGAGGAGTGTTCATGGGGATTCAAGAGTAATGTGGAAAAGTGCATGAAGTTGCTTGTTGAAGAATTTAAACAAATTGGAGTAAAGGATTTGGAGGAATCCATGTCTTTTACTCAGAAGATAAGGGCGTTTTTCGGTTTTTAAGAGAGAGGTTATACATTATAATCAAAATTTGGTTCCTGTGGTTTGTCGAAAAGTAATATTTTTTGAAATTAAAAGATAGCCATTGTGGTTTATAAAAAATGTCCGGCTTTAATCTGGCTGTTAAAAGGATTTTGTTAAATAACGATTTGCTTTTTGGTCTTTTACCCAGGGAATGTTTATACCGAGATCATTGAAAAAAAGAATTTGAAGATGCATATCTGAGTAATCTATAACATCGGTTTACATATACATATGTGTATATGAAATGCCCTTAAACTTCCTTTCTCACAAAATATTAAAACTTCTTATTGGCTTGCCTTTAAAAAATAAAGGAACACCTTGTTAACCATTTATTTTGTACGGTATGCACATGTACATACAAATAATTTGTCTGATATAGATACATGTATATAAACCATAAAATATCTTTAGTTACTTGTATACATATATGTATTACCGTATAAATGAATGGTTAACAGGGTGTTCCTTAATTTTTTTTCTTCTTTTGAGGTTTCAATAAACCTCAGTCAAAGAAGCATCAAGAGGAAAATTTATTATTATTCAAAACCTACTTGATGTTTTTTATTAGGAACTGAAGAATCAATAATTTAACACATTATAACATTGCATAGATATGAAAACCAAGTCAACCATCAACACATCATGATATGTAAAAAAGTCAACCAACTCACCTCATATAAAACAATATTAAACATTAAAAAAGAAAATTATTCAAAACCTACTTAGATGTTTATTTTCACAATTTTAACCCATTCTAACATCTCATTTCCTATGATCAAAACCTAAAAACAACACATGATGAATCCTAAATCTGCAATATTCTTCATAACCATAACCATCATCATCATCTTCTTCACACAAATAGTCTCCACCATAACAATCTCCTATTCTCAACACTGTAATTCCTTAGCCCCTGAAGCAACTCCTACCCAAAAAAATCTTCACCCGATACCCGTTTCTCGAACCACTAACTAGCCATTTTACGGGCGGTGAAACGATTCTCGGCCACCATTCATCATCGCAAACCGCCATCCTCTTAAAAGCTACCCGTAACTTATTCAAAACAAACGTCACCGATACCTACAAAATACAGGCTCGACTCACTTTCTTTTCCATTAATTATTCAGAGCTTAATCGGACAGATCGTAACCAATTGGTGTTTTTCTTAGATGGGTTCTGGTCAGTATCTACGGATACGCTCTGTATGGTTGGATCAGCTCGTTGGTTTTCTAAAGAAGGTAATCCTATTAGATTGGATGTTGTTCTTAAGCTTAAAATGGCTAGGTATATAACTTTGAAAACGAGTTTAGTAAGCGGAATCTTGGAGAGTTTGGCTTCTCATGATGATTCCGGTTACCTTGATCCGATTAAAATGATCGGATTCCCGCAAGTGGCTCCATTCAAATACAACTATACGTTGGTTTCTAACGACGATTGTAGTAAGAATAATAATAATATTCGAAAAGATTCAGAAACTAGTATGCAGTCAATAGATTTATGTTCAAGATTCAAAAGTCGAATTAGGACTTACCGGTTGGAGTATCGAAGCAGCTGTAGTGACGGAAAGAATTGTAATCCATTTGGTCAAAATAGCCGATTTTTGCCTTCTTTTGTGGCATTGAACGGGATCCAGTGTTCATCTGCAGACAAAAAGCTACGTTTTTTAGTAGAATTTCAAGATAGAAGGTATACCGAAAACGGCCAATCTTTCAATCCAAACATAACATTAATCGGAGAGGGTACCTGGAATGGAACAAAAGATGAGATTTGCATAGTTGCTTGTCAAATCTTGAATCACAACGATCCGGGTAGGGCCCACGTTGGAGATTGTTCGATCCGGTTAACGTTATGGTACCCTGCAGTTCGATCGATCAAGAAGACACATACCACCGAGGGTCAAATTTGGACTACAAAGAAAGTCAATGATATCGGGTTTTTTGAAACGGTAAAGTTTCAAAGCTTTGATCATAGCTTGGAGAATTACGGGTCGAAATACGAGTTTACGGAAATGGAGAACGTGAAACGGGTTTGTCCTACGGAAAAGCATTCTAACGGGCAAGGAGACGTATATCCATTAGGATATGGATATAATAAAGATATGACTTTTGATATATCTGTTAAACATGATAACGTATCTTCAACGGGCTTTGCAGTCCCGATCTTTGTCGGGAATCGAGTCTACCACTCGGGAAGTGTCGACTTCAATCAACGGCGGCAGGAGGCACAACCTCCGGCGACCGCTAGATCAACCACCAACAGCCACAGTCCACTGACCGTAAGCTATGAGATTGGATTCACAATGAATTCCACATCCGAAAGCGGGATTTCTTCACTGAAACTATCGTCAACCAATAATGGTAGAGTGGATATATCGGCAGAAGGGTTTTACGATGATCAAACAGGAAAAGTCTGTATGATTGGCTGTAGAAAATTGCATTTTTTTGTTAAAAACTCGATAAATGCTTCTTTCGACTGTGAAATTATGGTGAGATTTCAACTCCCTCGAACCAATGGAGATGGCGGAGGTTTTATGAAGGGAAGTATCCAAAGCTTACGTGAAAAAACGGACGTTTTGTACTTCGAGCATCTGAATGTCTTATCTCTGACTTATACAGCAACTGCATCAAAAAAGTCGTTATTGAGAATGGACTTAGAAATCATCATGGTCTTGATTTCCGACACCTTTTCGTGCGTTTTCATAGCATTATTACTCTTTCACGTGAAGAAAAAACCCGAAATGGTTCCTTCGATTTCGGTTTTGATGATGTTGATTCTTGCATCGGGCCACATGGTTCCTCTGGTGCTAAACTTCGAGGCCATGTTCTCAAAAACTCGTATTCAGAACGATATTTCGGTCAGAACCACTGACGGATGGCTCGAAATGAACGAGATCGTTGTGAGGACAGTGACGATGATATCGTTCATCTTGCAATTCCATCTCCTCCATTTGACATGGACTGCAAAACTCAGAATTGATAACGGAAATGGAAACGGAAAGAATCCTTGGATTAAGGAGATTCAGACTCTCGTTATCTGTTTACCGATTTATATTATCGGTGGTTCAATCTCGTTGCTAGTGAACTGGAAGAACAGTAATTACATCTTTCCGAGTCAAGGTTCGATCTGGGGTGATCTGAGGTCTTATGCGGGTTTAACTCTTGACGGGTTTCTCCTCCCGCAACTCGTACTCAATATCTTGCAGGTTTCAAAAGGAAATGCTTTATCTCGATCTTTTTACTTAGGAACCACTTTCGTTCGGTTATTACCTCATGGATATGATCTTTATAGGGGTCCAAATAACATCAGCCACCAGTTTGATCGGTTGTATATATACGCAAATCCGCGGGCAGATTTCTACTCACCTTCTTGGGATATCGTGATTTGTTGTGGAGGCATAGTGTTTGCAGTCGTCGTTTTCTTGCAGCAACGTTTTGGCGGTCGTTTTATGTGTCCTAAGATATTCCAAGACCCTGAAAGTAATGAGTAGTTGATCACTCATTGTTTCTAGTCAATATCGTATGTACAAATTACTAAAATGTCCCTAGTCAAGTATTACTTTACGTTTGAGTTTTGAAGTAACATGATGATTACTAGTAAAGTGTTAAGTGGAACATAAAAGGTGTACAGAAGAAACCGATTCAACTCATTATTGGGATTTCGTTGTAAAAACTGCTCTAAAAAACACCAAGAAGATGGTTTATAAAGCAAATGGTGAGACCAAATGATCAACTTCATTATCTTTTGGAATTGGAACCCACAATCGGTTTTGACTATTCAGGATACTCAATCTAGAAAAACAAGATTAAAGAAACCAGAAAAAGAGCTCTCATCAGTTCAAACAAACGGAGTAATCTGTTTGTATAGTTCGTGTGGATTAATCTGTTTGTATAGCTCGTGAAGGTTTTTGTTCGGAAGGGTTTTTTCATAGATGGAAAGAGCGTGATTTTTAACTGGGCGGGGGAAGTTTGGAAAAAACTTGGCTTTCTGCATAAAGCTCACCTCTAGAAGCTTACTGAATAAGCCACTTTCTATATCACTAAGACACTGCCAAGCAATCATGTATGGCTGACCGAATAAGTTGTGAGTTTCATTAAGCTACCAACAAACAGACCCTTAATCATATCATACCTCAAAGCTGCAAAAACTCTGGTTGTAGATAAATGCGACGATTGAAATTGAGCCATGGAGGTCGATGAGATATTTGAAATAAGGCAACAATCAACGGTGAGAAGAACTCTCTAAAGCATCTCCAATGGAGGGACCTATAAAAACCATTATTTTGTACTTTTTCCTGTCAGATCATCGCCAACTCACTAAATTAAGGACCTGGATAAGACTCAACGACGGTAGTTACCTCTAAATCCCCTTTTGTGGGTCCCATGTATTTTTTAATGTCGATAATTATTAGTACATCTTTATAATATTAAATACATTAAAAAAATGTTATTTCACACAAAGTTCAAGAAAAGAACCAAGGTTCTTGCACAAGAACTCCAAGGATAAGGGTGACTTACAAGAACTCTCTCCGATGGTAGTTGCTTATAAGAATTACACTTTTTAATTATAAACTGGGTCTCGAGAGCTTGAACCGTCACCACCTCAGGTTTAAGGACTCGTGAATTGTCACCTCGAGAATCTACCACCGAGTGCAATGAGAGCTGGAATCACCTTGGAACACAAAGTCTCAAAAACATGCAGTGCATCATGCATAATAGCTTGTAATTAAGATCTTTTTGAAATTTATGCATTAAGCGGTATATCATGCTTAAAAGGTTGTAATCAAGGGTTTTTGCCTAAATGCTTTATAAGATAGTATAGATATAGATATAGATAATATAAAAACAAATAATTTAGATGAAATACAGAAACCAGCGAGGTTGACTGATTACATAACCGGTTAAACCGATTATAATCGATCCCGGTCTATTTTTTCTGGAAACCAATAAGACTGTAATCGTTGTCAAGGAATCCTTTGAGGTACAAATGCAAGAAAGTCAACCCTATCACCTAATATAAAATAATATTTAAATAACAAAACATCAAAAATAAATAATGCATAACCTAGTTGATGTTTTTTTATAAAATTAGGAACCGGTTGACATTCCACTTGAACACATTATAACATTCCATGAAACCAAAACTAAGTCACCCATCAACAAACACATCATGATTCCATCATCTCCAATCTTCTTCCTCATAACCATTATCATCTTTTTCACACAAACAGTCTCCACCCAAACAATCTCTTACTCTCATCATTGTAGTTCCTTTGCTCCTGAAGCAATTCCTACTCAAGAAGCCTTCAACACGTACCCATATCTCGATCAACTAACTAGCCGTCATTCTGGCGGTCAAAAGCTTCTCGGCAAAAATCCCTCATTGCACACTACCATTCTTTTAAAAAACACCCGTAATTTGTTCACCACAAATGTCAACGACACTTACAAACTCGAGGCTCGACTCACTTTCTCTCCCTCAGATTATTCACAACAGCTTAATCGAACAGATCGTCCAAAATTGGTGTTTTTCTTAGATGGGTTCTGGTCAGTAGATACTAATAATCTCTGTATGGTTGGATCAGCTCGTTGGTTTTCGAAAAAAGGTAAGCCTCTTCAATTAGATGTTGTTCTTAAGCTTAAAATGGCTAGCTATATGACTTTGAAAACCAGTTTAGTAAGCGGAATCTTGGAGAGCTTGGCTTCTCCTTATGATTCCGGTTACTTTGAGCCCATCTCAATGATGGGATTCCCTCAAGTGGCTCCATTTAAATACAACTATACATTGGTTTCAAATGAAGAGTGTAATAAAGTTAATAGTAATACTCAACAAGATTCAACAACTAGTATGCAGACTATAGACATATGTTCAAGTTTCAATAGTCGAATCAGGACTTACCGGTTGCATTACCCAAGCAGTTGTAGTTCTATAAAGAATTGTACTCCATTTGGTCAATGTAGTCAAAGCTTGCCTTCTTACATGGCCTTGCACACGATCCAGTGTTCTTCTGAAGACAAAAAAATACGTTTTTTAGTAGAATTTCAAGATAGAAGCCATATAGAAGGCCAGTCTTTCAATCCAAAAATTACGTTAATTGGAGAGGGAACCTGGAATGGAACAAAAGATGAGTTGTGCATAGTTGCTTGTCGAATCTTGAATCAAAACGATCCTATGGGTGCTCATGTTGGAGATTGCTCGACCAGGTTGACATTATGGTACCCTGCAGTTCAATCAATCAAGAATACACATACCACCGAGGGTCAAATTTGGACTACCAAGAAAGTCAACGATATCGGGTTTTTTGACATAATAAAGTTTAGAAGCTTTTCTCACGACTTTGAGAATTATGGGTCGAAGTATGAATTTACAGAAATGGAGAAAGTGAAACTTTTTTGTCCTATAAAGAAGCATGCTAAAAGGGAAGGGGATAATTATTCATCAGGAAGATATGGACATCATCAGAATATGAATTTTCAGATGTCTGTAAAATACAAGAACAAGGCTTTTCCTGGTTTTGCAATCGCTATGTTTGTGGGGAATCAAGTCTACAACACGGACCCAAGTGTGGACTTCAATCGACGGAAGACAGCACAACCTTTGACCACGGCTAGATCAACCACCAGCCACAACGGTCCACTAAACGTCAGATATGAGATTGGCTTAATCCTAAACATGAGTTCCACATCAGAACGTGAATTTTCTTCATTGAAACTATCCGCAACTAATGATGGTAGAGTGGCTATATCTGCAGAAGGGTTTTATGATGATGAAACAGGAAAACTCTGTATGATTGGCTGTAGAAAGCTATACAGCAACTCGATAAATGCTTCTTTTGCCTGTGATATTCTGATGAGATTCCAACTCCCACCTACTAATGGAGATGGCGGAAGTTTTCTCAAGGGAAGTATCCAGAGCTTATCTAAAGAAACAGACATTTTGTACTTCGAGCACTTGGATGTCTTCTCTCCCACATACATTCCACCTCCATCAAGAATGTTAATATGGAGAATGGACTTAGAAATCATAATGGTCTTGATTTCCGACACATTTTCATGCATATTCATAGCAAGACTACTCTTTCATGTGAAGAAGAGGCCTGAAATGGTTCCTTCCATTTCAGTGTTGATGATGCTGATTCTTGCCTTGGGCCACATGGTTCCGCCGGTGCTAAACTTTGAGGGCATGTTCTCAAGAACACGCGTTCACAATGATATATTGCTCGAAACCATTGATGGATGGCTAGAAATTATTGAAATGGTTGTGAGGACAGTGACAATGGTAGCATTCATCTTGCAATTCCATCTCCTCCATTTGATATGGACTGCAAAACCCAACAATAATGATGAAAACCAAAAGAATCCTTGGATTTCTGAGATGCAGACTGTCATCATCTGTTTACCGGTGTATATTGTGGGAGGATTGACGATGTGGCTAGTGAACTGGAAGAACAATAATTACACCATTGCAAGTCAAGGTTCCATGTGGGGTGATCTAAGGTCTTATGCTGGCTTAACCTTTGATGGGTTTCTCCTCCCGCAACTCGTACTCAATATCTTGCAGATTTCAAAAGGAAATGCTTTATCTCAATCTTTTTACTTAGGAACCACTTTCGTTCGACTATTACCTCATGCATATGATCTTTATAGGGGTCAAAAGAACATCAGCCACCAGTTTGGTCGGTTGTATATTTACGCAAATCCGCAAACAAACTTCTACTCCCCTTCTTGGGATATCGTCATTTGTTGTGGAGGCATAGTGTTTGCAATCATCATTTTCTTGCAGCAACGCATTGGTGGTCGGTTTATGTTTCCAAAGAGATTCCAAGAGTCTGCTAAGTTGATCACTGATTGTTTGTAGGATATTATCCAAATTGATATCTTATCTTATGTTCTATGTTATATTTAAACATAATTCCTAGTCAATTTGCCAACGATTGTACCAAAGACTTGATATTCTATGCATTATTTTGTTTGAAATCAATTTGGATCAGAAGCCACCCCCATGTACCATCTCAATTGTTTGGCATTTTCCCATCAGGCTTTATTCAAACCATCATTATCTAGTCAATCTTTACTACCAAAAATGGCATTAAGATGAACCAAGGTCAACATTAAACAGGTTCGTGGATTTTGGTCCCTTTTCCCCAAATAAGCCAAGATGCCCATCATTTTTTCAATGCAATAAGTATAATATTTGAACTCCCCAGAATCACCAATGTATATGTATATTACTAAACCAATTGAATGTAGAGGGCAGCATTGCATACCTTTCTAATAAGAAACCAAATTGAACTCCAGTGATCACAATCATCTCCGATTGTGATGTATCGAAAGAACTATCGGTTGTTCTAGAACCAACAAGTGAACCCTTATAATAAGAAACTGATCCAACTCATTATTGGGATTTCCTTGTATAACTGTTCTAAAGACCACTCTCAAGAATGGGCAAGAAGATGGTTTATAGAGCAGAATGGAGAGACCCATGATCAACTTCATTACCTTTTGGAACCAGAACCCACAATCAGTGTTGATTATTCAGGATCCTGAATCTAGAAAAACAAGATTAAAGAAACCAGAAAATAAGCTCTCGTCAGTTCAAACAAACAGAATAACATTGAGCAAACACATATAGGACAATAAAAATTAATCATACATTCATACCTCACAAGTTCAGGAGCAGCAAAAACTCTGGTTGTAGATAGATGTGACGATTGGAATTGAGCCCTCGAGGTCAATGAAGCATTTGAATGAGGCAACAATCGGAGGTAAGAAAACTCTCTTAAAGCATCTCCAATGGTTCTTATAAGCAAATAATGTACTTATAAGTCACTGTCATTCTGGATGATTCTTATAAGTGACTCATATTTTTGGAGTTTTTGTACAAGAATTGGTTCTTGCCTTGAATTTTGTATGAAATGTTATTTCAGTGGTTTTTTAAGTGACTTAAAAAGACATGATACAAGATTAAGGTGAAAATATGCATTGGGACCCACAAAAAGGAGGTTCTTGTAAGTTGTTCTATCGTGGAGTGTTATGGAGGTTCTTAATTTGGTGAGATGAAAATGATTTGGCAAGAAAAAGAATACAGAAAATAGGTTCTTATAAGTCACTTCAGTGGAGATGCCCTACAAACGGTCTTGAGGGCTTGAATCGACACCAGCAAATCATCACCTTAGGGAGAACTCATGAAACGTCACCAGGGGAGATGAGAGCGGGAATCACCTCGGGATCACAAAGGCTCAAAAACATGCGGTAATTACTTGTACATCATGCATAATAGCTTGTAATTAAGAGCTTTTTGAAAGTTATGCATTAAGAAGCAGTATTTGAGGCATAGAAGGTTGCAATTAAGAGTTTTTGCCTCAATGCTTCAAAAGATAGTATAGAACTATAGATAAAGATATATATCATATAAAAGAAATAGTTTAAAAGAAATACAGAAAACGGATATGTTGATTGGCTACGTAATCGCCTAACCGGTTAAACCGATTTAATTATCAATCCCGGTCTTTTTATCTGAAAACCATTTAACTGTCAAAGGAAGCATAGACCAGGACCAATAAGAACTGATTAAGAGCCAAATATGTTAATGTCTTTGTCCATAAGACTGTAATCATTCTCAAGGAATCCTTTGAGGTACAAATGCAAGAAAGTCAACCATATCACCTAATATATAAAGTAATATTTAAATAACAAAACATCAAATATAAATAATTCAAAACCTAGTTGATGTTTTTTTATAAAATTAGGAAGCAGTTGACATTCCAATTGAACACCTTATAACATTCCATGAAACCAAAACTAAGCCATCCATCAACACATGATGAATCCATCATCTGCAATCTTCTTCCTCATCACTATCATCATCTTCTTTACACATGTAATCTCCACACAAACAATCTCTTACTCTCATCACTGTAGTTCTTTCGCTCCTGAAGCAATTCCTACTCAGGTGGCGTATACCAGGTACCCGTATCTCGAACCAATAACCAGCCATTATAAGGGTGGTCAAAAGATTCTCGGCAAAGATCCCTCATCGCACACGGCCATTCTTTTAAAAGGCACCCGTAATGTGTTCATGACAAATATCACTGACACATACAAAGTCGAGGCTCGACTCACTTTCTTTCCCTCAGATTATTCACAGCTTAATCAGACAGATCGTCCTCAGTTAGTGTTTTTCTTAGATGGGTTCTGGTCAGTACCTACTAATAATCTCTGTATGGTTGGATCAGCTCGTTGGCATTCGAAAGAAGGTAATCCTCTTCAATTGGATGCTGTTCTTAAGCTTAAAATGGTTAGCTATATGACTATGAAAACCAGTTTAGTAAGCGGAATCTTGGAGAGCTTGGCTTCTTCTTATGATTCTGAATATTTTGAGCCCATCTCAATGATGGGATTCCCTCAAGTGGCTCCATTCAAATACAGCTATACAATTGTTTCTAATGAAGAGTGTAACGGGGGTAATAGTAATACTCAACAAGATTCAGCAACTAGTATGCAGACTATAGACATATGCTCAAGTTTCTATAGTCGGACCAGGACTTACCAATTGCAGTATCCAAGTAGCTGTAGTTCTATAAAGAATTGTACTCCATTTGATCAAAACAGCGCATTCTTGCCTTCTTTTTTCGCCTTGAACGGGATCCAGTGTTCTTCTGCAGACAAAAAAATACGTTTTTTAGTAGAATTTCAAGACAGAAGGCATACTCCAGATGGAGAATCTTTCAATCCAAACATAACGTTAATTGGAGAGGGAACCTGGAATGGAACAAAAGATGAGTTGTGCATAGTTGCTTGCCGAATCCTGAATCAAAACGATCCTATGGGTGCTCATGTTGGAGATTGCTCGACCAGGTTGACCTTGTGGTACCCTGCAGTTCAATCAATCAAGAAAACACATTCCACCGAGGGCCAAATTTGGACTACCAAGACAGCAGACGATATCGGGTATTTTGAGACGATAAAGTTTCAAAGCTTTTCTCACAACTTTGAGAATTATGGCTCGAAGTATGAATTTACACGAATGAAGAAAGTGAGAAGTTTTTTCCCTATAGAGAAGCATGCTAAAAGGGAAGGGGACAATTATCCATCAGGATATGGACATCATCAGCATATGGATTTTAAGATATCTGTCAAGCACAAGAACGAGGCTTTTTCTGGTTTTGCAATCGCTATGTTAGTGGGGAATCGAGTCTACAACTCAAGCACAAATCTGGACTTCAATCGATGGCAGACAGCACAACCTTTGACCACTGGTAGATCAACCACCAGCCACAACGGTCCACTAAATGTTAGATATGAGATTGGCTTCACCCTGAACATGAGTTCTACATCAGGAAATGAAATTTCTTCATTGAAACTATCCGAGACCATCGATGGAGTGGCCATATCTGCAGAAGGGCTTTATGATGATGAAACCGGACAACTCTGTATGGTTGGCTGTAGAAAGCTACACGCCAACTCGCTAAATGCTTCTTTTGACTGTGATATTCTGGTGAGATTCCAACTCCCTCCTACCAATGGAGATGGCGGAAGTTTTCTCAAGGGAAGTATCCAGAGCTTACGTAAAGAAACAGACATTTTGTACTTCAAGCATCTGGAGGTCTTTTCTCCCAAATACATTCCACCTCCATCAAGAACGTCAATATGGAGAATGGACTTAGAAATCATAATGGTCTTGATTTCCGACACATTCTCATGCATATTCATAGCAAGACTACTCTTTCATGTGAAGAAGAGGCCTGAAATGGTTCCTTCCATTTCGGTGTTGATGATGCTGATTCTTGCATTGGGTCACATGGTTCCTCCGGTGCTAAACTTTGAGGGCATGTTCTCAAACACTCGCATTCAGCATGATATATATGTAGGAAACATTGGTGGATGGCTAGAAATTATTGAAATGGTTGTGAGGACAGTGACAATGGTAGCATTCATCTTGCAATTCCATCTCCTCCATTTGATATGGACTGCCAAACCAAACAATAATGATGGAAACCAAAAGAATCCTTGGATTTCTGAGATGCAGACTCTCATCATCTGTTTACCGGTGTATATTGTGGGAGGATTGACGATGTGGCTAGTGAAATGGAAGAACAATAATTACACCATTACAAGTCAAGGTTCCATTTGGGGTGATCTGAGGTCTTATGCTGGCTTAAACCTTGACGGTTTCCTCCTCCCACAACTAGTACTCAACATCCTCCAGATTTCAAAAGGAAATGCTTTATCACATTCCTTTTACATAGGAACCACCTTCGTTCGACTACTACCTCATGCATATGATCTTTATAGGGGTCCAAATAACATCAGTCACCAGTTTGATCGGTTGTATATATATGCAAATCCGCAAACAGACTTCTACTCACCTTCTTGGGATATCGTGATTTGTTGTGGAGGCATAGTGTTTGCAGTCATCGTTTTCTTGCAGCAACGCATTGGCGGTCAGTTTATGTTTCCAAAGAGATTCCGAGAGTCTGCTAAGTTGATCACTCATTGTTTGTAGGGTATTATCCAAATTGATATATTATCTTATGTTCTAAGCTATATTTAAACATAATTCCCCAGCCAAATTTGCCAACGATTGTACCAAAGAATTAATATTCTATGCATTATTTTATTTGAAGTCAATTTCAATCAGAGCCACCACTATGTCGTACCATCTCAATTGTTTGGCATTATCCCATCTGGATTTATCAAAACCATCATTATTTAGTCGATATTTACTACCAAAATGGCATTAAGATGAACCAAGGTCAATATTACAGACTCGTGGATTTTTTGTACCTTTTCCCCCAAATAAGCCAAGATGTTCACGATTTTCTCAATGCAAGGAGTATAAAATTGAACTCCACGGATTCATCGATATATATATATATATATATATTATGTTACTAAAGCAATTGAATGTTAGATGGCAGCATTGCATACCTGAATGCAAGCAGTAACAATCGTCAATCATTATGGTGAAGTCTTCGTCCGGTCTGTTCTACTCTTTCATGGCCATGCTTCTTATCACCACATGCTCAATAGCCTCGGCTTCGTCCTCGTCGTCTCCGATAATCACAATCATCTCCGATTCCGAGGTATTGGAAGCACTGCCGATTGTTCTAGAACAAACAAGCAACCCCTTGGCGGAAAACACCGATCCAGAAAATGAAAAGAAGAGTGCTGTTATCGATAACGTCTACAAGAGAAACGCTACCGGAGTGTACAAAATTGAAGGACTACTTACTGAAATCAAGTCCTCTGGATTCCACCATCTTCCTAGGAATTCAACTTCTAGCAAGATAGTAAAAGACTCAGAACCGTCGACGATTGAAGGAGAAAACAACGAAAAACAAATCCGTTTGGGGAAGGATTTGTTCATCGGTTTCTGGATCGTTTTCGGTGTGAATTACTTGCTCTGGATCTCGATCGGCCCATGAACATCACCTCACATTTCTCCGAATCAAACGATTTCCAATCCATGACGAATTTGTGGTTTTGATTTCATCATCCAATTCTTCTTGTTTCATAACATACATTTTTATCGGCTGAGATTTTGATGCAACAATGTTTTACATATGTTTTAGATAAAAATGGTTATGAAATTTAAAGAATTCTATATTTATGGCGCTAATTATAAATAATCATGAAATAAGAATAATACAAAGAGGTTATTCTTTGAAGATCTTATTCTCTTTTTTTTTCGTAAATAGTATTTTTTTTTTAGGTATGAAATATGTTTTTTCTAAACTTTAATGGTTGACTGAAATATCAAAAAAGAAATGAACATCAACCAAAAATTAAAAACAAATTATTAAAAATCCTTCAACAAAACTTAAAAAATATTTTAAAATAATAAAAAATTAGAAAATACCTTGAAATCAACCAAATTTATAGTTTACTCCATTAATTATATATACTAATATAGTGTGTATGGGACAGTCAAGTCGTGTAGGTTCAGGTTGGTAGCGGGTTGTTTTTTGGGGCGGGTTTTCACGGGTCAGCCCTTAGATTTCGGGTGGTGGGTTGTTCGGGTAGGGTATGTTCACGTGGATTATCATGGGAGTTTGCTACCTTCTACCCAATCACAAAAAGCCAAGCCTGTTGGTTCTTTGAAAATGGCAGTCACTATATCACTCGGAAATCAACAAAAGAAAACTTCAAAAAGGACCATGTTGTGAGCCACATTTGATAATATAACATGTCACTAAAAAGAAAAGGAAAGATAATTAGGGTGTAATTTGATTATTTGATTATGATGCATGTATTCATAAGGAACCGTAAATTAGGGGTGTTCATCGGTTGACATCTATTGGAAGTGAGGGGAACCAAACCGATCCAATCATTAATTGGATGTTGAATTTTGGCAACCGAACCGATCCAATTAACATCAATACAACCGAACCGATTCAATTGATGATTGGATGAGTCTTGTTGCATCCATGGAATATTTTTATTGGATATCCAACGAATAATTCAATGTGATTGGATCCATTCAATCCAAGTTTTTAACAATGAGACAAATTAATTAATCATTTTTAATATGCGTTAAAACCAACACAATTAAGTTAAAAATTCAAAAACCAACAGTAAAATAAATTTTGATTTAAGCAAATTAAAGACAAACTAACTGAATAATGGTTGAATAGATAACTAGATCAGGGAGGACACGTGCCCCTCCTGGAAATTTTTCAGAAATTTGATATAGGCATATATAACCTACGTTGTCTTATTTATATGTTTATCTGTTGTGTAGATATATATTTGTTTGTGTAACTATACACATAGTTACGCAGTTTAGCTTATTCGTACTTTTTAGCTCTTTTAGTAACTATTATATAACTACAAAACAAATGACTTTTATCCATAAAAATTAGTTAGAATCACCCAAAAAATATCAACAGTTCTGTAAAATCTGATGTTTTGGTGCGAAAATACCAATGGATTACCTAGAGAATTCTTTGGTAATATGTCACTGATTTGAACTACCCACCAAATTTTCTAACGAATCACTCTTTAGCGATATATTTTCCAGTAAAAAGTTCATAAACAAAAAGCTTTCATTTAGTAGTGTATTCAGATAAATATTTACTTTAAAACATATCTTTTATAAGGGACTTTTGAACCGTAAAATTAATTTTGTTACTTTGTTTTTAGGCTCCTCCTAAGCACATTTCCTGGCTCCGCCCCTGATTGGATGGTTAATTGAATGTTGGTCGGTTCGGTTTGGTTCAGTTCAGTCCAATCGGTTTTGGTCCGTTCTGGACTGCCATCAAGGAACCGACCAATCAAAATTGGAAGTTGAAAGTTTCAATCCGATCCAATTACAATTGGATGTCCAATTATAGTCGGTCGGGTCTAACTAGATCGACCGGTTCCAATTGAATCGGTTGATTTTCTTCACACCCCTACTGGTACATTTTCCCATCTTATACATACAGTTCAATTTTTGGTTATCGTTTTTAGTCCCAATTTATTGGGTAGCAGTCAGTTCAATACCAATTCGATTCCGGTCTAGTACCGATCTTATCCCGAGTCTAGATTTACTCACCTTAATGTGGGCCACCATTGATTGCCAAAGGCCCATTGGCTCAATTTCTTTAATAAAGCCCACATCTACGGAAACCTCATTCAATTTTCAATTGCATTTTAACCTCGTTTCTGATCATGCCACGTGTCAAAAGTATTCTAGAAACCGCCGGCCATATTTCCGGATCCCTCTAGAAGCTTCAACACCTCCTCTTTCTCTTTAAACAACCCTAAAAAGAGCTTCACGTCTCGCCGTCACCGTTGCCGTCGCCCCCACCCGTTTCTGTATCGGAGAAATGTCGCCGAGAATGATGATCCGATCGTGTAATTCCTCTCTCCGAACACTCATCCACCGCCATCTCCGCCCTACCGTAGCTGCAACGGCTGCAAAAACAGAAACTCCGGCGAGTATTTACAACTTCCACTATCTTCTCCCTAATAATATTGTTCCTCCAACAGTGAATTTCGGAGATAGATTTAGCATTGATGACGTCAGATACTCGACGTCGTCGATGGAGGTTGCTCGTGCACAACGGATTTTGGATCCGTCCAAGGAGGAAGACTATGAGGATGATAGTGAGATGGATGAATCGGTTTTCGAAGATTTCGATGAAGACGATGATGATGATGATGATGATTATGAGGATGATGATGATGATGATGATGATGATGAGGACGACGATACTCGATCTGGTAGGTAGTTCAGTGCATCTCTGCATCATATTTTTTGAGTTCATTTATTGCGAAAAATTTCGTGGTTTCTGCCTCTCAAGGACATCTGATTCAACATTTCATTAGTCTGTTACTTATGATTCATTCAGATCTCGATTTTTGCATATGGATTCGATAATTTATAAGCTGATTTTTCTGGTTTCGTAATAGCTCAAATTCTTCCAACAACTCCAATTCCAGCAATCATTAATGGATTAATACAGATGAGATAGATAGAGAATACGTTGATTCGCATTTTGGAAACTAAAGTTAGGTTTGAATCCAATTTACATTGAAATTGAAGAAATAACAGATTCATTTAATTTAAATCCTTGGATTCAGAAATATTCGAACAGTGCAGGCCCTCTTGCTCCCTTGCTTTGCCTTCGATTCGCCCGCCCGGTCGTAAAAACGGGTACCATATCTGGGGCCGGATCCCGACATGTTGAAAAAACGGGGCCGTAAGTATATATTGATGTGATATATATTATATCTTTTTAACCATGATTTTTTTAGAATCTAACCATTTATTGTTGAACCCAACAAAAACCAGGGATAGGGCCGGGGATTGTATTTCCTCCTCCACCCCGTTATAAGTATTAAATAAAATAAAACACAAAATTTCGTATCCATTTGAGAGAATCTGGGTTGGGATTATAGAGATCAACATGCTTTCGTGATATTCATTAAATCATATTTTTTACAAAGGCAAAAACATTGTTACCTTTGCAGAGTTCTAGTGTGAAGTTTCAAGTGTATAAATGGTCTTATGGGTCTAAAATTGGGTTTTCGATTGATATAGTGGCTTTACGGCTTGGCCTATGCAGATTCGGGACTTCAAATGCAAGTAAAATTGGAACTTTGATTAAAAATCAAGATTTAACGTGTTAAAGAGAACCTTATCTAGGGGTATGAATTTCATGGCTAATATACCTATAAAACACACGACCGGTTATTTTTTCTTATGGGTATCCAAATATGAGCAACTAATTGTCTACGATGAAAAAGAATATAGTGATAGAAAGGGTAATTATTATAGATTTTTATTAACTAAAGGATAATTAAACTTTAATATCAAAGAGATTTGCTACATTTATTTTTTACAGTGAATATTTATTTTGAAATGAAGAGAGAAATAGAAACATATTCATTTACAGTGAATATTTATTTTGAAATGAGTAGAGATGTCTTATTTTGTAATGTTATCTATGTGTTTTATAAATAATCATTTTTTATTTGTAAATGACTATAATAATGGAACTTCTTATGTCTAGTTTTTGTTTCACAAATGTGAAACTTCTTAATTTGTTCTGTTTTACGACATAAAAACAAGTTTCACTTGTATCTTTTCACAATATAAACAAAAACATATATGAAATACAAAGAGGTTCATGTGAGTACGCTGACAATTTACGAGAATACAAGAACAATCCTCAACCAATTATTTTGTACAAGAAATTTTTTATGTACAAAATCACATGATTCACATACAAATTCATATATGATTAGCCGAGACTTTTCCTGCGATAGGCGCGTCATTTTTTATGTTACTACAAAATCACATATGATTTTGTACATGAAAAAAAATTCATGTACAAAATGATTGGTTGAATATTGTCCTCGTAAATTGTTATCGTCCTCGTATGAACCCGCCTCATATGAAATAATACTTGTAAATTATAATATTTGATAAGGAAAATAGTGAGATTAGTTATCACAAATTTGTAATTTTTTATGAATTTTATTTTATTACCGTCATATGATTATATATATAAAAAATAAATTGCGAGTAATTGTATGACGGTAATAAAATCTTTCGAGCTGATAATTTGTTTATATATTCTTTATAAGCAAAACGGATACATGAAACTAACAATAAATCATGTTTACGGGATAGACGAAATAAATAATACGTGTTAAGTTAGAGTGAGAAGTGTAAAAAAGGATCGGGGTTCTTCATCACTTTTAATCTTATCTCCATCCTATTAATTGCGCTTCTTATTGGAATTGATCTGGAATATCTCCATTCATTTCATTAATATGAATATTCAATTATGATTTATTGAATGGTGGAGACCTCTTATTACTCTTCCCGCCATAACTTCTATTCTCATTGGAACCTAATTCTTAGGGGTTATTTCCTAAACGTTTACCGAATAAGTGCTTAACGGCAAAAGTTTTCACTTTTACTTACCTAATGAGGTAAATTCTTTGTCATCAAAATAGATTTATCATTGATGCTAAACGTTTATAACCTTTAACAGTAACGGACCAAGATTTTTTCCCCAAAATGTAACATCATTTGACTATAAGAAACAAATATACAGGTACTTTTGACGAATTTGTCATCAGTCTCTTGTTTAGTTCGTTGATTTTCATACATGAGATTATGTGTTCAGGTTTTTTATTTCATTTTTTTCTTACAGAAACATAATAACTTTGAATTAAAAGCTAAACATTAAGAAAATGATACTAATATGATTTAAACTCAGGTCTATGGTGGAATAAAAGTCTTGCAAACCAACTCTACTATAAAAACTTGTGTTTTCATTGTCATTTCAAAATATACGCCGACACACAATATATTAATACGGTGACACTTTTCCAACCATATAATTTTTTACACTACGACGAAAAAAGGAAGCGGTAACACGTACCACCACAAAAACCTCTTGATCTGTCCCTGCCTGGTAAATGCTTACTGCAAATTCCTGATCCTTTTTTTCCTCTTACCGGATAGGATACTTGATCCATTCATCCGGTACGATAATTAAACAAGCAAGCACTTAACCAAGATAATTGTTAATAAACGAACCCCCTTACATTAAAATTTAAAATATAGTCTATTTTTCAAATGTATCTATCAATTTTATACAAATTTGTTTTTTAACAGCTTTTTTGTGTCATTTATTTATGGGAAAAGTCCAAAAAAACCCAACGGACTTTTGTGTTTTGCATGATTAAGTCCTTGGACAATTTTTTTTAAAGAGAAAACCATTGGACAACTTAAAACATATCAAATAAGTCCTTACACAATTTTTTTGAATGAAAAAACCATTGGACTTTGTTAAATTTGTTAAATAAATCATTGGACAATTTTTTTTATTAAAAAAACCATTGCACAATTTTTTTGAATGAAAAAACCCTTGGACAATTATTTCACATATTTTTGTTTTTACATAAAAATAAAATTGTTTCATGTATTTTTCATTTTGATGAAACTTGTTTCATATATTTTTTATTAATCAACCATCATTTATTGTTGATTAAATTGTGTTATATATTATTGACTAATCAACTCTTATAATTAAGAAAAAATGAAAAAATAATAATTAAATGAAGTTTAACGTGTTAAAGGAACAATGAGATATAACAACACAATAAATACAGAGAAAGATCTGTAATTCTTATTAATCATAAGCCCCTTAAATAGAGACAATTACATAGAGATAATGATAAATATGGAAGAAGATTTACTTCATAAATAACTCTAAGTATTTATGTCTATCTCTATCTATTTCGTCACATTTATTTGACAATGATAACTATCCTATAACATGTTAAAGTATATAAGAAAAATGTATTAGGTAACAAGGATTTATTTGATATATTTTAAATTGTCCAATGGTTTTTTTATCCAAAAAAATTGTGCAATGACTTATTTGATACGTTTTAAATTGTCCAATGGTTTTTTCATTCAAAAAAATTGAGCAATGACTTATTTGATATATTTTAATTTGTCCAATGATTTTCTTATTCAAAAAAATTGTCATGCAAAACACAAAAGTTCATTGGATTTTTTTGGACTTTTCCTTTTATTTATTTTCGTGTATTTATAGTTTTTGGTGTTTTATATAGAAATAAATAAATTGTTGAATAAACATTTATAATAGTCAACTTCGACATGAAGTGTGAACGGATACCCCGCCCGCAACGATACCGCCGACGATGCAGCACAAGAGCTTCGGGAACATCCATCACCGACGGTTTTAAACCCTAATTCGAGTTTTTAATTAACTTCTCTTTTTCCATTTCATATTTTCTAAGTTTTTACGAACTTGATTTTGACTTCATCTTCAACAGCATGATCTGTATGCCAAGTTCGACGACCAAAAATTGCATTCGTGTTGAGAGAGAATTGAAATCGAAATCGAAATCGAAAGCTGATGTATCATATTCTCATTCACATGAATCGCAACTGTAGGATGACTAATTACAAGCACAATTCCGCCATAATCATGGATGTGAAAAAGGAGATTTCGAAGCGGTAGAACTCAAAAAACGGCAAAAAGTTTTGGCAATTTTTCAGAGGTTCGGTTAATTTGATATGTATCAAGTCGTCGGAATTTATAAAACGGAAAAGTTCATCGACGGCAAGGCGGTGGTGGTGGTGGATCGTCGTTGGAGATCAAATGAACCTCTGTTTTGAATAGAAGAAAATAATACGAATCCGCAGAAAAGTATACAAATCCTCCCGGCGAGTGTGTTACGAACGATCCAAAACTCTTCCCCGCTACACAGTGCCATGCCGGTCCGTACCACCGATCAAACTCCTATAGTATTAATTTAACTTTCAACTTTCTAATTCAATCGATTCAACTCCAATTTTTCTGTTCATAGATGTATATATACATACATATATCGTATACATATGTATATATATATAGATAGACAGAGATATATACAGAGAGAGAGAGAGAGAGTACCTTTTTGATGGAACGAGCGAGTAGAGTGAGATTAGGACGGCGAGAAGAAGACGAATCGAGGAGCGATCTGGCGAGACGTAGAGCACGCTCTTGCATGGCGATAGGCATATCGGCTGATCTCAATCGGACGTTGAGACTAACGGCGATTGCAGCGAGCTGGAGTTCCTCCGGTGGAGATTTCCGATCAGATGAAGAGTAGTATTGAATTACCTGCTTTTCCTTCCAGTCGTCTCCGGCCGTCTTCTCCATTGATTTCAATTTCCACAGAGAGAGAGAGAGAGAAACAGAGTTGAATTGAAATTGAGTCAAAAGAAGAGGAATTTGAACACAAGGCGGCAGTCTGAGAATTTTATATACACCTGTGAAGAGAGAGAAAGAGAGGAGAGTCGTTGGAACAAGAAGCTTCAAACTTTGACCAGTAGTACGATAGTGAAAGGATCATTTCACCATACCTATTCTTTAAATACTTATAAACATTTTCTAATAATATAATACTTAAAACTTGCCAAAAATTATTTTCATTTGTATCATTTAATTTCACATATAATATAAATAATTATTTTATTCGTCATTTAGTATCAAATAATTTATAAAACATATAGAATACTCCATCTGTCCTAATAAAAATATTTGTATTATTATTTTAGTTCGTATTAAAACAAACGTTATCCTTAAAAAACAAATGTCTATTATTTTTATTTTATCTTTAATTATAAGATGAATAGATATATTTTTTTAATTAAAGATAAAATCATTATTTTGTTAACTAAAAAGTGTAATATTTATTCATTATGTCTTTTTTTTTTATGAATATTTATTATGAAATGAAAAAAATAATAAAATAAGGCTCCTAAATTTATTGGATTAGACATTGTTTGGCAAAATTAAGCTACCTTATAAGCTGACTTATAAGCTACCTTATTTTCTGAGTAATCGTTTGGATGCACATAAGCTAGCTTATCGATAAGCTTTTTAGAGTAGCTTATGAAGAGCTTTTTGACAATTTTTCTAATTATACCCCTAACTATTATTATTTATTTATTTTCAACATGCTTTTTTTGATCATTTCACATATTCATAAGCTAACTTTTGCCAAACATAACTTATTCATCAGCTAGTTTATCAGCTACCAGCTAGCTTATAAGCTTATAAGTCATCAGTTACCTTATAAGTTATAAGCTAGCTTATCAGCTAGTTTGTCAAACATAGCCTCAAAGGTGTGTCATAATTGAACAAAATTAATATTTTGTTTTCCATAATTTATTTTGACGATTGACCAAAGTCGGCAAGAGTCAACCGGATTAGTGATTACAATAGAAACAAGCCTCACATGCATCTGATTCGTTCATTTCCACGAGAATCGCATGGTAAGCAACTAACTACCGACCACCCCCTTTGATTAGGCGCTATTCTTCACCCACCCTTCCCCCTTATTATATAACAATTAAACAAACCCTTCCTCAATTACTTTCATTTTAATTAAAATAATACTAAAATTCAATTACAGTGTTTCGTTGTACAGTAATAGAATCTAAAATAAATAATGATCAGTAGTGGATTCAAGATTTTTCCGAGTCCTTATAAAGTAGATTCAAAGTCCAGTAAAGTCTTAGCCAAGATTCCAGCGTTTTGAAGGACTTTTTTTTTAATGTTTTGGTTTATTTCGATGAACTTTTTCAGTTCTTTTTTTTATGTTCTTTGTATTATCTAATATATTGAAGCATCGCTCAGAGTTTAGCATATACAACTTTCATACCAAAAAAATTACATGCGAAATTCGATTGAATGGGTGAACGGGACTCCATTCGGGCATGAATAGGCTTGTACCTGGTGCGGATTCATTTCATTTTGACTATTAGAGTTCATACCGAGTAAACTTGAATCATTTTCCCTCAATATGTGCTAATTGGCTTGATTGGCAAATAATCAAATGAGATTCCATATATTCTCACATGATATTAGAGCTAATGTCTATTGCTCTATATACCCAAAATTTGAGAATATGCGTGACCGTTTAGCCTCCATTAAAGATAACATATTGAAGTCCGAGTGTACCATTTGTAAGGTACTCTTTGGTACACATACATGACAAGAAACGAAAGAACGAGACATGATAAGTTGTATGTCTTTGCGTTTGGTACAACTAGGATGCCATAATAATTTCGAGTTTAGTGTATTTCCTAGAAACAATATCTAAAGAATTAAAAGAGTAAGATGTATGCATACATGACACCTACCTTAAAAATGGAGATATTTAAATCAAAATCGTCATAAAAACTAGAGTAAACTACAAGTTTGGTCTATGTGAATTGTCAGAAATAACGGTTTTTGTCCTCACAATTTCGTAATTACAAGGTAATCATCAAGGTTTGCAAAAACGTACAAATTTGGTCCTTTCATCTAACAACCACCAAAAAATTCCGTTAAATAAGGGGAATTTTTGTTCTTTTATCGATTTTTTTGTCTTTTACTAATCAAAATTAATATTATATTTTGGTCTATGTGATTCTTGATTGGATAAAAGACAAAAGATCGGTAAAGAAACAAAACCTTCTCATTTAACGGCTTTTAGAAGGATAAACTAAACCTAAACGCTGGGGCAGAGCAGCGTCTTTTAAATAGAACTGCCATGATAAATTCTAAGACTTTTTACAAACTATAATGACCATCTTATAATTTTAAATGAAAAAAATTTATTTTTGATAAATTTCTAGGACCAAATTTATAGTTTACTCTAAAAATTATTAATGGATATAATATAAGATTTTTGGATGAGGATTTATTTTATTTTTTTTATGTGGTGGCTAAAAATCTAGTGGGCCAAACAATATCAATAAAAGACAAAAGCCCAATACTTCTGATCCAAACCCATCAGAAGATGATACGTGTGCAAAGCACGTGAGGCCTTGTTCCTCCATACATCTCCCACCCAATCATCTGATCTTATTAACTGAAACCAACAGCCATCCACAGAAACAATACACACACACACTCTCCATTTTTTTCTCTTTGGACGGATCGGTGGTTCTTCAGATGGCCGGCGTTCTCGAAACTCTTACTGTTCCCCGTGCTTCCGGCCTTCCGTCGGCATCTCTGTGTCCGATCGTTTCTTCTCCCGTTTCACGACTTTCCGGTCACCGGAACTTTGTAAACTTGCCGGAATCAAGAGGTTTGAAAATCCAGTCGTTCAGCTCTGCTGGATCTGTGAGCTTGAGGTCTAAACATGGCCGCCTTGGAGCACGTATTGTATGCCAGGCTCAAGAAGCCGTCCAAGGTTAGAATCTTTCACTGTGGTAAATTGATTTGTGTTGTACTCGATTGGCCAGAATTTTTATATAGGTGCCTGTTTGTATTCGTTATTGTTCTATCATTTTCCATTTATTTGATGAATTTGTGCTTAATAAGTCTGTTTATGTTCGGATTGGAGATGAAAATCTGTAGTGGTGAACTGGTGATATATCCTTTTTTGGCCACTCGACTCGTGAGGATCGTTTCCTGCTAATCGGGAGCTTTTTTCTTACTGTTTTGTAGTTGAATACTTGAATACGTCGTTTTTTTTGGTAGAATGAAAGTTGTTTGGGGAAGAAAAGGTTTATATTGGTTTGTATTTTGATGTAAAACTTACTATTTTCAAATGCAAAATTGACTTGAATCTTGTTATCAAAGTTCTAAATGGCGCTAGGCACGTGACTTACAGCTGCAAATCTGTATATCGTATCTATAATTATATATAGATATATGTTTTCTATCATACTAGGTGAGTCAAAATGATATTAAACATCTTAAATTAGGTTATATACCAAAAAGTAATGCACCAAAAAGATAAGAATAATCAAATATCGTGTTAGAAAACCGTGCAATAAGACATGACGTGCCAAAAGCTTAACTTTATACAACTAGGAGTCGCATTATCTTTTTAATTTTTGTTATAAAAATACAATGTGGTTAGCTAGTTCTTTTCAAGTACTTCAATCATATCATTTTGAAGTTAAGAAAATTCACAGGACAACATAAGTCAAAGCCTACTCTTCATCCGCGGTATCAAAATAAAGGTTCTAAAAGTTGTTGTCGAACCAAAGCAAGTTTGATTCTCATGAAATATATCCTAAATTCTTAGATGCATAAACGAAGGCATGATCATTCCAATATTGCCAATTGTTGTTAACCATTTCCTGCAGCTACATTGTGAGTTGTGACTTGCTCTATTGTAGCTTAATTCTACATTCTTTGTTCAAAAGATGACATTAAAGTTATAATATCACTTGATCTAGTGTCCACTAAATTTGTATGCTATGATTATAGTCTCTGGATCATGTGAGACGAACCTGTTTTCGTGAGACCCCCGAGACCACAAAATTACACTGAACCTTCACATCTTTTCTCACAGGTCTCATGAAAACAAGTTGGTCTCGTTAGAACCTAACCCCATGTTCATATATATATATATACATATGTATATATATATATAGAGAGGGAGGTTCATGGAAAACTTCAACAAAAAAAACTGAAGAACACCCTAAGAACCCTCCATCTGGATGGTATGCACAAATACATACAAGCGATTTAGCTGTTTTTTTTCTATGCACGAGTGCATGTTACAAATTACCGGCATGCATTTGTGCATATCGTCCGGATGGAGGGCTCCCAGGGTGTTCTTCAGTCTCTTTTTTTGAGGCTTTTCCCTGAACCTGGCCCTCTATATATAATTATTTTTATATATGGTTTGTACGAGTTTGTACGAGTTTGTAGGATTCATCCGGTTTGTAAATGAACCAACATATATATATATATATATATATATAAGGGCACGTTTCAGTTGCAAACTTTGCAAACCATTGTATTAAGAAACAATTGAGATATTTATGGAGAGTTATCATAACTCATTAATTATGATTGATACATATAGAAGATAATAAGTTCATTAATTATGATCATGACTTTGAATATAGGAAACAAAATAAAATCATATATTTATTAGACTAGATGGATTGCAAAGTTTGTGTGAATTGTCCGGTTTGCAATTGAAACCTCCCGTGTGTGTGTGTATATATATATATATTATCCACACACAACTTCTAAAGCAATTCATTTTACAACCTCCAAACTTGCAGTCCTCCCTGTGACTGATGCAACATGGGAATCACTTGTGATGGAGTCCACTCTCCCCGTTATGGTCGAATTCTGGGCCCCATGGTGTGGGCCTTGTCGCATGATCCATCCCGTCATAGATGAACTCGCAAAGGAATACTCGGGAAAACTCACTTGTTACAAGGTGAATACGGACGAGAGTCCTGCAATCGCGAGCCGATATGGGATAAGAAGCATTCCAACTGTCATTATATTCAAAGATGGAGAGAAGAAAGATGCAGTTATTGGTGCAGTTCCAAGATCAACACTCTGTACCTCCATAGAGAAGTTCTTATAGAGGTATTATTATTATTATTATTATTATTATGTATACACTAGAAATTTGTTTTTCATGTTGTCTACGGATCGACCGTTTGATATCACAAGTACATATACTTTTGGTGCCATCGATATTTTTTCACGTATAGTTGGATTCTATTTAATGTATTTGGCTTTCGATACTTTTGTTATCCGAATGTTATGGATGGGAAAAAAGTTTTCCCAATAGTAAGAGACGGTTTGGCCAACGCTTCTTATGTTGATGTTGTCAAACCGTCTCTTTCTCTATCATCTTCTTTTGTTTATTTTATCAATTTTTTCTTGCATTAAATATAAGTTGTTGGAATATGTGGAACCCTTTTGATACTCTCGAAAAAGAGGAGGTTCCACATATATATACGAATTTGAGATCTGTTTCTCGTCTTTTTGCAAATTGGCCACTTTTTTGTTTGATCTGGTCTCTAAGGCCAGTTTCAAACGAGAAGGTGGCCAATTTGCTATTCAAGATCATATATATAATTACATGTGATTAGCACACTTAATGATATATGATTAATCGCAGGCGACTTTCCTTTGCGACCTTTCGTCGCGTTCACCAAGGCCCAAGCCGCTCTCATCCGTTTGGATATGCTTAATCATATATAATTTAAGTGTTTGCATCACATGTAATCATAAATGATCTTGAAACTTTTTGCATTCTCGCAACGTGATCAACTTATATTTTGATAGTGCCTAGGTAGAGAGAAGAATGTTCGAATGAGAATGACAGCCAAATAAGAGAATAAGAAAATGGTCAAATCACATGTGATTTTACACTAAAACCATCAGTAAAATCACATGTGATTCATGTTACTTTAAACGTGACATGAGATAGTGGGCCACGTCGCCCGCTCACCTTTACATTAACCTTAGTTTAAAATTACATGTAATTTTACATATGATTTGACTGATTTTTGTCTTTCTTATTTGATTATTGTTATGGTTTTCGTGGCTCCAAAGTCAAATGATTGTTTTATCCGTATGCCAAAGTCAAATACCCTTTACAATTGCCATAAAACCAATTGACACGTTTATGTATTTACTTTCACAAAGGCAAAGGTATTTAATACCCCCCCTCACAAAGGCAAATGTATTAACTTTAATTTGTTAACATATATATTTGAAAAATAATTAAAACAAAAACATAATTTTATACTATAACTAAAAGGTGTAAAATTACAAAAATATTAATTATTATAAAAAGTAACACCAAATAACGAATAGTAATATAAATGACTCATAATCTTGATTCCATCAAATATGTTCAACCAAGTCGGAGCGAATTTGATAATATAATAAGATAAGTAAAAAACTTGTATAAAATACAAAAAACAAAGAATAAACAAAATTTAAAAAAAATATTTTTTTTGTATCCATTTAACGTATATGTTTTGTAGATTTATTAAATAAAATGATTAAAAATAGTAAATAAAATAATCACAGAAAGGTAAGGTATGGAAGAACTTAGGTTCTTGGTTCTTGTTCAAACATCTAGGTTCTAATAAGAACTTGTGACTCGACAAGAACCTCTATTCCACAATGGAAGTTCTTATAAAAACCTAAGAAGAATCTCGTCAAGAACCTCCATTGTGGACGTTCTTAATACGTTAGAAAATGAGGGGGGTAAAGTACTGACATACTATAACTAGTTCAATACCAGTCAAACGTGTAACATCGATCCCATTTTTTTTTACCAAACAAATGATTTTGATTAGTGGTTGTGCTACTTTTTTTTATGTCTATTGAGACTGTATAACTTTTTTGCTAATGGAGTAGATGGACCAAAAAAAGGTAAAAAAATGGTTAACTTGTGGAGGAGATGTGACTAGGGGTGTAGAATGCGCAAATGAAAAAAAGTTCGGCGTCCATTTTAATGGTTGGCGCCTACAAGATTTACATCGTCATTGCTTGAAAAAAAGGTGTAAGGACCGAAAAAACACAGTGTAGAAACATCCGAGTGAATATGCTAAATGTATAAAAGTGAGTGTTTCTGATATGATCGAAAATGGCAGTGTAAAATCATATCGTCCTTTATTACTGGTTTGATAAACAACAATAAAAACTTTGATTAGTTTGACAATATTTCGTCTAGATTTAATTAAAAAACACCTTGTTGCTTGCTTATATGTCAATAAATTCATGCATGTTACTCGAAATGTCATGACTTTCGAAGCTTGCATCAAAATGTTGATGAATAAATATAAAATATAAATAATTAAATTGAATGAATTCTTGCTTTACGTTTTATATCAAAACAGAAAGAGAAAATTTTGGAAATATTTCATCTGTTTCAAAATAAGTGTTATTTTATATGGTTTTAAAATAATATACAATTCAAAAGTAATACTTAATATCTTTTTATATCCTTATTTATAAGATGGAGAAAATTTGACGACCTTCAATGTTTATACGAGTATATGAAATACAAACAAGATGGATGTTTATTGTCCTAACCATGCATTTAGAGGGTGTTTGAATATATGTTATTAATATAGGAATATACTCGTGCAATACAATGTGGATTTTTTTAGAACGGTATCCTAGGCATTTGTTTAGACTAATCTCTGACAATTTTAAGACTACTAAAGCATACAACCCTGAGGTAATTCCCCAGTGGCCATAAGTTGTTTTCGTCTAAATTTGAATCTTAGGTAGATGGGTTATCTAGTCTTATCCCTCACAAGTCTTAACCAGTACGTCACAAACCTTGTAGTTTACAATGTGGATTTGTATTCCACACTAATAATGAAAATAAATTTAATTCTTAATTTAAAACAAAATACTTAAGTGAGTAAATAATATATTGATGAAATATCAGTAAAGATAAACACATATTAAACATGATCAACACTCATTGAGTTTTAAGAAGTTGTACCAAAACAATTACAACATAACATGTATGATATATCCTTGAATTTTAAGATATGTGAATTAATTAAAGGTACCTGATGCATAATAGTTTGTTTTACAGATTTTAACCAAAATGCTTTATATTATAGTATATAGATAAACAACTTGGAAGCATGTTGAACCAAACTGTTTTTGACAAGATTATTTTTTTACATTTGAAATTTCACAGCAAAACACCATGAAGGTAACCTTCATGATGTTTTTATTGTAAAGATTCAGATTTTTATATCTTTATAACATGTTACTGTAAAATTTCAAGTATAAAACTATGGTCTTTACATAAACACAACCCTATAAATAATTATCACAACTTAAAAATTAAATTTGTAACTATTTATAAACGCTTAGAACATCTTCAACAACTTTTTTAAAATAGAAAACATATGTATTTTAAGCATTTTTTTGTTCCAACAACAACCCTAAAACTTTCTCTAAAATAGAGAAAGTAGGAGAGAGGGTACGAAAATCTCTAAATTTGAAGATATATCTAAAAATGATTACGAGATAAACATTATCTTATCATCTTCCATCAATAAAAAAAATATTGAAGTTAAATGTTCAAGTGAGAGAAATAATAATTTACTATAAGTATATAATATTTTAATAATATAATACATGATGTAATATTTAAAATAGAAAAGTTGTTGGAATTAAGGCTATGTTTGGCAAACTAGCTGATAAGCTAGCGTATGACTGATAAGTTAGCGTATAACTTATAAGGTAACTGATGACTTATAAGTTAGCTGCTAGCTGATGAATAAGTTATGTTTGGCAAAAACATGTGAAATGACCAAAAAGTGCATGTTGAAAATATATAAATAACATTAGTTAGGAGTATAATTGGAAAAAGTGTCAAAAAGCTTCTCATAAGTTACTCCAAGTAGCTTATTGATAAGCTAGCTTATAAGCTGACTTATAAGCATCCAAACGATTACTCAGAAAACAAGTTAGGTTATAAGTCAGCTTATAAGCTAGGTTATTTTTGCCAAACAATGCCTAAATATAATATATATATTTTTAAATATTTTGAATTTTAAATATTTAACATTTTTTTATCAAAGGGTTAAATCGCCGGAAAAAGGATATTTGTTCAAAACAGCTGGCATTACTTGTTTGGGATATAAACATCCTCTTTTAACACTTCACTTCCATTCCTCTTTACCCAATTTCCTCTTAAATCATAACATCTTCAATCCTTCCTTCCAACTCCTGAATCAAAAATCTTTCAGGTTCGTTTTTCGTCTTATTAATCTTTCATCGTTTATGAATGTTAGCTTCTGATCTTTTTGTTTATGAAATTATGCCTCCACCCTCGGATTCTGTTCTGATTTCTGTTTAATTTTATGCAAATGATTGTGGTTTCATATTGTTCGTATTTGTAAACTGAGATCGATGTTTGAAGAATTGAAGGTATTGAGTTTTTTTTTTCTTTCAATTTTAGGTTTATCTGAAATTAGGAAGAATGGAATTAGAATCGTGTTTGCTCTACACGATCTGTTGTTGATTTATTATTACGTAGCGATGAAACAAAATGTTTCTTCTAATTTGACTCGATGTCGCCTAAAAAAGAATTCGGATTTTTAGGGTTTGTTCTGTGTAAATGTGTTTATCGCATTTAGTACATATTCATAATTCATTTGCTTGCTTCTTCTAAGAAGAAAACGAATTTATAGTTCATAAGTTTCTCGGAGGACTTGAAATCAATTACCGATGACTTGAAATTCCAAAACAGTTTGATGAAGGTTTATGCAAATTGCGTCTGTTATATGTCCACTAATCAAACGATCGCATTTTGGGTATGATCCAAAGCTATAATGTATTAAAATTTGTTCTTTAAATCGCTGCAAATTTTGATTTGCTGTTATATGGTGGCTGGTAGGTGTGAATTGAAAGTTTAGACGCCTCAATTCTTGTTTATGGGTGAATTAGTTGAAATTTCATAACGAGCCTTAGGTGTAGAGTCTTGATAGTAGCTTTCTCGACAATCTTTCATAAGAAGTACAGTTTTTGACCCCTATCTTTTTCCTTGGTCATTCTTTTATCAAACACCTTCTGTTAGGGGAAGGTTGACGTGGGAACCTTAAATATTTTGAGAACCATGAAAACCAACTATTCTTGATGAATGTACATAACTATACATGGATATTATTCATCATGAATATATCATCAGTATTGACCTATTTATTGGATCTCTTCATCTTGAGAAAACTGTTGAGTAGGATGTGGAATGGTGGTGGGGGTGCTATACTAATACTACTTGATGCTCTCTTTGAATTTGTGGATTTTGGACCTTTGTGTTTGTCCTTCACAATAGATATAATTTCCGTATGTTTTGGCATGACGATAGTTCTGTGTTTTCTTGTTTGTACAGGATGGCTTGGTTCATTTGCCTTTAAAAAATAAAATAAGTAGAGCTCCATTGTTTCTTACGTCTTGGTGACTTTGTCCTACATGATGCATATGTATCTTCTCCAAGATGATGGATAGTTCAATGTGTCTTTTTCATGTATATTTGTGTCGGTTAAAATAAGTGGAACTCCATTATTTCTTGATAAGAATATTTAATAAATCAAATCACTAATATGGTGATTCGTTGCCTTATGGTGAGGTTTGGGGGGGGGGGGGGGTTGAAAGAATCATGGAAGGTTTTACTGTTTTAATTTGTCATGGACATTTTAATCTTGTCCCATCTATCTGATTTTTGTTCTATGTATTTTGGTGGGATAAAAAAATGCATTTTTGTCCTTCTCATAGTCTAATATTATCACTCTACTCTCTCTCTCTCTATATATATATATATACATATATTTATTTACTTATAGAGTGAGGTCAAACGAGAACATAGTCAAAATAAGATAACACGAGAACGGTCAAATCACATGTGAATTTGCACTGAAATCGATGCAGTTGTGAAACATGGTCAACTCAAGGGTGTGCGTGCAACCTAGGTTGCACGTATTCACATGTGAATATGTGATTTTACAAGTGAGTTTAGTGTTAAAATCACATTGATTTGGCTGTTCACATGTTCTCTTATTTGGTCTCCATTCTCATTTGAGAACCCGACTCTTTATATAACATGTATGTATGTATTCTAACAAGTTGTATGTCTTTCTACAGTCCTAATGGCTTTCCAGCAGAACTTAGAAGAACATGCACCATCCTCCGATTCTTCAGGAAACGCATCACTAAACAAAAACCCAAAATCAGATTCTGAAAATTCTACAGGATTTTGCGAGTGCAACATCTGTTTGGATTCAGCAAGAGACCCTGTGATTACCCTATGTGGCCATCTTTACTGCTGGCCTTGCATTTACAAATGGCTTCATGTCCAAACCACCTCTCTTGAATCCGATAAACACCCAAAATGCCCTGTCTGTAAATCCCCCATCTCCAACTCATCCCTAATTCCGCTCTATGGCCGTGGCAATCTGCCATCATCTGAACCCGAATCTGAATCTGAATCCAGATCAGACCCTGAAACGAAAACGGCCTACCATTCAGACCTAATCATTCCCAGTAGACCATCGGCTCCCGGTGGCTCGATTTTGCATCTGAATCAACCGTTCCATCCCGGCCCGTTTCAGCCGCAGACTCAACCGCAACCCCAGATCATGAACCACCCGCACCCATTTGGAAGCTATGCGTTCGGACCATCTAACCTAGGTGGACCCATGGCTATGACACCAACGAGCTTTTCGAACCCATTTGTGGGAATGGTTGGAGAGATGGTGTGTGCTATGATCTTTCGGAGTTCTGATTCGGGTTTCTTTGCTGCTTATCCGTACAGATCGTATCAGAACCCGTATCCGGTTTCGGGTACGGGTAGTCCGAGGGTGAGAAGGCAAGTAATGCAGGTGGAGAAATCACTTAACAGGTTAACCATCTTTTTCTTTTGTTGTTTCATGTTGTGTCTTTTGTTGTTTTGAGTTTTTTTTTGGTGTGAAGAAGAATTATATTCATTTGATATTAAATGTTGGATGTGATGATGATATATTGTAATTCTTTTCACATTCTGTTTGTAATCATTCTTATTTGATTTTGATGCTTCAACTTTATGAAGTCTTGATAAAGTGAAATCATAGTTTGTAATTATTGTTTGATAAAATGTTTATGTTACTGTGATTATTTGGGCAAAAAGTTGATTACAGCAACCCCAACCGGCCCCACACCAATGTGAGGGGGCATTTTAAGGCTCACTCAGCGGCTGAGGTTAGCGGGAGGGTCTGGGATCGAACCCAATACCTTTTATGTATTTGGGCAAAGTCACCTCACCCCTTTGCCAGCTGAGCTACATGCCAGAGGCAATAGTTATGTGATTATATCATGTCGTTAAAAAAAATGTCCAAGTTAGCTCGCATTATTGCATCCATAATCAACAAAAAAAACTTCAAAATATATCGAAACAGTGGAATTTGGCTGAAAGCATATCGAACGGCTTTACGTGTTGTTGATCCTCCTTAAAGTGTATATACTCAGAAAAATCTTGAATTTGCATGTGTCGATGAGACTGATAAACCTTACATGGCGTCCGATGATTACTTGTAGTAGAGTTTGTGTTTTAATTTAAAGCTCGACTTCCTCAAAACCAATCTCAACATTTACTTATAAAATGAGAAAATATTTGTACCTTTTATACAAGATTTTCGGATGAAACATATACAAATATGTTGGTATAAATCACAAGAGGGAGGTTCAAGGGAAAATGTTAAAAAAAGAGAAAACTGAAGAACACCTTGTGAGGCTTTCATGTGGACGATATGCACTAATGCATACCGGTTTTTTGTAACATGCATTAGTGCATATGCATCAATGCATCTCTCATTAGAGATGCATTGATGCACAGGAACAAAAATTACCGGTATGCATTAGTGCATATCGTTCACATGGAAGCCTCCCAGGATGTTCTTCAGTTTTCTCTTTTTTTAGCGTTTTTTCTTGAACTAAGCTCTAAATCACAAATAATATCAATTTTGAATGTTTGAGTCATATTAAAATTTTGCCGTTCTATTTGGGAATCAAATCAAAATATACGACTTTAGGGGATGGTCAATAAATGTGTACATGTACACATGACGTGTGTGTTTTATAGCACACATAAATGTATATGTATATGTATATGTATATGTATATGTATGTGTGTATATATACATGTTGGTTAATGCAACGATAAATATTAAAATTTTATTATAAATTGGATACAACTAGTAGTTAATAAAAGTGACAATGTTATATATGCGGGAAAATTTATATCTTTTTAAGTTTGAAAGTGTTTTTATAAAATATTAAAATAAATCTTGTCATTGTAAGATGATTCAAGATTGATCTAAAGCCTAGATCTCTTCTTATGTTTCTCATCATAACTTATCTTTTTATCAGAACTTAACCCTACTGGATAAACAAGTTCAAATACAAGATTAATGTTAAAGCATATTCCATAAATTAAGAGCCAATAGAAGACTCTTTTGCTCTCTGCAAACCATATAAATTCATTAGAATAAACTCAAGAATTACAAAGAAAGATAGATGTATCGTACTATATTCGGCGTTTAACTCAATTGACAAAAGGACGAACGGACACTGCCTAAATATAAGACATGTCTCGAATTTTATCCCAAATTCCTCTACAAGCCTCGGTTGTTGAGTGTGCCAAAAAAATGTCTCCCGTTGTTGTACAGACAGGCCTATAATTTTTTAAGTGGTGACACTGTTTGACTATAAAAAAGAAAGATATAAATATTTTTCATAAAATAATCATTGATCTATTGGTTAGTTCTTTACTTGTCATATGTGAGGTCTTATTTTCAGGTCTTTTATTGCAATTTTTTTAGAATCATAATACATTTGAAATTAAAATCTAGAAGTTAAGAAAGATAAAAAAGACGGGATTCAAATGCAGGTCTACCTTTTACGACTTACTTTTTCACATTACCATCGAGGAATGAAACGGTGACCTGTGCCACTGTATCTATTAAAATAGGTCCGCTCATTGATGTCATTTAAGGCAAGTTGGCGCGGAGCCAGAATGTCTATCTAGGGGGTGCCTAGAAAAAAATGTAAGAAAATTCGCGATTTTAAGATTGAGAAAACCTTTTTAAATATACATGTTTTATAACTAAATACGTGTCCTAAAAAAAAGTTGAAAAACATTAGTGAGCTAAACAACATAATAATTATGTCTATATTTATCTATCTATACTATATTATAAAGCATTTGGCCAAAAACTTTTAAAAACAACCTTTTAAGCTTTAGATATTGCTATTTGATGTTAATTACTTAATTTTCAAGATTACAAGTAAATTGTGCGTAAGTACAACCTATTAAAGCTTCATCTCTAAATTCGTGTAACTAACTACAGATAACTATGATCAACTACAGGATAAATATCTAATTTTAAATATAAAAAATTTAAAAAATCTAAAATATGATTAAAATAATTATTGACTTCTAACAAATAAAATAATTATATTATTAAACCAAAAATAAATTATTTGATTATCAAACCTAAATTAAATTATGATAAAAAATTGAATTAAAGAAAATATAAAAAAAGAGAACTTTTAATTGAAATACTAAAATCTTTTTTTCTCAAAAACACATAAAACCATTAGAACATCGATAGAAACAAAAATTAAAATGAAACTTAAAATCGAGATATATCTCGGTGCATTGCGCGAGTAGCTTTCTAGTTCTACTTAATAAAGCAAATTTATCAAACTCTTAAAAACAACTATCAATGCATTGAGTACTATCAATTAAAGCATGTATTTCCAAGAAAAAAAGAGTAATTTTAGATTCAGTAATTTCACTATCGATCTCCCACTATTTCCGTGGTTCCATTTTATCGATGGTTTGATCTCTCCCCTGTTGGCTTCTTAAAATTACTGTTATTGTTGTGTTTTTACCCTAATGTTTCAAATGGACGAATTAACCATCTTCTTACGATATGAAAAAAAAACTGTTTTTTTTTGTTTCCTTATCCCATTTTGAAGATATCTTATTCTCATTTATTTTCTTAACTCAATTGTGCATCACTTTCTCTGTTTCTGTGATCAAGAAATGTATAGGTATCGATATATATTCTTGATGTGATTTGTGTTAGTTTCTTTTTGGCAGACACCAACAATGGACTGACCCAATAACTTTAAATCCAATTTAAAACCATGGTGGAAGTTATTGTTAGCCCACTACTTGAGGCTTATAAGGAGCTTCCAAATTTCTTAATCTATCTATGTAGGACGAGTTGTTACAGTTTGCTACTTATTTTTTTATGTAGAAATTTACTGGTTGGTTTCAATAGTTGTACTTTAAAAGACTTGTAAACATGGTTGTATTTTCATTCAGTGTTTTTTTTACCCATTTCTCTTATGTATGCATAGCAACAAGTGCAAGTTCTGTCCTTGCTTCAAACAAGACTTCAATTATGAAAAAAGGATGGTTTATTGATTGCTCCCCCACATCAAGTCATCAAACATGTGGATCAAAAGGTTTTTAAACAACTTTTTATACATTAAGGCTCGTTTATTCAAACGCTTACCTGTAAGATTATAGTCTGTTAAAATTATATCGTATGTAAAATTTACCAGATAAGTGCTTAACGGGTAAGAGTCACATCTTACTTACCTGGTAAGACTTGAGGTAACGTTTGTATAAGTTTTTAAAATATGTTACTAAGGGGATGCTTTGCACTTGGACGAGGGGGAATGTGTCTGTTATTTCCAATAACATCAAGAAGAAATTGAGCCATTTCTGGATCCTTAGGAAGAGGACCAGAGTGTTCATATATGATTGGTTGAAGTTAACATGATCAAACTTTTTATCCAAATATCATCATAAAAGGAGGGTCGTAAGAAAATGCTATATAGTTAAAAGAAGACGACAACCCAAAAAATCATATTTGGGGGGGTGTTTGTTTGGGCTTATCAAAACAACTTATTAACTTATATTGGTGTGGAACCGGTGAAAAGTTAATTTTAGTGTTTGGATGGGCAAAGAAAAAAACTGCTTATACCTGTTCCCCACCGGTGAAAAGGAGTTTTTCATAAGTCAAAATATTATGACTTATGACTTATTATGATCTATTTTACCATTTTTATTATATAATCACTTTTTTACCAAACACTAAACAACTTATTGACTTATTTTGGTGTGGAACTGCTATAAGCCCATCCAAACATTTTTTTTTAAAACTCCGGTGTGGTACCACATAAGTTGATAATCAATTATCGTTAAAAACATAAGTTGTTTTTGATAAGCCCAAACAAACACCCCCTTATTTAAACATTAATATGCCTGAAACTATGGTCAAAGTTGTTTCTCTCTGTCCTAATATAAAATTATATATGATTTTTTTTAATTCTTAAGTTCTTTTAAATAAAGGGAAATTGGCAGAAATGGCCATTTTTAAAAAAATTTGTGCATGGTAACCATCTCTCTCCTCAGTTGACAAAAATGACCAAAACCTTCGTTAATTTTTTTGAAAACCTCCGTTAATTAATGGAAGTCCAAATACGACGTCGTTTTAATGATATTTAACGGAGGTTTTGAGGGAAACCTCCGTTAATTAGCGGAGATTCACTCAGTCAACGGTCAAACATTGTAATGTTGCAAAACGACGTCGTTTTAATGATATTTAACGGAGGTTTTGAGGGAAACCTCCGTTAATTATCGGAGGTTCAGTCAGTCAACGGTCAAACATATATATTGTGCAAAACGACGTCGTTTAAACATTTTTAACGGAGGTTTTGAGGGAAACCTCCGTTATTCACTCAGTCAACGGTCAAACATTTTAATTAAACCTCCGTTAATTTTCAAAACCTCCGTTAATTTTCAAATAAACCTCCGTTAATTCCTTAAACCTCCGTTAATTTACCTTTAAACCTCCGTTAAACAACCTAAAACCTCCGTTAATTTTGTTTAAACCTCCGTTAATTTTCCTAAAACCTCCGTTAAATGCCCTTGACCACAGTTAACTTTTTTGACCACAGTTAGCTTTTTTCCTCAATACCCGGTTTAAAAGGAAAACCCTAATTTTTTAAAAGAAAACCCTAATTTTTTTAAAAGGAAAACCCATAGCCTCCATACTTATCTTCTCCCATTTTCTTCTACCCCACGATTTTTACTCCATTTCCTCCTTTTTTTCACCATTTTTACTCCATTAATCTTCATCATTTTTACTCCATTAAAAACATTGAGGAACACCTTCAATCTCTTCTCTTCCACGTTTGAGGACCACCACGTGTTTTTTATACCGAGGAATTCCACACGTTTATGAAATGGTTAGTTTATGTTAAATTAGTTTTACATAATATTTGTGTTAGATGTATATATATTGTGTGTGTAAAATATATATATATTGTGTGTATGTAAATATATATATATATATATATATATATTGTGTGTGTAATATATATATTGTGTGTGTAATATATATATATATATTGTGTGTGTGTAATATATATATATATATTGTGTGTGTGTAATATATATATATATATATTATATTGTGTGTTTATATTTATATTTATATATATAGAAAATTGTGTGTATGTACATATGTATATATATATATTGTGTGTATGTACATATTTATATATATATATATATATTGTGTGTTTATATTTATATATATATATATTGTGTGTATGTAAATATATATATATATATTGTGTGTATATTTATATATATATATATAGAAAATTGTGTGTATATTTATATATATATTGTGTGTTTATATTTATATTTATATATATAGAAAATTGTGTGTATATTTATATATATATATATATTGTGTGTATGTAAATATATATATATATATTGTGTGTGTAATATATATATATTGTGTGTATGTAAATATATATATATATATATTGTGTGTGTAATATATATATTGTGTGTGTAATATATATATATATTGTGTTTATGTACATATATATAAATATATATATATATTGTGTGTATGTACACATATATAAATATATATATATATATATATATATATATATTGTGTGTATGTAAATATATATATATATATATTGTGTGTGTGTAATATATATATATATATATATATATATGTTAGTCCCTGAAGGGAGATGGCTAACCAGGTGAGGGTTTGTAGAAGGGGGGGTTGAATACAAACAACACAAGATTTGCTCTTTTTAAATTTTTAATATAAATATTAAAGATTTACACACAGAAGTTTGTTGCGGAAAAGAATAGACACACTATTCTAACAAACTTAAACACACAGGATAACAGTATTTAACTTATACACTAAGCAAGTTAAAACTAGAAATAACTTATACACTAAGCAAGTTAAACTAGACTGTTATTTTTGCCACAGTCAAACAAATAATCCTTCAGAAGATTTGTTGAAAGCGTGAGATTTCTGGGATGGACTTCATCTCCTTTTATAGTGGCCATACATGGGATGCAAGTGGACAGCTGTCAAGGATTCATTGGCTTGAAAGTATATCTGATGGACAAAGGAATATGTCACTTCCTTTGTACTAGAATAATGGATGAACCATTCTTTATAGCACGTAATGTCAGATAACTTTAACACTTTTCTTCATGCTTTGTGAAGTCCCATCAAACCTTTTAGCTAAAAGACAAACATCTCTTTTATAAGAATAAAAGAGAATGTTTGAATTTAAGGCTTGGTGCCCAAGTTCTTGCTGCCCACGTATCTTGCATTTGATGTGGATCAAGAACTTATCTCTTTGAAATTGCTAAGTGATACATGAAACTATGTATCACATCGGTGGATATCTTTGTAAGGCTGGAAATGATAAGTGTACACTTTGCTTTGACAAGCTTCATTCTTCACTAAGTGTTGAAAGTGTACACCCTTGATCTTGTGACTTGATATCACAGCCTTAGAAAATATACCTGCAATTTCGGTGACCAAGATTATAGTGTCGGTGACTATAACTTCAAACTTGATGACATCATCTTGTATTGAAGTCCTTAGTACATTTGAAGACTTTTGAGTGTACCATTGGTGACCCACTATTTTGGTGACCCAAACTTTGACTTGGCAATTTTAGATCTGAATATTGAAGTTAGTTGCTACATCCAAAATTCCACTTTTTGATGTACAACCCTTGATTGGATAGTCTTTGACTTTCCAATACTTGAAGCATATTTCAGACCTCTTAAAAGAACCTGTAGAAAGATCAAACAAATAATAGAGAAGGTTCATCACCAAATCATCGGTGACCCAACAATATATATATATATTGTGTGTGTGTGTAATATATATATATTGTGTGTGTAATATTGTGTGTGTGTAATATATATATATATATTGTGTGTGTGTAATATATATATATATATATTGTGTGTGTAATATATATATATTGTGTGTTTATATTTATATTTATATATATAGAAAATTGTGTGTATGTACATATGTATATATATATATATTGTGTGTATGTACATATTTATATATATATATTGTGTGTTTATATTTATATATATATATTGTGTGTGTGTAATATATATATATATAGAAAATTGTGTGTATATTTATATATATATATTGTGTGTTTATATTTATATTTATATTTATATATATAGAAAATTGTGTGTCTATTTATATATATATATATTGTGTGTATGTACATATATATAAATATATATATATATATTGTGGTGTATGTACATATATATAAATATATATATTGTGTGTGTGTAAAATATATATATATATATATATATATATAATTGTGTGTGTGTAAAATATATATATATATATATTGTGTGTATGTAAATATATATATATATATATATATAGAAAATTGTGTGTATGTAAATATATATATATATATATTGTGTGTAATATCGTTTACGTTTAAAATGATATAAAAATTGACAACAATGACATATATATATGTATCAAAATGAAAATTTTATAAAAATTGAAAACAATGACGTTTGTAAAATGGACTAATTAGATTTATAATAATATTTGTGCAGGCCGAAGCTTCGATTACTGTGAAGGCAAAGGTATCTCTTATGAGGGAGATTAAGGAAAAATTAAACTATGAAAGGGCATTGATATTCAATACCACGTGTTTTGGTCCATGGTTGGATCTATCTGACACTATTGCGGATCCTGTGTTACTGTTAACATTTTTTCAGAATCAGGTCTTCCCCGATGGTGCCAGTGAGAATGAGATGTATTTTCAGATTGGACCGCATCGGCTACATTTTGGTCAGGAGGAGTTTAGTTTGGTGACTGGGCTTCGTTTTGGAAGGACTACGACTGAACCGTCAGTTAGGGATGGCTTCGTTAGTAGGTTTTTTGGTGATGAAACGCCTAAGTTGGAGCAAGTGTGGGCAATTTTTGAAGGTATTGGCGAGGATGACGGTATGGATGACAACGATGTCGTCCGTGTGTGTTTGATGCTGATGGTTGATATGTTCTTTCTTGGCCGCCAGAAGACCATCAAAGTTTCTAAATATGTGTTGATGGCCATAGAAAATATGGAATTTTTTAACAGTTATCCATGGGGCTCTATTATTTGGAAATTTACGATCAACCAGATGTATAATTGTTTAAATAAAGGAGGACGGACGTCGACGAATAAAAAATTGACGATTATGGGATTCTTATTTGCTCTTAAGGTTAGTTAAATATTTGATTTTTGTCATTTAAATATTTATACAATTTACATGTGGAACGTATTTAATTATTGTTATTTAATTATTGTTATTTAATTATTGTTTATAGATATGGATTTTAGAAACGTTTCCATGTTGCCACTACTACTTCAACCAAAATCCTAATACGTACCCGAGGGCAGTTCGTTGGACCCGACTGCAAAAAATGTTAAAACTTACCCACGTCACGAGGATCATTGATGTGTCGGTGGTATGTTTTTTTTTAAATATTCTTATTGTTACATCATTGTTACATCATTTTTCTTATTGTTACATCATTTTTCTTTTAAATATATTAGGAGGATATGCAACCACTCTACAATCTCCAACCAGAGCCCACGGAGGTTGCATCACAGTGGTATATCGATAACCTCCGTTTCTTTAGGGGGGGTGCGGGCGTCCACGTTGAACACGCCATGGATGAAGACAACGCTCATCAGCCCCAGGGATCTCAGCACCATGGATCCCATCATGAGGGTCCCCAGAGCCATGGGTCCCATCACTATGGATCCCATCATGAGGGTCCCCAGAGCCATGGGTCCCATCACCATGTATCCCATCATGAGAGTCCCCAGAGCCATGGATCCCATCACCATGGATCCCATCACTGGGACCCTACTTATCTTGAGAGGTTGTCGATTGTTGAGGGTATTCAGCAAACTCATCAAACATCATGGGCTGAGTTGAATGAGTACATGCCTGGTATTCGTCGTATTTCAGAGCTTGAGTCTGTTCAGCAAACGCATAGATCATCCCTGGACGATCTTCAAGAGTGGAGGCAGACGGTTGAGGACCGTTTCACGTCATATGATGATCGTTTTCGAGCACAGGCATGTACTTTTAAGTATTTATATTTAATTTAATTTACGTCATATAATGCATTATTTAAGTATTTATATTTAATTTACAAACTTAAAAAACAATATATACAAATTATGAAACTATACAGCCGACATACGACGCGCCACAGCCTCCACCCAGGGAAACCAGCTTCCCTGATTTGCTGGTTGCGGAGGACACGCCTTCAAGCTCTCAATATCCGTCCTCCATGCCACTGTTGTCCCATACGGTATTGAATACAGCCGATTTTTAAGCAATTCATTACGTTATCCGTTTGAAACTCTATATATTGACAATATATCTCAATTACATTACGTAGTTGGTTCATCCCTCTAGCTCATCCATGCCGCACGGCATGCCCAGCTCATCCATGCCTTTTGGCATGCCCAGCTCATCCATGCCGCACGGCATGCCATTCATGTCTGGCTCAGACATGTTTCAGAGTCCGGAGATACAGGGCAGGCCGCACCGCGAAGTTGCAGGGGGGCGATTTGTAGTAGACCCTTATACACCACTACCGCCTACCAGTACTCCTCCCTCTAGAGGTAGAGGAAATAGAGTTGCACCTAGGGATAGAGCTGCACCTAGAGGTAGAGGTAGAGGTAGAGGTCGAACCCAACTTCAAAATGTTGAGACTAGCATTGATGAGCCGGAAGTCCTGAGGATATACAGGTCGGGAGGGTTGCCACAAACGTGCAACATTTCGTTGCTACCGATGGAACTGACTCCGTCATGGTGGTCTGCATTACTGGGAGAGGAAGGGAAAGGGACCTACTTAAGCTCGGTTAGTTTTATAGTTTTAATATTAAAATTGGTTGTAGTACGGAGTTCATGCCTAATATTTTATGTTTCATTAATAGCACGTAGATGCATGGACGAAAATGGTGCAGTCTGGTCGAAATGATCTCAGCAGATGGACGATTATGTCTGCTGACTTCTTTCAGAACTTGTGCGAGCACAATGCCAGTTCAGCCATTCCACAGGCTGATGGTAGAATGACAAAGGAAGGATGGCCAGCATGGGCCAAAATCCACTCGGTATTGAAACTAAATGAAACTCTATTTATTTATCTTTTTATTACTGGCCATCTAACGTTTTTTATTTGCAGGTCATAATGCCAATATGCGTCCTAAATGAACATTGGGTGGTCGGCGAGTTAAACTTAGATGAAATGAAACTCACAATGTACGACTCCAACGAAGGGGGAACCTTTACACGGCCATTGAGAAAATGGCTTGCTGGTTTTGGGGTCCGTCTTGAAGAGTTTTTATTAATTCTTGGTGAAACAAGCCGAGCTGAGCGTGTGGGGTCCCTCTCATTTATCCAGGCACCTAACGTACCACAACGGTCATTTATCGGCGATTCTGGTCCTTTGTCGTGTGAAATTATCTCTTTGTTGGTGAATGACCGCATCCCATCTAATAATACATTGAGTCGAACGTCGAGACAAATACGCTACCAAATGGCTGAAATATTTTGGCATATGCGTATTTAGGAGATTTTGTAGTATTTAAGACATTTGTAACTATGCAACTTTACGGATTTATTTTTTGTTTTAATTTATAAAAAGTATGTTATTGTTATAAAAATAAAAAACCCGTGAATTCAGACGAATCTTTTGACCAAAAACAAACCCGTGAATTTAAATGGACATTTTCACGACTATAAGTAGCTGCTATGTTCAATAATGAGAAATTATGTTTTATGACTTTATTAATAGCACAAAATAAAAGGTAAAAGCAGAAAATAAATCAAACGGTTTTATTATAAAACAAAGTTCAACATGGTGCAGCCACAATACGAAACCGAAGGTACGATAACACCATTTAAGGGTATAGTGCGTTACATTGCTCAATCCAACTATGTTTCTCGTTTACCTGCGCTTGAAGCACGACGAAGTCTCGTACAATCTTGTCGACTTCTAGGTTGTCGTGGTTAATTCGATGTTCCTTATCTTTGATTTCCCTCTTCAACCTATGTATGTCCGCACTATCCGCTTCCATCCTTTGCAGTAGTTTTTCCTTCTTGCTCAGCAATTTTTTCCACTTCTCGGAGATTTCTTCGATCTCAGCTTCTGCTTTTTGTATCGATCGTTTCATCCTTTCCGACATTATCTGTGAAGAGGGGGGGTTCAAAGATGAAGCGTTGCCAGCCATTTGAGATAAGTAACAAAAAAGTATGAGACTCTTGAAGCTTTTATAAGGTGAATTGGTCATCATAACACCAACGAATCTTGAAGCTTTTATCAGCGAATCACTTTAACCTTTGTCAGGCGAATCTGTCAGCCGTGAATTCAGGCGAATCTTGAACCTTTTTCAGGAGAATCCGTCAGCCTTTTCCAGGCGAATCCGTCAGCCTTTTCCAGACGAATCTTGAACCCTTTTTCAGTCGAATCTTGACCAAATCGACATCCGAAAATTACCAGTTTAACCTTTTCACAACTACAAATACGTGGTATGTATTGAAGTATTAACACACAAATAGATATCAATCATTTCCTACCTTATACAAGATTTGGAAAACACCATGTCTGCATACAATCGATCTGGAAAGAAGACCTCAGCAAACAAGGCTGGAAGTTCTCGCTCAGCAAGGAAACAAGCATTACCTTTGAATGATGGAACGTACAGGCGTAGTTGGAAAGTGCCTTCAACAACAGAGGAATGGGCAATGTATAAAAGAACAGACGCTGATAATCCAATAACCGAAGAGGAGCATGCTGATTACGAATATGCATGTTTTGACTACATGAACACACCTCCATACAATCCACCACCCTTGTATTCAGACAGGTATGCTAACCCTCCGACCTCTCAAGTCATGCCGCCAAAAATGAAGGCCGCTATTATGGAGGCGAACGAGGAGATCAAAGCGCTTTGGGAGAAATGGAACAAGAACAGGGATATACAACTTGAAAAAGAGGCGGTGATCGTCGAAAGTAAAGCAGAGCTTGCCGTTCTGGAGCAAACAATAAGTACTGAGGAAATGTTGGTAAGGGAAATCAAAGAAGAGTACGATGTTCTGGAGGACAAGATCAACGAAAAGGCTAATTGGATCATCCAGTGCCAGAATATGTATCCTTACTAAATATCTGCGTGTTATTTGTTTGTTTTAAATGCGTGCACTAGTACCATTTTCATGTTCTTGTTTTAAATATTAATGTTTTCTCTGTCTTAATTGTTGTTTTTATATTGTAGTGTTGGTAATTTTATGTTATTTAATTCTACAATAGTAACATAATTCATATAATTCTACAATAGTAACATAATTCATATAATTCTACAATAGTAACATATTTTATGTTATTTCATTTACTAAAAAAGGTTACAAAGAAGGTTTAATTCTCATTAAGATCATCGTTGAGATCAAAACTATAATCCGGGGTTGATAGTGGTTGGGTTTGTCGGCTTCCTGATGCTCCTTCACTACCCACATTTGCCCATGCACGATTTGTACATGTTCTCAAAGTATGCCCGTTTTGACCACACCGACTACATTTCTTCCGGATGGGATCCTCACCACGAGAAGGTATACGAGCATGTTCACTAGGTTTTCCAGCAACTCTCTTTATAAGGGGTGGACGAACTATCATAAGTGGTTGATCTGGAACAACCCATGTTTCTTCAGTGCCAAGCGGATAAATGAGGGGTGCGTACGTTGCTCGAAAATTACTCGCCCTATAGTAAGGCAATGCCAAATTGCTGCAGTCTGCGGATTGTAGAGTCGTAGCAACAGCGATTGCATGGCCGCAAGGTAAGCCGGATTTTTGCCATTTCAAGCACGTGCAAGTACCTCCGTGGAAATTACACGTTTCATTTCTACGATAATCACGCACTTCATAGCAACCCTGACCAATTTCATGTACCGTCCAAGATGCAGCTTTGTATGCTCTCTTATAAATTTTGTTCTCCGCCCACGGGGTTAAAGTATTGGTCATCGTCTCTAAAAAATATTTATTTATTTCGTTAGTATCAATTGCATCAAAAGTAGCAGTTGTACATAAAATAAATAAATTTTAACGTTTTTTACCTCCTTTATTACGGCGCTTAGAATACCACTCTTGTTGGAAGTCTCGAAAGTACTCGAAAAGCCCACAAATTGGCATCTTTCGAGCATAACGACACAGTGCATTTATCGACTCGGCACTATTGGAAGTCATTATGTTGTAGCGTTTTCCTTTGAAATGAGCCCTTGTCCATTTCTCTGGATTAAGCCGTTCCAACACTGTACAGCCTACGGGTAAAGCGGCTCGTAGAGCCAACATACACATTTCGAAATTGTCAAGCGTATACGCTTGGCAAGTCTTCCAATATAGATTCTTCTTATGCTTAATCCCGGGGTCTTTGGTTTTTATGTTCATCTCCAGGTGGCGACAACATAACCCATGATGTGCCGTTGGGAACACGTTGGTAATTCCTTGGTTTATTGCAGCATGCCTATCTGAAATGAAAACCAAATCGGATAGTTCTCCAATACATTGCTTCAACATGGACAAAAACCAAGTCCACCCCTCTCCATTCTCGGATCTACCCACTCCAAATGCGACCGGCACAATTTGGTTATTTGCGTCCATAGCAACCGCTAAATACATTGTTCCCAAATAAGGCCCCTTCAAATGAGCACAATCAATGATAAGAACCCGACGCAAATACGATACAAACGTCTCAATCTGTAAATTAAGCGGTTCACATGTTAGAAAATTAATCTAAATCTCAAACAGTAAACAATATTAATTATTATCTATATTAAAAAAAATTATATTATTAAACTTAAATTAAATTATACTTACCGCACAACCAAGAGCAGCAAAACACATCTCAAAAAGACCATGACTATCTGTCTCAATCCTTGTCACTGTACCAGGATTACGAAGCTCTAAATTATAGAAGAACTTAGGTAGTCGGGCAAAAGAATCGGCCGGGTCACCCTGCACCACCATATTAGCATAATCTTTTGCTCGATATGCTTGCCAGATAGAAATATTAATATTATACTGATGTTTTACATCGCTTATGATGTCTTTTGCACGGAGTCTCCTGCCACTATCCTGCACTTTTGGTAAAATTAAATTACCTAACACCATTGCGGTTGCTTGACGGTGTCTGTGATGCAACTGCGTCTTTGAGCATGTGTGCACGTCATCCACCTTTAATACATGAAACATCTCTGTGGAACCGACATTCGTTGCCGTCATACGCCATTTACAATTTCCAACATAACATTTCGCCTCAAACCTGGTTTTGGAAGATTTATGCACTTTATATTCAAAACCCTCGTCAATGAACTTCCTCGAAAGAGCCAGTTTCATTTCATCTTTGGTTTTAAATAACATCCCTACCTTAACTCGTTCGCTGCGAATATAAGGTGTAGATAAGTTGGGTGTGATGACAGTTTCCGGTGTTGGAAGGAGAGGAGGCATATCAAAATAATCATTACTCCCGCCAACTAAATTTTTTGATCTCCTTTTTCTTGTTGGTTCTTCATCACTATCACTTATGCCCAGGTAGAAAACATATGAATCGGGGTCCAATTCTTCTTGTTCTTCTTGTTCTTCTTCTTCTTCTTCTTCTTCTTCTTCTTCTTCTTCTTGTTGTTGTTGTTGTTCTTCTTCTTCTACTTCTTCTTCTTCTTCTTCTTCTTCATCTTCTTCTTCTTCTTCTTCTTCTTCTTGTTCTTCTTCTCCTTCTTCTTCTTCGTCATGACCATGATACGGTACATCATAGACATAAATTGTTGGGGCTTTATTTAAATTAGCAGCCCATGCAAGGAAACCCGCAACATGATCATCGTTTTCCAAACGATAAATACGATCGTCGTTATTTAACTTGTAAGCAATTGTCGTCATACCAATTGAATTGACAACTTCACATTTGTAGCATGCATACTCAAGCAACTTCGAAAGCGTCATTGTGGATGACACCTTGACCGGATGAACCGGTTGATCAGTAACATACTCCCATGTTTGATTAATTAATTGCCACGAACCCCCACCAGAAATATGCAACTTAATTTTATAACTTGAACAACTCATGATGTAAATCAAAGAAACAAGAAAATGAAAGTTTGAATAAAATGGTTGTTGGTAGAAAATTCAATATGTAAATCAATGAGAAAGTGTGGTTTTAATTGAAAGAGAAAGTAACTCTTATAGATAGAAAATTCAAATTGTTTTACAATTATTAAAAAAAATTGATTGAGTGCAAACAAAATAAATCTGATAAAAGGGAGCCTTGTACATCTTTGATTGTAAGTATTTTTGTACTTTTGTTGTACAAAGCTTTGGTCATTTGTGGTGGACATGAAACATTTATCAAATAAATCCAATAAATTTATTAGTTTTATCAAATAAATCCAGTAAAAAATTCGTGTTATATCAAATAAATTAGGTAAATAATTAGGGTTTTATCAAAAAATGATTAACTGTGGTAAAAAGGGTATTTAAGGGCATTTAACGGAGGTTTTAGGAAAATTAACGGAGGTTTAAACAAAATTAACGGAGGTTTTAGGAAAATTAACGGAGGCTTAAACAAAATTAACGGAGGTTTTAGGGTGTTTACCGGAGGTTTAAAGGTAAATTAACGGAGGTTTAAGGAATTAACGGAGGTTTAAGGAATTAACGGAGGTTTAATTGAAAATTAACGGAGGTTTTCTAAATTAACGGAGGTTTAAGTGAAATGTTTGACCGTTGACTGAGGGGAATCTCCGAAATTAACGGAGGTTTCCCTCAAAACCTCCGTTAAAAAACATCAAAACGACGTCGTTTTGCCCTGTGAAATGTTTGACCGTTGACTGAGGGGAATCTCCGCAAATTAACGGAGGTTTCCCTCAAAACCTCCGTTAAATATCATTAAAACGACGTCGTTTTGCAACATTACAATGTTTGACCGTTGACTGAGGTGAATCTCCGCTAATTAACGGAGGTTTCCCTCAAAACCTCCGTTAAAAATCATTAAAACGACGTCGTATTTGGACTTCCGTTAATTAACGGAGGTTTTCAAAAAAATTAACGGAGGTTTTGGCCATTTTTGTCAACTGAGGAGAGAGATGGTTACCATGCACAATTTTTTTTTTTAAAATGGCCATTTCTGCCAGTTTCCCAATTTGAACTTGAGATATGGAGATTTTTTTGAATTTGAATTTTAGTCAAAACATGGGAAAGAAAATATAGAAACATGAAGTAGGTGGCAGATGTTTATAGGTGAAACATTGATTAAATGAACTTGTTATTTTATATATGAACTTGTTATGTTGATATAATCTGCATCTAAATAAGGAAGTCAGAACACTTCAGAAAAGTCAAAAAATGAGTTATTACCCAAAACAACATTGTTTTATTAATCCCAAATAATCCCTAAATAATATTGGTTTATATTATTTTTGTATCTCATCAAATATTTTCATAGGTGTTTGGGATTGCTTATAAAAACAACTTATTGACTTATTTCGGGTGTTTGCATAAACTTATACTGGTGTCAAACCGAGAATAAGAAGTTTTTAAAGTAGTTAAACCATTCTAACCTATCAAAAATTAATAAACACTTTTGTAGAAAAACAATAAGTTATTTCAAATAAGCAATCCCAAGTCTGTCGCCGGTGGAGTATATTATCATGTTCCAAAACTCCATTTTTCCGGCAAAATCCCAATGGCTACACCACTGAGAGAGACTCGATGTAAAATATCAACACAAACAGCCTTAGAAAAAGATCTCAAAAAGCCGAAAGCGGTCACCAAATCATAGCAAATACCCACAATCCTATAACCGAACATTGTTGGTCATGGTTACTTGCTAACCTATGCCATGTAATCAAAAATTTAAATCAAAAGAATATGTTTTTTCAAAATACAATGTTCAAAAAGCACGTTACTGTAATGAAGTATAAAAAATATCACGAAAGTATGTTGTTATTTTCTACATTTAACCCTATTAAAATCAACAAACTTTTTTTTTACATTTTAAGACTCTAACCGCATTGTCACAATGTCACCATCTACTACAAACATTTTCAATTTTGTATCGAAACTTGGTATTACTACTTTTACGAAAGGAAATCTCATTTTTTATGCTTACTATAGATCCAACATATTTCTTGATTAAGCTTGGTTTTTACGTGTTTTTACCCTTTTTGGCTTGTTTTTGCATTTGTCGAATATTTATGGGCTTCCGGATCAACTTACTCGAGTGAATAGAAGGGGCATATTTATGAATCAATCGTTCTTCTTTTGTTTGAGAACTTTATCTTTGTATGGATCAGCACTATATGCATACATTTGAAATATTGAGAAAAATATCATCTCCACAATCACCAGTCCATTTTGCAGTGCTTGCTGGATATGTGCTACATCCGGTAACTGTTGATGAGACTTGATTATGTCCATTGCCACCAAAACACTAAACAACACTCCCTGCAAATAATAATCTAAAGACTTTAGGAAAACTCAAGGTTGTATATTGCTCTGATAAATAAAACTCGTACAAGAGAGGGATTTAAATACAAGAAGCTAAACTAGATAAGGAAACAATCTACATTATCAATAGGAATTATTCTGGAGATAATCCCTTTTTATAGTCTATCTCTATATTGGAAAGATATCTCAATCTTTTCCTTTTCTTTCGAACTTATCTACACTCCCCTCAAGCTGGATGGTATATGTTATACAATCCAAGCTTTCCCTTTAGTTTATCAAATGAGGGCATACTCAATGCCTTGGTGAGAATATCAGCCACCTGTTGGTTGGTGGAAATGTAGGAGATCTTTAGAATTCCATGTTTGATCTTCTCCTTAATGAAATGTCTGTCAATTTCCACATGTTTAGTCTTATCATGATGAACAGGATTGTGTGTCATTGAAATGGCAGCTTTATTGTCACACCAGATAGACATCGGTTCTTTTACTCGGATTTTTAGCTCTCTTAGCAACTTTCTTAACCAAAGAGCTTCACATATTCCTAGAGTCGTGGCTCTTAATTCAACTTCAGCACTACTTCTTGTTTCTTGCTTCGCCAACTAACAAGGTTTCCAAAGACATAGGAACAATACCCAGATGTAGATCGCCAATTACTTAGAGAACTTGCCCAACTTGCATCAGTAAAGATTTCAACTTTTCGATCTTCCTGTTTTTTAAATTGCAAATCGTGGCCTGGAGTACCTTTCAAATATCTTAGTATTCGATAAACTGCATCAAGATGACACTGGAATGGTGAGTGCATAAATTGGCTCACGTAGTTTACTGCATACGTGATATCAGGTCTGGTATGTGCTAGGTAGATCGGTCGACCAACAAGGCGCTGAAATCTCCCCCTGTCGACTGGAACCGTAGAGGTATCGCCCAGTTTGAGATTTGGGTCCATTGGAGTAGAGACTGGTCGAGAGCCCAACATCCCAGTCTCTTTTAGTAAGTCCAAGGTATACTTGCGTTGAGACAAACTGATCGTAGATCTGGAGCGTGCAATATCCATGCCTAAGAAATACCGGAGTGTGCCAAGGTCTTTCATTTCGAAAGATTTAGCTAAGTGAGCCTTAACCTTAGTGATAGCAACTGCATGATTCCCTGTGATGATGATATCATCCACATAAACAATGAGAATGGCAATCTTTCCATGATCATGAAGGTAGAAGAGAGTATGATCGGCATTGGCTTGGTGATATCCAAATTGTTTAACCGTGGAGGTGAAGCGATCAAACCAAGCCTTTGGTGATTGTTTCAAACCATAGATTGCTCTCTTAAGACGACACACTTTAGGAGGACCAGTCGGACCATGAAACCCGGGAGGTAAGTCCATATAGACTTCCTCATGGAGCTTTCCATTAAGAAACGCATTCTTTACGTCAAGCTGATAGAGGGGCCAATCAAAATTGGCAGCAAGAGACAATAAAACACGAATAGTATTAATTTTTGCCACTGGAGCAAAAGTCTCCTGGTAATTGATGCCATATGTTTGTGTGTAGCCTTTAGCTACTAAGCGTGCCTTGTACCGTTCAACCGACCCATCACTCTTGTATTTTACTGTGAATACCCAACGACAACCCACGGGTGGCTTATCACGAGGCTTGTCAACGACGACCCATGTTTGATTTTTTTCAAGGGAACGCAGTTCATCAAACACAGCAGCCCTCCACTTAGGGTCTTTTAAGGCCTCCTGAATATTCTTTGGTTCCTCAATTATAGACATACTGGAAACAAGTGCTCGCATAGATGTAGTGAGTTTTGCATAACCCAAAAAGTCAGAAATAGGATGTTGTGTACAAGAGCATGTACCTTTTCGGGTTGCAATTGGTTGATCAAGATCTGATGACGAGGGCAACTCAGGTTGTGCATCAGGCTTCGGCTTGACTTGTTTCCTTTGGCTGTATGTAATTGGGTAGAAGGCAGGAGGTGAGGTTGTTTCTTGCATCATAGGTGATGGAGAAAGCGGAGTGGAATCTTGTGTATTTGTACCTGTAGACGGCTGTGTTTCTGTTGGAGGTGGGGTTTCGGTTGGAATAGGAGTCGGGGCCGACGAGGAGGATGAAGAATCAGAATCCCAAAAATGCTCCCACCCTGGAGAGTGAATTGAAGCTGGTGGTGGCTGTTCCAGATGAGAAGAATGTGGATAGTAGAATTGGTTCTCATGGAATGTGACATCATGAGAAACATAATATTTCTTCTCAGTGGGATCATAACATCTATAGCCCTTTTGGAATGAAGAGTGCCCTATAAAGACACATTTGATACTCCTAGGATCAAGTTTGGAGCGGTTGGGATGGTGATTGTGTACAAAAGCGGAGCACCCAAAGACTCTTAAATCAAGATTGTTTGATATGGGGTAATTTGGAAAGGATTTATGGAGAACCGAGAAGGGTGTTTGGTAGTTTAGTACTCGGATGGAAGTCGGTTGATGAGATAGCAAGCAGTAAGAATTGCATCACCCCAAAAGGATTTAGGTGTATGGCTTTGGAATAATAAGGCTCGGGCTACTTCTAACAAGTGACGGTTTTTTCGCTCGGAAATCCCATTTTGTTGGGGTGTGTTGACACATGAACTTTGGTGTATGATGCCATTTTTGGTAGTGAAGGCAGACATGGCAGAATTAAAATACTCCGTTCCATTGTCGGTACGCAGGATTTTAATTTTTGAATCATACTGTATAATATTCGTGTCCCTTTAACTCGTACAAATCGCGCATAACATTTTTGTACCTTATGTTTACCCGACTTGTACCTCAGACTAAATTGTGAAGTACTATCATACAAGGGGTCATATAGGTACAAAATGAAACTTAACTTAACCTAAATTGTTAAGTTTATGTCTACTAGGGCATAAAGTTGATAGTCTAGACTTGAAGGGTTAAAACCGTCAAATGCCTAAACTCTCAATAATTATAAAAGAATAAGTATATTGAGAAATTTTATAAATCATCATCTTCTTCTTAATCTGCTTATGACCGACTTCATGACCTCCCTCTCTAAAAAATTTCTTATCTAAAATACTCTCAAGTTACTAAGAGAATTAATGAACTAAACACAAATTCGGAATCATCTCTTCAAATCCTTCATAGAGATGTAATTTTTCTTTCATTTTTATTAAGTTTGGGTATGTTAGGATTGTTGTGTTAACTTCCAATTGTGTATATGTTTATGCCTTGGATTAGTTTAGTATTGCTAAGTTGTGTAATTATATAGATGTAGAAGCTTAGAATGGGTAAAATTGATCAAGTTATAAAAATGGTTAAATTATGTTTTCAATATAGTTATAATTGGTGTTTATGTTTAACCGCACACCAAGTGTTCGGTTAAATGTTTAAAAGGAGCAAAATTGTGTCATTAAGCTTAAAGTCTTAACCATTAAGCTCCTTTGTAATTTTTAGTATGTTAGATATGTTTTGAGTCATTTAAGTGTTGCAAAATATGAGGATTGAATCATTAAAATGAATTGGTGAAAAATGAGGAAATTGATAATTTGGACAGCCCCTTCTACAGTACTTTGATGGTTCGTAACTCTCAAACTGCACGTCCAAATAAGCTCATGTTTTCCAGATATAAAGGTCTTACCATAGACTACAACCGTTATGAAGAGTCGAGAACCTAGTTGCGACTCTAAGTGGCTCAAAACAGTGCGTTTACAGGGCTGTTTGGGGCAGTTTGGGCTGTTTGTGTACATACGGCTTAATAGATGCTGTTTTGGTTAAGTCGTATCTCATAGATGGAGCATCCAAATGAGTTGATTCCAAAGCCATTAGACTCATAAGAATTCATTCTACAAGTTTCATTAAGATTATAAAACCTAGATTAACTTCTAAATAGGGTGAAAATAGTCAAAAAGAAGGGGTCCGGAAGCTGTTGGAATGGAACCATATAAGCTTAAAATTGCGTTTAAGTTCTGGAATTATATATATAGCTGTACTTCTTGATATATAAGTTGTTTAGGGTCATCAGGACTTAAGTAATCTTACTAAGAACATGTATTTTATGGTTTTCAAATAATGACCCGTTTATGTATTCGTTAGGCACACGGGCGAGGCAACTTGATCGTGAATCCTTATAATCGTGCGTTAATTGTCAAAATTGATCAAGGTACGGATATCATATTTTACTTGACACGGGGATAGCCATTTGTATAAGGCTTCCTAATCCGAATACGTTAATTCCAAATTCCCTTTATATTTGGTAATATTATGGAACTTTGTTTATCTCCGAAATTTGATGTACACTCTTATTTAAGTATTGTTCACTTGAATTGTGAAATAGTATCGTTTGTAAACTTTTTCCTATAGACTCAATATTGGGAGCACCGGTATTGAGATGCTTCCATGGTGGCTACAACTATCATGGCGTCCTCCATGATATATTGACTTGACTTGGTACCGGTCAATTAGAGGGCGTATGGATCGATCCTAGGAAATTGATTGGATAATAATTATGGTCGTGGTTAAATCCACGGAGAGGATTGCTTGTGTTGTGCTCGCACCCCTTTCCTCACTGACGCCCGAATGGACTGATCATCCTTTGGGAACAACGTATCCTCGTGATACGGTTTGGTCTTCGGACCTTTGATATGCCTTCGGACTATTTGTTGCCTAAATTTCTTTCTTAATTAACGTTATGAATTCCCTTTTGAAATTGTTATCTCATTGTAATTATTGGATTATTATTATCTGTTCACTGAGCGTTCAGCCGAGTTTTCTTTTTCCTCGGCAGGTACTTGACTTAGCAGGGATGTTGGGGTGAGGGCTACGGAGATAACATGTCTGAAGATTAACCATTATCTACTTTTGATAAACTTTTAAGGGTTAATATAAACGTTATATACTTGTATTTTGAAACCGTATTTTGTTACTCGTTATCTCCGATATGGTTATGTAAATATTATGTTAGTTGCTCTGCTTTAGTCATCTATTGTTCATAATTGTCCTAAAACCAATTGTGGCATCTTCCGTCTTGAACCACACGGGACGGGGGTGTTACATACTGTGTAAGTATCATTGCATAGAATTTTTCAAACACACCAACAACTTCAGTTTTGTCTTTTAACAAATAAATCCAACATACACGAGAATGGTCATCAATAAAGGAAAGAAACCACCTTTTTTGTGAAACAGATGGGATTTTAGACGGTCCCCATACATCACTATGAATAAGAGAAAACGGACTTGATGCACTATATTTATGAATAGGAAAAGAAATTCGAGTATGCTTTGACTTTTGACAAACTTCACAAGTAAAAACATCAAAATTTCTAAACAATGAAGGAAATAACTTTCTTAAATATGGAAAACTAGGATGACCAAGTCGTTGATGAAGGAGATCAATTTTGTTGTGACGATTAAGGGTAGTAGATCCATGAACAAGGAAACTGAAGGTAGGTTTATGTGGAAGGTAGAAGTACAAGCCGCCAACCTGTTTAGCACAACCAATCGTCTTCCTCGCCAGCAGATCCTGAATAAGACACACGGTTTCAGAAAAATTAGCTATGCATTTAGATTGATGGGTAAGTCGGCGGACCGACATAAGATTGTACGATAGACTAGGTACAAAAAACACATCATGAAGAGTTAAATAAGGTGAAAGCTTGACAATGCCGATTCCTTCAACCAGTGCTGATGAGCCATTGGCAACTGTAACCATCCGCTTATCTGGACATGTTACTAAAGATTTGAAAAGAGATTTGTTACCAGACATGTGTTCTGTTGCGCCATAATCCACAATCCATAACTCACCATTATTAGTTTGTTTGGCGACCATAAGTGCGGTTGAGGAGTTTAGGAGTTGTCCTATTTGATCAAGTCGGGCCTTAGAGAATACTGCATCCGTTGAGGAGGATGGTCCAGATTTAGAGTTTGCGGAGGGGCCTTTGTCTGTAGTGCGTTGGCTTCGAGGAACCCAATCAGCAGGCTTGCCATGAAGTTTCCGGCAGGTACTTTTTGTGTGATGAGGGCGCTGGCAATGATCACACCAAAGAGATGGCTTGCGAGGTCCACGGTTATGATCAAACATGGCAGAAAATTCAGCTCCGTTTTCAGGAATAGTTGGATTCAACATTGTTTTCTTACGATGTTCTTCTTGACGAACTTCAGCAAATATAACATCAATTACCGGAAGGGGTTTCATGCTGAGGATGCGTCCACGAACATCATCAAGTGAGGGATCAACACCAGCAAGAAAATCGTAAGTTCTTTCTTTGGTAATCATCTTTTTGTATAAGTCAGCATCGGTTAGATTTTTCCAATCGGGATGAGAAAAAAGATCAAGTTCTTGTCAGATCTTGGTTAGGGTATTGAAATAGGCTGTAACATTACCAGATTCTTGTTTCAGATTTCGAGCCCTAGTTCTTAGTTCGAACATCTGTGAAGAGTCTTCAAGATCTGAATAGGCCAGGGCTACCGCATCCCAGATGGATTTGGCAGTAGGATAGAGCAGATAGATTTCTGCAATATTGTCTTGCATAGAGTTGATGAGCCAGGCCATAACCATGGAGTTATGTATGTCCCATTCGGTAAAACTGGGATCAGTAGATAATGGCTTCTTAACGGATCCATCAAGGTATCCGAACTTGCCTTTACCACGAATGACAAGTTGAATAGATCGAGACCATTGGAGGTAATTCGATCCAGAAAGCTTAAAGCTTGTAATGTGAAGAGAAAGGTTGTTTTCTTGATTAGCGGAGGTAGGGTTATGGGTTGATGATTTTGATGAGTCGGCAGTTTTTTCAAAGTCGGACACCATGATGATTTTTTCCGGCTAAAGTCTCTAGAGCTCTAATACCATAAAGACTTTAGGAAAACTCAAGGTTGTATATTGCTCTGATAAATAAAACTCGTACAAGAGAGGGACTTAAATACAAGAAGCTAAACTAGATAAGGAAACAATCTACATTATCAATAGGAATTATTCTGAAGATAATCCCTTTTTATAGTCTATCTCTATATTTGAAAGATATCTCAATCTTTTCCTTTTCTTTCGAACTTATCTACATAATCGTATTAGCTTTTCTTTTTCTATAAAATAATTTCAAAGTGGCCTGTTTGTTACCAGCTTATTCAGTCAGCTATACATGACTGTTTGGTAGTGGCTTGTTTAGTAAGTTTTTTCCAAACTTGTCCTCAGTTAAAAAACAAGTCTATGAAAAAAGTCAAAAACCAATCCAAACGAAAACCTTCCCAATTTATACGGGTAAATTAATCCACACAGACAGCTTTATCCATACAGGACTTAATGAAAAACCAAGATTCCCAAATATATCCTGACATCCTATTCTAACACTTTTACATGCACAGTTATTTGGTCCTATAAAGTAGCTTATTAAGACATTTAGACATCTACGGTGTCCTAAAAAACAGATTTCGTTGTAGTGAGGTGGTAGGGGCTGAGAACTCATAAGATTTTTTCAAAGGTGTTCTTAAAAACTTGTTAGGATGCCTAAATACATCCTCACATCCTATTTTAACACCTTCACATCACAATTACTTGGTCCTATAAAGCAGTTCATTAAGACATTTAGGACCTGTCTCTGTCTGTTAGCAGACTAACAAGCTCAATGGGACTCACAGCTTATTCGGTCAGCTATACATGACTGTTTGGTAGTGGCTGAATGATATAGAAAGTGACTTGTTCAGTAAGCTTCTAGGGGGAGCTTTATGCAGAAAGCCAACTTTTTCCAATCTTGTCTTTCCCAATTAAAAGAGACCTCCTTCCATCCATGAAAAACCCCTCCCAATCTATAGACAGGTTAATCTACACGGACAATTTTATCCATACAGGACTTGATGGAAAACCCACCAAACAGTCCCTAAGGCACTATTTGGTTGGTTTTCCTTTATGGATAAAGTTGCTTATTCAGTTCTATGGGGAAAACTTTATGCAGAAAGCCAAGTTTTTTTCCAAACATTGTCCTCTCAATTAAAGAACACGATCCCTACATCTATGGAAAAACCCTCCCAAACAAAACCTTCCGAATCTATACAGACAGATTAATCCAAACAGACAGACAACTTTATCCATACAGAACTTAATGGAAAACCAACCAAAAACAGAGAAGTGTACCTGCCAAAAACAGAAGAAGACGATCCCTTTGACACATAAGAATTTGGCAAGAGGATTATGAGGTGCCAATTCTTTAGCAAATACATGGTAGAAGATCATGAGGGCATATAACGCCAATGAAACCGATACGTTCAAGATCATGGTAAATGTCCAGCTAAGCCAATCAGGGTATACCTCAAGGAGTTGAAGAACTATCATTAAAACCGAGCATACAGGTCGAATTACTACGAACTGCCATGTCCAATACTTTAGGAGTTTCAGTTTGTGATGGTTTAGATAGACTGTGTGAGGCTGCAATTCATATAATATAATCGGTCAGTAATAATGTTTCATATCTATTTCTCTATTTATATTCAAATTAACTTCTTTTATCTGCCAATCTTTAAGTGAATTACTAAACATTACAAGTTGTGTGCTTAATTGAACATTTTCCTTGTTTTGCATGTGATTCTAGAGTAATACTACAACACACACACATACACACACATATATATATATATATATGGAAAAGATCCAGAGAGAACCTTGAATAAAAAAAACTAGAGAGCCACAAAACAGAGAGAATATATATGATAGTGAATATATATATATATGTGTAGGAGATAAAAACCGCAAAAAATATGAAAAACTGAAGAACGCCCTATGTTCATATGGAGGGTATGCACATGTGCATACAAGTAATTTGTGAGCAATTTCTGTGGGGAGCTTTATGCAGAAAGCCAAGTTTTTTTTCAAACCTGTCCCTCCCAATCATAAACATACCCCTTCCATCTATGAAAAACCCTCCAAAACAAAAACCTTCCCAATACTTACAGACAGATTAATCCATACATGCAGCTTTATCCGTACATGCTTAATGGAAAACCAGCCAAACAAATCCTTAGAGTTTCATATAAGCTAGACTTGGACCATTTCTCCTCAATAAATGTTGAAACATCCCTTCTCTCACAGACAAAATGAACAAAATTGAAAACTTACTTGGAAAAGAGTCATTGGAAAGGAATGATGAATGGCTCTTCCCTTGATCTCATCAGGTACTATATTCTTACTCATAGATATATCCAAGTAAGTGTACAACAACGCCAAGAACTTAGCCATCACCTACAATAAACAATAAGATTGACTTAAAGAGAAGAGTTGAAGCATTTCCCACATCTCATGTGTTAAAGACTTAGGGGCTGTTTGACAATTGCTGAATGATTAAGTGGTCAGAATGATTAAGAAGCTCTTGCGATATAGTACAAAATGAAATGTACTTGTTTGGTAATTGTTCATAATGAAATCAAGGCTCTGAATGGTTAAGGGAGACCCAAGATACAAAATCATTCATAGGGTTTTGGAACCAATAAAAGGCGGACCTTTTCTTTGCCAAGCAGGATTCACCTCTTAACGATTCAGAGGTTTGCCTCTTAATGGAACTGTTTAAGAGGTAAACAAACAACCCCTTAAAGTGACACAAAAAGGTGTTGGGTTCTCACCAAACCCTCGTAGCATTCTTTAATGGAGTCGAGTAACTCGAAAAAGGTTTCACTGCCACGAAATACAAGCAATCCAACATAGGAGTCGATAGCATAGATAGGGGCCATGAGGATGATAACTATGATTGCCTTTTGTTCCTTGGGTTTCTTCCAATGAAGAAGATGGTCAAGAAGCAACTTCAATGATAAAATGATTGTAATCAGTACACATGCTGCTGAACCGATTAGAGTTTTCTCTTTATGGTTCATCTTTAGAGTTTTATCATAAATGTTGCTTGCTAGCTTAGCTGCTTGGAAGCCCAGAACTACGGATCTGCACAAAATAAAATAGTATATGATGTAATGTTATATCAACAATATAGTTGGCGGATAAATGATTTTTTTGGGTAGAATTCACTCTCAAAAGATAGCTCAAAGGAGCATGCCCAAATCACACACACATACATAGAGGAAAGTTCAAATGCGAATTTAAATCTGGTTGTGAACTTGAGGACAAACGAGAGTGCGACACGTGTCTGTATCTAGATTATTCAGACATAATAAATACTATATTCAGTCTGAATATTTCTTTGATTATTGACACGTGTCGCGCTCTCATTTGTCCTCACGTTCACAACCAATTTGAGTTTCATATACACACACACAGACACATGAGGAAAGTTCGTTAGGAACCCGAGAACCGCCCACAACATGCCACGTGTCCCTCTTCAAGATGAATATTCATCGTGATTAACACAATCAAGATAATTTATTCATCATGAATAACATATTTAATAGGTTTATGCCATGAAATTTTGAAGTTTCTTGATCTAACCAACTAGATCTTCATCTTCTAGACTGTTTGGAAGGAGAACTCATTTTCATTTCATCTTGTCATCTTTGATTGCTTTTTAAAACATCTTTTTAACTTAACTACAATGGTCTGTGTCTTTTGAACGATTATGTATAAAGAATTAAAGACAAAAGGCAATCACAAGCAAATGATCGACTCAAATAATCTTCAAACAACTGGTTAAGGTATTTGTTTGTGCTTATAAAAAACAACTTATGATTTTCACAATAAGTGCTTATCAACTTATGTGGTACCACACCGGAGTTTTAAAAAAAATGTTTGGATAGGCTTATTGCGGTTCCACACCGGAATAAGTCAATAAGTTGTTTAGTGTTTGGCAAAAAAGTGCTTATATATGCAAAATGGTAAAATAGATCATAATAAGTCATGTCATTTTTGACTTATCAAAAACTCATTTTCACCGGTGGGGAACCGGTATAAGCTGTTTTTCTTTTTACCCATCCAAACACTAAAATTAGCTTTTCACCGGTATAAGTTAATAAGTTGTTTTGATAAGCCCAAACAAACACCCCCTTACTTCACAAATGTTACATTAATATTGCAGATGGAAACTTTTCAAATCAAAACCTAACAAAATGCAGAACGTAAATCAAGCATATCATATCCACTTTCCCACACGATTACTCCTAAAAATTAGCCATCAAAACACTTCGTATTTCCAATTTTCTTCCCAATTTTGTAACAAATCGAAATTTGAAACTAAGATCAACAAGAGATAATGAATAAGGATTGAATTAAAACGATAATTGATAAACATAGATTCAAAAAAAGCGCGGGGAATACCTTTTATGTCGAACGTCGATTTCGAAATCAAAGCGATCCACCGATCATTGAAGAACATTACGTACACATTGATGAGTTTAGGTGGTCCATAATTGAATATTACGATTAGAAAAAATCCTTTGCTAATTTTAGTGCAGAATTTTTATGTTAAAATGAAAATTTTGATTGAAGAACGTAGTTAAAAAAAAATTGAATTTTTACAAGTAAAATTGCTATTTTAAGTCAATTTATCTGAGGAATCCAAATATTTTTATTTAATCATTTAGAAATATAACCGAATACAAATGTAATATTTTTTTGGAAAGGGTATCCTAGGCGTGCTTAGACTAATCCCTGACAATTTTAATATTGCTAAAGCATGCAGCCCTGAGATAATTCCCCAGTGGCCACAAGTTGTTTGCGCCTGGATTCGAACCTGGGGTATATGGGTTATCTAGCTCCATCCCCCACAAGCCTTAACCAGTACGCCACAAGCCTTGTGGTTTAATTACGTTTTTCATTCTTATGGTTTGTTAAAAATTATGGATTTTGTCTTCTGTGATTTGTAATTTATTTCTATTTTCGTTCCTAAGGCCAAAACACTACTTGTAAGTTGTAAGTACGAAGGACTAAAATAAAAATGAATTGTTAACCATACAGACGAAAAAAGTAATAAATTTTAAGTAAATCATAAGAACCAAAAGAGTAAAGACTTGTAAAACATACGAAGAAAAACTGTAATTTTAAAACCATAAAAACGAAAAAGAAAAAGAAAATTCAACAAACCATACGGATTAAAAACGTAATTTACTCTTTAATTTAATTAATTAGGTGCACAATTATTTATAAATCCAATAATTCGTATAAACTTATAAACCAGTTTTTTTAATTTTATAACAGTTACAGAAAAAACACTTTGTGCTTTATTTTCTATATTTAATCTTCAAATAAATCGTTACAGAATAAGAACCAAATCGATCTTTGACGATATAAGATACCAAAAACCACATTCGGCTTTGTCTTTACGATCACAATACTCCGTTCAGCGGCGGATTTAACAAGGTCCCACCATAATCCCGTGCCACCAATGGTCTCATCCATCGGTCCGTTAATTTTTTTTTTTACCACCCTTAACGGTGCTACCACTGTAATTCTTTATATGCCATAACTTGTCGACTCTGCCACTTGCCACTGAACTCCATTCGATCATCTTCCTCGTGGATGTACGAGTTGAGAAAACACACCACTCGTGGTACCATCGGGCCCACCATTTTCGGTCCTGAAATCGTCACCATCGATCATACTCACACTATTATTGTTATTATTATTATCAAGTGGTTCGATTGGACTCAACACGATCCCCCGGATATGGTTCATGCTACTATCTTCCGGTTCCAATAAAGCCGATGACGTCTCTTCGAGCTGCAACGCGTATTCCAACGTCCACAAAACGTCGCCCATCGACGGCCGATCCGCACCGTATTCCGCCAAGCATTTCTCGGCTGTCTCACCATATTTCTTCAACGATGCCGGATTCACTTTTCCGATAAGATTTTGGTCCATAATTTGATCCAAATTCCCTCTTTTTTGCCACGTTAAAGCCCACTCGGCGATGTTCACTTGATCTCTCGGAAGAACAGGATTTAAAGCCGGTCGGGTACACAAAACCTCCATCAAAACGACCCCGAATGAATACACGTCGGATTTTTCCGTCAATTGTTGTCGTCGGAAATATTCGGGATCTAAATACCCGAAACTACCCTTCACGGCGGTGCTGACGTGGGTTTGGTCGAGGGCGGGTCCCGCCTTCGACAAACCGAAGTCGGCAACTTTTGCGACGAAATTCTCGTCCAACAAAATGTTGGTGGTTTTCACGTCCCGGTGTATCACACACTGTGACGCACCGGTATGGAGGTAATGTAAGCCCCTGGCGGCCCCTATACAGATCTCCAGTCGCTGCTTCCAAGACAGCGACGGAAGATCTGTACCGTAAAGATGGCTCCGTAGGGGCCCGTTTGCCATGAACTCGTAAATGAGAATCATTTCCGATCGTTCATCGCAATAACCAATGAGCGAAACGAGATGACGATGTCGTAGCTTCGATAACATCTCGATCTCCGTTCGAAACTCCGCTAGACCTTGTTCCGATCTCGGGTTTCCACGTTTTACCGCTACGCGGGTCCCGTCTTCCATCGTTCCTTTGTAAACCCGCCCGAAACCGCCGACTCCGAGCAACAAACTTTCGTCGAATTTATTCGTAGCTTCCATAATTTCTTGAAAACTAAAATTCCTCCCGAGATTACACGAAGCCAACGAAATGCAACTTTGGGTCGTCGACATTTTCGTCATGGTGACGGAATTCCCATATAACGGAAGCGGAAGCCACGGTTTCGTACGATCCGTTTTTTCCGACCCACGACCCGCCTTCCGACAATAACACAAACCCAAAAGAATCACCGCCACCACCACCGCCGCCACCGCCAGAACTGCCGCCAGAACCACCCCGATCTTCTTTTTCCGGCTAACCGGAAAAACCACCAAATCACCCACCGGCGAAACCCCATCTAAGCTTCGAGCTCCGTTGCTGATCTTCAAGATTTCAAGACCGTTAAGAATCGCGTTCGCTTCATCCGCATCCGGTTCCGGGCCCACACTAACCGTTAAAGTATTTGAATCATCGGTCGAATTCACGACGAAATCTTTATAAACCGGAACATCCAAGTTACCGGTTATGCTCGAAAGATCCAAACTAGCGTAAGCATTATCGGAATTTATATACAAATTGAACACGAGAGTATTCAACGAAGTGCTAACGATATCGCAAAAATGAACCCGAATAAAATATGCGAAATCGGGATCAACCGGAAGAACCCAAGTGACGTTAAAGTTCAAATTCGCCACATTTGCATCCCCCATCGTTTGAGCTGTTGCATAAACCCAATTCGGCGCGATTTCAGGCGTCAAATTATCGGGATACTTCACAAACGAAGGATTTATCGATACATTTGCAGCCGAGCTATTAACGTGAAGATATTTCTCATCGTTTTCCCACGTTCTTCCTAACGTATCGTTTTGCGGAGTTAGTTTCGGCCCGCCCATATTCAATCGGTAGACGGTTTCGAATGCCAGCTCCGCCAGCCCGTTAACCGGGTTGGACGGAGATATCCCGACGGCTTGATCAGGGATCAAGCCGTCGGGAATCGAAACAACTTCGATCGCGTTTACAAACGCGATCGAGTTGTTTGACGGGATGAACTTCAGAAGCAATGTGTTTGTTGTCACGTTGATCGAAAACTCTTTTGAAACGAATGAAGAACCGTTGGGTCTTTCGAAACTGTAACTGTTTAAGAGGACGAAGCTTTCGGTGACTATGGTGAACGAGGCCGAATCGAGGTTGTGGCCCGGGATCGGGTAAAAATGGAGTCGGATCCAATGTCGACCTTGTTTTCGGATCTCGAATTCGTAGGTCGAAGTGGCGGTGAAAACTCGAGCGGATTGGTGGATTGGTAATGGAACAGTGGAATTCGATTCGATTGGATTTGAATTTTGCGGGTTTTTGAGATGAAATGATGAATCTGGAATATAAATTTGGCCAAGAAATGTGATATTTTGTGAAGAACCACAAGAAATCAAGTAATTATCAGCAGGAATGAATGAAGAAGAAGATGAACTATGAAGATATAAAGATAGAAGAACAACAAGAACCCTAAACCCTAAATTCAAGAGACTCATTTTCTTGAAAACCCTAGATCCGAAATTCCCAAATTTAACAGAAATCGGAGCTCATAATTCGAATACCCAGAAAATGTAGATGAATCAAGAACAAGAATAGAAGAAACCCAGATAAAAAAAAACTGGACTTTTAACCCTAAAACACTAAAATTGGATCAAAATGAAGCTGATTAGATCTTCAAGATTCAAGAATTGAAGAAACCCAGTTCAAAAAACTCGATTTTTAACACTAAAACACCAAAACTGGATCAAATCGAAGCTGATTAGATGAATCAAGAACAAGAATTGAAGGAACCCAGTTCAAAAAACTCGATTCTTAACCCTAAAAACACCAAAATTGGATCAAAATGAAGCTGATTAGATCTTCAAGATTCAAGAAAATGACCAGTTGGGTGTTTCAATTTGATACCAAAAACCCAAAAAAAAGATTTGAACAAAATAGTGTTGGATTTCTGCAAATCTAGATGGGTTTGGATTGAATTTGAATGTGAAGACGCCATGAATGATCCCCATTGATAAAGGTGGAAGGTTTTTGAGTGTAGTTTAGAGTCACAGCTCTTTCCAGGCTGCCATAAGAACAAGGGGGGTGGGTGGACCCACAAACAATCTGGAAAAAATCAAGAAGGAAATCTATGATTCAATCAAAACAGCTGGTTGTATCAAATCATTTTACAAGTGATTTCATTTAATTATAATTAGATGATATGGGTAAAGTATCTTTGATTTGGATGAGTATTATATTAATATGGAAAGCACCATGAAACTTCTGCTACTCACTTGTTTTTTAATTTATTTATTTTATTATTATAATCAAGATATATTATCATGACATCTCCCAACATCAGGGTAAAAATGTCATTTTACTGGTTTGGAAAGATGGGAATTTTACTTGGAAAATTCCTTCAAATGTTCATTCCACACGTTTAAATTGGTCTCCTAACTATTTCTTTTTTGGGTTGATCAAAATGTCATTACTTTCATAACATTCAGATCCGTAATATTGCCGACCTAGCTAAAATACAAAAAAAATCAAAATCAACTAGTTTACCGTCATAAATTGGGACCTAGGCAAATTGTAAATTTGTGTTGATTTTTTTTTTACTTTTTTAGCTAGATTCGTAACATTACGGATCTTGATATTACGGAAGTAGTGACATTTGTGTCAACCCAAGAGATAAATGGTTAACAGACCAATTTGAACGTGTGAAATGATCATATAACTCAGAGACTCACATTTTACTCTAGATGAGAGAGAGAGAGAGAGAGAGAAAAGGTATATATATGTTGTGTTTGTGTTCAAAAGGTATATGTATCGTGTGGTTTGAGATAGATCGATCATTAATGTTATTAGGACTCGTTATATTGGTTAGATGGTCTGAGGGATGAAATGAGATTGTTTGGTTTAGTTTGGTTTGTGTGATGTATTATTTGGACTTTCGGTCTTCCTTCACTTACATTTGAATCGAATCAAATTATAAAAGACTACTGTAATTTGCACCAAGAATCTTTAAGATGTTACGTACCCTAATGACAATCAATCTGATCAAGTTTGCAACTGAAGTCTTTAGCCATGGTCGTGTTTATATAAAAGTGTTTAAGATTCGGTTAAACCATACTATTTTGAAAATTCTCGAATCTGACTGGAAGTATAGTTCACCAAAAAGTAATCATAAATCTAACTTTGTTTCAGTTAATCTCAATTTACAATTAATTTCTGATCCAATTGAGCTCTATACACGAAACAAAACACTTTTTTCATTTGTAGTGGTTTGATGACATAATATAACGTTTATCCAAAAAACTAATATCGTATTTACACGAACAACACCATAAGAAAAATTTGTGGAAGCTTCAAAATTTCAACATAAAAATAAAGAATCTAGCATAACTCAGTCTTATTTGTATGTTTAAACAAGACAATTATATTAAAATGCAAATTAAGGTATTATATTTGAGGTCCCACTCAAATCGTACCTCATTATTGTGTTAAGTAGGGGTGAGCAAAGACAGGTACGTGACCAAAATTCAAAGAACCGGAACCGACGGTTTTTGGAATGAAGGAACCCGAACCGCTTACATCGGTTCTTTATATTTTGGAACAGGAACTGGTTTCCGGTACCGGGTATACAATGTCTAAAAAAAGTTCTAAGTTTTATATTTCATACAATAAAAAAAACAATTTTAAGTCTATTACAAAATATAAAGTAAACTTAAATAAAATAAATACAAACAAAGAAAATTAATACGATAAACAAAACAAATAATTATATAAATTAGAAACTTTTAAATCTCGACAGCAACAAAACGACTTCCAAAGCACTTTACATCAACATATTTAAATATAATCAATATAAAAGATAATTTTTGTTAAAACAAAAATAACGGGTACCTGTCGGTTCCAATTTTGGGTACCTATTGGGACCGAATACTCGGTCCGAAACCGGTCTCAGTGGGTACCCTGCAGTTAACGGTTCCAAAAAATAAGAACCAGAATCACAAAACCAGCCATTAATCGGTTCTGTATTTTAGGAACCGGAACTAATCATATTGGCTTCGATTCTAAAACTACAGTTTTAAAACGGTTCCAGTTTCAAAAGCAGATACACAATTTAGATGTTCACTCTAGTGTTAAGGGTCCAACCAGTCCAATATTACCTGTTTTCACTCGTATTAAAAAGCTATATATTTGACATGTTACCTAACTTTCCTAGATGTCTATTTTGCCACATGTAATTTATCCACAAAATCATTTAAAATCATTTTTGTATAGCCCCACATTTAAAACAATGTGTCCTGTGTATTTTGTTTGTTGACGGCGTTTGAAAAGGACCGTTTTCTTTACACTATTGGCTTCTTTGTTTTTTTTATAATCGAAATAGCTAGTTTGATTTTTTAATTAAAAAGTTCATTTATGCAACCAAAAGGGCCCGTTTGGTTGAAGGGATTTAAAGTGATTTGGAGGGATTGTGATTTCAATCCAATCCATTGTATTGGGGATAGTTCTCATATTACTGACTTGACAACTTATTTGACTGTAGTGTTTGGTATAAATATTAAGATATAGTACAGTATAATTTCAAGAAAATCACCAGAGTTCGCACTAGGAATGACTTATTTGAAATCTCAATCCCTTCAAGTTCCTTCAAATCCCATCTACCAAACGGGCCCTAAAATGTATTTCGAATTTTTATAACTTCAAAAGCTTTTTATTAAAAATATATATTTAATATATTAATTATTTAGAAAAATTAATAAATATTAGCATGTTTTAAACTTAAACCCATTATCCAGTCCTTTCATGCACCAATTAGGGTTTGTTTGGTTGGTTTATGTGATTCGATAGAATTTGTAATTGAATTCTATTTCAGTTATGTACTTGATTTAAAGAAAATTTTGTATTTAAAATAAATCTTGGGATTTTAATAAAATTTTATGATCATCGTATTTAGAAATCTCTTGAAGATGACTGTCATTTCAAATCTAAATTTCATAGATTTTAATTATTTATGTCGTATCTCCACCCTGCTATTTCTCGAATCTTTCCTAATCTCTCTATCTCCTTCAAACGAACAAATTATTTATAAAACAAACAAATATTTATAAAAAGTTAAATTTCACTTTAAATCCAATAAACCAAATAAAATTTATAAAATAATGGAATTAAATTCCATTTAAATTCTTTCAATTTTAAATCCCACAAAAAACATCCAATCAAATGAATCTTCCTTTAGTTTTTTTATTAATATTATTGCATATTTAAATTGAATAAATATTTTTCTGTATATAATTAAATAAAAGTAGAATAAATTACGTTTTTCATCTATTTGTTAAAATTTTCAAATTTAACCCTCGTAATTTTAAAATTGTGGTTTTAGTTTCTATAGTTTGCAATTCATTTTTATTTTCATCTCTGAAGCTAAACACTACTTGTAAGTATCAGAGACTAAAATAGAAATGAATTGTAAACTATAGGAACGAAAAAATTAATAAATTTTAAATGATAAAAACAAAATCGATAACGAATTATATTACCATAAGGATGAAAAATCATAATTTTAAAATCATAAAGACTAAAATAGAAATTATCAACAAACCACAGGGACTAAAAATGTAAGTTTATTAAGATCCAAAGACTTGAATAGCAGCGTTGGTGGCGGAGATTGGGGATGACTTTTGGTCGAACTCTGTCCGCTAATAAAAGCCAACTATCATCATCCCTTCTTCTGTCAAATATCACAATAAATTCTAATAATTATTTTATTTTTTTTCATTTTCTTTAAAATAAATGTTTAATGGTTTGTTCAAAATGTAGTCCAATCTCGAGTAAGAAAATTTACATTTTACAACTCAATCTTTAATATTTATTTTGTATTTAAATCTATTTATCAATTAATTATCGGTTGGTATTATAAAATTTAGATATATAATTTTATACGATCTCCCTAGTGTTGTTTGTATCGCCTTTCTTAAGAAATTGTATATATATATGCATCAATAAGTTGTAAACTAGAATTTTAAAAGACCTTTAAAGATGAATGTTTGATTTAAAAAGTTGATTATATTTACGATAGTTTGAATTTTGGGGAAAAAGGGTAAATCTATAAAATCTATGATTTATGAGCTATTTGCCAAACTTTTATCGGGTATGTACTTACCCACAAGGGTACTACACTCACCTTTTCATGTAAAATTCTCGACCATTAAAGTGGATTGTTGGTAAACATCTTTTACCTGATAAATACTTATCGGATAAGATTCTCGTCTTGTTATGCCTCTTATCGGTTAAGATAGATCTTTGTCATGCTCTCCAAGAAGATAAGGGGTTGTTTACCAAACGATTATGCCAAACATATTACCTTACCGGAGGACTATAACAAGTACCAAAAATCTTACCCGGTAAGAGCGAAGACAAAAAAAATAATGACCAAGAGTCTTATCCGAGTAATTGATGGAAATGACTCTTACCACGGTAAGCGCTTAGCAGGTAAATTGTTGCATACAATGCCGTTTTGGTGGACTAAAATCTTACCCGATAAGTAAGTGATAGTTTTGAATTTTGCCGGTAAGCACTTATCCGGGTAAGACTTGGTAAACTCCCCCCCTAAGTCACATCCAATAAACACTTACCCAATAAGTGTTTGATAAATGACCCTTTAATATTATTTAATTCAAACATTAAGTTTTAAAAGGTTGTTCATGGGCTATATTAATTTTACCTTAAAGTTAAAGATATTTGTATTAACAAACAATATATAATACTTATGCTTTATAATATAGTAAAATAATGCACTTGAAATAATAAAAATAATGAAAAAAAAGTATGGCATCATCCATTGGACAATCTCATATCGATCATGAGGAAAGTAAAACCGTATATCCCCACGGGCAGGTGAGTGGTATCTGAAGTCGAACTCCAGACCTCCCACTCGTTATGCAATAATGTCTACCACCTTACCAGCTAGGCAAAAACAAACATAAAAATTGTTTAGCAATATATGTAAACAAGTCACAAACATTTTTACGGTTGTAGAACTTTAGGTTTGTTCAATAATACAAAGTCGGGATCATAAACATACAACATTACACAAGGAGAGGAATAAGGATAGTCCACAAGTCATTTTGTAACAAGTTTTCCCGCTGCCAGCATCAATCGTTGAGTCAGCTCTGAAATGTCTCCTCACATCTGGTTCTTCAGGGGTGTCTTCCATGTAGAACTAGTCAGGATTGACGGTAATCAACCTTTTACTCAAATTGGTAGAAGTTTCACTATCAACCTATATATGCACCATGGCAATTGGCATATGACTCTTAACCTACCACTACCACCTCATAATTTGGACATAAAGGAATATTATGTAAATACTACAAAATTCACCATTTGATATCTTTAAACCAGTTTCGGGTCACCGGAAAATGCCAAATCTTGTTTATGTATTAGGCCGGAATGCAGAAAGAGGAACTCAGAGGTGGAGGGAAGACACAGACCAAATGGGGCCCAGCCGGGTTGCAACTTATATTTGCGTCACCGATGTTTGGTAACTCGAGTTGTGGAGGTCGTACGTATCCGGCAGCCAGTGGTACACATAGTATTGAAATCTCTATTCTTGACCCTGTTCAAGTAAACATCAATCAACATTTACATAATTATGGAACAATCGGCCTACATTATACACATTAAGAAGAAGAAAATATATGAAAGAAAACCAAATAGAGATAGAGGTGAGAACCAACTATTCATGTGTTATGTATGATGAAGATGCACGATCTTCATGACGAGTAACGAAAATGCAAACGATATTCATTACGAGTAACGAAAATGCACGATATTCAAAATATTGATCAAATGCATTAGTTCTCGATCTCTAGTCGGCACATTCAGAGGAGAGTAATGATCTTGGTCGACAACAACATCCGGATGCCATGACTATTTTATCCCATATTGACTCATCACCCATATAATGAATTTGTAATCATAAACTACCAGTTCACCTACACAACCTTTTAACACCGCTAATGTCCGGAGTTGGGGCCTACTTGTTTGTATCTCTCTCAGAGGACATGGGAATAACCGGAACGTCTCCTTATCAAAATAAAAAAGAAATAGTTTCTCAGAAACACCCTCATCTTCGAGAATCCATGACAATGGTTGTTGAGAAACAACCCACTGCAGCCTGGTTGATAGGCCAAACAAGGGACGCGACCTAGATCTCTCCACTGTCCCGGTCCTAGAGTGTAAACTTTTGCTAACGCACTTAACCGATTTGGTGATGGATCATTGAAGATCCTTACGACTTTGTATTTACCGGTCCATGAATATATTCTACAATGTCATGAAACTCTTCCTTTTCTTGATTCTTTAAATTTTCTTGGTTCCAAGGTCATCCATTGAAGTCTTGCCAAACGAGGTCATGACCAAATCCTAGCGAGACTTCCATTTTCGACAATCGTTAATCGCATACTTGTTTCCAAGAAATGGCACAATTTGATATTGGATCCTTCCTTTCCCTCCAAATCACAAAATGCTCTCCTATGATGGAAGAGAAGAGTCGTGGGTGATTTGGAGGGAAAAGAAGATCCAATATCAATGTGTGTCATATCTTGGAAACAAGTATACATTTAAGAATTGTTTAAAACTGAAGTCTCGCTAGGATATTGGTCATGACATCGTTTGGCAAGAGGTCAATGTATAACCCTGAACCAAGAAAATTTAACAAAATCAAACAAAGAAATAAGAATACAATGGGTTTATTGACGTTGTAGAATATATTCACGGACCGGTGAATACAAAGTCGTAAGGATCTTCAACGATCCATCACCAAATCGGTTAAGTGCATCAGCAACAACAGTTTACACTCTAGGAACGGGACATTGGAGAGATTTAGGCCACGTCCCTAGTTGGGCTATCTACCAGGCTGCGGTGGTTGTTTCTCAACAACCATTGCCATTGGATGGTCGAAGATGAGGGCGTTCTTGAGAAACTATTTTTCTTTTATTTTTGATAAGTAGACACCCTAGCTATTCCCATCTCCTCCGAGAGAGATACAAATAAATAAGCACCATCACCGGACGTTGGTGGTGGTAAAAGGGTGTCTAGTTGAACTGGAATTCTATAATTACAAATTCATTATATGGGTGATGAGTCCATATGAGATAAAACAGTCATGGTATCCGGAGGTCGTTATCGAGCAAGATCATTACTCTCCTCTGAATGTGTTTGACTAGAGATCGAAAACCGATGCATTTGCTCCAACAGTTTTCCAGAAGCTTCCTCCAAAATGTAGAAAGTAGGATATTCATTATGAATAACGAAAATGCACGAAACTCATGACAAGTAAAGAAAATGCACACTATTCATGACAAGTAACGAAAATGCACACTATTCATGACAAGTCGCGAAAATGCACGATATTCATGACAAGTAATAAAAATGCAAAGGATAGTCATGACGAGTAACGAAAATGCAAAGGATAGTCGTGAGAATAACGAAGATGAATGATATTCGTGAGAATAACGAAGATGCATGATATTCGTGAGAATAACGAAGATGCATGATATTCGTGAATATAACGAAGATGCATGATATTCGTGAATATAACGAAGATGCATGATATTCATGAATATAACGAAGATGCATGATATTCGTGAATATAACGAAGATGCATGATATTAATGAAAATGCATGATATTCATGATTAATAATGTTGTTGAATATTTAGGGTTATTCATAATGAAGAATACATGAAAAAAACTGGTTCCTAGGCTCTCAAAATATTTATGGTTCTCATTAAAACGCTCCCCACAGAGATAAACAAAGCGGGAAAAGTTATCATCCTAACCGCTTGTATGTAAAGTTGTAATCCATCTTACGATCCAAATCAAAACCTTATGCAACGGTACGGTATGAAGAACAAACAAGGAGAGGGAAAAAGAGAGATGGGGTGGGGGTTGTTTTTACGCACCTTGCTTTGCAGAGAGAGGTACATGACCTCTCTTCCTCCCAGCAATCATCCAATTCTCAGAATTTGCATTCACTTCATATAGTACCTCATCCTGTTGAGAATCAAATAGATGATTTGAGTAATTTACCAAAAAAAAAAAAAAATCCAAGCGCATAGCAGCTACATGAATGCGTTAGGAACTTAGAATACCCTTTCTATTAGCCTACTAAATTTGGATTATAAATCACATATATCAATAAATTATTATGGTTTATGTTCCTCTGTTCCCAAATTATGTGCCTTTTAGGAAGAATAGTGGTGTGTATATTAGGGTGTGTTTGGTACATTGTACTGGACAGAACAAAACATGAATCATTGTTCCACGTTTGGCAGGACTTTTATGAGGAACAGATCGGAACATGATGAAACAAAGTGGAACAAGGTATTTTACCAATATACCCTCAAGATAAAACTTAATTCTCTTCTAAAACATCAAACATCAAATATGTATAGAAATATACCTTCACATTACTGTCCTCAAAATATTATTTCTATACATTGGTTGATTTATGTAATTTATTAAATATTAATAATAAAAAATAATATAGAAAAGGTATAAAATAAAAATTGGAAATTAACGAACTCCATATTTTGGTGTCATTTTAATCGTGACAAAAACTTTTTAAAAATATTTTGTTATAAAAAATACTTATTTTATTAGAATTTAATAAATTAGATAAACTAATCAAAATATATAAACAACTCATTAGGGGTAAATCGTAATTTTACCGATCCTGTTCTGTCCAGTCCTATCTTACCAAACGTTCTACAGTTAAATAAGGCAAGATTATCACCCTCAAGATTCGAGAATATATATAGAAGTTTGTGATTATAATTTCGTAGATGGTGAAACCATAAGATAATTTATAAACATTAAGAAGTTGGGAAATCTTACGTTATTTTCCTCCTCGAGATACTTCAACCTTTCAACTCGCCACTTCATTGTAAAAAGCTGGCCGACTCTAAGACCGCCGGAAGGGAGAGGAAGAAAACCGACTGCTAAGCACGGTTCCAGCACCGGCTGTTGTAAAACAAGAGCACTCCTAAATGTCAACAATTGTGTGGCATCACTATCCTCAGCTCTGGGTCCCACAGACATGGGGGTATGAGATCCGAAACTTCTTTCACCAGAAATTCTGTATCTAATATTTAATATGGTATCTGGATTCAGCACTTTAGCTTCATCTGTAAAACAGAGAAATGAAATCACTTATTAGTAAATGAGTGCTTTTGAAAATGGAAAAGAATGCTGCCATTTGTGTTTGTATGGATTTGTAATGATAGTAAATGGGCCTATCTTCACCTGAACCATAATGTGGTATGCACAAATTTATTTTAAAAACACGATCAAAAAATGAATTATATAAAAACCATGAAGACAATTTAAAAAAACTGGAATTGTGGTGGAAACAAAATGGGAATAAATGGCATTTCATAAGTTTTAAACTTAATAGGGGAATATAAATGGTAATCCCATCATTTTTGTTTTCATAGAGGTCTATCGGCAAATATCAAATTCTTCATAAGCATCTCTCCCCATGCATTACGATAAACTGCTATGCATCATGTAACTTGCCTATATATATATATCTATATAATATAAAGTGAGGTCATGGGGAAAACCCCAAAAATGAAAAACTAAGAAACACCCTAATAATCGTTCATTTGTACGATATGCACATGTGCACACAAGTAATCGAAGATGTTTCCTGATTTCTATGCACGTGTGCATACAAGTAATCGAAGATGTTTCCTGATTTCTATGCACGTGTGCATACAAGTAATCGAAGATGTTTCCTGATTTCTATGCACGTGTGCATGTTATGCACATGTGCACACTAGAAAAATTACTAACAAGTTACTTGTATGCACATGTACATACTGAACAGATGAATGAACGGATATATCTATATATATATATATTAAGAAGCAAACTAATAACATCTCACTTGTGTTTACTTTGTGGATAAACCTATTTGATAACCGCTAAAAATAGACCAAGTACTCTTAAGACTTACAAATACAAACAAGTCACGGTTCTTGCAAAGATCATCCCTAATTTAAGTACGATATTACTTCCAACAAACCTACTACAAGGTGGGCAACTAATTAGTCTTTCATCCAATGCAATTAAGTGTAAACCATGAGACGCTAATTTTTTTTCCTCCACTCTTTTCATTTACTATTCTATATTTGTCTTTTTTATAACTAAACCACTTTCACCTTACGTCTTAATAACTTAAGCCAAATGAGAAGTCTAAATGAGCAAGAAATAGAGAACCATGTTGGTTTTCCTAAAGGATATTTCAATTTTCTTGCTACAATAAGGATTTTCTTATAATGAACAAGATTCAACCTTGCTAATCTATGGCGGAATCTTAAAGGTTAAAAGAGTCAATTTATTCTGAAACAGTATAAAAAGTTATTTCACATAATAGTTTCCATACTCCACATATATTACATAAATACATAATACCATAAGGAGGTATTACCTTCAGTGGTTATAGTTCCCAGGGATATACTGAACAAGATTCCAGCTCTAGATGCCGAGGGAACTACTAGAGGAAAGAAGGCAGATGTGGGTCTCCCATCACCCTGACCACCATGAGCAAACCCATCCTGTAGATCTAGCCAAGCATCATGAATGGTTAAGGAGGCCTTCACTTGTGAGTGTAGTATCACCTGGAAAGATGGAGCCTCAAACAATTAAGTGGCATATATATGTATATATAAGAAAACAACCAAAACTCCTATGACTGTGAACTGTCAATGACAGTCGATTTATATTTATGGAACTCAAAAAGAATAAAAAAAGGTTATTCAAGAATCTAGAAATTCTTAGGCGGGTTTTGAGAATTTAAGGGTGCGTTTGGTTGCGGAAAACTGTTTTCATTTTCATAGAAAAAGTTTTCAGAAAATAGAGTTGAGTTTCCATTCTCAGTTTTCTATGAAAATTTTAGAAAACGCGATTGGTTGAAATGGTGGAGTTTTCATTTTCCATTTTTAGAAAATTAGAAAACGCGTTTGGTTGTGCATTTTCTATCACTTTTCATTTTCCATTTTCCATTTTTTTCAAATTAGAAAGTGTGTGTGTGTGTGTGTGTGTGAAAGTGAAAGTATATATGTGTGTGAAAGTGAAAGTATATGTATGTGTGGAAAATTTTTAGAAAACAAAAATTTGGAAAACTGTTAAAACTAGTTTTCTAATTTACATAGGATTTTAGAAAATGAAAATTTTGTTTTCTTGGAATTTTTTTGAAAAATGAATGAACCAAACGGGTTTTCTAAATTTTCATTTTCCTTGAAATTTGTTCCTAGAAAACTGGAAATTTTTCAGGAACCAAACGCACCCTAAAGTTTCTGATTGTCCACTTGGTTAAATTATTTTGTATTCCAAGTTAACAACTCACAAACAAAACCTCAATTAGAGTATCAGAATGAGCTCAGAAAAGTAGGATGTATCAAAAAAGCAATTTCAATTCACTTGGTGAAGTTTGCTAGATGTAGCCCGTAAGAATAACGTGTAAAAGCAAAGGGCCTTTGGCCTAACGGTATGTGAGCCCTTTGCCTTCCAGGAGGTCAGGGGTTCAAAAGGTGGGTGTGTGAATTTATTTGTTTCATTTGCCATATATAAATATTATATACTTCAAATATATATATATATACCTGCAAAAGCAAAGTGCCATCACCGCACTTGTCTGCTACACGTGTGCTCACATGGAATGGGTTGGTGAAATGAACGGCTATAGTCCTACCAATGGTGACAAAAAAGAAAACAAAAATTAATAAATTCAGGACTGTAAATTGCATTTGGAATCTAAAAGGACAAGAGAGAAAAAGCAATCAAACCTTTCAAATATCTGATTGTGAGATACGCCAAATTCAAGTTTCAAAGCTACAGTCCTCAATCCATCCACAACACTTGGTCGTTGGGAAGAAGCCGTCCCTAATGGAAATACCAACTTATTATTAGATAAATAAAAGAGTAAATTACAGTTTTCGTCCCTATGGTTTGTTAAAAATTTCAATTTTGGTCCTTATGGTTTAGAAATTGCAGTTTAGGTCCCTATGGTTTCTAATTTATTGCTATTTTTGTCCCTGAACTAATTCTTTCCTTTTTAAGTACAAGGGACCAAAATAGTAAAAAAGATGTAAACCACAAGGACTGAAAAATCAATAATATCTAAATCATAAGGATGAAAATAGCAATGATTTACAAACTATAAGGACGAAAACCGTAATATCTAAACCATAAGGACGGAAATTGCAATATTTAACAAACCATGGGGACCAAAAACGTAATTTACTCTAAATAAAATACAGTGAAACGAAAAAAAACTTGCATAGAACCATAAATGATAGTAAATAAATAAAAATAAATAAACCTGCAGATGTTCCTCTTGCTAGGCTGTCATTAATAGCACGAACAGGAATCCATAAAACGCTCACTATATGGCTTGCCCAATCCGGCAACTCTATACTTCCATCTTTTAAAGTTAGTTGAGTAAATTCTTTGACAACTGAACCATTATTTATATTATTTATATCACCATTTCTATCTTCTAACCCATCTGTATTTTTTGATGCATTGGTATATGTCTCCATTTCAATGGCGTGCGACTCTTCGATCCTTAACCCTGGACCAGTATCGATGTGTAGAACAGCTCCCTTGAGGGAATAATCAAGTGGTTTTACGATTATACCCACCCACTGAGGCTCGTTCATTAATAATGCAGATGACACTGCTGCAGAAAGATCAACAAGAGACCTCGGTTTGAACACCTAAAGTTGGAACAGACCACAAAAAAACAGAGCTTAGCCAATCAGAACATGCTATATTGACATTAATAGTTTTGCTTAACCTGATAAAAATAAGAAAATTTGTTATATCCTATATTAAAAGGAAAGAAATGAATCTGGATATAATCCCGTTTATAAATCTTTTACATAAAAATTCAAACAATTCAATAGAGATTGGTATTTTTTTTTCTTGTATGTCTTGTAAATGGATTCATCAAAATTATTCTTAGCAACATATTTTGGTTTTCGGTATCTTTCCTTATCTGCACTACAAGAATAGAACTACTACCTTCAGAACTGGTCTGGTTGGCTTCTCATAACTCATAAGATCGTCACTTTCTGCAGGACCACCTCTAGCAGAACCATGAGACCTAAATCGTAAATGACCAATTTGCCCTGTAAGAACACCCAAGACATAGGAACCAGTTTTCTGAGGAGGCAAGGAGAGCGTAATCGTATTTCTACCAGGGTTTAATATCGTAGCACCAGAGCTCCTGATTGCCTAAGTATTTTAAAAAATATATTAAAAAAATGCAGAATCAATGACAAAAGACATCGCCCATTTATCATTTGAATAAACAAGAATACAAAAATACCTTAACACCTTCATCCGCATTACTGGTAGCTATCAAAGTGAGACTGAGTGATTCAAGAGTTATATCATCAGGAAAGCCACTCCATAAAGTTACAGACAATACACCCGGATCCCCATCACATAGTTCCAAAGGTGGTCCAGAATTGCCAGAAAACGTAATTAATGAAGACACATCTAGAGGTACAGGGTGTTCCATTTCACTGTGGGCAAGACGAACGACTTCTGACTGAAAAGCTTGACGTTCTTTAGTCAAGAATAAGCCCTTATGAAGAGAGAGTAATCTCACACAAGATGAAAGGTATCCAGCTTGATCACCAAGTATCTTTTGGCATTCAGCTAGATTAGGAAGCACATCAGCCAACAAATCCTCCCAACCTTCACCGGAATAAAGAGCACAAACCTTCTCATATGATTTTGCAGCTAGATCGTGGTTACCATGCTTAAAGCAAACAGCAGCAATTTCTCCATCAAGGACAACCCCATGTCTTTTCCACCATGAATGATGATAATTATCAGCAGCAGCCTTTGAAAGTTCCAGATATTTTTGCTGATAGAAACACGAATGATGAAGTGAGAAAAGCAAAGAAACAACAGTCATCTTTTTCAAGGAAGGCTCATAAAAGAAACTACATGGTTTAAATTAAACAGCAAAAAGCTATGCTAAAAAAATAACTAAGTTAAGCCCAAACTTCATATAATATAAGTATATAACATTGAAGTTAATCGTTATTTTCATGTATTAGTTTGACTCCTAGGGTTGGGTTCCAGTGAGAATGAAAGCTATAGTGAGACCGGTAAGAATGGATCTCCACCCTTGGATCAATCCTAACAGAAGATCAACACTAATGAGATGCATCGGATCAATTCCCATGAGAAGCGCAAGTCATGGGGTGGGGGTGAGAAGTGATCAAAGGTCCACATACCTCAAACTCCTCTAAAGATGAAAATGACGTCCATAAACCAGGATCAGAAATTGTCTTCTGGAGAGCATGCTCAGCAGCAACAAAGATTTCCGTAAGTGTCATAGGGCGATCAATCGAGCTTTCAAAATTTCCCGGTGTGGAATTGGTCCGTGGCATGGATATAGGATGTAATTTGGTAGAAGGAGAAATTCTTGCATCTGAACCTGAGCTGGTGGGCATATACAAGTGGATCAGAGTAGTATTTCAACACATTTAACAAAAGAATGGGAAAATGAATAGCATTATCAGCCAATCATACATGTAAATAAATAATATATGTGTGTGTATAAAAGAAGAATGTTTTGGGTCTTTATAGAGAGATGGGACTATTTGTAGTAAAGTAGATAATATGAAAGCTTAATTTGGGAAGGATGGATTAGTCAAATACAAACATATAGTCAAAATACTTTGTGAATACTGTTGGAGCCCCACATCGGCTAGACTTGGACCATTTCTCCTGTATGTGTGTATATATATATATATATATGAACCTCCCCTTTCTCCTCAAGGGCTCTTTTGGAGATAGATCAGGGGTTCCACATATTTTAACATGGTATTAGAGCCAAGGTCTGCCACTCTAGGGACTCGACACTCCGGATAACCCCCCTCGACACCCTGGGACAATTTGTGTCCATTTAGCCTATGTTGAAGGGGGCGTGTTGGAGTCCCACATTGGCTAGACTTGGACCATTTCTCCTGTATATATGTTGGAACCTCCCCTTTTCTCCTCAAGGGCTCTTTTGGAGAGCGATCAGGGGTTCCACATATTTTTAACAAATAACATGTATCTTAAGCATTAGATTCGCTACTGGTCTAACATCCTAAGCTATTTGTGTTAAGAAAAAGTAAAGTTGAATAGTGAATGTTCATATTCAATGTCCTCAAAATTTTAAAGTGTAGCAGTACATTTTTCCATACCCATCTAAGAAAGTTGAGCGCCCATCAAACAATTCAAACACATTTCCTGCAGAGAGAGAAGCTCTTCGGCGGTTAGCCTCTCGCAGAAGAGAAGTCGGCTCAAGAGGTAGCTGCTTCCTCTGGATACCAAAATGCTTGACCTTCGGTGTAGCTTGAAGAATCATCTGTCAATTTTTACCAAGGAAAACAGCAAATTATAAGTGCAATCTTAGATCAAAAAAATAAATGACAATCAGACAACTAAGGGTTGTTTGGCAGTTGCTGAATGGTTTGGTGCAGAATGATTAATTGGTCAGATGATTAAGAGGCTCTTGTGATATAGTGCAAAATGAAATATAATTGTTTGGTAATTGTTCAGAATGTAATTAGGGCTCTTAATGGTACAGGGAGATCCAGGATACAAAATGATTCAGAGGGTTTTGCAACCATTAAGAGACAGACTTATTTTTTGCTGAACAGGATTCACCTCTTAGCGAATCAGAGGCTGCCTCTTAATGGAACTGTTAAGAGGTAAACAAAAAGCCCCTAAGACGATGCTTACTGGCATGTCATTCAGTTGTTGTGCAGCATGATTGTCATACTAAGTTTACTGACAATAGCAGCCTTTTATAATGATGCATCACCAAGTGTAATTGTTTTCAACCCCCCCCCCCCATCTCCTTGGCTCACAAGATAGCAAGTTATAAGAGGTTCGCATACACATAATAGACGCCTATTACCTTTATTTATTTATGTATATTTTATTCTTCTTTCTTGAAAGGAAATATGATATCAGATACAGATACATACCTTTTCTTTAGCAAGAACTTCAGATGAGACATCAGAGGGAATGGAAGGCCAGATTGCTGGCTTAGGCCAAGGTAGCATGCTAAGTGAAGAACTGTACAAAAAAATAGTACTTCTCTAGGGCATGGAGAATAAACTTAAAGTTATTTAATATGTGAAAAGTTGAATGCCTACCTGTTGACAGGACTTCTTTCTATAGCAGCCCCATAACCAAGTAAATATGCAAGCCTCATGAACTGCCAATATTCGTGAATGCACTTCATTAGTTAATATTTATCTGAAAGATGTAATTTAAAAACCTCAACAAATGAATGTCAAATTATTTTAAAACACAGATTGCTTTCCATAACATGATAGTATGAGAAACAAAATAAATAATTATAATTTGTTACTTCCACAAACCACCGAATTGGCTCACTTGGCACCAATCCATAAACTAGACAAGAAAAAGTAGGCTGCCAATGGTGTTCCATACTATACCTTAGCTCGGCATAGAGAATATAGTTCCCCACGTACGCGATAATATTCTTTTTCTATCTCTGGTCCCACAAGTCCATTTCTATAATGAGAAGCAGTCGCATCCACTAAACCCATGCAAGAAGTTATAATCCAAACTTCCCGTATACAGAAGGGTAAAATACTCTGGTGAGAAAGCCACAGACAACAGGCAAATAAAAAAATAATCAGAAAAAAAAACCAAACTTTACAGTTTAGAGGATACAAACTAATACTCCAAGATAAACCAAACGCTATTACCAAATAGCACAGAAAATGGACATTGAAGTGAATGTCAGACCTCATGACGGGCCAATGCTTTTGAGAAGCTAATTACAAATGAAAACCCCCTTGATGCAACTTCAAATGGACGGTTTAGCTTGAACAATAGCTGCAAAAAGGTTTTCCCATCAGTGGAAGCACTATATAAATGATTCCATTAAAAAGATTGAACTAATACACATTTTAGGTATTTAAAATAACAGCTTACATATTCCTGGAAATAGGTTTAAAATCACTATGCATGAGATTTCTCCTATAATCCTATTAGAAAGTAACAACATATTCTGAAATTGCAACAGTTTCAGAAGGAAAAAAATACAAATAATATATGTTTTGAACACTAGATAATTACAAGTTACATAGGGCGATCAGCTTTATTCTGTTATACATCAAATATTTGGAGTTTCCACAAAGTGGTGGAAACCAAAAACCAAACTCATAAAACCTGAAATATGTGCATTTGTCAGGGTGATGTTATTATGGCAATTGAATCTTCTAATGGACATGGGAATTCTTGATGTGTATTCTTGTGTATTTAAGACTAAATTGATATAGTTTATATCTTCCATTACGGATGAGCTTATTAAAATTCACCATTATCGCACCCTCAATAATATACTGAACACATTGCAACATATGCCATTTTTGTTTCTATCAGATTTAACCGAATTACAAATAGGCTTAGGATCGTGTGAGAAGGAGAGTTAAGATGAGAAGCGTAAGAAGAGATCTGAAACATTGATCACTTTTAATCTCATACCCATCCATGAATTGCGCCTTAGAAGGGAGTTTATCCGGTGCATCTCGGTGCACCTCATTCTAATGTGCATCCAAGGGTGGATATCCCTTCTTACGCTTCTCACCTTAACTCTCCTTCTCACAGGAACCCAACTCATTACAAATAAAGCTAAAGCAATATATCTAGATTACCTTTGCTTGACAAGCAAACAGATATTGTCGAAATTCAAACTCCCTAAAGGAATCATCTTGAACAATCTGCGTCAGCGGTTTTTTTCCAGGGTTTAATAGTGCAGCCTGATCATCTCCACGTTCCATTCCTCCAAAATCCCTTTGTTTGCCTGCTATGTTAACTAATTGCATACAAAGTAACATAGTTAACAACATTGGTTTAAAGAACTTAACGTACAATAGAAAACCACTTCCATGAAAAGAAAAGAATGATGGATGAATTTGGACACATCCAATCATTGCAGTCTGGCAAGTATTAGATTTTTCAGAACTTCAGCTTCCATTATAGTTGCATTGGTATTCTCTTTCCTAATTCACTACCGTTGTTTTGAACAAAAGAAATTTGGTAATCGAAATAAAACATAATAATATAATATCATTAAGAAATATGATATCCATGCATACCCTTATTGGTGGCAAATATTTCATATTATTCAAGAGATAGAGACATGATACATGAAAGATAATCATTATTACCTGTTTCTAGGTAGCAGAGCTCTAGTTCATCGTATTCCCTTAGCGAATCCTCGTGAAGATGAGCCATCTCAAACATGAATGCCAGACTTTCCTATATTTACAGTAACAATTTAGAAAAAAAGACCTAGAACATTCACGACAAGCAAACTTCTAAACAGTTACATAATTATGACATATGGAGGGCATAAAAGGCTTCTGACACTTGGGAGCCTCTGTGTAAACAAGCAATATCAGGGTATCCTATAACTTTTATGATTTTCTCCAATTAAAAGACTGATACAATAGCAAATATGTTGAAGTTCAAAAAGAAAGTAAAGTAAGGCTATGTTTGGCAAAAATAAGCTAGCTTATAAGCCCGCTTATTTTCAGCGTACACGTTTGGCAAACCATAAGTTAGCTTATAAGCTAGCTTATTGAAACACTACTTGGAGTAGCGTTTTGGGAGCTTATTGTCATTTTTCCAATTATAACCTCATTAATATTAATTATTAATTTTTTTATTTTTTATTTTTTTATTTTTTTAATGTCCTTTTTGGTCAATTTACATTCTTATACGCCAGTTTTACCAAGCATGATTTTTTCATCGGCTAGCTTATCAGCTACCAACTACCTTATAAACTACCAGCTAGCTTATCGGCTAGTTTGCCAAACATAGCCTAAATTTAGAACCAGTATAAGTAACAATCAATAATTTGCAGTTATTCAAGAATTCTAACATCAATAATCGTTCAAACAGTGTTCCATTTATCAACTAATATAAAACCTCAACAACATAAAGAGTTGGCTACCTTCAGAATGAAGAAGTTACAGAAGCTCCAAACTGGCTTGAAACGTTGTTCACTGAGCTTACGGATCTCCTCCTCGTAAAACTGGATACGTCTATCAAGAGTGTTTCGAATGCACTCCGTGATTTTGGATTCCAAGTCGTCCCAGAAAGCTGCTTCAGGTCCGTGTATATCCAATTTACAGCACCTGCGACAAGGACAATTTGTCTTCTGTTAAGAGGCTCTTATGATATAGTGTAAAATGAAATATAACTATTTGGTAATTGTTCAAGATGTAATTAGGGCTCTTAAATCTTAATGGTTAAGGGAGGTCCAGGATACAAAATGATTCAGAGGGTTTTGGAACCATTAAGAGGCAGACTTATTTTTTTGTCAAGCATGATTCACCTCTTAACGATTCAGAGATTGCCTCTCTAATGGAACTGTTAAGAGGTAGACACTTTAACTAAGACACAATTTATGGAGTGTACAATTTATGGTCCACTCCACAATTACTTAACTGTACACTCCAAAGCATGAACGTCGGGAAAGTGATTGACAATTGCATCCATAACTGGCATGACCTTTGTTTAGGATACAACAGCCGTGGTGATTTTTTTATGCATGATGATAACTGAACAGGCGAGTATGCTCTTGTAATATTTATGTCAAGTGTCATGAAATGAAAAAATAGCAAGATACTCAGGATGCTTCATTAATTTAGGGAACTTTACCTTTCCCTTTTCTTTGAGCTGAAATCAACTTCAAGTTTGGCATAAACTTTTTTTGCCATCTTGCTTGCTTGATCATTATGGGGTGGAGCTCTGGACACAAAAACAATAAACCACTCTCGCTCATCATTTTGCACAATTAATTTTAGACGTGGTTTTAGGATTGTCTTGAACTCGTCTAGATCCTGTTGAAACACAAAAGGTGTGGATGTGTTAGGGTAATTATGTAACCAAACCTGTATAAAGCATGATAGTGCATCATGGAGGAGAGAATTTCTTAACCATGAGCCAGTTATACATGCTGATTTCTGAATCAGCTTCCTGAAGCCATAGGTGTAAAAGGCTTAAGCATATGACTCAAGCGTACTAATAGATCTTATAAATAATCTAAGCACTTATAAATGATGTGTAACCCTTGTCAAAGCTAGTCTCCAAGGCATATTGGAGTAACATTTAAATAAAAATTCAAGAGGATATAGGCCTTCTGTCCATTTATAAGGAGTAAAAACGAAAATTGTGAATTACCCTAATTGCAATACTGAATTGTTTTTAACAGCATGACTCCTGTCCTACCCACAAAGTTATTTACCAAACAAAGCAACCATCGAAGGACATTGGATCGCACTTACTAAAAGGTAATATATACTATATTATAAAGCATTTGGCAAAAACTCTTAAAAATCGTTTTTTATGCATATAGTACTGTTTATTGATGCATATTACATAAAATTCAAGATTACAATGAAATTATGCATAAGTACAACTTATTAAAGCTTCATTCCTGAATTCATGTAACTAACTACGGATAAACATAATCAAATACACGATAAACATTTCATTTTAAATATAAAAAATCTAGAATATAATTATTCAAACAGAATACTTAATTATTATTTTTATAAAAAGATATTATTAAACTAAAAATACAATAAAAAAACTGAATTAAAGAAATTACATAAAAAAGAGAGTTTTTAAATGAAACATTAGAAATCTCTTTTTCAAAACCATTATAACATCGATAGAGAAAAAAAGTAAGCTGAAACATTAAAAGCGATATGTATCTCGCTGCATTGCGTGAGTATCATTCTAGTCATTTACTCATTTAATATCATACTGCTCAGCTCTTACATTTTTGCAAGTTGATTTCCTAAATAATTCAATGAGAAACCAAAAATTCACCAATGAAAAATACCAAACGCTTATCAAGCCCACGTTATACAATCTTACTTCAGTGCATTTTATTAACTTCCATCGGCCAAGACCCCGGCAAGACTACATGTTAGTTGTCTACAATGAATAAGTACCAAGCTTCATCTATGTTTTTTGACTTAAATGGATAGAACTAGTAGAAAAATTATTTAACTACAGCAAAGATGGATTATTTTACTTACCTCACAAGTTACAAGAACAACTGTTGCATACGGTTCTCTGAACGAAAATAACAATTGCTCCTGAGGGAACCTACTGCGGAGCCTTGAATCTGTAGTCAGTATAAACTCCGCTGGCAGGTTATCAACAGATACCGGATTACGAGTTTTGTTGTTCAATGTAGCTCTTTTAAATGGAAGCCGTTCATCAAATCCTTTCTTGATAAGGGGCCACAAATCACTCACATCTTCAACTGGAATCAATTAAATTTGAAACTTTTGAGATTTCAACTTTCAAACATGCAGGCAAAGGTGATAAATAAACATCAACTGGTAATACAATACTTCAGAAGTTAAACATTGAGTCATCAAGTCAATTATGAATAATAAGCCACATACAGTGAACCATCAGTAAGTCGTAATGTTTGATTAGTGAAAGTAAGGTTATTAATCCATGGATTCTCAACAACATAGTGTCTCACTTTGACTACTCTGAGTTTAAAAGCATTGTTTTCCCAGTGAAAATATTGTTAGACAGGAACTCTCTGCATCATATTTTGAAGTAGAATATATGCTCTCCGACCAAAAAGAGACGTAAACTTCAATTTTGGGCATCAAGCAGTTAACTTTTCGACTTCAAACTTGATAAATTGTTAGTTATAATGAACTTTGTAGCAAATACTGAAAGTTTCTGATGTTGGTTAAGATGTACAACAAAATCTATATCTAAGGTGCATCTGAAAATTATCATAGTGTCCAAAAAAGGATGTTATTCATTCACACCATTTATCCTCATTCTAGGGCCAATGCTAATTCTTCCAGCACCTGTAATGGGAACCATTATTTCTACTCTCACCATGTAAAACAATATTAACAGGTTGAAAACTTAACTGCCTAAACAAATGGAATAATAACTTGTGTGTCAGATAAGTTAGCTTCAGAATTCGTAACTATCTCAGTTCTAGAGAAAATGACACAATTCTATAAATTTTGTAGCCAAAAAGTAACACTATCTATGTGAATTTTGAGTTTGAAGTTACTAGGTCTGAATTTTAAGAGATCAAATGTTCACTTCAGTGACGGGAATCATGGGAGTGAGATTATACTAGGCATTACATTTACATTCAATCATAACATCGAACTGTCTAGGAAAGTTCAGCAATGTAAACAACATATCAACAATACGGAAGTGATTTGATCAGATCAGTTCTATTTTGAAATCAGAAGAACTCAAATGCATGTTTCAAACACAAAATTAGGGCTACAGATAGCAAAAGAAGAGTATATTAATCAAGTATACCAGCAATGACGACGCGTTCACATGAGTTCTTGATCGACAGAAACTGAGCTAAGAAATTCGCCATGTATATGATCGATCTGCCGCAATCATATGAAGATCGATGTTCAAGGATGTGTTTTTGTCAACTGGAATGGTTGAAATTGGAGTCGTAAACTGTCAAACTAAAACCCCTTTAGTGTGTGAGAAAACCCCTTGAGTGTGATTTTACAGTATGCCGATTTGATCGGTTTTTCTTTCCGCCATTGTCGGGATTCTGATCTCAAGCTTCTTCTTGATTGATTGGGTACATCGCGCCTATGTTAGGCTCGGCGTGATCTCAAGCGTTGATTGGTTGTGATTCGTTTGATCAACTTCAAATTTTCACGGTAAAAGTTAAACTTTTGTACCTACCAGACAATTTTACATATTTGTCCCTTTGTTTGCCATACAACAAACCGATAATCAATCCAAACCAAACGTAGAATAGACAATTAACTATGTTGAGTCCTGTCAAATGTTGTCATGTGACATTTGGTGGAGACCTAAAATTTGAACTTTTGGGTAGACATGGCTCATGTGTATCTAGAAGTTCAAATTTTACTGTCTTTAACGAATGTTTGATGTATACGTGCTTGTTGAGCGCAACTGATTATGACAAAGATCAAAAATCTTATATGGTATAAGACATAACAAGCACCAAAAAATTTACAGGCTAAGGAAAGAATAATACTTTTATCTGGTTAGTGTTTATGGGTAAAATATGCATACAAACAATTCATTTTGATGGCTGATAATGTTATACAAAAAGTTTAAGGATGGTGACTTGCTGGTAAGCGCTTACCTAACAAACATTTGGTAAACAACTTCTAACGTCTGTTAATTCAATTTTATAGCCACCTATTTTGGTACGTGTATTGACTATCATTCATACTTGTATTTTTTTTTAAAGGCATAGCGGCATCGAACCATTATACTTGTATTATTTAACTAGAGATTAACATTTTTAAACAATTGTCTTTTGAATCAACCATTGGTCAAAAGAAACCTTGGGCGCAACCCCAAGTCTGTGGGTGTGGTTTTATAGAAATTTGCATGACTAGACAAGTGTTAACTGATCAATGAGGCCTTATAAGCGAACTTCTGCTCACATTCCCTTTCACCCTCACTTGTATATAATAGGAGACAATCTCTGACCTTGCATGCTTACATCGTTTACTTAACTTGTATGAGCAAGCTCATAAGATCGGTTTCAAGCTCATGCTCATCATCTAACGCCTACTCGTCGACGAATGTACATTTATACAACATCATCCCCAATTGAAACAACACCATTCCAGCTCGTTACAAAGATAAATAGAATATGTAACTCCCTACATTAGAACTTGTTATGCTCTTGAAGTTAAACGATATACTTGTCTAGTTTCACTGATTCAGCTTGCCTATGTAATTCAATATTATTTAAGTATGTTCAACTACTTTTGTTGTAATGTTTATAGAATCTTTATGATTATATTATAATATTCATGTACGTGATAACCATAGGAAAAGTATGGTCTGACAATTTTGTACTAGTTATACAAACTCGATTACCAAATAATAAAAGGGTAAATTATTATTCTATCAATTTAAGAAAATCATATACCCAAAATATCCAAAATCTCCCAAGTTACCAAAATAACCAAAAGCTCAGTGGATCTATTAAGTAGATTTCGTGTGTGTGTGTGTGGAATGGATTTCGTGTGTGTGAAATGGATTTTATGTGTGTGGGGAATGGATTTCGTGTGTGTGGAATGGATTATGTGTGTGTGAAACGAATTCCGTGTGTATGTATGAGTTGGTGTGTGAGTATGAGTTCGTGTGTGTGCATGAGTCCGTGTATTCCATGAAAAATAACGCATTCCGTGAGTCACTCAATGGATCCACAAAACTTTTGGTAAGCTGAGAAAGATTTTAGATATTTTGAGATTACTTTTATGTTTTATTTATTATTTCTTAAATGATCGTATTTTCTCAAATACTCTCATTCACGACGTTGTATAATAGAAATACCTTGTAAATAGGCTTCTTTTGTTCACATAATGACATCTTCAATTAGTAACTTCAAATCCATAAAAACCGATATAAAATTTGGTGCAAACAATAAATGTACTCCAACAAGTAAAACCAACTGTCACACCAAAATGTAATATAGTTTTTTTTCACATTGACGTGAAATTTAGTGTAAATAAATAGTGTCACACCAAATATAGCGTGTTACTAATCATAACTCCAATTTTAATTGAAGGCATGGTATCCCTATTGAAGTAATTTACGAGTTGTTTACTAAATGTTTACATGATAAATGTCTATTGAGCCATTTACCTTACCAAATGAACATGACAACGACCTAGAATTTTACTTAATAAGAGCAATAATAAGGATAGATAATATTACAGAACTTACCGGGTAAATTGTTGCATACAATACAATTTTGATGGACTATAATATTACCCAATAAAAGCAAGTTAAGATTATGACGCTTGAAAGAGGTTCATGCGAAAAAGGTAACAATTTACGAGAATACGAGAACAATCCTCAGCCAATGGGAAAAGTCGTCCTTGTTCTTTTTGACGCTAGTACAAAATCACATATGATTTCGTACATGAAAAAAATTTCATGTACAAAATGATTGGCTAAGGATTGTCCTCATATTCTCGTAAATTGTTATCGTCTTCGCATAAAACCGCCTCTACGACTCTTATCAGTAATTGTGTATCGGATAAGAGTTCAGATAAATGTCAAATTTGGTAACTAAGGACTAAAGATGATAATATGACATAGATTAAGGGCCCAAACAATAAATTTTCACAAAAGGTGGAGGAGATCGAGTACGTGCAGTTCCACGGTGTTGTCGATGCGTTGCTGAGTTGTCCGCCAATGAATACTAACCGGAAGCTACGAGAATAGATAGGATTTGGATGATGATGAGCCCCGCCAAAACCTGCAACAATTTGGCCATGGCGGTTTCGTTATCTTCTTCAGTCATCTCCCCCAAAGTTTCCATTAATGTCTCAGTTAACCCTTCCGTTTCCAGACGTTATTGTGTGTCGACACGGTCCATGATCCTTCTCAGCAGAAGCCCCGCGAGATCACTTAAACGGAAGCTTATTAGCTGCATTTTTTCAAAATTGGAGCACTCAACGGTTAGTACGAGTTCTGATTAATCTGTTTTTATTTCGGTTTATGGTTCTGGAAACGAATCATTTGATTATTTATGTGACAGTGGAGTAAATTTTGTATCACGATGTTTCTAATTACGATTTCATGGAATAGTATGCATTGTGTTATTAGGTAAAAGCAACATTTAGTGTATGAGGATCCAGTTCAGTGATTTAGATTCGGAATTGAGGTTAATTTCGTTTAGAATTTTGATTATATGTTGCTTTAAGAATGCAAATATCGGGCCATTGGAAGCTTTCACCCGACATTTAGACACACTGATCGCGTGCAATCCTGAATCATTCAGATGTACATGTCCATTTTAGTGTTTGAATTATACAGATAGGTACAAACATGGAGTCCAGTGGACGTGCTTATAAAAAACCCTGTTTCCTACTGTGAATGGTGAGACAAATATACTTTGGCTCCAGTAATTCAATCAGTGACTCGATGACTATCTTGCTGGTTTTGGTGAATATGGTGAATTGTGGCCTATGGAGACTGTGTAGGAATGTGTGTGTTTTGCTCTGGTCAAAATCCTTACCCTTTCAGTCAACTTTTTAGATGCAGCAGGAAGAGTGTAGGATAGAAAGTTACGGGCTGTTTGATTGGTTTTTCCATTAAGTCATTTGTGGATAAATCTGTGTGGGTTAATCTGTCTATATAGATTGAGAAGGTTTTTGTTGGGGTATGTTTTTTCATAGAGGGAAGGATCCCGTCTTTTAATTGGGAGGAACATGTTTGGAAAAAAAAAACTTGGCTTTCTGCATAAAGCCCCCCCTAGACGCTTACTGAATAAGCCACTTTCTATATCATTAAGCCACTACCAAACAGTCATGTATAGCTGACCGAAATAAGTTGAGTCCCATTAAGCTCATTAAGCTGCTAACAAGCAGACCCTTACCCTCACTTGTAACTTCCTGCAGGTCTGAGTTGATTTATGTGATAACCTGCTGTAATAGCTTAATCCTCCTTCAGTCGTATTCCTTATATCTTCATGTATTAGGGGAACCATGCTTTACTTTAGCTGTGTGTTGGATTCTTTGGAGATGCATTTTTGTGCAATTCTCAGATGTTTTGACACCCGAATGCAAAATACTGCATCGTCTTGCTTCAGGTTGTTCCAATTTTACAAATGGGATTCTGTATGTAGGAATGTTCAGACCACCAAAAGACGATCACCAAATTATATGTGCCAGCTTTGGAGCGTGGAGTTATGAGACTGGGGGCTACAATCTCCGTCATTCTTGTTATCATTCAACTCACATCGCCGGTGCCTTTGCCGGGATGGGACCCGTCATTTCTTCCGCCTGCTAAGGCAGTGCTATACTCGCCAGACACCAAGGTTCCGAGAACCGGAGAATTAGCTTTGAGAAAAGCCATCCCTGCAAACACAAACATGAAAAGCATACAGGTTAATCAAAAGTTTATCATTGGTCCACTTTAATTGTTTTGATGTTTTTTCTTATGTTGAAACTTTCTTTTTTTTACTTTTCTTGTAGAATTCTCTAGAGGAACTTTCGTACTTGCTAAGGATTCCTCAGAGAAAGCCTTATGGAACAATGGAGGGTAATGTAAAGAAAGCTTTAAAGGTAAATACTTCAAGGCATGTAAAAACAGTGTGGAGTACCCCTAATTCTTTTTCCTCATTGTTTCTTCATTCCTCTTGGTTCCCTCTCCCTCACTCTCTGTATTCATCGTCAGATTGCCGTGGATGAAAAGGAATCTATTTTGGCAAGCATACCAGCTGATCAGAAGGAAAATGGGCTGGCAATTTATGCATCTCTTACCGATGGGAAGGTACTTTGCAAGCAAGTGATTTAGGGGTTGTTTACTAAATGCTTACCGATATCACTTACCTTCTGATTGAGCATGATAAGAACCAAGAATCTTACCCGTTAAGAGGCATAAGAACGACCAAGAGTCTTAGCCGGTAAGCGCTTACCGGGTTTAAGACGCTTACCAACAATCCATTTTGATGACCAATACGTTACATGATAAGGTGAGGGTAATTTCTCTTGCCGGTAAGCGCTTACCCGGTAAGTGCTTACCCGGTAAGTGCTTGGTAAAATAGCCCCTTAGCTCCTTTAGATTAAGCAGGCGGCAGCATGAGTGTTGCAATGACTGATTTTCAACGCTCTATTTCCTGTTCAGGATGTAAGAGCATCTCCAAGACTCCAACAGCTTTTCCATACATATATTATAAAATATTCAATACATTTAATAAAATATTATTTCTCTCTCCTACACATTTAACTTCAATAATTTTGATTGGTTGTATATATTAAAATGCTGTTTCTCTCCCTAATTTAGAGATTTTAGATAATTCTCTATATTTAGAGTTTTCTTCCTAATTCTCTAAAATAGCAAACAAGATATCAATGCTGTTGGAGCATCTTAGAGAAAGAAAACTCACTTTTTTTCTATTTTAGCAATGCTGTTGGAGATGCTATGATGTTCCTGCAAATCCATATGAACTCCAAGTTCTCCTATTTCTTTTCTTAAGTGTCAACTGGCAAATGATTTCATTATAATGGATTATGGAGGTTTCTGATGCTTTTCATATGGTGATATTATCCTGCATGCCATATATACACAAATACTACAAGTTATATATTTTGATTATTTTCTCACGTTCTTTTTGAAACCAATGTTTTACTCGTGTTTTATGAAAGTAACATCATGGATTAGTCCAGTAGTTGGGTGGATGTTGCCACAGGTTCTAGAATGACATTTTTGGTCTTGCAGGGGGGATTGCAGACTCTACTTGGATATATAAAGGACAAGGATCCAGATAAAGTATCAGTAGCTCTTGCATCTTCACTTGATTCTATTGCTCAGCTAGAGCTGCTACAGGTACATTGCGAGTAATACAAACTGTACTCTATGCAAAAGCATCGAAGATGTACAAATGTTGGCTTAACTATTAATTTTATGTTACTTTAAAAAGTCTATTATGCAATTACAAATGAACTCCCATGTTGCGATCGTTTTTCCTTTTGAACTTCAAAATGCAACAAACAAGACGCCAAACAACCAATTTCATGCTTTTACCCCTTCATACTACGGAATGATCACTTCTCTCATTTAAAATTGTTTTATGTGACGCCAATGCTGTCCAATAGAAAATTAAACAACTTGAAAATCTAGAGTTGTTGGATTTTAGAGGTAAATTTTGAAAATTAACCCTAATTTTTTTTTGTAATCATACAAGTAAGATAATACAAAATTCATAACTCTCTTACAATCTTTATTTAACAATGAATTTGAGTTTTGTTTTGTTTTGATTTGATTAAAGTGGATAATTGCAATGGAACCTTAAATAACTTGAGCATTTTCTTATTCAGTCATAAATTTATTTCTGCTTATTAATTGAACAATATTTAAATATAATCTTAAGTGTATTTATAAACTCAGTTTTATTTATAAGTAGTTATTCTTAGGGACTGTTTGGTTGGTTTTCCATTAAGTCCTGTATGGATAAAGCTTTCTGCGTGGATTAATCTGTCTGTATAGTCTGGGAAGGTTTTTTCATAAATGGAATGAGCATGCTTTTTAATTGGGAAGGACGGGTTTGAAAAAAACTTGGCTTTCTGGAGAAAGCTCCCCCCTAGAAGCTTACTGTATAAGTTACTTTCTATATCATTAAGCCACTACCAAACAGTCATGTATAGCTGCCCGAATAAGCTGAGTCCCATTAAGCTCATTAAACTGCTAACAAGCAGGCCCTTAGTGCCTTGAATTTTTAGCCTATCGTGACATTGGTTTATGAGAGTTCCAAATGGCTTGAAGTTCTTGTAGAAAAGGACCTCTAAACACTTCGGTAATAATATGGGACCATAATGAGGTGCCTGGATTATTTCTGAAAAATACTCTCTCTCTACTAATGTGCCATATAAGTAAAAAGGGGCATGTGATGAATTGTGATTAACTTATCTTATCTTGCAAGTATATGAATACATTTTGACACTTTAAATTCAAAAGGTTAAATGCCTCACAAAGCCCGAAACTGCTATAAGTAACTGTTTTGCCAAGTGCCCACTTAAATTCGTGCTATCTAAAAGATAATGTTGAACTATTTGTATCAGAGTAATTCACAATCTGAGAAATTCCGGATATGCAAGTTACAAATACTTGATGTATATGATTGCAGTATTTTGTTTTTTGACAGGCTCCTGGGCTATCCTTCTTGCTGCCTGCACAGTATACAAATTATCCTAGGTAAAAGTTCACCAAGATCTTTTATTTTCTCAATCTTTATGCTTCAAACGGGATTAGATTTCTCTGCAGTAGAGGAAAATAAGTGCATCTTGGACAAAATTGTTATATATCTAAATAGGACACCAGAGTTCCGTTAGCACTTAAGCAAATAGGGTAGACTAGACACCATAGTTCCATTAGCACTTAGGGTGCATTTGGTATCCAGATACATAGAACAGGACATGACAACTGTTCAGAGACAGAACTTGACAGAACATAACAAGTAAAATGACCAATTTACCCCTAATGAGTGTTTTTTATATATTTTGATTAATTATGTAATTTATTAAATTATAATAAAATAAATATTTTATGTAACAAAATATATCATTAGAAAGTTTTCGTCATGGCAATTAAAATGACACAAAGATAAGAAGGTTATGTAGTTTCCAATTTTTATTTTATACATTTTTTATTATTAGTATTTAATAAATTACATAAATCAATCAAAATATAGAAACTAATATAAAAAATATTTTGCTGACAATAAAGATAAAGTTTAAAAGGCATAAACTACCATAAACAAAATGTAAAGTGGAAGGCGTATTTTGATGTTTTAGAAGAGAATTAAGTTTTATTTTAATGTTATATTGGTAAAACATAAGTATGTTCCACCTTGTTCCATGGGGTGGAGGTAGAACACGCCTGTTCCACTCTGTTCCACATAAAAGTCCTGCCAAACGTGGAAAAGTGATCCCGCCCTGTCCTGTAGTGTATCAAATGCACCCTTAAGGAAGTGCTTATGACTCTTGATGAGGCATTAAACCTGGGGTGGGGATACTACGTAAGCCCAGTTGCACATCTAGAATGTAGCATGAACTTAAAAACAAACTTATAAAATGTGAAACAAATGAACTTAACTTGGGTTTTTTGTGCATTTTGGTGGGATTAAAGTGTTACTTAAATTTCAAGGGACTATGATACAACTTTATTTGATGCAAGTAAATACTACCTGCTTTTGGTATGACATTGTGGACTTGCTGAATTCTTAGGCTCACCGGGAGAGCAATTGTCGAATTTGTGGTTGAAAAAGGAGATGGTTCAATGTTTACTCCACAGTCTGGTGGTGTACCAATAAAATCTGCTACAATTCAGGTATGCCAAATCTTGCCATGTTTAAGATCCATCATATCAGCAACTGGGTTTTGATTAGTGAAATCAAACCCATATACTAAAAATAAGTATATTAGTTTATGACTCCCAACACCCGATCTGAAATACTGTCGACCACCGCCAACCACCACCGATCTGAACCACCGTCGACCACCGCCGATCTGAACCACCACCGACCACCGCTTATCGGAACCACCGCTGATCTGAACCACCATCGACCACCATCGATCTGAACCATAGTTGTTGGATTTTGGTTTCAAAATATTCAAAAAGGGTATTTTGGTCATTTACCAATATCTCATTCCAATTCCAAAGCTACATTATGTGAACCAAACAGACAAATTCCAATTCTTTTAAAAAGATTCCATTTCAATGTCTGGCAACCAAACAGGTGGTCAAACCTGATAACATTCCATTCCAATTCCTTCAAAGTCAAATTCCTTTGACAAATTGCATTCCATCCAAAAACATTCTGCTAACCAAACGTCCCCTTAGTCTACCTTGTATGATAAGAATTTATGCCCTCTTTCATTTTATCCATTTTTTTCTTCTCAAGTTGTTCATAAGAGGTCCCGACAGGGGCGGACCCACCCTTTGGGGAGGGGGGTCCGGTGCTACCGCTCGACTCAGTTCCGTAAGGGTAAAGTTCGTGAAGTTTCGTCAATTTTACTAGAGGTGCCCCCGCTAAACTCCAAGGGGTGCTCCGTAAATTTTTTGTATTTTCAATAAACGTTGATGATCTTCCTTCGAAATCAACAAAAAAACCTTAAAAATCACTTGAAATAAACCAAAAACCATAAAAATCACTCGAAATCAACCAAAAACCTTAAAAAATCCTTCGAAATCAACCGAAAAACTTAAAAAAATCCCCGAACGGGGAATTCGGCTAAAAAATCCCTCAAAATCAACCGAAAAATATATGAAATAGCTTTGCAAACATTTGATACAATTTAAGGGTGCACCCGCTCGCGAAAAATTCTGGGTCCGCCACTGGGTCCCGATTTATGTAAAATGACTACCCACTTAAGTCTACCACTTCAAAGTTACATGTATACTTTTACAAACTTACAGAAGTCGACTCCAATTTAACAAAGCAACTGCTAACAAAAATTTTGTGTACTCATATTTGTGTATTTTCTGCAAATCTTCGGTTGTGGCTTCAACTGATTATTGACCATATATGCACAGGTTGTACTGGATGGATATTCGGCACCACTGACAACAGGAAATTTTGCAAAACTGGTAAGGTAGTGAAGTACTACATCTTTCTTATAAGTTATCTTTGTAACTTCACACACTTAGGGTCTGTTTGTTAGCAGCTTAATGAGCTTAATGGGATTCACAACTTATTGGGTCAGCTATACATGGCCGTTTGGTAGTGGCTTAATGATATAGAAAGTGGCTTATTCAGTAAGCTTCTAGGGTGGAGGTTTATGTAGAACGCCAAGTTTTTTACAAATATGTCCCTCCCAATTAAAAACACACTTCTTCTGTCTATTAAAAATCCCTTCCAAACAAAAACTTTCCAATCTATACATACAGGTTAATCCACACAAACAGCTTTATCCATACAGAACTTAATGAAAAACCAACCAAACGCCTGTTTTAACATTGCCAAAATCTCACATTTAACATGCTAAGGGATGGCCCTGCATCAACTAGACTTGGACCATTTCTCCTCGATATATGTTGGAACCTCCCTTCTCTTCTCAATGGCTCTTTTGGGGAGTAATCTAATGGGATCCCACGTAATAAATTAATATTTTTTTAATAAATGAAAAAGGGCAAATTAACTGATTTTCAGGTAGTTGATGGGGCATATAACGGAATGAAGCTCAAATGCACTGACCAAGCGATTCTTTCAGACAATGGGATCGATAAGAGCATAGGTTATAGTGTTCCTCTCGAGATAATGCCATCTGGACAGTTTGAACCACTTTATAAAACAACTTTAAGCATACAGGTTGGTTCATATTTTGTGTTCAAATGGCCGATACTTGATCTTATTTGCTCGTTTTCTTAACGTTTTCATATGTTCCAAATTGTAAGGACGGAGAGCTGCCTGTGCTTCCGTTATCTGTTTATGGTGCAGTTGCTATGGCTCATGATGATGTCTCTGAGGAATACTCGTCTCCAAATCAGTTCTTCTTCTATCTTTACGATAAAAGCTATGTGAGTAGCATTTATAAAGTTTACTTTGGTACAATTAGTGTGCATTTGGTACACTGGACATGACAGAACAGAACAGGATTACATTCGATGGTTAGCAGGACTTTTATGTGGAACAGATAGGAACATAGTAGAACAGACACGTTTCACCCTCATCCAATGGAACAAGGTGGAACAGACCTCTATTTTACCAATGTAATCTCAAAATAAACACAATTCTCTTCTAAAACATCAAATACTCCTCCCTTTTTACGTTTTATTCACTCTTTAAATTTTATTTATTGTATTTTATGCTCTTTAAACTTTTATTTTACCTTCCTCAAAATATTATTTTTATACGGTTTCTATGTTTTGGTTAATTTGTGGGATTTATTAAATATTAATGATGATAAAATAATATAGAAAATGTATAAAATAGAAATTGGAAACTCCCCAAACTTTTTATTTTGATGTCATTTTAATCATTTTACCGAAAACTTTCTAATGATATATTTTGTTATAAAAATATTTATTTTATTGTAATTTAATATATTACATAAATTAATCAAAAGATATAAATAACTCATTAGGGTTAAATTGGTCATTTTATTTGTTCTGTTTAGTTCAGTTTGTCTTACCAAATGCCAAACAACTGTTTTGTCATGTCTTGTCTTGTTCTGTCTCTGTTTGGATACCAAACGCACCCTTATAGTTCATAGATGAGAAAAACGTCAATAATTTTGTTTATCTGTTCCCAATTATCATTTTTTGATGTTTAGAAACAGAATAAGAGTTTATATAGGAGATCATGAGTCAACTAATACATGTTTATGCATCTAACAGTCTGGCTTAGGCGGGTTATCTTTTGATGAGGGCCAATTTTCTGTATTCGGGTATGTTTTCAAAACCTTTTGCACTAGTGATATAATGCGAATATGAACCATTTATACATGTTTTAACTCAATTATAATATTTTAGCCAAATTATGATGTTTTAAGCTTTTGAATAACTGTTGTGTAGAGGTCAGATCTACATACATCTTATCCCTCCTAGACCTTGCTTTCGAGTTAGATTTACCGGGTCCCGTTTGGTTTGATTTCGCTATTGAAAATGGCTTTTTGGAGATAGTTGATTATGAAGAACCTCTTAAATATTTTGTTTCGAAGAATGATTCTTTTTAGAGTAAATTACAATTTTCGCCTCTGTGGTTTGTTGGTAATTTCGATTTTGTCCCTGTGGTTTAGAAATTGTGATTTTATGTCCGTATGGTTTGCAATTTATTGCTATTTTCGTCCCTGGATTAAGTCCTATCTTCAAGTACAAGGAACCAAAAGAGTAATGAATTGTAAACCACAGGGACGAAACAACAACAATAACTTGTAAATTATAAGGATGGAAATAGCAATGAATTACAAGCCATAGGGACGAATCACAACTTCTAAATCACAAGGACGAAAATTATAATTTTCAACAAACAACAGGGACTATTATCGTAACTTTTAACAAACCACAGGGACGAAAGCGTAATTTAATGAATTTCATATGTTACTTTTTTCGGTTTAAGATATTTTTATTGTTTTAATTTGCAAGACTTTGAATATAATATAGCATATGAAGTTTTTTGATCTTATTTTCAAAATAACAATACGTTCAGTTGATCTATAGTCTTTATAATATAACGTACATTTGAATTAGAGCCTCCAAAAAGATTGAAATGACCCTATATATATATATATATATATATATATATAGACTTGGGATCATGTGAGACCAGCCTGTTTTCGTGAGATCCGTGAGACCACATTTTTACACTTGATAGTCACAGCAAATAACCGTGAAGGTAAATTTTTATAGATGTTTTCGTGAGATCACTTTTTTACGCTTGAAACTTCACAGCAAAATACTGTTAAGGTAATATTCATAGTGTTTTGCTGCGAAGGTTCGATTTTTTTTTTACTTTTACAGTGATTTGCTGTGAAGCTTCAAATGTAAAAATGTGGTCTCACGGGTCAAATGAAAACAGTCTGGTCTCACGTGAACCCAACCCTATATATATGTATATACATATATATATATATATATATGATTAAACAACTTCATTCGTGTAAAATTGATTTCTTTCAAAAATGCATATAGATACACGACCATTGGAAGAGACGTTCTCCCTCAAATCAAGACGGGTGATATTGTTCTTTCCGCAAAGCTAGTAGACGGTCAAGATAATCTTGTATTACCGGCAGAAAGGTAACGGTTTCCGTCCTTATAACTTATCATTCCACCTTTCAATTCATTTCGGTTTCTTTTCAACAGGTTATAACTTCAAACCGCAATGCCAAACCTATCGAAACAAGATCAAAGCCGGTAAGTCAACCTTTCGTCTAAATTTGATTCGGGTTAACTTGTGTAAATTGATTCGGGTTACAAATCCAAACAACCAAAAACACGAATTTTTTCACATTATTTTATAGAGTTAATGTCCGATATTTCATACACTGGCTTACGACACATTTTTTGTTTTACACTTCTTTTACGACACATTTTTGTTTTACACTTCATCTTTACAGATTTTCGTTTTAAGTCTTTTATTACATATTTGTACTTATATGACCGACATATCTATATGTTGAGAAACATCGATTAGTCACACATAATCGTAAACATGCAATGATATTCGGCCAAAAGTGGAGAAAATCGTACTATGAGATTCCCAGATCCGATAAAGTAAGGCCGAAACGCCCCCATCGACTTTTGCCCTTCGCCACCAACATCGTTTTACTTGTTTCCTCCCAAATTAGGGGTTTGCAGTGGCGGACCTATGATTTTTGTCGAACAGGTGTACTTTTAAGGTGGATTAAAGGACTTTAAAGTTGTCTAATGTGTTTTTAGTCGAATTCCATATTCCATCATTTTGAGGTATTTTTTTTATGTTTTTGGTTGATTTTGTGGGAGTTTTTTTCCCTTTTTTTGGTTGATTTCGAGATTTTTTTATTTTATAGTTAATTTTATGGGATTCTTTTTTCAGTTTTTTGGTTGATGTTTTCTTGTATTTTCTAATATCCGAAGCACCCTTTAAAGTTTAGTGGTTGCATCTTTCATACTAAAAAAATTGTACTTGCTAAAATAAGTTTGGGTGAACGAGACCCCACTCGGGGTGTTCCTAACGTTTTTTAATAATTAACCCAAGTATAATGTTTTAAGCTTTTATTCGTCTTAGCTGATTTGAAAACTCTCGATTATGTATTTTGAAAAATGTTAGAAGAATGATACTACTAAAGCGAATTACATATGTTACTTTGTTAATTTTTTACATTTTTGTCGTTTTAATTTGTAAGACTTTTAATATAACATATGATATGATATGATATGAATTTTTATATTGTTTTATTTGTTACTTGGGTCCATAGTTTTGGTTATCCATTGGATATGATTGGATTCATCCAATATTTTGACACAATTTTCAACTAATTATTTACATATTTGCTTTATTTTTTAAAAACCACTATGTATAAATATCAACTAGAAAACAATATCGTAATTTTTTTATAACTATATGCAGTTATTAATCAGATGGTTGTTGACTTGTTTGATAGTCATTGAATTGAATCAGTTTGGTTTTATCGAAATCTGAACTATAATCCAAGAATCGACGAAACCATATTGGATTGTAGAATTTTAGATGTGATTTGATTATAATTTGACATCAGTCTATGATTAGATTAGTCGATTCTAATTGGATCAATCAGTTTTAATTTAATCAGATAACTTTCTACCCATCTTTATTTTGTCACCATGCTCGCACCATACTCATCCAACCAACCACATCGTAATATAACCCGTTTTTGACCAAAAGTCAAGCAGTTCCATCTCCTATGCATGTATATGTATTGATGTGTGTCGTTGAGTTTTAAAATCAATGCTTTTACATTAACAAAAGAGAGAAAATTTTACAACTTTTAGTTAACATCATTTGATAATGCTTACTTACAAAAGTCATCATCCTTACTTATTTTTTTTTAGAACCGACGGAGGATAAGGTTAGCTGTTAGCTTTGTACTCGGGCACGTTAGAGCGGGTCAAGTACCCCTGGCGACCCGTAATCGCCTCCCTTTTCAACACCATAATTCTTCGAATTCGCATGAGAAAAAGTCCCTTGCAAGGCTCAAACTTGAGACCTACAAGGGCCAAAATCCCCCCAAGGTTTCCCTTGGTGGCCAATTGAGCTAACCCACTTGGTTATAATCCTTACTTATTTAATTGGCTAACATTCTAGATCATTAAAATGGATTACTGGTAATTGTTGATCAGATAAAAGCCTTCTCTTTCACTTACCTGGTCTTTACCATGTCCATCCAGTAAACGAGGATTAAACAAAAAGGCAAGTATCGGTGTGTTTATTTTGTTATGTTGTTTGAGAAGCGATTAAATGAGATATAGCCTTAGGAAAACCTGTTAATTTTTATTATGTCATTATACTTTGAAAAAACTACCTATTACAGCAGTACGTTTCTTTCTCAACCCATTACTCAATTAACCTCTTATTTTTTTTCTTGCTTACATTATGCTTAAATGAGATAATGTGGATAACACATCATTTTATTAGTTGACATAAAAAAGACGTTTAAAATTTGTATGTAAAATAAATATTCTAGAGTAACATTTTTTTAAACAAAAGTGATAAATATCACATCATAAACATGTTACACAAACCACAAGGCTTGTGACATACTGGTTAAGGCTTGCAGGGGATGATGCTAGATAACCTATCTACCCCAGATTCGAATCCAGGCGCAATTAACTTGTGGCCACTGAGAAATTATCTCAAGGTTGCATGTTTTAGCAGTCTTAAAATTATCAGAGACTAATCTAGGCAAATGATTAGGATATCTTTTCTAAAAAAACATGTTACACTTACACACGTAAACATTATATATAGACAATTAGATGATATGGAAACCTTGCAACTTGTATCAAATCATCTTTATTCAAATAAAAAAAAATTTATCCTTTGTTACAATGGTAAATATTTTTTTAAATACAATATTTTAATAAAAGTTCATTGTTCTAATAGAAAAAAATGAGAATACAATGCTAGAATGATTTTCTATATAAAAAATATTTTATACATTAACCTCAAATAAAATTAGAACTTGTAAAAAATAGATCAAATTTACTTTCACTAATCAATGTTTTTGGTAGCTATTGATTCGAGCTAGCATTGTAATCGTTTTCCTTTTAAAGGGTTTGATGTGAGGGGTCTTGCCTTGTAATTATCGATCATATTTCTTTATTTATACTCACTTTGTCTTAGAATAATTTTTTTGAAAACGATATACAGTTTTAAAAATATGTAAAATTATTACATTTTAACAAACAAAATGATAATTTTATCCTTTATTATAGAAAGATAAGTTTTCATCTTCTTATAGTTAAAGAAAGTATGAAACATAATTAAAATTGTAATGTAAAAAACTATTTTAGGGCTGAATGAATATTTTATACTTGTATGTTACATTTTAAGATATATATATATATATATGTGTACGTATACGTATACGTATACATAATATACCCCATTTGAATAATGCTTAAACACGTATTATACAAAATGCATACACTGATCGATCCGTATTTGGAAATAGTCCATTAAAAATAATCTCATTCAAGAGAAATTAAAATCGAGAAAAAAGATAAAGACAATATGATCATAATTGGACCAAAAATTATACCAAATTAAGTAATTAATTACTCAAAATGTATTAAAGTCGATTTTTACTCATGCTTAAAATGGAATTAAATGCAACGAATGTGTGTTTAATATGTGTGGTTTTAAGATAATGATTCCATTTGGATGACAACCCAAATGGTCCCAGAAGTCACTCGATCTATTGATTAGCAAAGACAAGAACAGAAATTAAAGTTATATTTTTAATTAATAAAATTTAATTATTAATTATGATTTATGAGTATTTTGTTTTTAATATATTAATTGTTTTTCGTAAGAATTTATTTTTTGAAAAATTATATGTTTTTTTTGGGATTCATGATCTTCAAATTTCAATAGAAAGAGGCTAGTTATTCTTTTTTAATCTTGTTTTTAAGCAATCGATTAATCTTTGATTATACTACAAATAATTGAAGATTCGAGCGAAGGTGATTCAAAGTTGATTTTACATGAACGGTCGAGTTTTGGATCTATACTTTTGACTCGAACCAGTTACGTATGGTTTGATATATACATATTCGAATGTATAAACTAGTACAAATTCTGATGGATAAATCAAAAGCGAGATTATTTATTTAATAAAATGAAAATACGTATGGTTTGATAAGATTTTTAGTTAGAAAGATCTTTTAATGGAAAAAAATAATATTTTTAACCATGAGAGATATGTTTAAAAAAACTTGACTTTCTGTATGAAATTCTCATTCGCTTCATATATTACACTCGTTTGCTTTTCTTTAATTTAGAGCTTTCATCAGTTTCTTCATTCAAAACTTATCGAGTAAGCCATTTTCTATATCATTAAGTCATTACCAAATGGTTATGTATGGTTAACTGAATAAATTGTAAGTTGATTAAATCTGTTAAGCGAGATTCTTTATATACTTGTCACATCTTGTAACAAAAATGTTATTTTCTTTGTTGTAATTTTAAGATAATTAATAGCAAAAACTAGCAAACCATAAAAAATATTAATTAATTGATGTACCGATAAAATTGTTTATCCATCATGTGATTTTTTTTTTACCAGAAAAAACCTTAAAAATATGTAGCAATACATGATAATTAACCTATGTCATATAAAATATTTGTACAAATATATTATTGTCTTAACAGTACATTTAATGCATATTGCTTCTAGAAAATCATTTATTACACATATAAATTAATTAAAGTTTCTACATTAAAATTTACTAAGCAAATATATAAATTAATTAAAACTAAAACATAAATAGATATATAAGCATTAATTAATAGTAATACACATTTGTTTTGTGTAAAATCTGTGTAAATACATGTCTAGAACTGATACCTTAATAACCTAAAATACATACCATCAAGTCTATAAATAATCCATGTTTAATTTTAAATGTTAAATTACTAATTGACACTAATTATTTAATTTCTTTATTTGTAAGTTTTGATAAACTGCATCTTAACATAAGATTGAAATGCAAATATTTTGAAGATTAGTAAAAAAATTCGAAAATCAAAAACTTGATCACTTTTAATTTTAATGATCTAAAAGCATCAGTAATATATTACTTACGTTATAATTATAAAAGAAAATTAAAAGGTTACAATAGATTTTTTTATAATGTTTATGACATGTTAACATTCAAACAAATATCATTATAATTATTAAATGAAACAAAATGTTTAAAATTTCAAAGTATGATGTGTTGTTTTTGTATTATATATATAAAACAACTATTGAATGGTAGCTACATAGATGGAGTTTATGGTAATTATGATTGTTAGGATCTTAAAAGGTACATGTGATCACCTACATATTGAGATATAAAACAACTTGATAGCACCAATAATTTTCTAGTTCTCATCTATACCATACATAAATTTTTCTAGTGTTAACCCAAAAATCCTTTAATTTTTTTATTTTAATATAGTTGTTGAAAATGTTAGTAATCGATCATAAATCATATCCAAAGGGTACAAGTTTATATGCAAGTCGTACAAGAAAAAAAAACGCATAAAAAAAGATGAACATCATATTCGTATACCTTTTAGGGTTTTGCACAAGAAAGAGAAGACAAGGAATCATGAAAAAACCATTCAAAAGACAATGCCATCTTCATGTAATATGGTTGGGATCGTATGAGATCAACTTGTTTTCGTAAGACCATACTTTTACATTTAAAGATTCGTAACAAAAAAAAAATTAAGGTAAAAAAAAATCTAAACATTCACAGTAAAAACACTATGAACATTACACTCACGGTTTTTGTTGTGTTGTGAAGTTTTAAGTGTAAACAGATTGGTGTGATCCCACGTCTCATGTAATATATATATATATATATATATATATATATATATATATATATATATATATATATATACATATATATATATAGAGAGAGAGAGAGAGAATCAAATAAAAAACAAAAAAATGTTGAAAGCTATAAGGACTGATTTAAGTTTTAGATCTTATGATTTTAATTTAAAATTATTTTTAATTTAAAAAAAAGGCATAATGGTAATTCACTAGATAAAAATAAAAATTCATTTTGGCTGTGACGTATAGGATGGAGATGAAGGTTGGATCAAGTGGTTGAAATTACATGTTTGTCCTTAACTTTTCAAATTAAAAATGAGATTGGATGTGTATTTTATTAATATCACAAAAATGTCATCTTTTTTAATAACAACCGATTAAAACCCTTGAATGTTTAAGATTAGTCCTTAAGTAGTTAATTTTTATTATTATTATAATCATATATATATATATACATATAACTATATACAAGCATTTTCATATGAAAAACAACCCAACCATATACAACATTGCCCAAAGAAAATCAAGATTTCTGGAAAACATTATCTACAATAACTAAAATCATTATATATCATTTATTCAAAATAATCATAAAAAAGTTACAATTTTTCACATAATTATCTGCCTCTCTAGACATATACTTTGTGTCCTATATCTATAATTCTAGCTAAACTTTTTCTCACTGCTTAATCAAATATATCATCCATGGCATCTTAACCTAAAATTGGCAGCAAACCAGCCACACATTATAATTCACACCAACTCTAGTCCCATTTTGTTTTACCCAAAATTAACAAAAATTTCATCTTTTCATATCTAACTTCAAATTCCATTCTTACCCACTTCCCAAAATTCATATCTTAATTGTACCAATTCATATCCGGCAGCTGATACGGTTGCCGGAATATACTTTCTCCGGGACCCATCACCATCGTTTGCTGCTGCATTTGTGGCATTAAACTCCCCATCGACCCATTATCGTTTTCCTCAGCCGCCGTTGGTTGTGCCGCCATCGGACTTCCGCCGGAAAAACTATCCGTCGTCAGAAACATCTTCGTGTACGGTGATGATGATGAAAAAAGATTTGAAGTTGAAGTAATGTTGTTGTTGTTGTTGTCATGATCATCGTTGGAATTTAGCATGTTGTCGAATAAATTAACGTTGTTGTGATGATTTTCCAATATGATGTTGTTATACCCTGTGCAGCCGGCGGTCGGTTTCATGATTCCCTGATGATGGTGGTTGAATGATCGGCTGCACGGCGGTGGAGATACTTGTAGGAGGCCGTTCATGGTGAGATCACCGCCGGTGCTGCCACCGTGATCGGCTTCTGTTGGTCTCTGCATATTGTTTTTCTTGTAGATTCGACATAAAACCCAATCATCCAACTGCGAATTATATCAACCCCACAAAATATTTAGAAATATGGAGGGAGAGAGGAGAGAGGGAGGAGGTTTTGGGAAAACCTAAAAAAAAAATGGAAAAAATGAGGAATACTCTGGTAATCATTCATCTTGACGTATGCATATGTGCATACAAATAATTGAAGTTTTCTTGATTTGTATGCACGTGTACATACTAGACAAATTGCTTACGAATTATTTGTATGTACGTGTGCATACCATCTAAATGAATGGTTACCAGACTGGTCCTCGATTTTTTATTTTTCTTGTTGTTTTTCTCCTGAACCTGATCCTATTTATGTATATGTATAAACACACACTCATGAATATTTTCGTCTTCATAGTAATTTCTTGGATTAAGAAAGATTTTAAGTTTTAAATAATTTCAAAAACCAAAACCACCGGTGTATATATGAATATGAGATGAGGGTTAGGTTTAAAGGAAAACCGTAATTTTTTTTGAAAAAGGAATATTGATTAATCATTCATCCTGACGATATCCACATGTGCATACAAATAATTTTTAAGTAATTTTTATATTATACACATGTACATATTATGTAAATATGCATAAAACCCAAGAAACAACTTCAATTACATGCACATGTATTGTGTACACGTACAAGTAAATGATTGCCAGGTATTCCTTGTTTTTTTTTTTAGTTTTTCTTAACTATGAGATTAATATAAGTTCATAACTAAGAATCGATTTATATATTTTAACCAAATTAAATCAAATTAAAACCCAATCATCCAACCGCAAATCAAACCCCAAAAATATTTAGGAACTATATATATACACCCATGAATCTTTTCATATTCATAGTAGATTTCTTGAATTAAGTAAGATTATAATAAGTTTTAAATGATTTCAAAAACCAAAACCACTATATATAAGATTAATATAAGTTCATAACTAAGAATCAATATATATATATATATATATATGATTACATACCCTTAAAGAGCCTTTATGTTTTCCAGGATCGCAGCCAGGAGGTTTGCAGATGGATTTATTATCAATCAGTCGATACTCATGCATGATCCAGTTGGTCTTAACACCTTTGGGTGGCTTACCTCCATAGAAAACAAGAGCTTTCTTAACACCTACTTTGTGTGTGCCACCCGCCGTCAATACCGGCTTATCAGTTCCAGTGGCTTTCCAGTATCCAGACGTTGCTGCACGGTTAGGCCGAGCTCCGTTTGGATACTTCCGGTCTCTAGGGCTGAAGAAATACCATTCTTGTTCACCAAAAGCCGCCTTAGCTGAATTTATAGATAATTGGAACAAACCCTAATCTTATCAAAACAGAGATCCATGAAAAAAAAAGATAATCTACATACACACATATTTATATATATATATATATATATAAAGAAGAGTGGTTTCAAATACAAACTAGATAATCCTCACAAACCATACTTAATATTTATATTATTAGAAAATAATTGAGATGTTTATCATCATTATTTATTAATTATGATTGAAATATATATATATATATATATATGAAAGATGATATGTTTCATAATTATCAAAACTTTAGATTAAAAAATACAATAAAATCAAATATTTATTGGACTAGATGATTGACTAAAATTGATTTGTATGATTTGTTAAAATTGTATCACTTATAGATGAAATCTTTGCTCTCTCTCTCTATATATATATAGAGAGAGAGAATATAAAAATCAACGGAGAACCTTAAAAAACAAAGAACCAATGAACCATAAAGCATCGGACGAAAAACTATATTAAAATGGATGTAAGATTAAATATAATAAAATGATGGTTTATTTTGTGTATTTTATTTCGCTCCAATTCTTTTGATATATTTGAAATTTCAAATACAAAATATGTAATTCTTATAACAAACCTACAAATCTAATCCATAACCATTGATTTTGTTTATTTTGAAATTTAGAGACGGTTATAAAATACGGTTGAAAGCAAATTTAGAAACCGATTTATCCACACTGTTGATTATATACCTGTATGTTTGAAATCGGTTTGTAAATTTATAAAAATTATTGTAAAATAAATCTACTATATACAAACCCTAGTATATTATCAAAACAGAGATCCATGAAAAAAGAAGATAATATGCATACACACACATATATATATATACATATACAAACCCTACTATATTATCAAAACAGAGATCCATGAAAAAGAAGATAATATGCATACACACACACATATATATATATATACAAACCTGGAAGCTCCCATGGATCAAACTTATAAAGATCAACTTCAGCTATTATGGCCACCGGAAGTGGGACGGCGGCCGCCTTTTTCTTCAGGTAGTGAACCACCAACTCTTCATCGGTCGGATGGAATCGAAACCCCGGCGGCAGCTGCGGTTGTTGTGATGACGTCGATGAATCAGTACTTTCCATGCTTAATTAATAATAACTTTCCGATCACTTGTTAACCTTCAGAAACTGATCGGCGACGATCACCGGAATGCTACCGCCGGCGACGGAGAGAAATAGAGAGAGAGAGAGAGAGAGAGAGAGAGAGAGAGAGAGAGAGATTGAGAGAAAGAGATATAAGGTGAAAGAAGTGTAGATAATACGTCAATACGGACCCATGGTATTTATGATGGGGTGAACCGTACATGATCAAGTGTAATTCATCGTTTAATATGAAGGATTGTGATTTATTATCAAGTACTATAGCTCCACGTCATAAGTAAAGGGTAATTTAGTCATTATGAAAATAGTGTTGTAAAAGTTTGCAAAAGATTACGGTTGTAGACAATAATGACGTCAGACTGATTTTTGGCGACTGAAACCTTAGCCAATGAAATGGTGACACGCCTCAGAGTTATGTGCCACGTGTCAGATCTAAGATGGATGACGGCGTGAAACGCAGTGGGGTCCAATAAGGAGGAGATCTTTTATGTGCCAGATATTTTTGGATGGAGCGAATTTTTTTAAAAAAGTTTAAAAAGATAAATAATTTTTGCATAATTTATTTGATTAATTTGAAAAAAAAAGTTGATTTTTGATAATTTTTATTATCGGTATTATTTCAATCACTTAACAATTGAGACTAACGTAACAACCGAAATAAAATCTATACATGATTGAATTTGAAAAAATTCATTTTGTCTGTTTGTTAACTAAGCTATATATTAGAGGCCATTTATCTGCTTAATTAGTGTCTTGTTAATTTGATTTGTAATTTATTTTGTTGTTATAACAAGTAGTCTTGTTTCTTAGTGTTATTTAAAATTTGGACTTCACAATAACCGTTTTGAGAATGCATACTGAAACACAATTTAATGAATTTTATTCACAAGTTAAACTAGCACAACAGTTATAATTACTTACTTTAACGTAAATCAATTTTTACATATAATTTTGGATGAGATTTCACGAGGATCAAGGGGTGTCTTATCTTATAGTGTATGTTACCTGTAGATGACATTGTTTCTAAGAAGGGATTGAATAAATAAGTGAATGTTAGGTTGGAGCAGTAGATGGTGGTCTTTGGAGACTTAATGCTTTGAGAAATAGTCATTCCAAGACCTAACACCTTTGGTGCACTTTTAGTACGTGGAACTAATGTGATGTAAAGGAGTTAAAACCAGTATATAGGGCACAAGTTACCCTAACAACACAATTTCAAGGATCTAGGGGCTATGATTCAGAAAGAGGGTAAGATCGAAAATTAATGATGTCACTCATCGCATAAAGGTAGTATTGTTAAAACGGATGGCAACAATGCGAGGGTTGCGCTACAAGAAGATGATGTTCAGCTTGAAAGGAAAATTCTACAAGGTAGTTATCATACCAACTATGTTGTATGGCTTGAAGCGTTAGACATGAAAAGATGCTTGAGAGGACGATAGAGGTGGATGAAATTGGGATGCTCAAAAGGAATATGGTCGGATCATGTTAAACATGAAAACGAGGTTATTCAGGTGGGAGTAGCTTCTATTACAAATAATTGTGATAGGTTGAGTACTCGTATGAAGCGATTGTTGGCACCACATATTGTGGAGGGTGGAGACTGTCAGGGTTGAGAGTACGAGGAGGCCAAGCAGGCTGAAATGATTATCTATAATGGGACATGTTGCTTTTAAACATTTCGAAACATATGATACCGGGAATTCGTTGATACACATGACAAAGGTTGCAGATTGTATGTAAGAACTTCAGTAAATTAGGGGGCATGGTAAAGGATGGAAAGGTAGAGGTTCGATGGGTTAGGGAATTAACGCTATTTCCCTGTGCGCATACGGTTACTATACCCTACATAGTGTGTGACTCGCTAAGTTGGTTTGTTTTGATTCGGTTAAATTTTACTCATGATTATATCGATTAGCTTACAACAAAATAAAAATACATTAAAATGAACTCAAATTTACAATAAAGTATATCCAGCCATCTATTATTTGTCTTATTTGACTATAAAACAAAATATATTGTTGTCAAATTGTTGAGCTAATTGAATATATATTTTTTATGAACATCAATAATTATATTTAAACTTACAATAACTACCATAAATATAAAAAGAATCGTTAGTCTATTACATAAAATAATAAACTAGAGGAACATATTGGTTTTATTATTGGTTGGTACATATACTGGATGATCTTATTTAAATGTTTTATCATGTCATACTTTTTTTTAATAGTTGATCTTACTTCTCCCAAACTAATACCATTGCAAATTGTGGTTGTAAGATTTGCCCACAATCGTTCTAGTGGTTGCAAGCGTGTATTTAGACGGCATAATTTGAACCCGAATTGAATTTATCACCCCCTTGTCTTTATCCACCATGCTACCACTTTTGTGGTTTCATGAGCGTGAGACTAATAAGCTTTATAAGGTATTGACCATCAACATAAACAATCTCGACCAAGCATGACGAAAGTTATTTATAAAGCATATGATAATCAACACTTTTGGATCAAAATTACTAAGCAACTAAAATTCTGTACAACATATTGTTACACTGAAATGAAAGTTTAAGGGGTGTTTGGCTAGATATATTAAGCAATAACAAATGATAATGATAATAAAAGAAATTGTTTGATTTTATATAATACAATGAGTTGATTTCCGTAAAAACCCAAATTAATTCTCGCCACAAGAGTTGTAAAACCCATTATGAATATATATATATATATATATATATATATATTGACCAACTACATCATGCACCATAAACATTTGAACTAATAATATTTATTTTCTCTCGTAAAATTTTGACATTTTCTCTGATATGTATATTCTTGTTAAATTACTGATCTATCCTTTATAACTTTCAACTGAACTACTAGTATTTATGTACGTCCATGATAGCATTTAATGTTATCTTTGTGTACAAAATTTCAATTGCAAACTCGACAATTTAAATAAACTTTACAAACCATATATATATATATATAAATGTGTGTGTGTGATTTTTAAAATATCTATATAATTTTGGTTAAGAAGTCAAATATTGAGTTAATTACAATCACATCATAAAAATTTGTTTTCAACTTTATGCAAAAAAGAATGGAATCATGTATTTTTCCAGCTAAATGTCTACAACTTCCTTCAAAACTAAAAGGTTCAATGTACCAACAATTATATATAATATACCCTCTTTAATTTTTGCCCTCAAACCCCAAAAAGAAAACACAACACACACAAATATATATACATATATTTATATATATATATATATATATATATATAATAAAAGTCTTTAATTTATAAATCCTCTTGATTCATTTAAATCAACTTATAATTAAGAACACTTAATCTTGATGGAAATTCATCATACACCCACTAATACAACTTCGAATAGTTCATTACCATTGCTTATTTTCGGGATTCAAACCGATGATATATAGACTATGATAAGAACGTCTTAGAAGGTTAGACAAACTCAAAGATTATCATTTTCAAAGAATTGTCATTTATCGACATATATAAAGTAATCCAGACGGCAACAATACCTCTGGTTCTGCTTTATTTATTTATATCATTTTTTTCTACATTTCATTATTTATTTTTACTAAAGTCATGTAAATATAAATTAATTAATGGCAATCAAATCATCGTAAAATAAAACACGTAAATGAAATTATTTTATGAAACTAAATCTGACCTAAAATATTTGCATATATATTTGAAACATAAGTTTATGTACCCACTTACGTATATATTAAACAATTCGTGTAACGGTGTATAAGTCTTGATCAAAAATCAGAATAAGAAGATGAACAAATTATAAATGAACTTTTAAAAAGAATATTTACCAATCATAGAATTATATCAAATAATTATATATTTATATCCAATAATCATATCAATTCTCATAGTTATATCAATAAAGGTTGACTATTTTACATTTTTTTCTTTAATTCACCATTAATCATAAATTCAATAAAAAAAGGAAATAATATAAGTTTAATACAAAAAAAAATGTTAGTAGCATAGGTACATAATTATTAATTTGTTTGTTCAATTGTGAAATTAAAAACATAAAAACACAAAAAGACAGAAGGCGAGAATTACGGCAGAAGAAAAGAGGAAAAACACACACATCTCGTATGTATATAAATGTTATGTAACAAACTCACATAGCATACATGTGACCTAAACATATGCATTCCGTTTCACGTAATTATCAGTAATTGACTCTGAAAATATGAAAAAACTGTAGAACTCGCATTTTATTTTTTTTATGACGGTGCATATTAGACATATATAGTCATATGCTTATTTGGGAAGTGTTAAATGTGTGAGAAGTAGAGAACTGAGCTTAGTCATCTATCTAAAAAATGATAATGATTTGCGGTTTTGACTATAAAGCACCGGATAATTTGGTCGCATTGTAACAACCATGCGAATAATGGAGGGGTACTTTCATAACTTTTAATAATAGGCTGCAAACAAGTACATATGTGAGCCCATCAACTATTCTAACAAATAGGCGGCAAATAATCAGTTTAATTAGTTTATATGTAAATCAGTTAAATAGTTCATATGTTAACCACACAGGTTCATATGTGAATCACACGAGTTTACATATGTAAAGATAGTTCATATGTGAATCACATTGGTTCAGATATGCACTTGTTTGTCGTCTATTTATAAAAGTTACGAAACTACTCATCTATCTTTTGCATACCATGTGATTGAATTATTCGTTGCTTCATGGGAAAAGCCGTATATCTTGATCATTTTTTTAGATGGAGGCTAGTATGAGTTTTCTACTTCTCATACATTTAAAACTTCTCTAACGAACCTCTCACTATATATATAACAACTTAATGATCCAATGAAAAATATAGAATTAGGGTTTGTTCATGTTCATTAAGAAAAAAAAAGGATGCATTTCGTTTATGATGGACATGTCACACGCGTTATAAAAGCTATGGATTTAGACACGAAACCTAATTTGTTTTTTACTTTGGAAAACGACGTTGAATTAATCAAAAATATCAGACGATGACTCAGTTCATGGTTGTCGTTCCATTTAAAATCTGGATGTGAGAAAGTTTTGAGCAATATCTGATTTATAAACTACCCTATTTATTTTGAAAAAAAACAAAATAAGATTTAAGACTTAAAGCAAATGTGTATGTCAACAACTGATTACTAAATTACTAATGTTAATTAACAATAGCCTATATTAATTTTATATTTTCGATTATTAAAATTTTACTCGATCCCAAGTCAAATGTTGAATATACCTTGTAGACTCGGGATCGAGTAAAACTCAAAATTCATAAGAACCGTAAGAACCACTTAAAACAGTTGAATGAAACACGCCTCTTGGTCGGACGATGTCGATGGACGTTATGGCATTTTGGTAATTAAGGAGAACTTTGATAACAAGACTGTTGGCGGACACTGAGATTAACATCGCTTGTGGACAACTTAACACACTTTAATTAAATTGACCATGTTAACATAGATCACATGAAAATATTCAATCTTATTATCTTAATATACATTAACATATCATAACAAGCCTCAATATTATGAATATATGTTACCATACTTTTACAATCTTTTAACATATATTAACATGAAAACATTAACATATTTTAACTTGCAACCTTAATTAACACATTAACCATAAAAATATTAACACATAGTAAGGTTTACTATGTGTTAAAGAATGTTCTTATAAATGATATGGAAAAGCAAAAAAATCATTAGTTTTCAAGCCCATCATAAATTTATGGGTTTTCAAAAGAAAGTCATATATATATGTATATATATATAAAAGAAGGTTCAAATGAGAACTTTTGATTTTTAAGGGAACAAATGGACACATTGTGGACCATATATGATGTGGTCTACAATGTGTCTCTTTGTTCATTTACAGAGGGGTGGTTCTCTATGATCTCTCCTATATATATATATATATATATATGTGTGTGTATGTGTGTGTGAGAGAGTGAGAATTGATAACACATCAAAATATAAAAAGTGGGGTCATGGAACCAAAATATACCAAACAAGATAAAATTAGTGGTGTTTAAGCTAATTAAGCAAGTGGGGTATCATTATTCATTTTTTAGTTAACATATATATAGTTATCTTTTTATTACTTATAATTAATTTAATATTCATTAAACATACAATTAACAAAGCTAGAAAGTGGTTAGTAGGTATATAGGTCCTCCATTTCAATTTTTGTAATTAAATGAAAGTATTAAAGTTTCTTAATAATTTTTAGAAAAATTAATTATTTTAACCATTTTAGAAATCAAAATTTCTCGTCACCGAATGTTCAAATCCCTCCGTCAAATGTTCAAATCGAAATACCCACCGAACGTTCAAATAATAGCATTATATTTTAATTAATATTCCAAATTTTGTGAAAAATATTAATATTCACCGATCAAGAGGATAATTGGTTTTAAAGTAAATAACTAAATCGAAAAATATTCAATATTTGGCTCATTTCGAAGGTATGGTCGAGACAATTATAATGGTGTAACTTGTTAAAATAAAAACGTATTTTTTTAGACGTATTTTAATTGATATACGAGTATGTGTGTTAATGTGATAACGATGTAAAACGAAAAATTAAAAAGTAAAGTACCTAAAGTAATTTATTAACTAACTTTAAGGATGGAAAATGTAAATGTAAATAAGAATATGTCAAATTATAACCTCCGCATGAGAATTTGAACATTTCTCAGAGGGATTTGAACATTCGGTGGGTTAGAAAATGATCATTCAGTAATTTTGATTTTTAAAATGGTTAAAATAATTAATTTCCCTAATTTTTACCCCCCAATAATTTAAGTAAATTTCACCTCTTTATTGATATTTTGGTTATGATAGTGAAAATGAATGAAATTGCAAATCTGTTTTTTGGATAGAAATGAAAGTGATAACTTTTGAGTTTCACGGAAATAATTAATTAAAACAAATATAAAGTTATTTTCTTATTCTTGATTTTAATGAATAAATTATATAATCCTCTTTCCTAAAAAATTATATGATTTTAAAATCAAAATAATTATATAAAAAAACACTAATTTGAACAAACTTAAAGATCCTTATGAGATCCCAATCAATGATAAAATCCATTTTTTCAAAAAAAAAAACATAAAAATATAAAAATATGAATACCCTTTTGAAGTGAATTTCCCATGTTCTTTTACTTGGTTTATACGCAGGCAATATAAAAAAAAGCCCAAATTTTTAAAAGGCATAAAATTAAGATCCTGACATAATACAGGCCCAAATAAAAAGAAGCCCACCAAAAATTTCAAATGCCAATTTGATATTTATTTGTAGGTTTAGAAAATAGTAACCTGCCATTATGGAGTTCTGTTATTCCGTCAATTTCTACTCAAAATTAGAGGTGTCATCGAACTCATGTAGACTACTATCACAAAACGTACAGGAGAGAAGCCTCTTTTATTACATGTACCGACTATGAATCAGTAGTTGCAGTTTTTTGTCGTCAAATGCTGAGGCCTGTCACACTCATAACCAAATCATCACATCATTCGTGAAATGTGTCATATGCAACATACAATTCATCCAATAAAAAGATAAAGCATGCTCATGAATATCTTATATCACTAAACATCCAACATCACTAGTGCATAACCAATGTAACAATATGTAGCATGCACAATGAATACCACAATCATACTGCATACATGTGTGAATCTTACAACCAAAACCATAAGTCACGTGAATTAACGTTGTTTTATTCAGTTTGTTGCTCGTTTTGATTCCAACATATACTAAGAGTGCTTGCATTACATTCGTTATGCTCATAGTTATTAAGAGCACAATCAATTAATCCTCATACACTTATCGCCTATCAACCAAACTCTTACTGGATAAGTGTTTATCAGGCGTCACTTATCTTACAGAATGAATCTTGACAGGTAAGAGGTATAACAAGAACCAAAAGTTTTACCTAGCAATTGAGGAAGAAATTAGGGGTGAGCATCGGAACCGGGTACCCGTCTTTGGAACCTAAACCGCTCTGGAACCGCCGGTTCCGAAATCGGAACCGATGTGACGTTATACGCTGGGTACCCGCTACCCGCCACTTTTAAATAAAAAATATTTTATATATTTATAAATAATAAATAAAAACTTAAACTTTTTAGTTTGTTTATGTAATAATTAGTTTTTATCGAATTAGTTTTGACCATTTGTTGTATTTATTAATTTAAGTCGGTATTTTGTCGTTTATAATTACATTTTTTTCGTATGCAATGTAATTTTTTTTTGAAACCGGTTCCAAGTGGTTCCAGTTCTATGAAAATTGGTCGGGTACCCAGTTATGCTCATCCCTAGAAGAAACTACTGCCTGATAAACGCTTTCTGGGTAAAACACATTTGCCAACAATACATTTTGATGGTTTAGAATATTACCCAACAAAGTAAATGCTAGTGACTCTACCCAATAAGTGTTTGTTAAACACCCCTTATTGAATTTTATTTTTTGAAACTAACTAAATATTAAATTAAAACAAAAATCAAATTAATTCATTCGTTAAGTAATATATTACTAACTGGCCCAAAACACTTAAACTCAATATAACCCAAATTAATTGTTTGGGCTTTTTTTTGTTGGCCCATGAAAAAAATGATAAAGGCTTTTGGCGCAGAACCACCAACCAGGTCGCATAGACCCGGTCAGCCTGCCCATTACAAAAAAAACCCGACCCGGATCATTCTCTCTTTTCACTTAGGGTGTTAAAAAAAACTCAAATTGAGATAACTGGACACATAATCAGGCGTGTTCATGATATTTTATGGGCCCTGGAAGATACGTAAAAAAGGGTCCTCGTTAAGTACGATTTTTTTTACTTATTTTACATGTTTGATGTTTTAAGATAATGCTAAATTCTTTTTAGATCATATTAGATAGTAAAAGACATTGTTTTCTCTTTTATTTATTAAATTTTTTGAACTAGCAATATATATTATATAGTATACATGAAAAATCGGGCCCCTATTTCTTTTGGGCCCTTGGCGTACGCCCGGCCGCCCTCCCCCAGAGACGACACTGCACATAATTGATACAAAATTAGGTTAAAATCAACCAGATGAATCCGATACATTTTGATACTATAAATTCATTATGATTGTTAATTTGTTGATTAACATATGTACATTAGACCACCTCGTAATTAGAAATGTTCAAAGTTATACTGCAATTTCAACTATAATTTTACTTTTTTATTTGTCTGAACTTTCAACCTTTTTTTAGAGTTTGCTAACCATTTTTCCGTGTTCTTATTTTTTATTTTATTGTGTGTTAAAAACGTTTAGCTTGATTGTAAAATGACATATCAAAGTTTTAAACTGTCTAACCAAACCCAACTCGCATGAGTTATATTAGGAAGGTTTGGATTGAGTATAAAATTTTCAAGCTGCAAATATTGTATTGGGTTGTTCAGATATCTTCAATCTGATTAACCTAACCCAAGTGAGGCCCTATCTGACCACGGACTAACCCCAATAGTTTTAGAATCTTTTAGGAAATGGCAGAACGAGTCCCTCAAGTTCCACTATCTGGCCCCTAACCCCTATACTTTTCAATTTCACTAAATTTCGTTCCAAACTAATTTAAATACATTTTTGAACCCTGTTTTTTTGTAATTGACAATATAAACTTTGTTTTATACAAGTTGTAGTATAATAATGAGTAAATTACGATATTTGTCTATGTGGCTTATTATTAATTTCAATTTTCATATTTATGATTTGCTATTTATTGTTATTTTTGTTCCTAAACTAATTATTTTTTTATTTATAAAAGGCAAAAACAATAAAGAAATGTAAACCACGTGGACCAAAACAATAATAAAATATAAATTATAACGACAAAATACCAATAAATTATAAATTATGGGGATGAAAACAACAATTTGCTAAAACATAAGGACGAGAACGTAGAGTTTACTCTTAATTATATATTGTAAAAATTAATTAGTTATATTCCGTAATATTAACGAGTAAACATTGTAGGTAACATAATTTATTGCATAATTGTAAGTATATGTTATTCAATTATCCAAAAAGAATTATTATACCTTTAAGAGTTTTGATTGTTATATATTTTGCATTTTGTGGGTGTTTTTAGTTGTTTGAATAATTTGAGTTTTCATCTAGTATACTTTTACAACGATTAAGATATGTATTTGACGGTGCAGGAAAGATATGAATGTAACAGATAATAACGAAACACAATTTATGTTTGATAGAATGTAGAGTTCAGATCATGTGACTATCGGTTAGCTACTTTTTACTGAGTGGTATGTTCTTTTTTGCATATTTTCAGTTGCTAGCAAATAGAAAATAGAGTCTCTCGTGAAAGTTCTTTTGTAGATACTCGTTTAAAATGCATCTAATGATGTGGCAATTAAAAAAAATTGATTTCCTGATTGTTCTTAAGTAGTTGAAAAGGTGTGACCTAATTTAAAGCGGAAATTTTAATGGCTTTTATATTATAAAAACAGATAAATGGTTGTTAAATTTTGCAACAACTTACTAAAGAGAATACGTTAAAGTATAAAAGATATGGAAAGCATCTAAAGTGCGATAAGATACGATTTGAGTAGTTGTTGCTCAATTTAGAATAATTATTATGAATCGGTTCAACATACTTCTTTATATTCCTCATATTCTAAAAATAAATACAAATACCTTTTATTTGCCATCTATGAATTTATAAGGAATGGTTCACATAAAAATGGGTGTGATTTTGCGTAAATGCAAGAACACTTCAAAACTCATTATTATGTTTTAAGGTTATGTTTGGCAAACTAGCTGATGACTTATTAGTTAGCTGATAAACAAATTATTTTTGGCAAAAACTTGCTTATAAGAATGTAAAATAACCAAAAAAAAAATCTTGAAAAATAGTCAATTACAAACATTTTATATTATAATTCAAATAATTTTTTAATAATATAATTAAAATAAACTTGTTGATCATATAATATGTCAATTAAATAATTAATAAAAAATAATAAAAAACTAAATAATATAATATGTTAATGGAAAAAATTTAAATTAATTATTATATATACGTAATATAAATTTTGAATTAGTTGTATACATATTATTTATTATTAGTATATATCGTATAATTAAAATTAATTAATAATATGTAATTAAAATTTATAATAATTTATAATAATTTATAATTAATTTTAATTTCTATAAACTAATGTTTATGAATAATTAATTGATCATATAATATGTCAATTAAATAATTAATAAAGAATAATAAAAAAACTAAATAATATAATATGTTAATGGAAAAAATTTAAATTAATTATTATATATACGTAATATAAATTTTGAATTAGTTATATACATATTATTTATTATTAGTATATATCTTATAATTAAAATTAATTAATAATATGTAATTAAAATTTATAATAATTTATAATTAATTTTAATTTCTATAAACTAATGTTTATGAATAATTAATATTTATTTATAATTAATAATAATAATAAATAAATAAATAATATTAATCAGAGATATAATTGTAAAAACTGTCAAAAAGCTAATCATAAGCTACTCCAAGGTGAATAATTAATATTTATTTATAATTAATAATAATAAATAAATAAATAAATATTATTAATCGGAGATATAATTGTAAAAACTGTTAAAAAGCTAATCATAAGTTACTCCAAGTAGTTTATCAATAAGATAAACTTATGTATATTCAAACGATTATTCAAAAAATAAGCTAACTTATTTTTTAACAATTAAGTAACAATTTTAAAACTATTGATGAAATAGTAGAATATTAAATAAACATATATACTTCTTTTCATAAATATCGAAGGCATGTATGGTTACATATGAAAAAAATACAAATCACATAATAAACAGCCAGATCTGATGATTGTCAATATAATCATCACTAGTTTCGGTTTATTACAACATTATCACATAATTATCATTGTAAAATCACATTATAAAAAATATTCGATTTATCTAAACATTATCATATTTTTAATAATCAGTCAAACTAATAAAAATAAATCAATTACTGAATTTCCAAAACTAGACATTAATTGAAAATTCAAGATACAAAAGATTGTTTTCTCTACTATCTACATTGAACCCACGCATTATAACCAAAAACCCTTTGACTATATCTAAATTCAACTTTGACTTTCTGGTTCATGGTGCACCTAACCCAAACCCATGTCTATTTTCCCACCAAACTCCTAAAATCAACATTCCAAACCCCCCAAGGAATCACCTATTTACAATTCCCACCCCTCTACTTATTAACATTTCTCTTTTTTTCTTTTTCATTTCATCTTTCACACCCTATACCCGGAGCTACTACTCGGTTGGGTCGGGTACCGAATAGCAAACGGGTCGGTTGTGTTCATCAAGCTCTGAGAAAAAAAGTAACCGGAATTCTCCATTCTCTGACTTCTGATTCCAGTTCCGGCTTCTGATTCCGGCGATTTACTGTATTTCATGGGCATGTTGAATGTTGGATCAATCGGAATCACATTTGGTGGATTGTTGTTGTTGAATCCATCTTGTGATCCAAATGGAGCGACGTTCGTCATCCAATCGTAGTTTCCGTAATCGTATTTTTGAACGTCGACTTTTTGATCTTCTTCTTGAAACGGTTTTATTGCGTTATTGTTCGCCGGAAAGTTGAGAAACTTGTCGTCGATCGCCGGAAGTGAATCGAGAACGTCATCAAATTGGGAAGAAGATGATGAAGAGGAGTTATGGCTTTGGTCGGTGCTTGGACCGCCGGAAATTGTTTTCTCGGCGGCCGAATTCTTCTTGTAAATCCGGCATAGCACCCAATCGTCCAGCTGTAAAAAATGTGTTAAAGTTTAAAATCTTATTTTATTTTTTATTTATATAAAAGTAAAATAAATAAAATTACTTGTTTTTTAAAAATAATAAACCTCTAAATTTGTTTAAATCGTCTATTTTACCCATCATAAAATTGTAATATTTAAATTTATGGATAAATTTATATAATTTCATATATTATTATGAAACTTGTTTCTTATTTATAAAAGGTAATACTGAAGTTTGAAAGCAAAATAAATAAAATTACTTGTTTTTTAAGTAATAAATCTCTAAATTTGTTTAAATTCTCTATTTTAACCATTAAAAAAATTGTAATATTTAAATTTATAGATAAATTTATATAATTTCATATATTATTACGAAATTTATTTCTTATCTATAAAAGGTGATACTGAAGTTTGAAAGCAAAATAAATAAAATTGATTGTTTTTTAAGTAATAAATCTCTAAATTTATTTTAATTATTTATTTTACCCATCAGAAAATTATAATATTTAAATTTATATCTAAATTATACGGTTGACGGTATTTAACAAATTTAAATTATATTAAAATATATAAATTGAGAGATTTGACGATCGATGTGGTAAGAATTGATCGATTAAGAAAACACTGTTGTTAGGGTCAGAAGAACAATAAGAGGCAAATAAGTGGATAATAAATCTCTGAATGGCCTACATAAAATAAAATAAAAACGGGTCGGAGCTTCACTTACCCTGGAGCTATTGTTCTTTTTTGGAGGCTCCGAAAGCCTATATTCATGCATGATCCAATTAGTTTTGGATCCTTTGGGAGCTTTTCCAACGTAAAACACCAAAGCTTTCTTAATCCCAACCCTCCGTCCTTCCGATATGATCACTTTATCAGTTCCCGTGGCTTTCCAGTAACCCGACCCGGCAACTCTATTGGGTCGTGACCCATTTGGATACTTTCGATCTCTAGGGCTAAAAAAGTACCATTCTTTCTCCCCAAACATCGCCTTACCTATCATCAACATTCAATCAAATTCCACCATTAATCAATCAAATTCCACCATTGATCAATCAAATTTCTTCAAATTGGAACTCAAATTCACAATCGGAAAATGAAAAAAAAAAAAAAAAAAAACACTTACTCGGTAACTCCCATGGATCGAATTTATACAAATCAACATCTCCGATGATCTGAAATGCGAATTCATGTCCGGCGACTTTCCGGCAAAGGTACTGCACCATAAGCTCTTCGTCGGTCGGATAAAATCTGAATCCGGGAGGTAATTTCAGTTGAGTCATCGGATCCGTCACCGGCACCGGAACTCCCATTTGCTTCTCGATTTTGCAGAGGAGAGTATAAAATAAGATTTTTTAATTTTTAATTTTTTTTTTCAAAAATGCGAATGGGAGGGTATTTATAAGGTGGAGAAGGGGTGCACAGTAAGTATGGTGGGTTAAAATGTGGCCAAGTAAACCCAAGCGGCCAACCTTATCTAAAAGGGTCCCAAAGGGGCCAGATGCATGAATCGAGTGAGTCATGTTTGATGGATCAGATCTTCATCGTACACGTGGGAGTTTTGTAATATTACGTATATTAGCAATCATATACTATTACAAAGACAAAAGACCAAAGTAATGTGTTAAGAAATGTAATGATTTATTCTGTTTCATTTCAGACATTTAATTTAATATAAATATTATAAAATACAAAAAAACAGAACTCAAAACACACATTTTAGTGCGTCTTTTGAGAGAGCTCTTTTTAACTTTTTATAAATAAAAACAAACATCTCCATTGTTACAAGAACCATGTGAACTCAAATTTGATTATAAACGTGAGTATAAATGATAATGTAACACGTGTAATAATCAGATTGGATGATTAAGAAAATATTCAGACTAAATAATAGTATTATAAAGTCCGAATAATACAACCTTCAGATATAATGTAATATTATTTAGTATGAAAAATATTACATTCGGTCTGAATGTATTATTATTCAGACTGAATAATACAAATTCAGACACATATCGCGTTTTTATTTGTCATGACGTTCACAACCAAGTTTAAGTTTGTATTTGAACTTCTCTATATATATATTGTCATCTCAATTTTGAACTTATTAAATTAAGATTTTTTAAAGTACATGATAATAGTTTTTATAATATTTTTTTACGGGTTTCATTAAAATAAGTTATATTAATACATATTATACAAAGATAAAAAATAAACAAAATACTATTTCTCATAAATTTTGTGGACGAACTGATGTTCTTGTTCAAATAATTAAAGAACATTAGGCTCTTTTAAAGATTTCTTCAAACGATAGTACTCTACTTACACTACCTTTTTGTTGATAAAAGATTTGCATTGGAGAATACAGATGTTATCCGCTTTAGACAGGGTTTTTAAAAAAAATATCACAATTATATTAAAATTATTTTAATAAACATTAAAATCTTTAAAATAAATAATATCTAACATTATATGATAAAAACTTTTATATTAATTATATTATTAAAATATTTAACGTGTCAAACAACTTTTCAAACAAACTTTGAAACAATCAAACTAATTTTTAAACAAAATTTCACGTGAAATTATGATTTTCTTTGTTTAGAATTTTATAATTTATAGAAAATGTGGACAAAAATCACACGTTCGTTCATGTCTCACCAATGAAATTAAGATACATCAGCTTTCTATTTATTTTAAATTTATTTAATTTATTTTTATTTTCTCTCTTTGCTTACGTGTATCCATATTATTTATGGATATGGATGAGACATAAAAATTTGGTACGAGTGATTTTCATCCAGAAAATGTATGATTGTTTAAAATTTCATTTTCATATGAAAATATATTTTAATAATTTTATAGAACTTTCTATGTTTAGAGAATTATAAATAGAAAGAAAAAATATTATTTTAATAATTTTCGTCAAAATAGTGTTAAAATAATAATTTTTCCTCTGTTTAAATTTTTTTATAATCTCTTTACTTTTTTTCTCTGTGTTTTAGCATAAATTAAGGTATAGATGTTGGAGCAAAACCAAATGTTAAAATCCATTTTTTTTATTTTAGCATATATTTTTTTTAATGTTTTGACATACTTGTTGAATATGGTTATAGTCATCTCATATAGTTTTTCTATTTTGAAGGTTAAAACATGAATTATATCGTTGAAGTATTCACAATTAATTTTAAAGATTCTCAAAGCATCTTCAACAGCTATGATATAAATTTTCTAAAATAGATTAGCAAAAATAATAATTTCTAAAAAAATACATTAAACCCCTAACAGCTACTCTATTTTAAGAATTCAATCACTAATTATATTATTAAAATATTCAATACACTTAATAAAATACATTTTTTTATTTCTTAAATACTTAATATCAATGTTTCCTATTGGTTAAAATGAATAAAATATCGTTTCTCTCTCTTACCTAAAAGGTTTTAGAGGTTTTTCTAAATTTAGAGAATTTTATCATCTCTCATTTTTTTCCTATTTTAGCATACAAGATAACATAACTATTGAAGCAAAAAATTGTTAAAATCTTACTTTTTTCTGTTTTAGCATAGTTATTGAAGATGCTCTCGTAGTTAGAAAGATAAAAACTAATCATTATTTCATAAATAATCATTTTATAAAAGCTTTCCAAATTTAGATAATTTCACCATCTTGAAAAAAGTTTCAAGAGTTTTTTGAAGCAAAAAATCTATGAAGTCTTCATTTTGGATAATTTGTTTGACTTAAACTAAAAGTCAAAATTTGAAAAAATAAATACATTTGTCTTCAATAGATTCCTCATTTTAAATAATCGAACATTGATTATAATATTAAAATATTATATTTATTTATTAAAATATTATTTATCTTTCTAAATATTTATTTTCAAAGTTTCCTATTGGTGTTTTCATTTGTTAATCATTTTTTAAATGATCTTCATTTTTGGAGAAAAAACCATTTTATCAATTTTGGAAATAGTTTTGGAGAAATTGTAGGAGAAAAATATTGGCTAAAATCCTCATTTTCATCATTTTTCTCATTTTGAAGAAGCTAATGGAGACGTTTCTTATAGTACCTCCAACAAATTCTTAGAGTATTTGCAACAAATTCTTTAAAATAGAAAATCAAATTCAAAATCTTCAAAATGTTCAGTTTCAAAAACTATATTATTAAAATATTCAATCTAATTTATGAACTGCTATTTTTTTCTGCTAAACATTTAATTTAAATGATGAGAAATAAAATGATCATTTTTCTTTTCTAAGTAATCATATTTGGACAATTTTATCATCATCCTTCTATTTTTTCTATCTTGAAGAAAGTTTTGATATTTTCGTTGTACCAAAGTTCTCCATTTCGGAGAATTTGTTGGGGGTGCGCTAAAAAGTTTATACTCAACCCCAATAGATTTTCAATTTTAAACATTGCGATGTTAATTATATTACTAAGTTATTCTATAATTCAATCTATCTGAATGCATTTTTTTAAATGTTTTTATATAAAATAATAATTGCTCTTTCTTAATGGTGAAAATTAAAAAAAAAAATCATTTATCTACTTTTAACAAGTTTTAGCGAATTTTCTAAAGTAGAAATTTTATTTATTTTAAAAACAATATGGATAACCTGTCTGAGGAAAATAGACAATAAAACGTTTATTTTCACTATTTTAGATCTATTATATAGCTTATAAGAATCACCCACAACTTTAGAATTCTCTTACAACAACTTTGATTTTCACCTTTATTTATTTATTTATGAATTCACATATTATTTGGTTTTTATACATTCATTGTTTTTTATTCATATTAAGATGTTGAATTTACAAATAGGACCACAAAATAAGTTGCTTAGTCTGTACCGTTATAAAATATTCTTTTATTAGTTTCTTATATTACTGAGTTAGCAACAATATGACCAAAAAAATAAAAATAACAATAAAACTGATCTTATAAGTCACTTAATTAAAAATGCTTTTATTAACATACATGTTGGTAGCAGTGTAAACAAGTCAAACCGAATAGCAAATTATCTATCGACCCATATCTTAACTTTATCATAACTAAATAATTAGATTTGGAGAAGTATATAATCAATATTTGGATAACACCATTTTTTAGGTAAACATATTATCAAACTAATTTTAAAATAGGTGGTACCATATGCACCATAGTTTATATCATGTTTTTTTAATTAAATTGAGGTGTGTACTGTATATGTCTATTTTGACATTTTTTAGGTGTTACCATACATCACTAGACTAAGATGTATTTAAAAAAAACTTTTAAAAATACTAATTGTCTGATTTTATTCTCTAAATCAACATAACAATTGTGAAAATTACATCAAAAAATATCGTATTTGTCGTCATCTTTTTTTTCTTTAATTTGTTGTTGTCAGTTAAATTTACATTAATTTTAAGAGTGTGACAACATATATAATTGTTATAATCATTTAAGATATCAAATTAATGGTCTAAATAAAAGGATTAAATATCATGATAAATTAAGAATAAAATGTTTATATATGAATTATTTTAAAAAGTATTTGTTGATACATATATGAATTAAAATTAAAAATTAATTATATATGAGTTTACACATATATTTTTTAAATACAATCTTTTTCTTCACGTGTAGTCTTCCTATTTAACCCGGTTCTTATATCATTTAAATCATTCTTTTGTCGAATTAAAATTGTTTGTTGCGACTTACGAGTATAATTAATTATATCTTATTTAATAATGAATGGATTAATTGAGGGTGTGTAACCGTGTATCATCCTTTAACGCATATCTAATATTGTAAAGGGGTTGTTATTCCTACCCTCTTTCACACACATACCATTTACTTTTTACCCCTACCTTACTTTCACACCATTCACTTTCTACCTCCTCTACTCACTCACATATACCATATAGGAGGGGGTGGGGATATAATTCCCCTATTGTAAATTACAAAAAGTAGAAAATAAAGTATAGTATTTTTTTAGGAAATGTTAAAAAAATCCAATAAACTATGTTATTTGAAAGGTTAAGTCGTTAAGCTATTTTTTTGAATGAAAAAACCATTAAACTTTGTCATTTTAAATGATTAAGTTTCTAATTTTTTTTAAGAAAATTAAACCATCGAACTTTTAAAAATTAGTTACTTACATCTTTTTAAACTAAATAAACTATCTTTAATTGGTTATCTTTTGATTATTCCTCTTATAATAGATAAAGAAATAGATCAAAAAGAGAGAGATCGATAACAAGGGTCAACAATATGTTAGCGAAATGGAAAACGCACAATGTTGGCGTAATAGGGAGTGACGAGGGGAAGCGATACCGTTGTTTGCTAGAAGTTTTAATTGCATAAGTTTTTTGGAACGATAAAACTGATTTAAGTTTATTTTTAATTTAAATTTTTTTAGTGAGTTACAAGTAACTTATTCAAAAAAAATATAGAGATAACTAATTTTTTTAAAGATCGACGGTTTATTTATTAAAAAAAATTAGAGACTTAATCATAAGTTTAATATTTTTTCATTCAAATCAATACTTCAGGGACTTAATCATTCAAAATGAGAAAAGTTTAATGGTTTTTTCAATTAAAAAAATAGTTTAAAAACTTAACAATTTAAAATGGGATAGTTTATTGGGTTTTCTTTTTAACTTTTCCTTATTTTTTTCAAAGTTGGAAAACTCCTAAAAAATAAAGTAAAATACATGATTAGTCCTTATGGTTTACACTTAATAACTATGTGCGTCTCTTTTTTAAAATAATTATGATTTGGTCCTTGTGGTTTATATTTTTACACGACTTTGGTCTCTATTAACGTAACTATAAAGATTTTTTTAACATATTCACGTCAATAGAAAACTTTAAAACTAAAATTCAGAAATAACCAATGTATTATTAAATAAAATAAAATTATTAATAATGTTGTAATATCTAAAAAACAGAAAATATGTTGGAGTTGGATTTATTTTTGTTTTAAAAACTAAGTCTTAATTTTCATCTTATATAAATTTTAGAGAAAATGTTTTAAATATTTAGATTTCAGAGGCTTAACTAATAAACAATTTTTTTCAACTATATATAATATTTATATACGGTAAATACAACAAATAAATTCATGAATCCTTCTCACCTTTGGTGATGTTTGAACCCTTAACCTCTTAGGAGAGTAAGGACTACGATATCGCTAGACCAAGAACCATTTGGTAGTAACTTATTGAGTTTAGAGCATCTCCAACCAATGCAAAGTTCTTGTTAACAAAAGTGTTGTGTCATATAAGAACTATCATTGTTCAGAGGTTTTTATCAAAACCTAATGACTCTTAGGGTCCGTTTGGTTTGCGGGATTGTTTTTGAGGGATTTGGATTTCATGAAAGGATTTGGATTTGGAGAGATTTGGATTGGAATTGATTTGAAAATCATAGGTGTGTTTGGTTTGTAGGATTTGGAATGGAATTGGATTTCCATTATTTATAAATAATTTATGTAAAAATATAAAAAATATAAAAATAATTAAATTACATTTTTATTAATAAATTATTACAAAACAAATGTTTTTAACATTTTAAAAACATTATTTCATAGAAATCCTACGAAATCCCGTGAAATCCCGAGCATCCGCCAAGGATTTTAAAATCCAATGTTTATGAGATTTTAAATGAATCCATGGATTTAAAATCCTTACCATTAGGCAAACTAAACATTGGAATGGATTGGATTTGAAATCCAAATCCCTCCAAATCCCACGAAATCCCGCGAACCAAACGCGCCCTTAGGTGTTTTAATAAGAACATTGGTTCTTATTATAAAGTTTGTGAGAATTTATAATTTGATATATTTCTGATTTTTTATTTACTTTCTTGACTTTATTTAATATGATATTGAAAGAATAAACGAACCCACAAAAAGAAGGTTCTTATAAAAACTATCATTGTGAATTTTTAAGGGGATCTTAATATGTTAAGGTGGAAACGACTTAACAACAAAAGATACAAAAATGAGCTTTTAATATGAACATCCATTCGAGATGCTCTTAATCAAACTCACAACTTATTCGATTAACCATACATGATTGTTTGGTAGTGACTTAATAGTATATATAAAGTGACTTATTCAGTAAGCTTTCAGAGGGGGTTTTATGTAGAAAGTTGAAAGTCAAGGTTTCTCTAGAACTGTCCTCCAATTAAAAAATACGTCTATTTAATTTATGAAAAACTCTTTCAAACAAAAACTTTCAAATTTTAGATAGACAAATTAATCAACATTAAAAACTATTTCTATTCACCAATTTAGAGTATCTCAAATAGTTTATCTGGAATAGAGAAAATATTTTTTTTGTTCTCTATAATTCTCCAACGGTTTCTCTAAAATAGAGAGAATATAAAGAAGAAACTCAAAGGTTTAAAAAAATTCTAAAACTTGATGTTAAGAGAGATAATTGATTATTTTATTTAATCTCACCAGTGAGATTAAAATATTATTATTTATATAAAGTTTATTTTTAAAAAATGTATGGAGATGATAAATTAGAGAATATTTTAATATACTTTGTATCATGTGAGACCATGTTGTTTTTATGAGACCCGTGGAATTAGGGGTGTGCAAAAAAATAACCTATCCAATTGGGCATCAAATTGTAATTGGATTGGATTGAAAATTTCAACATCCAATTTGGATCGGTCGGTTCTTGGATGACAGTCCAGAACCGACCAAAACCAAACCGAACCGACCAACATCCAATTACCATGCAATTAACCATCCGATGACCATCCAACTATCATCCAACTATCATTCAATTATTTTGTCTTCAATTTGTTTAAATCAAAATTTGTTTTTGTGTTGGTTTTTAAATTTTTAGCTTCATTGTGTTTGTTTTAACACATACTAAAAATGATTAATTTATTTATTTTCATTGTTAAAAATTGGATTGAATTAACACATTGGATCATCCATTGAATATCTTCATTGGATATCCAATGGATGGATCTGAACCGATCCAATCATTCGATTCGATTGTTCGATGTTAATCAGATCGGATCGATTGGTAAAATCCAACACCCAATGAATGATTGGATCAGATCGTTTCCCCTTACATCCAATAGATGTCGATCAATAAACACCCTACATGAGATCACTTTTTTACAGTTGATAAAATATTATGAAGGTAAACTTCACATACTCACAGTGTTTTTGTTGTAAAAGTTCGCATTTATTTACTTTTACATATTTTACATTATAGTTTAAACTATAAAAATATAATATCACGAGTCTTTAAAAAAACGCTCTAATCACAATTCACACATGAATCCAATCTTATTTTAATAATAAATTTATATTAAAATATCTAAAATAAATAAATTAATAAAATCAAATGTACTTCATCTTAAAATTTTAAATTTCCAGTTCTTTATTTTAACATCTGAAATTTTAATTTTCTATTTTTAAAGAAGCTACGTATATGTATATGTATATGTATATGTATATGTATATGTATATATATGTATATGTATATATATATATATATATATATGATATTAAGACAACGAGAACACCCATAACAAATAAATCGGTTGTCATCGTCACCTTTGTCGGTGTCGTTATGCAACGTGGTCAATGTTTTCTTAATAATACCAAAGCCACTTTTTTTGTTATCCACGTGTCATCCTCTCATGCATATCCCTTTTCTTCACCCAAAAAATGTCTTCCACGTTTTTTATTTTTTTATTTTTTATTTTTAAATAAAATAACCAACCAATTTGTTATCTTTATGCCTTCTTAATTATTATTTTTATACTCAAAGAGACGTCGCAAAAACCCATCTACATCATTACACGTTGATATTTTGAGTTGTTAAAATCTATAAATTTTGTGATTACCCAATCTTAACAAATTAAATTTTAAATAAGAAAATTAATTTTTGATAATTCAATTTAAAATTTTAAATAATGTCATTTTAGGTATAGAAATATTATCTCTTCCCTCCTATCTCCCGCTCTCCCTTTAGATGTACATTCTGGTGTGATACTTAGGCTATGTTTGGTAAACTAACTGATAAGTTAGCGGTTAGCTGATAAGTTAACGGATGACTAACAAGCTAGCTAATGAAAAAATCATGTTTGACAAAGTAACGTATAAAAATCAAAAATAACCCAAAAAGGCAAATTAATTTATTTTTGATAATTAGTATTAATAAAGGTTATAATTGGAAAAATATGACAATGAGTTCCCAAAACACTACTCCAAGTAGCGTTTCAATTTTTATGGTTTACCAACGCGAGACATCGAAAATAAACTAAATTTATAAGCTAGCATATTTTTGCCAAACATAGCCTTATTGTATATATGTTAGATATATTAACTAAGTTCATTCCCTCTATAATATTTTTTGATATTTACTGATATTCACTGTGATGCCCATTGTATACACGTTGTAATACATTAATTAAGATCATTTTTTATATATACCACTGATGCTTACCAATGCTCATTGTGATAACCAATGTAAACACACTGTAATACATTAAGAATCAAGATATACAATGTGATACACTATAAACAACGAAAATACGAAATGTGATATAAATGAACAACGAAACAACAAAAATACAGTTTGTGTTACTAACACAAGAGATTCAAAAATAACACAATCTATGGAGTTATGAATTTCCTATTTATAGAGAGGAATAAATGTATTTATGAGTTATCTTTTTTTTTTATAATTAAATTACTTTTTATATTTATTTAATAAATAACATAAATATTGTAAATGAATGACTCACATTAGATTTTTTAGTTTAAAAGATAAAATATTGAATTGATAACATATTTTATTTAAAAGGATGAAAACATGAGATATAACATACAGATCTTTAAATTTTAATAATTTTCTAAAATTTAATGCTTAAAATACATATTTTAATTATTTATTTTTTAGTTTAAAAGATAAAATATTGAATTGATAACATATTTTATTTAAAAGGATGAAAACATGATATATAACATACAGATCTTTAAATTTTAATAATTTTCTAAAATTTAATGCTTAAAATACATATTTTAATTATTTTTCATCAAAAGAGAAGTCCTTTAAACGCGCGAAAAAATATCATCCGAGTTCCTTGTCTTTTACCTTCTTCGAATACCTCCGTCCATATGATAACTGTGAAAACTACCTAGAACCATCTCCAATAACATCTCTAAAATTAAGAAAAAAAGGATTTTAAATATTTTAAGCATTGTTTTTGTGCTAACAACATCTTTTCAAAACGTTCTCCAAAATGGAGAAAGAATGAAAGAGATTACAAAAAATTCTATATTTGGAGAATTTAGAGACATCTTCAAAAATGATTACAATGAGAGTTAAATTATTTTTTGTTATGTTCCAACAATAAGAAAAATGAAATTAAATATTTAAATAAGAGATAAATTATGTTTTATCAGAAATACAGAATATTTTAATAATATAATGAATTGTAATCTTCACAATGGAGATGCTGTTGGAGTGAATGTAATATTTTTTAAAGACTTTTGATTTTAAATCTCTATTTTCGATAAAGTTATAGAAATGCTGTTGGAGATGTTCTTAACAGCGTCTTCAACAGATTTTCTATTTTTTTTAAATATACAATTAAAAAGTTAATATTTCTAAACAAAGTTACATTAATTTTTAACAAATTTTCTATTTTGAAGATTTTAACACAAATTATATTAATATAATATTCTTTAATTTATTATCCTAACACACTTTTAAAAAAACTTAATGTAAAATGATAAAAAATTAATTTTATTGATAAGATTGAATAAAATAGACATTTCTCTCTCCCACCATCAATTTTTAGCGATTTCTCTAACTTTGGAAAAAAAATCCAAGTTTTATATATTATATAAAACAATATAGCAACGGTGTTGGAAAAGTTTTTAAAAAATACATTTTTTTTATTTTATCAATGTTGTTGGAGATGTTCTAAGAGCATCTTCAACAAATTCTCTATAATTTCTCCAAAATATAGAATCAAAAGACAAAATCCATAAAAATATTTGCATTTTTCTCCAATAAATTTCCTATAATTTCTACAAAATAATATTAAAATATTGCATCATCTATTAAAATATTATTTCTCTTTTTAAAATATTTATTTTTCAAAATTTCTTATTAGTTATTTCGTTTGGTAATCATTTTTGGAGTTAACTCTATATTTGGAGAAAAACCCACTTTTTTCTTAATTTTTTTTATTTTGGAGATGATTATGAAAAAACTATTGAAGCAAAATACTTACTCAAAATCATTATTTTATCCAATTTTTCTTATTTTAAAGAAGCTATTGAGATGCTATAACTTATTATAAATTGCCATCCTTATAAAAAAATAAGTTTGTTGGAAATTATTATTTTATATAAATTTTGTAGAAACTTTTAAAAACATTGATTGACATAAACTTTGTTGGACATTATTATTCTATAATAAGTTTGTTGAGGATTAACGTTTTAAATTAAAAATTAGAATTTTTTTATTTTATGAAGAGTTTGTTGGTATGTCGTATAAAGCTTGGAGTAAATACAAACTTGATCATTGTGGTTTACAAATATTAATATATAAAATCTTTTAAATATTTTTTTAACATATAACATCCTTGTGGTTTTCATTTTATAACAGTGAACGTCCCTCATCCAACTTTTCCATTAAGTATTAACCTTTTACCATATTTTTTTTATTTTTCAAATCACATGGACCAAACATGTAATTTACTCTAAACTATATAATTATATTATATTTTATTAATTATATAATTTTTTATTTTATAAATTATATAACATATTTATATCCAACTAATATTTTTAATTAAAAATTATTTATATATTTATTTTTTATAAAATGTATTTTCTATTTTGTATTTATATTTATATGTAAAATATAAATAATTTTATAAAATATATGGAATGTTCGATTTATATTAGAAACAGTTAATTATACAAATTGCATATATGGAAGTTTCAAAGTTCAAATACATAAAATATATAAAAATATAAAATATAAATACAAAATAAATTTTGGAAAATTAAATATAAATATAATATAATCTTAAATATACAAAGAACTAATAATTTGTAGATATACATATAAACGATGAATAGAGATGGTGAAGAATGTGAGACGATAGATTTTTATGAGGATCATTTTGATGACAACGATGTTGTACGTGTTCGAATTTAACTTTTATATTTATATTTACCATATATATTTATATATACGGATTATTAATTTTTTTATATATTTAAGATTATATTTTATAAAATTTATTTTGTATTTGTGTATTTATATTTTGTATTTTTATATATTCTATGTATTTAAACCTTCCATTTATACATATTTTGTATATATGTATATCTACAAATTATCAATTCTTGTATATTTAAGATTATATTAGAATTATATTATATAAAATTTATTTTGTACTTGTATTTATACATTTATATATTTTATGTATTCGAATTTTGAATTTTCCGTTTCTGTCATTTGTATAGTGGTCTAATTTACTGTTTATGTATTTATATTTTGAAGCTTTCATATATGCAATTTGTATAATTAACTGTTTCCAATATAAATTGAACCTTCCGTATATTTTATAAAATTATTTACATTTTATATACAAATATAAAATATATTCTATAAAAGATAAATATATAAAGAATTCTTAAAATAAAAATATTAGGTGCATATAAATATGTGATATATTCATAAAAGATAAAAATTATATAATTAATATAATTATATATTTTAGAGTAAATTACATATTTGGTTAATGTGATTTGAAAAATAAAGAAAATATGCTAAAAGGTTAATTTTTAACGGAAAAGTTGGATGAAAGACCTTAATTGTTAAAAAAATGAAAACCACAGGAATGTTAAATGTTAAAAAAATCTTTTAAAGACCTTATATGTTAATATTTATAAATCATAATGATCAAATTTGTATTTAACTCTAAAGCTTGTTATTTTATTATGAGGTTGTTGGAAATTCTAGGTAGAATTCGAATTCGATAAGGTAACAATATAAATAAAAAGGTATAAGATTAATAATTCAAATTAAACAATTTTCATTCTTTCTTTATAAAAATTGTACTTATCAGTTAGCATATATATATTAAATTATTTCTTATTCAAACCTTAATATTTTAAGGGTGTTGCAATATGCGTTGGAGATTTAAAAAACAAGTTATATTGTTGATGTATATGAAGAATAAAATTAGTATAAATGGTTTATTTAGCATAATATATTGGCAAAAAATCGTATAAGAATAGAGTTAACGTGATAAATGTAAGAAGGGATCTGAATTGCTGATCACATTTAATCTCAAACCTACTAATGAATTGCGTTTGATACATGAATTGATCAAATGCATCTCATCTTAGGGGTAGAGATCTGTTCTTACGCTTCTCATCAAAACTTTTTTTTTATCACCGGAATCCAACCATATATTTATATAGTGGCCATTCAAGCTGGTTAGTTTGTGATAACTGTGAGATCTACTCTCAACCACAAATTAATTGATAAATTAGGAAACTAGTAATATTGGTAATTTGATTTAAATTTCTAATTAAAGGGTATTTTTGGCATTTTAGAAATCTTATCTCTTATCTAAATCTTTTCGGTAAAATTTATTCCGACGAACCTTGTTCCGTCAAACACGTGATAGACATTGTGACACCATTCATAAAATAACGGAAAAACATTGTAAACACATTGTGATACAAAAAATACACTACCTCATATATGGTGATACACCTCATAAAACAACAAAAGTACATTGTGATACACTTTGTAAAACAACCAAAACACACCGTGATACAAAAATACATTGTGATACGCTTTCCTAAAACAATAAAAACGCCACTTTGATACCAACCGTGGTACCACTATGATACCTTATGGGTACAATAATGTCAAATAAATTAGGTAACTACTGAATGATTTGATTTTGATAAAAAACAAAATTTCAAATTATGAATTTATCTTTTATTTTATTTTAGTAAACAACTCATTTATCTTAAATAATTGACTCACATTGAATATTATAGTTATCACAAACTATCTAATTATCATTTGATTAGCTATATATATAGTGCATATCATTTACAAATCGTCACATTAGTACAAACTTTATAAATTAATCTTAAATGTCCATATAGTTTGATGAAAATTTGGTTCAATAAACTTCGGTTGTTTTTTTAACATAAAACGTTGATCATAATAAACGAATTATGATAATTTTTCGTAGATATCACAAAATCATGATGATTAAACCTTATCATTTTATAAATATGTCATTTAAATGATTTATATAATTTATACAAATGATTAAGTATGTAAATAAGTTCAACTCTATGCATAAAATGTAAACCTGATGAAGCGACGACACAGTTAGGCATAATTCAATTGCGTTAAAAAAAGGGAGTGCTGATGGCACCCTACAGTAGGGGTGTGCACATAATTTATTGTACTTTTATAGCTTTGAGAATATATAAGGTGTTACCATATATATCGTAGTCTATATCATGTCACCCAATTGGATTAAAGTTTATATACCTACTTTGACTATTTTTGGGTGTTACCATATAGTAATAGACTAAAGTGTTTCCATAGACAATGATGTGTATGAAGAAGATTTATTTTGTAGGAGTGTCATTAGCAAGACATAAGAATGACATTACCCCTCCCCAAAATCATACCTGTAAAAGTAGTAAAATAATTTTTTTATGGGTATTACCGTATACACTCTAGTTTATATCATGTTCTCCAATTGGATTAAAGTACATACGTTTACTTTGACTTTTTTTTGGATGTTACCATATATTAAATAGACTAGAGTGTTTCCATACACTATGGACGCGTTTGGTTCGCGGGATTGGATTGAATTTTGAGGGATTTGGATTTTAAATCCAATCTATTCATGTGTTTGGTTTGCAAAATGATAAGGATTTAAAATCCCTGATTGATTTAAAATCCCTTGAAACGTTGGATTTTGAAATCTTTGGCGGATGCTCGGGATTTCGTGGGATTTCGTAGGATTTGTAATAAATAATGTCTTAAAAATGTTAGAAACATTTGTTTTGTAATAATTGATTAATAAAAATGTAATTTAATTAAAAAAAATTTATATTTTTATATAAATTATTTATAAATAATGGAAATTCAATTCCATTCAAAATCGTATAAACCAAACACACCTATGATTTTTAAATCCATTCCAATTCAAATCCCTCCAAATCCAAATCTTTCCATAAAATCCAAATTCTCAAAAACAATCCCTCAAATCGAACGGACCCTATGGTGTATTTGAAAAAACCCATTTTTTAAAGATATATATTGACTTTATTATTTTATATTTAATTCACTGAAATATCGGAAATAATTTATTGAATAAAAACAAAAATAAATTAACTTAAATAAGGGGGGAAGGTGGGTGCATGACCCAAATGCGGCAAAAAACATGCGTCAGTTAAAAGTGTGTTATGCTTACGTGGCAACACGTATACCTCTTTTCCTAACATATACTCTTGCCAACTCACTACACAACTGTTCGATGAGGTTTTCTTTTTCTATTTTCATTTAGGCTAAAAATACTACATAAATATTTTCTATTAATATGTATATATATATATATATTAATTTTTTTAAATATTGTATTTATAAAATATGGATATATTGATGTAAGTATAAAATTAAAAAGAATAAAATATCCATTTTTTAACCACAAAATTAATTAATATCATATGTTTCGACCCTACCCCTTTCGCTTCTTCGTCAATTTCAACGGTTTAGATATGATCATCTTCTCCGTCCATTACAAATCTCTCTCTCTCTCTCTCTCTCACACACACACACACAAAACTCGAAACTTCGACAATATCATGTCTTATTAACTTTTTACAGGTAAAATGATATGAAAATTCGGGTAAAAAATGATTATGACAATCCCGACCAACTCCACATGAAATCTGTTTCGGAGGACACCGACCAATGTGAGGCAAAATTTTGTGTCTTATTCAGCGATTGAGAGTAGTGATGGGATCTGGGATTAACCTTGGATCTGTATTATATATGGACAAAATCATTCCGTCTTTTTACCATATGAGTTACACGTTAAAGTTATACGAAAATAATGTTTTATGTAACATTTTAAATGGCCATTGTACTATTATAGATGGTCCAACGCATTTAATAGAATTTTGGAATTAAAAAAATATGATTGTTACATTGCATCAAATCACCATCTTGGCACACATTTCCAACGTGGTTATTATTTTAAATGTTATTTTTGACATCTATTATTTTATTTATGTTTGTTAAAAAACCCGATATTATCATTTTCCAAATAGCATCACATGATATAGTTGTTAGCTTTTGACATTATTTTAAAACGTGAAAAGACTGTTCGACGATTATGTTAAGTTCAAAGTGTTTCTCTGTTTCAGTTTTGTTTTGTCCAAGGTTGAGGACAAATTGAATGATTCAATACATTGAAGTTATAGAAGTGGAGTTGATGTAGCCATCAATTGAATAAAAACGTTTAATTGTTTCATTTTTTATGATTCAAAAACTAAATTTATGGGCTTAAAAATCTTAAGGAACACAAAATAAAGTGTGTTTGTTAAAGAGATAATTCATGATTTGATATTAAAAAGTGAACTTCTATAATTTTAGTTGATGTATATGATTGTTGGAACTTGGAACGACTAAAATAGTTATTTAAAATAAAAAAAACTGCAAAAACGAGCACAAAAATGAAGTAAAAAATATTTAAAGGGATAAAGCCAAATAAGTCCCTAAATTATCCCCAACTTCGAAAATGTTGAAATAGTTTAGGAATTTGAATACACTTCGTACGACATGGTTTCAACCAAGCTTGAGGCGTATTCTGCTACTTCATTATGCTGTCATAAACTTATATGACATTCAATTAGAATTTTTGTTCACAATTTATACAACTGTCAACACTCTATCATAATGCATACATCATAACAAATTCAAAAATATGATCGCCTTTACAAGTAAACAATCACACATAGGGGCTGTTTAGTTCGTTTTCCATTAACTTTTGCATGAATAAAATTATTTATATGAATTAATTTATCTGTATAAAGTATGCTGTCATAAACTTATATGACATTTAATTATATTGTTTTTAGTAATTTTCACATAAAGCTTACCATATAAACTTACAAAATAAGTTATTTTGTATATTATTAAACTATCATCAAACGATCATGTATAATTGACCAAATAAACACTGAGTCTTGTTAAACTTGTTATGATGCGGAAAAAGCATTCACTATTTTTAAAAACTAGAGTAATTTACATTTTTTTTCTCCACGGTTTGTTTAAAATTGCGGATTTGATCCCTGTGGTTTAAAAATTGCTATGTGGTTTGTAATTTATTGTTATTTGGTCTCTGAACTAATTCTTACCTTTTAATTATAAGGGACCAAAATAGTAAAGAGTTATAAACCACAAGGATAAAGATAGAAGTAAATTATATATCAAAAGGATGAAAATAACAATAATTTACAAACTATAGTGACAAAAACTAGAATATCTAAACCACAAGGACAAAATTATAATTTTTAACAAACCATAGGGAGGAAAAACGTAATTTAATCAAAGGTAAAAAATTAATGGAAATTTATGTCAAGGGGTCAGAATAAAGTTTGTAGAAAAGAGAAAGGTGGCAAGGAAAACAAAAGCCTTAACTTGAGGGGCCTATTTGTAAAGAAAACAGAAAAAATTTGATTTCATTGTATATGGAGGATGATATGTTCGTCGACTGGCGGCAACTATAGTCGCGATTTCTCGATCTTCACACCAGATCTGAAGCTTAAATGCATACATACCTATAACTCTATAATCACTACGACCATTAATGGCGCTTTTATTTCGAGAAATTGTGAGTTTTAGAAGATTTTGCCGGTGGAATTCGGTATTCGCTTTTTGGCTTCGATTCAGGTATGTTTTTCTATTTAATTCCTTGATACAAATACATGTATATCTTCGATCTTATGTTTACTGTGGAAACAAGGTGGTGTTGCAAGCCAACAATGGCTGCACGATTCTCGATTTCGAACAAATGTCGATGCTAGGGTTTTTTTTTTTTTTTGTTTTAATTTATTAAACCGTAATTTTAATGATGAATTCAGGGAGCAACTGTTGATGAAATTGCATGATTCTCATAGAAAATGTCGGTGATGATTGACGACGACTTTGCCTATAAGATTTTAGTACAAAAATTTGAACAAAAATGACCTAGATTTGAGCCAATTCGACTGAAAACTTTTGCGAAATTGATTCTGTATTTCGTTTCATGTATCTAATGAATTGACTTGAAAAACTTTTTGATGTGTTGCATTTTGATTTGATGATTAGTATTTAGAGCCTTGAAAAACGAGGTGTTTAGCAGTGATCAGCATCGGAACCGGGTACCAGCCGTTGGAACCCGAACCGACCCGATATGATTGGTTCCGGTTCTCATTTTTTGGAACCGTTACCCGGGTACCCGTTATTCGCCACTTTTAATTAAAAAATATTTTATATATTTATAAAATAATAAATAAAAACTCAAATATTCTATTTTGTTTATGTGATAATTCGTTTTTATCGAATTAATTTTGACCATTTGTTGTATTTATTATTTTAGATCGGTATTTTGTAATTTATAATTACATCTTTATCATATACAACGTAAAAAAAAGTTGAAGCCGGGTACCCGGTACCGGAACCGGTTCCGGATTTCTAGGAACCGTCGGGTCCGGTTCCATGAAAAATGGCCGGGTACCCGGTTATGCTCACCCCTAGTGTTTAGCATCTCCAATCCTACTATTTAGCATAAATATTAATTTGGTGATTAAAATAATACATTTGTTAAGTCAAATACACAATCATGCTCAATAATCTATATTAACAAATATAAATTATTTTAATAGACACTCTTGATTATCGAAGTGGAGTTAAGGTGAGAAAAGTAGGAACTGTTGTTCGATTTTAATCTAATACCTATCTATGAATTGTACTTTAGAAAGGATCCGATCCGGTGTATCACAGTGTACCTCCATACAGTGTTGACATTCAATTATGATTGATTTAACGCTTATCATCATAAGTCCCTTTCTTACAGAAATCTAACGCTATTCTAATAATATATTTTTAAATTTTTGAAGAAAACAAAATAAGATATGACGTGATGTACATATAATGAAATAATGTAGAATGTTAGTTGGAAGCTCCTTATGTAAGGTGCCGTTTGGTTCATTTGAATCTGGCAGAATCTGAAAAATTTGGATTGGAATGTTCGTGCATTTGGTTCATTTTCATTTTTGAGTTTTCGGTAGAATTTAGATTTTATGTATGGTGAAATGTAAATTCCTTCTTATCATCTTTTAAGAAAAAACAACTATTTTACACTTATATTTACTCCATTCCGTTCTATTACCATGGTGGATGTCAACACGTCGCTGCTGTCACAGTTGTCGTCACGGTCGCCACCACTACTGCTCTCGCCGCCGCCTCCAACACCGCCATCACTGTCATTACCACTGTCGCATTTTATCACCACCACCATCATCAGCCGTCACCACCCCATCCACCGCCACCTAACACTACTAGCCGCCGTCGCCACTATCCCCAATACGCCATCATCGTCATTACAATTGTCACCTTCAGCCCTTCACCCCTACCACTACCATGAGTACCATCATCACCATCCCCGCCACTGCCACCATTCCATTACAACCACCAGTCCATCACCACTACCATCTACACCACTACAGTAGTACCGCCTCCACCCCACTATCACTATTCTATTAAACGAGCTAAACGAATGGTCAAACATTATTAAATTTCATTCCAATTTTTTTGACAGATTCCATTTTAAGAACCAAACGCCACCTAGGGGTGGACACGGTTCGGTTTTTGGCGAAAACCGAACCTAAAACCCGAGCCGTTCGGTTTTTCGGTTTTCGTTTTTTTTGTCGGTTCGGTTTTAAAACCGATGGTTTAAAATGTTTTGGTTTTCGGTTCGATTCAGCTTTTTGGAAAAAATACAAACATTTCATATATGTTTAAAATTAAAATTAGGTTTATATATATATATAATAATTTTTTTTAAATATTTCATAGTATTATATATATATATATTATAAAAATTATAAGAAATTATATTTTTTCAGTTTGTTTTCGGTTCGGTTTCTTCGGTCGGTAAGGGAACTAAAACCGAAACTGAACCATTTGAATTTTCGGTTTTCGTTTTTTTTTCCGGTTTCGGTTCGGTTTTTTGCTCACCCGTGTCGCTACCTAAAGTTTTTTCATATTTGGTAGACATGACGAACAAGAAGCTTGAACCTTAAAACCTTTGGAGAGAGGAGGTCAAGAGTTACTTTATTAGAATTTTCCACACCAATTTTCAAGGCAACATGACACTTTCTATGGTACAACTCCTATTGCAGGATGTACAAGTCCCTGGTAGAATCATTCTCCTTCCCATTAGCAGTGGAAAAGACAGGATGCATAAGGGTGGTTTCTAAATGCTTATTCGGTAAGGTCATTTTTAAAATCATTAAGCTGCTTCAAAACACCACAGAATGGCCGATCGAATAAGCTAAAGGGTTCATTAAGCTTTTTAAGTTGTTTCCAAACAGGCTCTTTATCCCCTTGCTGTAATATACTCTATAAACCCATTTCCTAACTTTTTTTGGCCGGTCTTTGGGTTTTTTTTGATTGGGTCTTGTAACCGGTAATTTAACCGGTTTTCTATAAAAAAGAACAGGGCTGACTTTAACCGATCAGGCTTTTACTGGGCCCTAATCGGTTCCAGTTCGGAGCAGTCCTGGTCCTTCCATGTAATTGATCCCTGTTTGGTTAGCTCAGCCGACAATAAAACTTGGACTTTGGAAGATTCTTTTTAGAGGTCACTGGTTTGAGTCCTGCAAGGCCACTGAGCATTTCCATGGCTGTTCTCCATGTCAGTGGAATTAGTCGAGGTATCAACAAGCTGACCCAGATACCCACGGTTAAACAAAAATAATTCTGTAAAAGGATACTTGTTTGTTGTGTTTAGGCAGCATTGAACCCCATTCAACATAATTATATGAAACAAAAAAAGATTGGTGGAAGAGGTAATTCGATACCCCTAATTGTTAATTTTAGGTGTTGTAATTTATATGCATAATAGGTCATATGACTTGTTCCCCTTCCAATAGTTTTATAGTTTTGGATAAAATGTCAATTCTTTAAAAGATTTTGATATGTAGATACATATTTAATAAATAAATAAAATATTTTGGTTCACATGGTATTATTTGGTGTATTGGTCTTTATTATTGATTTTAGAGTAAATTACAATTTTGGCCCCTGTGGTTTATAATTTGTTATGGAATTGGTCCTTTATCTTAAAAAATTACAAGAAAACCCTCCAGGTATGCATTTTGTTCTGGATTTGGTCCCTCCAGCTGACGACCATCCACTTTTTCCGTCAACTTTCACCCAAATGTCATATTTTCACATTTATTGCTTATTTTGCCATTTCTTGAATAACAAGGGTAAAATTTGTAATTTTCTCTAAATTAATTTATTTTACTATTTATATTTTATGTATTTAATTATTTATATATTATATAAATATAAAATTATATTTTGTACTTTATATATAAATTATATTACATTTATATTTTATAAAATTATATTATACATATATTTTATAAAAACATTTAAATATTCAGACTAAATAAACATTATGCATGAAATTCGGGTCTTAATAAAAAATGATTTTTTCGGACATGAAAATCAAGACCCGGATTTTAGATTTAGAAATTCTATTAGTTTTTAGGGGGTATTTGTTTGAGCTTATTAAAAAAACTTATTGACTTATTCCGGTGTGGCAACGGTAATAAGTCATTTTGAGTGTTTGAGTAAAACAACTTATCTGGTGCCAAACATGAAATAAGTTGTTTTCTAAGAAGTAAATTTTTAACTTATGAGATTTTCATAAGCACTTTTCCATACTGGTAATAAGTTATAAGTCAATAAGCTCATCCAAACACCCCTTTAGTTTCCCTACCGGAACCCGCCTGACTCATCGAACCTGAAGTTGAACAACCCGAATCCGAAGCAATATAAAAAATATAGTTTATAAGAAATGTATATGTTTAAATTTTTATAATTGTAATCTTTTTTATAAAATATAATGTAATTTTATAAAATATAAATAAAATATAATTTATATATAAAGTATAATTTTTATTTTATTTTATATAATATATAATTAATTAAATACATAAAATATAAATAGCAAAATAAATTAATTTAGAGAAAATTACAGATTTTGCTCCTGTGATTCAAGAAATGGCAAAATAAGGAAGAAATGTGGAAAGATGACATTTGGGTTAAAGTTAACGGGAAAAATGGATGGCCTTTAGCTTGAGGGACCAAATTCATAACAAAATGTATACCTGAAGGGTTTTTTTTGTAATTTTTAAAGATAAAGGACCAATTCCATAACAAATTACAAACCATAGGGACCAAAATTGAAATTTACTCTTGATTTTATATTGATGGTTGGTAGCAAGTTGGTTATAATAGTTATGTTATCATAGGTTTAATCAAATAAAAAGCAAATTTTTTTTAAAAACTTGAAGATTAATTTAAATGTTAGATTAAATTAGTTTTATGGCTCTGATTTTGAAGGTCTTTTTTAATAAAAAAGGATATTATGATAATTTTAACGGTAAATATTTATATTTTATAATTAATAATAATATATTTTCCTTATTTCATTTTGGTAACAAGATTCACCATATGAAACATATATATTAATTTCACTATATGAAATACACAAATTTACCGGATGAAACATACAAATTAATTTCATCGTATGAAATACACAGATTCACTTGATGTAACACACAAAATTCACCATAAACATACAAATTAATTTCAACATATGAAATATATTCAATTGGTGAAATACACAAAATTCACCATATGAAACATGTAAATTAATTTCACCATATGAAACACATAATAATTCATTACAAAAACATGTATTTACCTTATTTCACCTCATGAAATAGAACACTATTTTTACAAAAATGTTGTTTCACCTTATGAAACACACAGATTCATTGGAGCTCACAAAAAAAATAGAAGATGGTCGGAAACCATGGAGCTCGCCGGAAACCATGGATCTCGCTGGAAACCACCACCTGCACCACCGTCCTCCTCCCGTCGCTCCACCAGATGAGTCCAACAATGAATATTTTTTCGTTGGGGTACACGGTTTTCACCGGAGATGATGATTTCCAACAAAAATCGAATTAAACAGTGTAGTTCCAGATCCGGTCTCCGCCTTCGTTTGATCTTCTCTGGCCACTTTGTTTTCATAGATTGTTTCATGTGGACTTTTGTTTTGAGTTCTTGCCACGGAAGGATTTAGGATATTTGAGATATGAATCTTATTGAAGAAGATTGAAGATGGAAAACTAAATTGATTTGAATTGTTATTTGGGGTCCATAATTTAATTTTAATTAAAATATCCTAAATACCCTTTTGATGCCTTACAAATTGACAAATCTACCCTTATGTTAATGTTTTATTACAAATGGGTTTATATTAGTCCTTAAGTTTTTAACATTTTTTTGGTCTTTATAAGATTAATCCCCATCATATATATATATATATATATAGGAAGGTTCAAATGAGAACTTTGTAAATTGAAAGAAATATAAGGACACTTGTGAACCACATGTGATGTGGGTCTCACATAATATTAAATCATATCTGATTGAATTACAGGGGATGGAACATACGAAAACCACACATCTTTAAGAAACAAAATAACAATTTGTGGATCCCCATATAATATCAAATCATATCTGATTTAATATTAAATCATATTAAATCAGAAATGATTTGATATTACATGGGGATCCACAAATTGTTATTTTGTTTCTTAAAGATGTGTAGTTTTCGTATGTTCCATCCCCTGTAATTCAATTATAGAATATATGTGACGAAGAGGCGCTGAGGTGGACCCCATTTTTTTCTAAGTGGCTGTGTCGATACAATTTAACTATGAAAAAAGATCTAATTTTCTTTTCCATATTAATTAAGGGTATAGGTTTTCTAGTTGGTTACTTATCCTTGTATAAAAAGATTTATGTTCGAGTCTGGTTTTCATATATTAAAAAAAAAAACACAAGTGGTATATAAATTATAAAACCATCAGATGCTAAAAGATTACAAATTTGACACCTATGTACTTATCATCGTAGTCATTAAAGCTTTATGCCAACAATTTAGTTTTAAAAACTATAAGACGACACCCTTTAAAAGCGTATTTTTTTAATCAAAAGACGAACCATGAAGCTATAGCTACCAAAATCGTCCCTAACTTTTCGTTAAATCACTTTTCTGGCCACACTTTGAACAATAGACTCCACCACCCTAAGAATCCATCCTAACAGATTTTTCTACAATTTTTGAACTAACTACCAGATGTATTCTTGATGTTTTTTATTGGAAGGGTGTCCTAAGCTATGCCTGGACTAATCCCGACAAATTATGACTGCAAGAATCAGCTTCTGATAAACTGAGTTACCACAATTGTTATGCACGCTGGATTCAAGTACCGGACAGATGGAATTAGAGTCACTGGACAGATAGGATATTCGACCGAAGACCTTAACCACTATCCCATTAACCCCTGTGATTTTCTTAAAATTTGTTTTAGTCAACGTTTTTTGAAAAGATGCGTATCCTATAAAAAGATTATCGTTTATCCAATGACACATAATTTTAGCTCTTTGATTCGTCTTCTTTGGTTGATTTTCGTCAAAAAAACAAAAGTCTTGGTAGGACGGTGGGAAAGTTGTCATATAATTTCCAATAAGCCCGTATTTTTGGAATAAAATTCGGTTAAAAGTACACATAATGAATTAATAATAAGTGTGTGTGTATGTATATATATATACACACATATATATATATATATATATCACCAACATCTTTGTAGTTGACTCTACATAACCAATATCCATTGCAATATAAGCAAAGTTGATTTAGAGAGAAAATATTATTATCCCTCGTACCATTATGAAATTGATGAAATCACCCACCATTTTTCTCTTCTTCTTCTTCTTCTTCTTCTTCTTCTTTCTCATCTCTGTTTCTGCTTATCTTTTTGAAGCCTCCAACAATGGCGGAGGAGGATTCAAACTGCCAGAAAAAGAAGATCATCCCAATATCAAAAGATCCGATTTTCCACCCGGGTTTCTCTTCGGAGCAGCCACTTCTGCATACCAAGTCCACCTTCCTCTTTTTCTTTCACTTTCTTCCTCGTGATCACACACACACACACACACATACATAGGGAGGTAAAGCAGAAAATCCTCAAAAAAAATGAAGAGCGGAGAAACACTATGGTAACGATTCATCTGGACAATATGCACATGTGCATACAAGTAATTGAAGTTGTTTATTAGTTTTATGGTTTTATGTACATGGGCTTGTTATGCACATGTGCATAAAAGACAAATTGCTTACAAATTACTTGCATACACATGTGCATACTGTCTAGATGAACGGTTACCATTCCTCAGTTTTTTCATTTTTTTTTGTGGTTTTTACTTTAACCTGATCCCACACATATAAATATATAGACGAAGGATCGTGTGAGAATAAGAGTTAAAGTGAGAAAGCGTGAGAAGAGATCTGGACCCTTGATCACTTTTAATTTCACCCCACTCCATGAATTGCGCTCACAGGAATTGATCCGGTGCATCTCTATGCATCTCATTACTGTTGATCTTCAATTAGGATTGATTCAAGGATGGGGATTACTTCTTACACTTTTCACCATAACTTTAATTTTCACCGGAACCCGACCCTATGGCTCTCTCTCTCCCTCTATATATATATATATATATATTATCACTTAACTCATGGGATTTTGCAGGTTGAAGGAGCCTATCTTGAAGGTGCTAAATCCCTCAGTAATTGGGATGTATTTTGTCATTCCGTCGTTGGTTAGTTTTTTAGATTTTTCTGTTTGTTATTGTTTATACGACAAATTGGTTTTGATTTCTGGTGATATATAATCCACTGCCATTGTTATTAGGTTGTGGAGAGCATGGAGATAATGGGGATGTTGCAAATGATCATTATCATCAGTTTTTGGTTCAACTACTGCTCATATATATATATATATAATTTGCTTACAAGGTTTTGGGTTCTCGTTAGACTAGTCTGCAAAATAACACGAAACTTTCATAACAAAACACTACTCATTTTCTCACGAAAACAGGCCAATCTCACATGATCCCAAGTATGTATGTATGTATATATATATATATATATCAACAATAGTAGGTTAATCTTGATTTATTACTTGTGTTTTCTTTAATACAGGAAGACATTGAGATGATGCATTCCCTTGGTATTAAAGCATACAGATTTTCGATTTCATGGGCTAGAATTCTTCCAAGTATCTTAACATCATCCCTTTCTTGTTTCCATTATCTTTTTATTTTTATTTTTAACTATATATGCTTACATTTTTGTGTATCTAATTACCAGGAGGAAGGTTTGGTGAAGTTAATCTGGCCGGCATCATGTTCTATAACAAGATAATAGATAATTTGATCTTCAAAGGTGCAATTGGATGAAAGTTAAATACTATATCTGATCTTAGAAATCAATTCAAATTCAAGATTCATGCATGATTTTTTGATGTTTTGTTCGTTTTTCTTCAAACACTGGTATATGGTTTATGAAAATGATACAGGAATCGAGCCATTTGTGACGATTTTCCATAACGATTTTCCTCAACAACTTGAAGAGAGATACGGCTCTTGGCTTAACCCGGAAATGAAGTACCTCTAAAATGCCGTTTTTGACCCTAACAATCACTACAAAACAAATGACTCTTATCCATAATAATCACCAAGGGAAATTTCCGTCAAATGCTTACTGACCGATCACCAAGAAAAAACCAATGGTTCTGATATCCGATGTTTTTCAAGAAAGTACTAGCAGATCACCCAAGAAATACCTGGGCAATCTGTCGTTGATTTGAGTTTCCCACCAACTTTTGTGATGGTTTTGTAACGAATCACCCATTTTAACGACAGATTTCCCAGGAAAACATCCGTTAGTATAAGTCTTCCATTTTAGATTTTTAGTAGTGAATCTAATGTAAATTCCTTAGTTTATCGGAACGAATTTTATGTATCTTTTTGGCAGGGAAGAGTTTGTACATATGGCAGAAATTTGCTTCAAGTCGTTTGGAGACCGAGTGAAGTATTGGATTACAATCAACGAACCTAACGTATTAACAGAATTCGCTTATGAAAGAGGGCTTTTTCCTCCTTCTCGTTGTTCCGAGCCTTTTGGAAACTGTGCTTCCGGAAATTCGGATATGGAGCCTCTCATTGTTATGCATAACTTGTTACTAGCCCATGGCATGGCGGCCAAGATGTATCATGACAATTTCCAGGTAATCAACCAACTTTATCTTTTTTGGCACGCACCTCCGCTAATATGATGGGGTCCCTGAAGATAACAGTTAAGAAAATCCTCAGTGTTCGTGAGAAAACTTGAACTGGCTACGGGGAGGAGTCTCGAGGCCGACTTTTTATTTGCCGGTTGAGCTAGCACTCGATCTGTAGCCTATCAACATTGTTGGGCTAATGTACTTTTGCATAGTGGTTAAGAACATTTGTTTTGGAATATGCCCAGACTAATCCCTATAAATTGTGGCCGCAAGAAAACTCAGTGGACACAACTGTTGTGTATGCCTGCAATTAGAAGTGGGAAAATTTCGGTCTTGGGCCGGGCCGGGCCCAAACCAGTCACGGTCCCAAACACTATTCACCAAGACCGGTTTGGGTGTAACCGGTCCCGTCGAAAATACTAAGGCCCAGTTAAGGGTATTTGTAACCGGTTATGGTAATAGCCTAACAGGTTCCGGGCCAGGCCCAAACCGGTCCTCTATTAAAAAAGCATTTTTTTGATAAATTTTTGACAATACTTTAATATATGTAATTGGGTTACTTAAATACATTTAAAAAATATGTTTATTGTAGTTTTACAAGTGGTTTCAATCAAATACACCTAAAAAATACGTTTATTATAGTTTTATAATTGATTTTCAGTCAAATACACTTAAAAAATACGTTCTATTCTAAATTTGTAATTGGTTTTCATCAAGATATCAAATACACGTAGAAAGTTAGAAACACATTTAAAATATATATAACAATACGTATGAAAATACATTTTATTTGGAAAAAATCGGGCCGGTCCCAAACAGATCCGGCTCGGCCGGGCCTCATTTTTTGATGAAAACCGTAACCGGTCCCGGACCAGCGGTCCCATTTGCCCATCTCTACCTGCAATTGAACTGGTGGACAGATGGGATATTCTACCACATCTCCCCAGGGCCTTCAAGTACTACGCCACAACCCAGTTTTGGTTAAGAACATTATTGTTCATAATCTTTGGATTTCTGTGTGCAGCCAAAACAAGGTGGATCCATAGGGCTCACTATGCACTGTTACATGTTCGAACCGCTAACGGATAGTGAGCTTGATCGTAATGCTGCCAAAAGGGCCTTGGCTTTCAATATTGGCTGGTAATGTTCTTGAACATATATCTGTTTGTATAGATTGCACTACAACAATATTGATTTTATAGGACGCCTAAAATGAAAAAGCGTCCTAAAAGAATACTTTATAGGACACTAATTTATAGGACCAAACTAAAAAGTGTCATATCTAAAAGCGTTACAATAAGTTTATATGACGGTTTTAGGCGTCTTAACAAGTTTTTTTACGACGCTTTAAAATAAAGTGTCATATTAGCTATTTTATAGGACACTTTTGAAAAGTGTCCTATAAAATATGGGTTTATAGGACGCTTTCAAAAGTGTCCTATAAAATATGGGTTTATAGGACACTTTTCAAAAGTGTCCTAAAAAATAGTTAATAGGACACTTTATTTTAAAAGCGTCGTAAAAAAAACTTGTTAAGACGCCTAAAACCGTCATATAAACTTATTGTAACGCTTTTAGATATGACGCTTTTTGGTTTGGTCCTATAAATTAGTGTCCTATAAAGTATTCTTTTAGGACACTTTTTCATTTTAGGCGTCCTATAAAATCAATATTGTTGTAGTGTTGGCTGGTTTGTTTGGTTGGTTTCCATTAAGTCCTGTAATTATAATGCTGTCTGTGTGGATTAATCTGTCTATATAGGTCCGGAAGCTTTTTGTTTGGGACTTGGCAGGGTTTTTTCATATAGATGGAAGGAGCATGTTTTTTAATTGGAAGTTTTATCTTTTTCATAGATGGAAGGAGCTTATTGAATAAGCACTTTCTATATCATTAAGTCATTACCAAACAATCATATATAGTTAAGTTGCGAGTCTCATTAAGCAGACCCCAACTTGGTTACATTATGTATGATCTTACTTCAACTTATTAACCTAAAAACAGGTCACTTGATGCCGTAATATTTGGAGAATACCCGGAAGAAATGCACGAATACCTCGGAAGCAAATTACCGAGTTTCTCCTTTGACGAAAAGAGTTTATTGAAGAACAGTACTGATTTTATCGGCATCAACCATTACTCGACTGCATATATTAAGGATTGTACCAACTCTAGTTGCTCTCCGATTGCGAATCGTGCAATCCGAGGCTTTCTAGAGATGGTTGGAGAGCGTGACGGTTCGCCAATCCGCGATACAAGGAATAACGGTTGTTCCTAGAGGCATGGGGGAGATTGTTAACTATATCAAGATTCGGTATAATAATAAACCCATGTTTATTACTGAAAACGGTAAGTCTAAAAAAATAAAATATTAGATCGAATAAATTACGAATACGTTATTGGGCCATGCCCTCATTTTTTTATATCTCCGTTGCAGGGTATTCTTCCCCCGATGTGAACGAGGAAGGAATTAATGAGGTTGTGAATGACGTCAAACGAGTGCAATTTCACGCAACGTATCTTGCTTCTCTAGCCAAATCTATCAGGTTTACTCTACAATCTATCGGTACTTTTGAGTTTTGACTTTTTGGGTGCGTTTGGCATCCATACAGTATAGGATTGGACAGGACATGGCATGACAGAACAATCATTTAGAGTTTGGTAAGATAGAACCGGACAGATAAAATGACAAATTACCCTTAATGAGAATTTTATATTTTTTTGATTAAATTATGTAATTTATTAAATTATAATAAAATAAATATTTTTTGTAATAAAAATATATATCATTATGGAGTTTTTATCAAAACGATATAGTAGACACCAAAATAAAAACTTTATGTAGTTTCCAAATTTTATTTTATACATTTTCTATATTTATTCTTTTATTATTTAATAGATTACATAAATTAATCAAAATATAGAAACCGTATACAAATAATATTTTAAGTACAATAAAGTGAAAACTTAAAGATAATAAAATACAGTAAAATTTAAAGAATGAATAGAATGTAAAGAGGGATGCGTATTTGATGTTTCTTGAAGAGAATTAAGTTTTATTATGAGGTTATATTGGTAAAATATAGGTCTGTTCCACCTTATTCCATTGGAGCTCTGTTGTACATAAAAGTCATGCCAAACATGGAACTGTGATCCCCGTTTTGTTATATTATTTCTGGTCAGTGTACCAACCGCACCCTTTATGAATGTATGTATTGATTACTTGAAGAAATGTTGTTTTTAAACGATAGAGAAGGAGCGGATGTTCGTGGATATTTTATATGGTCGTTGATGGATAACTATGAATGGATGCATGGCTACGGCGTGAAGTTCGGGCTATACTATGTTGACCGTAAAACGCTAACTCGGGTGCCGAAGCTTTCCGCAAAATGGTATAAATATTTCTTGAAAAACAATAGTGATGTTATTAGTGAAGGAGAATCAAGATACAAAAGATCATTTCAAAAGGCTACTATGATGGTAGGAAAGGCTGATTCATAAAAGACTTTATGCAAATAATTGTATTATTTTGACATTCTATTTGTTAATAATGTATACAAATCAACAATAAGACCAATAATTATCCTTTTGGTTATATGTTTTTTTAACTCGATAAGACTTGGGCTATGTTTGGCAAACTAGCTGATAAGACTTGGGCTATGTTTGGCAAACTAGCTGATAAGCTAGCTTATGACTCATAAACTAGCGTATGACTTATAAGGTAGCTGATGATTTATAAGCTAGCTGCTAGCTGGTAGCTGATAAGCTAGCTGATGAATAAGTTATGTTTGGCAAAAGTTAGCTTATGAGCATGTGAAATGACTAAAAGGGGTTGTTGAAAATAAATAAATAATATTAGTTAGGGGTATAATTGGAAAAAGTGTCAAAAAACTCTCCATAAGCTACTCCAAGTAGCTTATCGATAAGCTAGCTTATAAGCTGACTTATAAGCTAGCTTATGTGCATCCAAACGATTACTCAGAAAATAAGCTAGCTTATTTTTGACAAACAATGCCTTGAACTAGTAACTTTTGTGGAGAATCTTTGAAGACCCAACTTTTTAGGGGCTATTTGGTTCAGGCAGGGAAATGAAAATAAAAATAACATTGAATGAAAATAAAAATGAGAATAAATTTGCATTCCATTTAATTATACCAGGATCTGAAAGCCTGGGTTTGTGCTAGAATGTGCCCATTAAATTATATAAAATAAAACATTTTCTTTTATTAATATCTTGTTAATTTTTGCTTAATAACTTTAATGAAACACTATTGGTTGTGGAATGGTTTTACAAGATTTGGATTTGGAATCTTTGGTTTGTTTGATTGTATGATTTGAATGAAATAGAATTCAATTTTTTATAAATAATTTTATAAAAGCAAGTTATATATAATTATAAGAATAATTAAATAACATTTTTATTAAATGATTATTACAAAATAAGTGTTTTTAACATATTTTACAATATTATTACAAACAAATCTTATGAAATTCTGTAAAATAGCAACTTATCCCTTGATCACAAAAATATTATATTTGTAAGTTTTTCATGAAATCTTGGGATTTTAAGATTCAGAAAATCTTACAAATCAAACATGTAATTGGAAATGAAATTCAATTTCAAATCTTTACAAATTTAAACAACTTTTGCAAACCACATACTACCTTAGTTTGTTGGTGGATTCATGATCTTTTTAAGACAAAGAGTTTGGTTTTATATTATATATGTTAGTTATTCACAAAAGATCATGAATCATGTCTTATTATTGAAAATGGTAAAGGTCACATTCTTACATTGAACATTTATGAACATGTTATGAATTTGTATCATAGTCGTGTTTGTACCAAATTGATGTTTACTTTTGTCGTCATGTACATTTGAAAGAGACCTTTTTTTGTTAAAATACAGTGAACCAATGCTCTATAGTATTCAATTCTGATTCATTTTAAAGTTTAACATCTTATTTGGAAATCGCAAGTTTTCGGACCATCTTACGCTCAGAGATTAATCTCCCAGGGACTGGGCGACCATAAATAGCCTGGAGCCTCCATGGTCACAAAGGATTTGATAGCGCATAGATCCGAATCCAAATTAGATGAGATTTCCCACTACATCCCCTGAGACTTGACCAGTGCGTGACAACCCAATGCATCAACTTGCGATTTAACTCATTTGTAACAAAAATGCATAAAAGTGAGAAAAAACTCTACTTCTTTCTTTCGAAATTCATTGTTTCATATTTGGGCAAAAATTGTTTACCTACCTCCTAACTGTCGCATCATGGAACCCGCCTCCAAGGACACGAATGTGAGAGGACATATTTTTTGAGTCACTCAGCCGTTGTGCCTAAATGGGGGTCTAGGACGGAACCTATGACCTGTTATGTATCTAGACAAAATCTCCCACCTCTTTACCAACTAAGCTACACGTAAAAGGCAACTCACTATTTCATATTAATCCAATAATTAACTATTGATATACATAACTTGTAATTGAGACACAAATTTTGTACAAATTCATAGCCTTTGCGTTTTGTTGCGTTTTCTGCTTTCAACTTGCAACCCTTTTCTATTGCTGAAGGAAAATGGACGAGCGAAGTGTGAAAATCTCAAAAAACGACCTTGTCATTTTTCTAACTTTTCCGTCAATTACATTGAGATTAATTTTCTTTTTCTTAATATAACGTTGTGTTCTCGAAACTCATTTAACGAAGGAAAGGAAAGGAAAACGGGGGAAAGTGAAAAAAAACTCGTGTTCTCGAAACTTTTTTAGTAGAGAAAGAAAAAGAAAGGGAGGGAAAATAAGTCTTAGTTTCGTTCCAAACTTTTCCTCCCAAACATGGGAGGAAATGGAAGGAAAGGAAATGAAAGAAATTAAAATCATTTAAAAAATTAATAAAATTACAAAACTACCCAATTTTTCATCCTAAATTATATTATTTTAAGGACATATTAGTAAAAATGACATTTTTCCTTTCCTTTCTCTCCTCTTCAAGAACACAAAAATTCTTTTCTTTTCTTTTCTTTCCTTCCCTTTACTTCACTTTCGAGAACACAAATAAATTTCTTATTTTCCTATCCTTTCTTTTCCTTCCCTTTCTTTTCCATCCAATTCTTTCCCTTTCTTTTCTCTTCAAATTTGAGAACACAGCGTAAGAGTTTTTGTCCATGTTTAACAACTTGAACTTTTTCGGCACATTGGAGTTGGGTAAATGGAGTCGATGTTACTACCGATTGAATATACGATCATTTTATTATTTATCTTTATATGATTTATATACTGAATTTGTAGGCTTAAGAATTTTAATGCACACAAAATAAAGTGAGATCTTTAGAGGGTAGAGAATTTAAATCAAAGATATAACATGATATGCGTATGAAATATAAACCAACATTTTACATTTTAGCCGTTATATGACTATTATAGTACTACTTTAGTTATTTGGTATACGAAAAAAGAAATATGGAAGTGTGACAAAAATGAAGTAAAAAATGCTTGTAAAGATTGAGCTTTAATCAGACCAAATCAATCGTTAAAGTATAAATGGATCCATGATCACTTTTAATCTCATACTCACCCATGAATTGTGCTTTAAAAGGAAGTTGATCCCTTGAATCTTGGTACACCTTATTTCTGTGCATCTGATTTTAATGTACATTCAAGGATGAAGATCTTTTCTTATGTTTCTCATTCTCGTCTCTTTTTCTCACTGAAACCCAACCCGTTAGTTATAGTAGGCCTAACTTCGAAAATGTTTAATAATCTATTCATTTTGGGCCTTCTTATGGGTTTGTAGGACATGGCTTTAATGAAGCCCAAAATTGGTACAAAAGTCATTTATGGATACAGATAACTAATATATCTATATACATTGAAATAGTTTTTGTTTGGTAAAGTTTTCTCGTAAATGAAAGGAGGTGATTTTTAATTGGGAGGGATAATTTTAAAAAAAAACTTGGTTTTCTGCATAAAACTTCCTATAAACTTACGGATAGAATATTTAATTTTTTTATATCATTAAACCACTAACAAACATTCATGTATAATCTACATCATAAGATATGTGTCCTAAACCACAAGGCTTGTGGCGTACTGGTTAAGGCTTGTGGAGGATGAGACTAGATAACTCATCTACCCCAGATTCGAATCCAGGAGCAAACAACTTGTGACCACTGGAGAATTATCTCATAACTGCATGCTTTAGCAGTTTTAAAATTGTTAGGGATTAGTTTAGGCGAATGCATAGGATACCCTTTTAAAAAAAAAAAGATATGTGTCCCAATCCCATTAAGTTCATTATCCTATTAACAAACGGACCCTAAACTAGATTAAGAAAAATGAAAATTAATGGAACTTTATGCGAGGTTAAAGTAAAGTTTCCAAAAGGGCAAGGTGTTAAAGACGGACATATCACTCAACTTGAGGGGCCTGTTTGCAAAGAAAACAGAAAATTTTGATTTCACCGCATGGAAGATGATATGTTCTTCGATTGGGGTAAGTATGATCGAGATTTCCCGACCTTCAAACCAGATCTGAAGCTTATATACATACTTTTATAGTTTTATAACCAGTACGACCATTAATCTCTCTTTTATTCCGAGAAAATTGTGAGTTTTTAGAAGATTTCATCGGTGGAATTCGGTATTCGAGTCGCGATTTTTGCTTCGATTCAGGTATGTTTAATTCTATATTATTCCTTGATCTAATTACATGTATACCTTCGTATTGCTGTAGAAACTAGATGGTGTTGCAAGCCAATAATGGCTGAACGGCTCTCGATTTTGAACAGATGTCGTTTTTTTTTATAAAACCGTAACTTTGATCTAGAAATTACGGAGTCATTCTTGATGAAATTGCATGATTCTTGAACAAAATTGTCGACAACGATGTTGTTTATGAGATTGTATAAAAAATTTAAGCAAAAACGATTCAGATTTGAGCTAATTTGAGCTCATTATTAGATATTATGTACGTAACAAAATCTAGAAGAACGACATTTTATCCAAAACTAAAAAAATTATTGGAAGGGGATTAGAACACCCAAAAAACTTGTTTTCATGTCAACAAAAGTATAAAATTATTGAAAACAGTAATTTTATGATTTGAACAATTTTATGTGAAATATGCATATTGGTAAATTGCAAGCATATTCGATCAAATGATTGTGTTGTATACTGTCTAGTGTTGTTTTTCCTATTTTATATTTATATTAAATACTGAATTCGTTTGGCGTAAAGTAGACATAAGTATGTATCGATGGTTTTAAGATTGGTGAATTCTCAAAAGGAAAATTAATAGTAGTTGATTAGAAATCGGACTTGGGGGTTGTTTGGTTAATCCCTCTATGAATATAGTCTGTGTGGATTAATCTGTTTGTATAGAGTGTTTTTTAATTGGAATGTAAAGGTTTCGATTTTTTTTTGGCTTCGTACATAAAGCTCCCCTCTAGAAGCTTAATGAATAAGCCACTTTCTGTATCATTAACTCATCACCAGACAGTTGTATATAGATGACCGAATAAGTTGCGAGTTCCATTAAGCTGGTAACGAACAACAGGCTTTACTGACTTAGGGCCCGTTTTCTAAACACTTACCGGGTAAGGGTTTATTAAACACTTGCTTCCTGGCAAGGGAAAAGTCTCTTACCCGGTAAGCGATGACGCGCACCAACAATCCATCTTGATGACTGAAAATATTATTCGATAAGGTAAGTGATGGTGATATCTCTTGTCGGTAAGGGTTTGATAAACTGCGGCTTAGTTAGTCATATACTTTCGAATTTATGTAATTCAACTTAAATTTTTTGTGACGATGAGTATGTATTTATTTTCTTTTCTTTATTGATGACTTGCGTGTCGCATTTTGATTTGATAGTCAGTATTCACAGCCTCAAAAAAAACGTGGTGTGACCAATGTTTTAAAACCCGGGTTAACCCGACCGGTTGGACCGGGACCCGGGGTAGTGACTGGGTTAACTAACATCGGTTAATGCATATGACCGGCCCGTTTCGACCCGGTCGGGTTAAAGCCGGTTAAACCCGTTTCTCGAACCGGTTAACCCGTTTTTATATTAAAATTCAATTTTTTTTTTAAAAATGTGTGTTTTTTAATGTACTTGGATTGATGTAAAACTTGTTGTTCGTGTATTTTTAATGTTAGAACTTGTGGACATCAAATTATTACTTTATATATATGTATGTACGCAGGAAAATGAAAAAAATATAAAGGATTAAGGGAATTATTGAAACCGGTTAACCCGGTGGTTGAACCAGTTAACCCGGGACCCGGTCACCACACCAGGTCAACTAAAAACCCGGGTTTTAAAACATTGGGTGCGACTACAAGAAATGTGATTACACCTTCTATGGCCAAATCTCAGTTTGTGGAAAGCCTTCGATGGCTTCCTTATGAAAACATCCATTTTTATTTGGGTATAGACGGTATCTCTTTATTCTTTTTGATAATGACCACATTTCTGATCCCTATTTGCATTTCAGTGCATATAGAAGTACACAAATATATACCCAAGTGATATTTGATGTGCCTAAAAAGGCTCTAAAAGTGAAATTGAAGAAGGCCAAGAGGAGTAGTGAATACCATTTGTGCTTAAAAACACATTTTTCATCTTTTTCGCCACTATGAACGATAAAACGTCATATCTTTATAAGTTGCCGACTTTATCAGGTCTTGTGCGAAAGATGTTGTGTTTATGCGGCATCAAAAAATCGCTTTCTGCCATTCAACCCAATTATACGAAAACAAGATTGGCGAGGTAATTCGACCCCCTTGATTGTTGATATTCAATAATAGTAATGGTATTCTAATCCCGTTTCGATAATTTTATAGTTTTGTTAATTTGGAAACTAGTTATTTATTTATTTTTTGTCCTAATCCCCTTTCAATTATTTTATAGTTTTGGGTAAGATGTCCCTTTTTCTAGATTTTGTCACGTACATAATATCTAATAAATAAATAAATAAATAAAATAGTTTGGTTGACATGGGATTATTTGGTGTATTGGTTTTATTTAGTCAATTTTTTATTGATAGCTATCCTTTTTCTACATATTAAAATAAAATTCAAAATGTGTTTACTAGTTGATAGCAGGTTCGTTATTACTATAATTTTGGACGGTGTTCCAAAAGGTTAGTCATGGCTACTAAGGCTTGAAGGTTGACCCCCCCCCACGCCCAAATCACTCCACAACCATTTAGAACCTTGTATATAACTATATATAACATATAAATTTGTCATCTTTGGCCGCTACTCGAAAAAAACTGCCTTCTTGGCGTGACACGTAAGGCTTGTTCTTTCTGCCATGCCTTGCGCCATTTAGAAACGTTGTTAAAAACCATATATGTTTTATCTTGTAGGAAAGTGTTTATCGTGTATTTATTTACGAACTACTCCTAATAGCTTTTGCTGGAATTATTGAACCAACTACTTGACCCCATTGTTAAAGTATGCTCCAATAAATACTTATAGAGAGAGGATGTATATCCTATAAATGATCTTTTATTTATCACACATGTTTTTGGCACTTTGATTTGTATAACTTAAAAGGCTCTGGTTTGAATATCTCGTGCACCATGCACCATTAATATATATATATATATATATATATGTAAGTAGCTTACTCTATGTAAACTATATGCATTTTAGTATAAGCAAAGTTGATTTACTGAAAGAAAGATTCCCTCCTTGTTCCATTATGAAATTGCTATCACTCACCACTTTTCTCTTCTTCTTTCTTCTTTCTGCTTCTGCTCTTCTTCTTGAAGCCTTCAACAATGGCGGTAGAGGATTCAAACCGGAAGAAAAAGAAGAACGCGATGTCAAAAGATCCGATTTTCCACCCGGGTTTCTCTTTGGAACAGCCACTTCTGCTTATCAAGTCGACCATCCTCTTTTTCTTTCACTTCCTTTCTCATTATCATGCATATATATATATATATACATATATATATATATAACCCGTGGAATTTTGCAGATTGAAGGGGCCTATCTTGAAGATGGTAAATCCCTCAACAACTGGGATGTATTTTGTCATTCCGTAGGTTTGTATTATCGGTTGCGCGTTTGTTATTGTTTATACGACGATTGATCTTTTGATTTTTGGTGATAAATATCGACTGCCATTGTTATTAGGTTGTGCAGAAAACGGAGAGAATGGAGATATTGCAGATGATCATTATCATCGATTTTTGGTTCAACTTCTGCTCAAATATCTAATTTGTTGACTTTTTATATCAGCAACGGTTTGTTTATTTGAATCTAGATTTGTTACTTATGTTTCTTTAATACAGGAAGACATTGAGATAATCCATTCCCTTGGTGTAAAAGCATACCGATTTTCGATTTCATGGGCTAGAATTCTTCCAAGTATCTTACCATCATCCCTTTCTTATTTCCATTATCTTTTTATTTTTATTTTTAACTATATATGCTTACATTTTTGTGTATCTAATTACCAGGAGGAAGGTTTGGTGAAGTTAATCAGGCCGGCATCATGTTCTATAACAAGATAATAGACAATCTGATCCTCAAAGGTGCGATGTGATGAAAGTTAAAACACTACATCTGATCTTGAAAATCGATATTATTTGACTGCCATTAAGATTCATGCATGAATTCTGATCTTTTGTTAGTTTTACCTCAAAATCTTGAGCTTAACTCAATAACTGTTGATTATAATTAAATAGGAATCGAGCCATTTGTGACGCTTTTCCATAACGATTTTCCTCAAGAACTTGAAGAAAGATATGGGTCTTGGCTTAACCTGGAAATTAAGTAATGCCATTTTCACCATAATATCAATTACTCGGCTTTTTAGTTAGCTTATTGAGCGTTATAATGTATCTTGTTGGCAGGGAAGATTTTGTACATATGGCAGAAGTTTGTTTCAAGTCGTTTGGAGACCGAGTGAAGTATTGGATCACAATCAACGAACCTAACGTATTCGTAGAATTTGCTTACAAACAGGGTCGCTTTCCTCCTTCTCGTTGTTCCGAGCCTTTTGGCAACTGTGTTGACGGAAATTCGTATGTGGAGCCTCTCATTGCTATGCATAACATGTTACTGGCCCATGGCATGGCAGCTAAGCTATATCATGATAAGTTCCAGGCAATCAACCAACTTTATCTCTTTTATCTTTTTTATATATTTATTTATGCCAAGTTGTCAATCATGGGTATCTGGGCCCACTTGAGGAATCCCATTGGCCCGAAAGACAGTCAGGAAGATCCTCAGGTTATAAGAGCATCTCCGACAGTTATGCTAAATTTTCTTTTAAATAGGATATCAAAAGTCAAAATCTTTAAAAAAATAATTGCATCCAACTCCAACAACTACTCGATATTAGAAATTCTATCATAATTATATTATTAAAAATATTCAATATATTTAATATCCCAACAAATTTTTTAAACAAGCTTTCAAACAATTGGTGGGAAACTATTAAAATAATCATTTCTCTCTCCCTCTTTTCTTCCATTTCTCTATTTTAGCATAAGGGATACCGTAGCTGATGGAGCTTTAAAATAGCTAAAAACCTTTTTTTCTTTCTATTTTTTACAATAGCTGTTGGAGATGCTCTAAGGAGACTTGAACTGCTGACCTATGAGGAGCCCCAAGGCCTAGCCACTACAACGAAATTGGCTTTATAGGACGCCTAATATGGCTAAGCATCCTAATAGAATACTTTATAGAATTTAAGTTTATAGGATCAAATTATAAATGGTCTATCTAAAATTGTTACATAGGTTTATAAGACGCTTTTGGGCGTTTAACAAGTTATTTAGGGCGCTTTTTAAATAAAGTGTCCTATTAGCTATTTTATAAGACACTAACCCATCTTTTTATTGGGCACTTGTAGTTATAGCACATTTTTTCAAACAATGTCGTATAAAATATAGTTAATGGGATACTTTATTTTAAAAGCGTCGTAAAAGACTTGTTAAAACGCCTAAAAGCATCCTATAAACCGATTGTAACACTTTTATATATGACGCTTTTTGGTTTGATTGTATAAACTTAAGTCCTATAAAGTATTTATTTTTAAAACGCTTATACATTTTAGATGTGACGCTTTTATTAGCCATTTGAGCTCGCCATCAAAGTTCTGACCTATTGCAATTGTTGGACTAATGTACTTCTAAATGTTGGTTAAGAAAATTATGGTTCATAATCTTTGGATTTATGTATGCAGCAGAAACAAGGTGGATTGATAGGGCTCGTTATTCACTGTTTCATGTTTGAACCGCTAACGGATAGTGAGCTTGATCGTAATGCTGCCAAAAGGGCCTTTGCTTTCAATATCGGCTGGTAATGTTCTTGGACATATATATATACATATATATAGAGGCTGGTTATGAACCAGTTGAAGGGTACAAACTGCTTCAAATCAATATAAAAATAATTATTTTCATGATTTTTTTTCATCAAATGCTATGATTTAAGATATTATTACACATATGTTTGTTTCACCTTGTGAAAGTTTCACATGTATTTGTAACATTTAACTAAATGGTTTGTAAATGAACCGGACTCCCTCTCTCTCTCTCTCTGTATATATATATATATATATATATGGCACGTTTCAATTGTAAACTCCTCTATTTATGCAAACTTTGCGTTTGCAAACCATTATGTTAGGAAACAATTGAGATATTTATGGACAATTATCATAATTCATTAATTATTGTTGAGATATACATGGAAGGTGATAAGTTCATCATGGCTTTGAATTAGGAAACAAAATAAAATCAAATACTTATTAGACTACATGGACGGCTAGGATTGGTTTGCAAAGTTTGCATAAATGGAAGAGTTTGCAATTGAAACCTCCCCTATATATATATACACAGAGAGAGAGAAGTTTGCATAAATGGAAGAGTTTGCAATTGAAACCTCCCCTATATATATATATATATGTTTATAAATTATTTTCCTTCAACGTCTTACCCTCAAAACAGGTCATTTGATCCCGTTATATTTGGAGATTATCCCGAAGAAATGCGTGAATACCTTGGAAGTGAATTACCAAGTTTCTCCCTTGACGAAAAGAGTTTTATGAAGAACAGTATTGATTTTATCGGCATCAACCATTACTCGACTACATATGCAAAAGATTGTACTAACTCTAGCTGCTCTCCAATTGCCAATCGTGCAATCCAAGGTTTTGTCGAGCTGGTTGGAGAACGTGATGGTGTGCCGATCGGTGAACCGACCGGGATAAAAGGAATAACGGTTGTTCCTAGAGGCTTGGGGGAGCTTGTTAACTATATCAAGATTCGATACAATAATAAACCCATGTTTATTACTGAAAACGGTAAGTCATTGTTTGCCAAACATAAGGAAGCTTATAAGTTGACTTATTTTCTAAGTACATGTTTGACAAACTAGCTTATGACTGATAAGTTAACTTATAAGTTGACTTATTTTCTAAGTACATGTTTGACAAACTAGCTTATGAAAAGCTAGTTGAGAGTAACTTATGGAGCTTTTTATCATTTTCTTCCGATTATACCTCTGATTAAATATTAATTAATAATATTTTCAAATCCAAAATTTTTAATATATATTGATAATCAATTTAATTTTTTAGCCTCTGGCGTGTAGCGTAGTTGGCAAAGGGGTGGGGAGACTTTGCCCAAATACATGGGTTCAATCCCCCCCCCCCCCCTCCCCCCCCCCCCCCCCCGCGCGGCTAGCCTCAACCGCTGAGTGAGTCTTAAAATGCCCCCTCACATTGGTGTCCTTGGAGGCAGGTTCTGTGTGGGGCCGGTTGAAGTTGCCGATAATCAACTTTTTGCCTAAATATTATATATATTTTTGCTATCTTGTTTGAATTAATATATTATTTTATTAAATACTTTCTTTTTGATTAACCTGGATATCCAATCCGCTATGCGAGCCAACTAATCTCAGGGTTACCACCCGCTTAAGTGACTAATATTTCAAGATGTATTTTTTGGTCATTTTACATGTTTATCAGCTAGTTTTTGCCAAACATGACTTGTTCATCAGCTAACTTATCAGTCATCAGATACCTTATCAGCTAGGTTACCAAACATAGCCTAAGTCTCCCAATTGTCAGATTGAACAATTTACAAATTTGTTATAGACCACGCCCCATTTTTTAAAATTCCGTTGCAGGGTATTCTTCCCCCGACGTTCATGAGGAACGAATCGACGTACTTCTGGATGACGTCAAACGAGTTGAATATCACACAACATACCTTGCTTCTTTAGCCAAGTCTATAAGGTTCACTCTATGATCTTTCCGTACTTTTGACTTTTTTTATGAACGTAAAATTGTATAGATTATTTGAAGAAGTGTTGCTTTTTTTGAAATTTGAAACAATAGAGGGGGAGCGGATGTACGTGGATACTTTGTATGGTCGTTGTTGGATAACTACGAATGGTTATACGGTTATGGCGTGAAGTTCGGGTTATATAACGTTGACCGTCAAACGCTAATTCGGGTACCCAAACTTTCTGCTAAATGGTATAAGAATTTATTAAGTAACAAAAGTGATGGTGGTATGATGGTAAGAAAAGCAGATTCATAATATATATATATATATATATATATATATGTAAGAAAAGCAGATTCATAATATATATACATAGAGGAAGGTTCAAATGAGAACTTTGTCAATTTAAATGAACAAAGGAACACCTTGTGGACCACATATGATGTGGGTCTCCCACATAATATTAAATCATTTCTGATTTAATATGATTTAAATTTAAATCGTAAATGATTTAATATTATGTGGGACCCACATAATATGTGGTCCACAAGGTGTTCCTTTGTTCCTTTAAAGTGTGGGTGTTCTCGTATGATCCCTCTCTTATATATATATATATATATATATATATATATATATATATATATAGACGGTGGTTCATTTACAAACTCGACAAATGCTACAAACTCGTACAAACCAAGTTAAAAACAAATTTTTCATGATTTTTTTTCATTAAATGCTATGATTTAAAATGTTATTACATATTTCTAACTTGGTTTGTATGAGTTTGTAGGATTGGTCTAGTTTGTAAATGAACCAACCCCTATATATATATATATATATATATATATATATATATATATATATATATATGCAAGAAATAAGTAGACAAAAAATTACCCCTCTTTAATTCTTGCTTTTTATTCATGTCCACCAATCACAAGAGAATGTGAAATTGAATAAAATAAATTTAAAATACATAAAAGTTCGATTTATGTTTATTTTATTGGTTGGATAAGGATAAGACTGATTTTGAAGAGTGTAATTTTTATCCAAAATAATTATTCTTCTTTCTTGTTTTGTGTTTATGTTGTCGTTTGGTCACCTTTCTATGTGTAATATGACATGGATTCATGATCCTTTTGGTTTTGTATTATTTTTGTTAATTGTTAATTGTTAATTATAGATTAAGGGAGGGTTTAAATAAGAACCATGTGATTTACACAAATGCAAGAACAAATATAGGATCGTATGAGAAGAAAAGTTAATGTGAGAAGTGTTATAAGAGATCGGACCCTTGAACACTTTTAATCTAATGAATTGCGCTTTAGAAGAGAGTTGATATGGTGCATCTCGATGCACATAATTCTAATATGTATCCAAGGGTGAAGATCATTTCTTACCTTTCACACGATAACTTCATTTATCATCAGAACCCAACCCTGCAAGTTTTCAGGAGCAGTAAATATTAAAATAGATATTTGTCCTTTTTTAGGAATATTGAAGGCATGTTGTAAATGTAAAATGACAAAAAATTTGCAAATCATATAATGAATAGATAGAACCGATGATCGAGAATGAGATCATTATTGGTTTTCGATTTATCACATCATTATCACAGTAAAATAGCATAGAAATCTTCGATTTATCAAAGTATTATCACAGGAACCACATAATTATCACAACATTATCGACAATGGAGGTATCGACATAAGAAGTCTTTGATGATACTAACGATATTTAAGTCAAATAAATAAAATAACAAAAAATTGATGATAAATATATAATTAAATTAGTATCTTTAATGATTTATATTAATTTATTCTATTTTTTTTTATTATCAATTAAATAATTTAAAATTTTATAACTGTTCTGGTGTTTTCTAAAACATGAATGTTGAAACCGTCTACAACTACAACTTCAAGGAAACATCAAAATTATTATCTTAAAGGAGCTTCTTCAATCACGTTTATTATTGAAAATGGTAGGGCTCGCATTCTTTGAACTTTTTATAGCGCACGCAAATAACATTTGCGATATTTATCTTATTCCCTTTGCCAAATATTTTTAGATGATGTTTGATTGAAAGTATTAAGCAGTAATTAATTGAAATTGATAATAAAAGAAGCTGTTTGATGTTATATAATATAAGACTATTCTTATCAACAAACCAAACCAAACCAATTTTTTATTAAAAAACTAATTTATCTCTTTTTCACCTACCCAATCTTCAACTCCAATCTAATTTAACTTTTTTTATACTCTATTCACAATCCAAACCAATCTTCAACTCCAATCTAATTTAACTTTTTTTATACTCTATTCACAATCCAAACCAATCTTAAAATTATATTATTAAAAGGGAAAAGTCTAAAAAAACCCAATAAACTATCTGGTTTTGAATGATTAAGTTCTTAAACTATTTTTTTGAATGAAAAAACCCTTAAACTTTCTGAAACCGGTTAAATACATCCTTGGAACCTGTAAAAAAAGATTAATGTTATAAATTTTTGAAAAAGTCTAGAAAAACCCAACAAACTATCTGATTTTGAATGATTAAGTCCTTGATTTTTTTAGCGAATAAATCCTGAATTTTTTCCTAAATCTTTTTACCAAATTAATTTTTGAACTTTCTTTGAACAAATCAATCTCAAACTTTTTTTGAATAAATAACATCATGAACTTAATTTTGAACAAATAAATATGGAGTTTTTTAAACACAATCATAAAATATATATATATATATATATATATATATATATATATATATAATTTCTCTTATCGACAACAAAGTACGATAAACCAATTAAATGAAGAAAAATTATGCTATTTCCAATACTAATTATGAAACATATAAAATAAAAGTTATGTCTAAAATATAAATAAATACATAAAAAAATTTATGCATGAAAAAAATTAAGTTACTGAAAAATTTAATTTATGCTTTAATCAAAACTTCTATATACTTTGTAATTAGTATTGAAAATGGTATGATTTATCTATGTTTAGTTGATTTATCGTACTTTGTTGTCGGTGAGAAAAATTATATATATTCTTGTTTATGATTTTGCTCAAAATAAAATTTCGCATTATTTGTTCAAAATCAAGTTCTTGATTATTATTTTTTTTAAAATTGGGATTTATTTGTTCAAAGAAAGTTCAAAAATTAATTTGGTAAAAAATTTAGGAATAAAATCGGGATTTATTCGTTAAAAAAATTCAAGGACTTAATCATTCAAAAACAAATAGTTTGTTGGGTTTTTATAGATTTTTTCTAAATTTTTATAACATTAACCTGTTTTTATTGGTTACAAGAATGTATTTAACCGGTTTTAGAAAGTTTAAGAGTTTTTTCATTCAAAAAAATAGTTCAAGGACTTAATCAATCAAAATCAGATAGTTCGTTGGTTTTTTTTCAGACTTTTCCCTTATTAAAACTATATATTTAATATATATATATATATATATATATCTTAAAATTATATTATTAAAACTATATATTTAATATTTTAATATATATATATATATATATTAGAAAATTTAATTATAATAACCATTTCTAAAAATCTTTTTACCCAAATAACCATTTTCTTTTTGAATTTACCAAAATGACCAGAAATTACTCGAAATACATAACAAAATACATTAGGGTTCGAGTAAGTATTAAATTTTCGAGTAAGTTTAATATTTTCGAGTATGTTTTTGGTTTCTCGAGTAAGTTTGGTTTTTTTAGAGTAAGTTTAATATTTTCGGGTAAGTATATTTCGGGTAAGTTTTATATATTCCGGTTAAGTATATTTCCGGCAAGTATATTTCAAGTATGTTTTATATATTTTGGGTAAGTATATTTCAAGTAAGTATGTTTCGGGTAAGTATGTTTCAATATTTTTCCATAGATTTCGAGTAAGTATGTTTCAATATTTCGAGTATGTTTCATTTTGAACGTACTGAAAAAAATTGAAACTTACCCGAAATATTATGAAACTTACCCGAAATTTGCAAAACTTACTCGAAAAATATTGAGACATACTAGAAATATTAACAAACTTACTCGAAATCTATGGAAAATTACCTGAAATTTGCAAAACTTACTCTAAATTTTTAATGTTTTCGGTATGTATTTCGAGTAACTTCTGGTCATTTTGGTAAATTCAAAAAAAAAATGATTATTTGAGTAAAAAAGATTTTCAATGGTTATTATAATTAAATTTCCTATATATTAACTTTAAAGAAGAAATAAATAAAAATAATTTCATATTTTAAAAGATAATTATAAATACAAAAAACTTACTGTTGAAATTAAATAAAAAAATTACATATAGAATGTACGAAAAATCAAGATCTTTGGAATTTTAAAATATGAATTTTGGTATATTTTTTAATTTTTAATGTATTCATTAAAATTATCTTTTTAATCATATAAGTTATATCATAATAAAATTTAAACTAACCAAAAAGACGTTGACACCTATATATTTATTATTTGAAAATCTACATATATTATTATAATATTGTGCAAACTAAGTTTGCCACAGCAAACCGTTCCATGGATTGTATACTTTTTATTTTTTTTAAATAAATTACTTTTGTCTCATTCTCAAACAGTTTGGCTAAGTTTGTTGATAAAGATGGTCTAATGGGTTTTCCCTTCAGAAGACCAAATTTTCATTCCTGATTAAACTAGAAGGAATGAAAATCATTCCCATTTTCATTCCTTGTAATTTTCATTCTCATTCCTATTCTCATTTCCTTGTCATAACCAAACACCCTCTTAATCTAAAATACAAATTTAATAAAATATTAAAAATCCAGAATACCAATGGTATATATATCGAATTAAAAAAATTCTATGTATAACGAAAATGATCACACTATATGTATTGGGAATTTTAGAGACTCTGGAATTTGTTGAGGTGTGCACAAATCGATTCGAACACCTACGGTTAACCAAAAAAAATGAATTTAAAGACTATCAAAAGAAATCAGGAGCGCTATTTGTATTTAAAAATATCGTTTTTTTAATGATAATATGATCTCTTTTTATAGATCCCATTATACTCTCTTGTAGATTTGACGATTTTTGTCTTTTAACATAATTATGCGAAAACAAGATGGGTGGAAAAGTAATTTGACACCCCTAAAAGTGAATATTTTGTAACAGTAACTTGTGTTATATTTTATATGTATAGTAGATTGTATTACTTATTACACATTTTAAACATATATTCTAATTTTTTTTAATAATAGTGGACCAAAATTTAAAATCAAAATCTATACATCAACAACTTAGCAAATTCACAATTCAATTATGCAAAAGAAAACTAAACAAAAACATGAGATTGAACTCATTTACTACATCAATTTTCTACTATGTTTTCCATTAATCAAACTCAAATGGATTAAAGATCAACATGCATATAAAAAAAATCCAATTAGAAGAAATCTTTAAAATAAGAAATCACAAGAGACGATTGATCAATGGCAAAGAATCAGCCTTGACCCAAATATCATTACTTACGCAATATAAAAAATAAATCGAATTCAACCACTTTATCATCGCAATTACAGATTTGTGTTGAATTTGATTTTTTTGAAAGGCAGTTAACACATCACACATCTTTTCCGGGGGTATCCGGGCTCCCACTTAAGGATGCCACCCGACTAATCCTCAACCCCCATAAACCAGCCCTATGGACTGACCCATGATCCGGCCCAAAAGACCGGCCCACTAGCTAGGATACCTCAGAATTGTCAGCCGCGAGGTTCGAATCCTCACCAGCCAGGGATACCATCCACTGGCAACTTAGGATGTTACTTACACCTGTTAGGCTAGATCCGTTATACTACGACCCTAAATATTATGAAAGTAGTGACATTTAAGATAAATCGAAGAAAGAAATGATTTAAGAATACCAATTTGGATTTATGAAATATGGTCATTTAAGTTAAAGACCCATTAACTAGATAATCTCCACTTGAGAAGGAAACAAAATTTGAAAATCAAAATAGACGTAAAACCTAAAAACCCACCAAATAAAACAAATAATTAATCACAAGAAAAACATCATTTGGGAACGTTTAAAGGAGACGAGAGACCCATCAAACCTAACAAGGTGTTGGAGGGAAGAAATTCAAAGAGACATAAAACCTTTCATTAGAGGATTTTCAACAAATTTTATAAGATAGTGAATTAAAAGTTAAAACTTTCAAACAAAAATATGTTTATCTTTATCAAAACATTTAGAAGATGACAATATTTATATAATTATATTATTAAAATACTTATTATCTTTAATAAAATACAAGCGAGTTAAAATGAGAACTCAAATTTGGTTGTGAACGTGAGTATAAATGATAGCGTGACACGTGTGATATTCAGACTGAATAATCAAAAAATATTGAGACCGAATAAAACCGAATATAGTATTTATTTAGTCTGAATAATGTTTATTGAGACTGAATTAAACATTATTTAGACTGTCAATTAAGTTATGTTATAGAAAAAGAGGATTAAACATTATATTCATTCTAAATATTTATTTGATTATTCAGTCTGGATAATCTATATAATCTACATTCAGACACGTGTCACACTCTCATTTGTCCTCACGTTCACAAACAAATGTGATTTTGCATTTGAACTTTTCTCTAATAAAATATTATTTATCTTTACTATACATTTAAATTCAATGATTTTTTTTGAAGTATATAATAATTATATACGGCAATTGGAATAAACAAACAAACTCACACACCCTCCTCACCTATGGTGAGGTTTGAACCCCCGACCTCCTAGAAGACAAAGGGCTCACATACCGCTAGACCAAAGACCCTTTGGTACGAACATAAAAAAGTTTAGATTAAATGAAATATCTAAAAACAATACGGTTTTTTTAATAGATAGACATAGTTAAATTTTGATTTTTATATAAGAAAAAAAATAAATTCAATGATTTTTATCGGTAGGAAGAATAAAAAATAAATTCTCTTTCATTAATAATCATATTTGAAGAGTTTCACATCCTCTTTTCTAGTTTTGCCACTTTGAACAAGATTCGGAGAACTTATTGAAGCAAAAATCTCCAAAAACTTCATTTTAAAGAATTCTGTTATCATTTGGAAAATCGCGAACTCTCGGATGTGAAACTTGTAATACTAAAAAAGCCGAAAATACCGTTGAAATAACGGACTTATTTAATAAAAGTTAGTACGAGGAAACAAAAGTGAAACAAAACGACAACCATAAGTACCAAAATTGTAATTAGTTTAAAATAGGGATAAAAGTTGCTAGTGAGTCATGGGTGGGGGACCAAAAGTATAATTTACTCTAAATCAATAATCATCAACTAATCACTTTACCAAATCAGAAGCCCATTCACGTAGACAACAGCCCAAATCGGCTTGAAATCTCGCCATTTTCGCGAATTTTCATCGAAATTGCTTCATTTCATCGTCGTTTTTCGTTCGTTCTTTCAGCATTACTTCGTTCGTTCTTTAAACATACATACGAAGGCATAGACATCAAAATCACAAGATTTAGTTGAGTTTCTTACCTTGAATCATCGAAAAAACCCTAAAATCGTCTACCGAGAGCTATCTTCTTCGACTTCTCTGTCGATTTTTGATTTTTGATGAAGCGGCTTGAGGTTTAATGGATTTAGGAAGCATGGAAACAATTATATGCTAGAAATTTGGTGTAAGAGGCACGAAATCGGTGGCCATAATCGTTCCGTACGACTGCCATATGTTGCAGGTAAACACCATATCCATATCCAGATCAACGTTTTCTGATTTTATATTTTGCAAACAGGTACCTCAAGTTTGAGGGTCCTGCTGCTTTGCCCCCTCGAATTTCTTGTTTTAACACTCTGCCTCCTTCTGTCATATTTTTTTGAATGTTAACTCTTAGGGCACGTTTGGTTCGCGGGATTTCTAGGGATTTGGAGGGATTTGGATTTCAAATCAATCCATTGTATTGGGGAAAGTTCTCATATTACTGATATGACGACTTATTTTACTGTAGTGTTTGGCATAAATATGAAGATATAGTGCAGTATAATTTTAAGAAAATCACCAGAGTTCGCACTGGGAAGGACTTATTTGAAATCCAAATCCCTCAAAATCCCGCAAACCAAACGCACCCTTATAGTTTTAGAAAGAATGTCCTTGTTTTCCTTTTAAAAAATGTGTTTTTTTAAATAGATACTGTTACAGTCCCAAAATAAATGTCTATGATAAAAATAATACAATTTACAAAATGTGTAATATTTGCATTTTGTAATTAACAAAAGGGTAAGTTTACCTATAATTATTCTTTTATTCTAGGAGTGCGAAATAATTACACTTTTTAATTAACAAAATACAGTTTTACCATTACCTTACCTTAATTAGAGATTGATAAATTTTTTCATCTTATGTAGAGGAGACTTAAGTTTTTGAAGTGAATACTTATTCCGAAAAATTAAAATAATAACGTAGACATTTAATTTAGGACGGTGGAACAATATGTAAATAAACAAGTTGTTCATCAATTTTATTGGAGGATGAAAATGGAATGAGCCAAATACATCTATGTTGTTAAATGCATGTTTGACTATTATTTGTTTGCTTATACCGGAATCATATTCAACAACTTCTTTATAATTTTCTCTGAAATAGAAAATAAAAAGTCAAAATCTTTGAAATAAATTACATTAAACTCCAACAAATTCTCTATTTTAGAAATTTCATCATTAATCGTGTTCTTTATATATTCTATAATTTTATAATCCCAATATTAACTTTTATAATGTAAAATTATGTTAATTCAACTCTTATTAAATAAAAAAACTCATTTCTTCTTCTCCCTTTAGAGTCTCCCTTTAGAGTTATAGAGAATTCACTGAATTCAAGGTTTTCTCCATGATTCTATTATATAGAACAAGATGGAAAAGCCGTTTGGAGCATTTTAGAAAACTAAGGGGGCGTTTGGTCCTGACAAGGGAATGAAAATGGGAATGAATTTTCATTCCTCCCAGTTTAATAAGGAATGAAAATTTGGGCTTCTGGAGGAATGAACCTATTATATTATATATAGGCATTGTTTGGCAAAAATAAGCTAGTTTATAAGCTGGCTTATAAGCAAACTTATTTTCTGAGTAATCGTTTGGATGCACATAAGCTAGCTTATAAGTCAGCTTATAAGCTAGCTTATCGATAAGCTACTTGGAGTAGCTTATGAGGAGCTTTTTGACATTTTTTCCAATTATACCCCTAACTATTATTATTTATTTATTTTCAACATGCCCTTTTTGGTCATTTCACATGCTTATAAGCTAGCTTTTGCCAAACATAACTTATTCATCAGCTAGCTTATCAGCTACCAGCTAGCTTATAATTCATCAGCTACCTTATAAGTCATACTCTAACTTATCAGTCATAAGCTAGCTTATAATTCATCAGCTACCTTATAAGTCATACTCTAACTTATCAGTCATAAGCTAGCTTATAATTCATCAGCTACCTTATAAGTCATACTCTAACTTATCAGTCATAAGCTAGCTTATCAGCTAGTTTGCCAAACATAGCCATAATCAAACAGTTTCTTTTATCATCATTCCCATTAATTCCTGCTTAATACCCCCAACCAAACACACCCTAAGATTTTTTTTTTCTTCTATTTTGAAAAGAACTGTTGGAGATTCTAATAAAAAACGTGCATATACCAAACACCCAATGGATAGAGTTTGGTGAAAATATCTGGGTTGACTTTGACAATGACTTGGTCTTAGTTGGTGAGCCTTTTATGAACCATTTTATTATAGGTAGCTGTCTTTTTTTGTCTACTTAATGTAAACAAAGACCATGTTTACTTTTTCAAAAGCAAGTTGATGATATTAATGAAATGAGAATAGGAATTATTATTTGCTTTAAGTAGTAGATAAAAAATACAGGTAATGATAAGATTTTGTTGAGCCAAAAAATTAAGATAAAAGTTTGTTTCCCTCTTTGTACCATTATGAAATTGCAATCACCCATCGTTTATCTCTTCTTCTTTCTCATTTCTGCTTCTGCTCTTCTTTTTGAAGCCTCCAACAATGGTGGTGGAGGATTCAAACAAGAAGATAACCATATCAAAAGATCCGATTTCCCACCCGGGTTTCTATTTGGAGCAGCTAGTTCTGCTTATCAAGTATATCTTCCTCTTTTTCTTTCACTTTCTTCCTCATATATATATATATAATGAAAAACTGAGGAACACCTTGGTTAGGTTAAGGGAAAACCGCAAAAAAAATAAAATGAAAAAATGAGGAACACCTTGGTTACCGTTTATTTGGACGGTATTCACATGTGCATACAAGTAATTTGTAAGCAATTTGTCCGGTATGCACATGTGCAGTGCATAAAAACCAAGAAACAACTTCAATAACTTGTATTCACATGTGCTTCCTGTCCAAATGAACGGTTGCGGGTTGTTCTTCAGTTTTTGATTTTCTGGGTTTTCCCCTTGACCTCCCCCCCCTCTCTCTCTCCATATATATATATATATATATCACTTACCTGATGGAATTTTGCAGGTTGAAGGAGCCTATCTTGAAGATGGTAAATCCCTCAACAATTGGGATGTATTTTGTCATTCTGTAGGTTAGTTTTTATGAATTTTCTGTCTGTAGGACGAATTGATTTTGATTTTTGGTTATAAATATCGACTGTCATTGTTATCAGGTTGTGGAGTAAACGGACAGAATGGAGATATTGCAGATGATCATTATCATCACTTTATGGTTCAACTACTGCTCATATATCTAATTTGCTTATATCAATAACAGTTTATTTATTTGAATCTTGATTTATTACTTATGTTTCTTTAATCCAGGAAGATATTGAGCTGATGCATTCCCTTGGTCTTAAAGTATACAGATTTTCGATTTCATGGGCTAGAATTCTTCCAAGTATTTTATCCAATCTTACTGCCATCATCCCTTTTTTGTTTCCAACTATCTTTTTATTTTTAACTATATATGCTTACATTTTTGTGTATCTAATTACCAGAAGGAAGGTTTGGTAAAGTTAATCCGGCCGGTATCATGTTCTATAACAAGATAATAGACAATCTGATCCTTAAAGGTGCGATGGGATGAAAGTTAATTAAATACTATATCTTATCTTAGAAATCGATTCAAATTCAAGATTCATGCATGAATTTTGATGTTATGTTAGTTTTACCTCAAAAATTGGTATATATATATATATATGAGAAGTGGGCTTGATTCATGACTGTTGATTGTAATTAAATAGGAATCGAGCCATTTGTGACGCTTTTCCATGGCGATTTTCCTTACGAACTTCAAGAGAGATACGGGTCTTGGCTCAGCCCAGAAATGAAGTATGTCTATCATCTAATTTTACCCTAATACCAATTCCTCTGCTTTTTAATTAGCTTATCGGGTGTTATTATGTATCTTGCTTGCAGGAAAGACTTTTTACATATGGCCAACATTTGTTTCAAGTCGTTTGGAGACCGAGTGAAGTATTGGATCACAATCAATGAACCTAACTTAGTAACACAATTCTCTTATGAAACGGGCACTTTTCCTCCTTCTCGTTGTTCAGAGCCTTACGGCAACTGTCTTGCGGGAAATTCAGATGTCGAGCCTCTGATTGTGATGCACAACATGTTACTGGCCCATGGCATGGCAGTGAAGCTATATCGTGGGAAATATAAGGTAACGAACTAACTTTAAACTCGATATTAAAACCTTTGCTTTTAATATTGGTTAATAGTCTTTTTGGATTTTCTTTGTGTAGAGTAAACAAGGTGGGTCGATTGGGCTTGCTGTGCATTGTGATATGTTTGAACCGTTAACTGATAGTGAGCTTGATCGCAATGCTGCTAAAAGGGCCTTTGCTTTTAATATTGGCTGGTAAGATTTTTTAATGTATAGCTATATCATGACTTAGTTAGCAAACAAAGAAAACAGGGAGAAAACTATATATATATATATATGTAATATTATTGGAGTCCCACATCAGCTAGACACAGACCTTCAAAACCAATATATGTGTGTATATATATATAGAGGGAGGTTCAGGGAAACCTAAAAAAAAGTGAAGAACACCCTGAGAGCTAGGGGTGTAATCGAGCCGAGTCGAGCCGACACAGTGCCAAGCTCGAGCTCGAGCTCGAGCTCGACTCTCAAACTCGCAGCTCGATACTCGACTTGAACTCGGTCGAGCCTAAATTTTCAAGACACTTTCGAGCTCGACTCGACTCGATTCGCTCGTGTCTTAAAAAACACATAACATAAATATTAATTGTAATTTTATAGAAGCTCGATAAGGCTCGACTCGACTCGCTCGATAATTTAATACATACACATATGGGGTATAATTGTAATTTTATGGAAGCTCGATAAGGCTCGCGAGCCGCTCGAACCGAGTAATTTATAGGTCGAACTCGACTAGATTATCTACTTGAGTAGCTCGAGCTCGACTCGACAATTCACGAGTCGATTTCGTATACTTTCCGAGTCGATCTCGAGTATCTCACGAGCTGTCTCGGCTCGATTACATCCCTACTGAGAGCCCTCCGTCTGAACGATATGCCCTCCATCTTACTTGTATGCACATGTACATACCGTACAAATGAACTGTTAAGGTGTTCCTTAGTTTTTCATCTGAACCCTAATAACCATTCATTTGTTTGGTATGCACATCGGCACATGTGCATACAAGTAATTGAAAACGTTTATTGGTTTCTATGTGCATGTGCATATTGGAAAAATTAGTTGCAAATTACTTGTATGCACGTGTGCATTCCGTGAAGGGTTAGCACTTAATTAGTAGCGTGCTCCTCAGTTTTTCATTTTTTTCCTCAGTTTTCCTTTCCTCTGAACCTGACCCTATATATAAATATATATATATATATATATAGAGAGAGAGAGAGAGAGAGAGGAAGGTTCATACGAGAACTTTGTAAATTTAAAGAAATAAAGGAACACCTTGTGGACCATATATGATGTGGGTCCCACATCATACGTGGTCCACAAAGTGTCCCTTTGTTCCTTTAAAGATGGGTGGTCCTTGTATGATCCCTCCCCTGTATATATACATACATATATATATATATGTATATGTTGGGACAGCAACCTAATGGGGTTTCGCATATTCTAACATATATGATCTTCCTTCAACTTCTTATCCTCAAACAGGCCACTTGATCCCTTAATATTTGGAGACTATCCTGAAGAAATGCGTGAATACCTTGGAAGTGAATTACCAAATTTCTCCCTCGACGAAAAAAATTTAGTCAAAAACAGTATTGATTTTATAGGCATCAACCATTATGGGACTTCATATGCCAGAGATTGTACCAACTCTAGTTGCTCTCCAATTGCGAATCGTGCAATCCGAGGGTTTCTAGACACTACCGGAGTGTCAAATGGTGTGCCGATCGGTGAACCTGTAAGAAATTACATTTTTACCCCTCTTAATTTTATCCATCCAAATTTCTTCTTTTTTATTTGATAATAAAGCCGTTTTATTTTATCTTCAATGCACAAACAGACGGGATTGGAAGGATTATATGTTGTTCCTAGAGGCATGGAGGAGATTGTTAATTGTATCAAGATTCGGTATAATAATAAACCCATGATTATTACTGAAAATGGTAAGAAAACATAATTTTTTAAGATCAAACAAATTATGAATATTTTTTATTTTTTATTAATCATATTTGTAATTCTGTTGCAGGGTATTCTTCACCCGATATAAATGAGGAACGAATCGATGTGCTTGTGAATGATGTCAAACGAATTAAATTTCACACTGCATACCTTGCTTCTTTAGCCAAATCTATCAGGTTCGCTCTATAATCTTGCGGTACTTTGATTTAACATGATATATATATATATATACATATTCTTAATTTTGAAAGTTGCCTGTTTGACTTCAAAGTTAAAAGCTTTTTTTTGTCTTATTACTTAAATACGCATCAAAATGCAACAAAGTTTTGGTTTATTTCGTATTTAATGTAACAAATAATGTTTTTCTCAATCGATGTAACAAAGTTTCAAAATTTACTATTTTATATCTATTCTGACAGGTAATCTGTCGATCTTGTAACATTTGATGACGTGGATTACCATTTACGAAAAGGTTACGGAGAAATGGATGATAAACTTGACATCCACGTCATCAAATGTTACAAGAAAGTAACAAAGTTTCAATTTTTCATATTTTTTGACCAATTTGACTGTTGCTAATCTTTGTCCAAAAAAGATTAGCAACGGTCAAATTTGTTAAAATATAAGAAAATTTGAAACTTTGTTACTTTGAATAGAAAAACATTTGTTACACTATCTTAATAGGACTCACAATTTATTCGGTATTAACTGTTTGGTAGTGGCTTAATGATATAGAAAGTGGCTTATTCAGTAAGTTTCTAGGAGGAGCTTTATGCAGAAAGCCAAGTTTTTTCAAACTCACCCTTCCCAATTCAATAACAGGTTCCTTCCATCTATGAAAACACCCTCCCAAACAAAAACCTTTCCAATCCATACAAGAAAGATTAATCCACATAGACAGCTTTAGTCATATAGGACTTAGGGCGTGTTTGTTAGTAGCTTAACGAGCTTAATGGGACTCGCAACTTATATGGTCAGCTATACATGACTGTTTGGTAGTGGCTTAATGATATAGAAAAGGGCTTATTCAGTAAGCTTCTAAGGAGGAGCTTTATGCAAAAAGCCAAGTTTTTTTCAAACTCGCTCCTCCCAATTCAAAAACATGTTCCTTCCATCTATGAAGACAACCCCCCAAACAAAAACCTTTCCAATCCATACAACACAGATTAATCCACACAGACAACTTTATCCATATAGGACTTAATGGAAAACCAATCAAACAGTCCCTAAGTAAGAACTAAGTCAACCTTCATGTTTTTTTTTTTGATGCATTTTGCTCTACATAAAATGGAGAAAACAAAACCGTTATTGATTATTTGAAGAATTGTTGTTTTTAAACTATAGAGGGGGAGCAGATGTTCGCGGATATTTCATATGGTCATTGATGGATAACTATGAATGGTTGCAAGGTTATAATTTGAGGTTCGGGTTACACTATATTGACCGTCAAACTCTAACTCGGATTCCCAAACTTTCTGCAAAATGGTATAAAAATTTCTTAACAAATAACAGCGATATTAAAAGATCATTTCAGAAGGATGATATGATGCTCGAAAAGGCAGATGTATAAATGACTTAATGCAATAAGCTTGCATTATGCTGTGTTAGTAATTTTTCCTCTTTTTTCTGTTATATTTTTTATTCTTGTAATTAAACTATTTCAAGTTTTGATTATTGATCTATTTCTTCATTCATGGATAATAAGTCTGCAATCAGACCAATTATTTGTTCTTTGTTCTTTGGCTTATTGTATATAATTCTATCACTTTCTTATGTACCCATGATTCATGATCTATAAGATTCGGGTTTGGTTTTATGTTGTATTTGTTAGTTGTCATATAATTTTATGTTGCTTTTACTTATATTACCTTAAGAGTGAGGTTCAGGGGAAAACCTTAAAAGAATTGAAAGTCTATACTGTATGCACATGTGCATACATGTAATTGAAGATGTTTTCTGGTTTCTATGCATGTGCATGTGCATGCTATGCAGATGTGCATACCGGAAATGTTACTTAGAAATTACTTGTATGCACATGTGCATAGCGTACACATGTGCATGTTTGACTCGAAAAAGTGTATGCTGGAATCGAGTCTTCGAAGGAGTCAAGTCGAACATTAGTGTTATAAAGCTCGGTTCGTTAAGTTAAACGAGTTCTATTTTATGTTCGAGATCAACTCGAGCTCTAGAATTATTAAGCTCGAGCTCGAGTAGCTCGAATCGTTTGTACTTAAACGGACAACATAAACATATACGAGTTGGCTTAATTAGACTAGACTATTTGAATTAAAACATATTAAGTTGATCTAAACATTTTATTTATTTATTAAAATTTAATAAAGAAATTAATATATTTAAAACTAAATAAAGATAGGTATAAAATGATATAAGAAAAGAAAATAAACAAAGATGGACCGATGGGGAATGCAAAAGATGAATCAAGTATGCATGGTGAGATTGTGATTAGAGTCAATTTATGAAGTCCATGGGACTAAGGGTGTGTTTGGTTGGAGGTATTAACCCGTAATTAATGGGAATGATAATAAAAGAAACTGTTTGGTTTTACATAATATAATAAGTTCATTCCCCCAGAAGCCTAAATTTTCATTCCTGATTAAACCGGAGGGAACGAAAATTCATTCCCATTTCCATTTCATGTTATTTTCATTTCCATTCAATGTTATTTTCATTCATTTGTCAGAACCAAACGCACCCTTAAGATTTCAAATACTAACCCATACCAAAGGATTTTCAAATTCATCAACCATGTAAGTTAAATCAGTCCTAGGAATTCAAATTCGAACAATCTCGCCAACTAAACATCGGATTGGAATGGATTTAAAATCCAAATCCTCCCGAATCCATTCCATTCCCGCAAACCAAACGCATCCTAAGGAGGTGTTTGGGATTGTTTATTTGAAACTAACTTATTGACTTCCTGAAAAAGTGTTTATCAAAAGTTGATAAGTTAAAAGTTTTAACTTCTTAAAAAATGACTTATCACCGGTTTGCCACCGGATAAGTTGTTTTTCCCAAACACTCAAAATGACTTATTACCGTATCAATAAGTTGTTTTTATAAGCAATTCCAAACACCCACTTTAAGTACTAACAAATCCCTTGAAATCCCAAGGGCAAACCATAAAAACCTTCAAGAGTTCAACCAACTAGTTGATAAAGTATCTTATGACTGATGAGGTAAAAAAGTCATTTTGACAAAAAGTATCTGACAAACATGTAAAATTACCAAAAACGACATCCTGAAATATTAATCACTTATAATATAATTAAAATAAGTATTTAATAAATTAATATATTAATTCAAACAAGATGGTAAAACAATAAATAATATAACATATTTATTAAAAAAATTAAATTTTATTGAAAATACCATATTTATTTTTGTTTGTGATAACTGTGAGATCAAATTTCAACCACATATTATTAATAATCAATGGCTATTATTAAAATCATTAATTATGGTAACAATTGATTAATTTTCAAAAAAATTTAAATTTAGGTACCGTACCATGTTCACCCCTAAGTCAGTCTGTCCACCAAACACATGCTAAAAGTCTTAAAATTTTCGTTATATCCAAATCTTGCTGATTTATATAAATCAAGATCAAAAGGGTATAAGATACAACTTTCCGGACTTCGTTTATTTCAAGGTTACTTTACTCAAAAATAAATTATCTTTTTTTATCATGTTAACAACACTTTCTATATAAATTTGGTTTCATTGATCATCTTTAATTCTTCCATGAGGTTAAATTTGGGCGAGATGTTAAAAAATGGCCCTCGTTAAATACGGTTTTTTACATATTTTCTTCTCCAATATAATTAGTTAATACATGTTTGAGTTTTTTAATATAATACTAAATTCTTTTTGGATCATATTAGATAGTAAAAAACATTGTTTTTTTTTAAACTAGTAATTATATTATATAGTATACATGAAAAAATCGGGCCCCTATTTCTTTTAGACCCTGGGCGTACGTCCGGCCCGCCCTCCTCCAGAGACGGCGCTGGTGACAATGAATTAATAACTGGTGATCATTACCATTACCATCACCATCTGGTATCTATGTTTTGGCTTTTATTTTCCAATTTTACCCTTCAACAAAACTAAATTTTTGACTTTTAGATGGCAAAATAATCCTTTCATTTTGAAATTTTAATTTGGGTCCAAAATATTTATAGCAATTCAAGTTGAATTTGAGTCCATTAATATCTAATAGCAATCACAGTCATATAAATGGTCTCCATGTATTATTGGTTTGATATTAATTGCTGGCTCTTTTTGGGCCAGTCATAGTAGAATAATTTGACTTCTTATAACTAATGTAGATAGATATAAGCCACATGTTTATTACTAAAATTGGTAAGATCACATTTTCATATTGAAAATTTATGAATATTCTATTTTTTTTTTGGTAATTGTCGGTATCTGGATTAATTCGGGCAATCATGAATGGTATGGAGTCGTCACATGTGAATCTTCGTGGTCACAAGGCAGGGGCGGAACACGACTATTATAACCCCCGGGGCCGAAATATAATATTACAAAAATTCAGAGATCAAAATGATCATACGTACATAGTTTTTTTTGTTTGGTTTTCTATGATATAATATTAATTTTTTTAAAATTTTTTTAGCGTAAGATTAAGGGGTTGTTTACCAAATGCTTACTTAGTAAGCGTTTGCCTGGTAAAAGCGATGGTAAGGACAAAAATCTTACCCAATAAGCAAAGGTAACCATTTTTATCTGGTTAGAACTTAATGGGTAACTTGTTGCATATGATGAGATTTTGATGGAGTAAAAATATTATCTGATAAAGTTAGTGATTGTCAACTTACTAATAAGCATTTACCGGATAAATGTTTGGATAAATGACCCATAAAACTCAGAACTTTTAATTAACTATTAACCGGAAATAGTAATATAGATTTGTTATGTTTTTGTACTATTATGAACTAATAAAATAACTTTTATATTAATAATATGATAATATATATTAACTTAAATATTGTTTCTTTATATCATTTAAAAACTAATCTTTATATATAATTGAAATTAATGATTTAAAATGTAGTGGTAGAAAAATGACAAAATGAAATGTGCAAGGGAATGGTAGAAAAATGACAAAATGAAATGTGCAAGAAAATGGTAGAAAAATGACAAAATAAAATATGCAAGAAAATGGTAGAAAAATGACAAAATAAAAAGGTGCAGGGTTAAAAATGACAAAATAGATAATAAAAAAAAAGGAATCAAACCCGTGACCATAGGCAGGAGGCCACAAAGCGCTAACCAACTGAGATGGCCATCACATACGTTTTAATAGCTGATGTTTGGTATTTAACTAAAGAGGCGAGGAGGCCATGGCCCCCAAAGGCCCCTATGGGGTTCCGTCTCTGCCACAAGGGTTCTAGTTACGTCTGGATTCAAATATAAAGAAGATGGGATTTCCCGTGCATCCTTTTGAGTCTTAACCAATGCACCATAACCTAACTGCTTTAAGTATTTTTATATTTGTAATTATGGTGTAGGGTATTTCTATTGGAACGAGTTAATGAGCTTCTAACAGATTTAGAATTGAAAATATTTGGATTTTGTGTTGTGTTTTTTTTGACATATCAATTAGAATGGAAATGAATTTTATCTATAACTTATAAAAATGCATAAAATTAGATTTTTATTAATTGATTATTATAAAAGAAATGTTTTTAACATATTTTAAAAACATTACTATAAGCAAGTCCCTTAAAATCCCAACTACTTTAAGGTACAAAACATAAAACCTTCAATAGTTCAACCTATCGTATCGTAGAGTCTGAATGATTGATCACCAGGGCTCAAAAGGGGACGACCCAATATTCCAACCTAAGCCCAAAACTTTCTAACCCGTGATAACTCGTCAGTCGTTGTGTTTCAGGTTTTGACCCATGATAACTCGTCAGTTAGTATTTTGCTGTGAAGTTTCAAGTTTAAAAAGATGGTCGTGCAGGTCTCATGAGTCTAGTCTTACATGATCCCAAGTATATCTATGTCTATATCTATATCAATATCTATACTACATTAATAACCATTTAAGTAAAAACTCGCAACCCATAATACATAAGATACATCTATTTTATACATAAAAAATGAAAATCTCTTAGTTACAAGTGAAGAAGCACAAAGTACAAGTGTTTTTAACCTAATTTCTCTTGGTTTAGCGCATTTTAACTTTAGGGAGTGTTTGTTAACGGATTTTGATGGAATTGGATCCAAATCTATGTTTGGTTCACATAATAAAAATGATGGAATCCTTTGAATTCCTTCAGTTAATTAAAGATTTCAACATTCCATTGGATGTCCCAAAGAATTCAATTCCATCTAACCAAACGCATGGTCAAATTCCATCAAATTTCATTCTAATTATTTCAAAGTCAAATCCTTTTATGGATTCCAATTTCATCAAATTACATTATGGGAACCTGAGACTTGTGAACGGATTGTTGTTGTTCTAGAAGCTCTTTCCCTTTCGTTCCAAGTAACTTAGGGGCTGTTTACTAAATGCTGACCCGTCTGACTGGGTCAGTAAATCTGACTCGGTCAGCAGTCAGAGCGTTTACTAAAATCATTGTCTGACCGAGATCTGACCCACGATCTGACCGAAAAGTTACCCGGTCAGCTTCAAAATTATGCTTACCCGGGTCACAGATTTAACATTTTCACATTTCGCCTCAGATTTAACATTTCCACATTTCGCCTCAGATTTAACATTTCCACATTTTGCCCTCAAATCTAACATTTTCATTTCACTTCACTGTGATCTCTCTCTCTCTCTCTCTCTCTATATATATATATATATATATATATAGAGGAAGGTTCAAATGAGAACTTTGTAAATTTAAAGGAACAAAGGAACACCTTGTGGACCACATATGATGTGGGTCCCACATAATATTAAATCATTTCTGATTTAATATGATTTAATATTAATATGATTTAATATTAAATCAGAAATGATTTAATATTATGTGGGACCCACATCATATGTGGTCCACAAAGTGTTCATTTGTTCCTTTAAAGAAGGGGTGTTCTTGTATGATCCCTCCCATATATATATATATATATGTGTGTGTGTGTGTGTGTGTGTGTGTGTGTGGATGGTGGTTCATTTACAAACTAGACCAATCCTACAAACTTGTACAAACCAAGTTAAGAATATTTTTTTATGATTTATTTTCACCAAATGCTATGATTTAAAATGTTATTACATATATGTTTGTTTCATCTTGTGAAAAAAAATACATGTGAAAAAAATACATTATGAAACAAATGCATGTGAAACTTTGAACTTATGAAAACAAACACATGTGAAACTTTTACATTACGAAACAAACATATATGTAATAACATCTTAAGTCATAGCATTTGAATAAAAAAAATCATGAAAAAAATATTTTTAACTTGGTTTGTACGAGTTTGTAGGATTGGTCTAGTTTGTAAATGAACCAACCCCTATATGTGTGTATATATATATATATGTTTAATTTTGGGGCTCTCTTAAATCAAATGTGATTACGTGATGATTTTTTTTTTATCAAATGTAAAATAAAACCGATATAAAAATAAAAAAATTTCATGACTTTTTTATTAAATGCTAAAATTTAAGATATTATTTCACATATATTTGTTTAATACGGTGAAAATTTTCACATGTATTTGTTTCACCATATGAATCTTTTTTATGCATATTTTTTGTTTCACTAGATGAATCAAATTTTTTTCACATGTAATTATATTCATAAGGTGAACACAAATATATATGTGAAACAATATCTTAATTATAAGTTTTGATAAAAAAAAATCATGAAAAAGTATATTTATATAGGTTTTTACGAGTTTGTAACTTTTTTGTGTTTTTTATTTGATTATTGTTCTATATATATATATATTATATAGGAGCGGGTTCAAATGAAAACTCAAATTTGGTTGTAAACATAAGGACAAATGAGAGTAACACACATGTTTGAATGTAGATTATTCAAAGTGAATAATCAAAGAAATATCCGGATTGAATAAGCATCATTTAGACTGAAATAATCAAAGAAATATTCAGATTGAATATAATATTTATTCAGTCTGAATATTTCTTTGATTATTCACTCTGAATATGACACGTGTCGCGTTCTCATTTGTCTTCACGTTCACAACCAAATTTGAGTTCACATTTAAATTTCCTCTCTCCCTCTCTCTCTCTCTCTATATATATATATATGTGTGTGTGTGTGTGTGTGTTCAATTTATTTTTTAGTAAAATAGTATTATTTTTTGGCAATTAATCATAAAAAATATATTATTTGGCAATTAATCATTAAAAATATTTTATCATTTTCTATGGTAAACATTTATTTATTTTTTGATGCAAATAGTAAGCATTTATTTAAAGTATGCATGATATTTTTTCCTCCATTAAACTATTAATAATATAAAAAGCTACATTTTATTCAAAATATAGTACAAATAAAGTTATAATGGTAATTTTATGGTTGGTAAGCACTTACCAAGAACATTTGGTAAACATTCTTACCCGAGACAACACTTAATTATCTGGGACAGCACTTACCCGAGTCAGCACTCTTACTCAAACAAAACTTACTCAAATAGATTTGGTAAACGGCCCCTTAATTTTGCGTTTATTGCTCTTATAGTTATAGATTGTCGATTCACATTTGTTAATATTTCCGCTTATTTTTAGTACATATTTTGGTACCTAACAAAAACATATTTTGGAATTAGGATTACAAACAAAAGCTAAAGCATTCAAATTATAATTATTACTTTTTGTTATTTCATTGATGAATACTACTTTTTGATCTGATTATCTACACCACAACTTTATGGTACGGACGCCGATGAGAACCAGTTGCCTTTGAGCTGTAAAGATGTACATGTATCTTGGTCATCTGGTGTGTATATATATATATATATATATATATATATATATATATATATATATATATATATGTATATAGGGGAGGGATCATACGAGAACCACTCATCCTTAAAGGAACAAAGGGACACATTGTGCACCACATATGATGTGGGTCCCGCATAATATTAAATCATTTATGATTTAATATTAAATCGATCATATTAAATCAGAAATGATTTAATATTATGTGGGACCCACATCATATGTGGTTTACAATGTGTCCTTTTGTTCCTTTAAAAATCAAAAGTTCTCATTTGAACCTCCCACTATGTATATATATAGGGACGGGTTCAAATGAGAACTCAAATTTGGTTGTGAACGTGAAAACAAATGAGAGTGCGACACGTGTCCCATTCAAAGAAATATTTATTCAGTCTGAATATACACAGAAATATTCAACTGAATATAGTATTTATTCAGTCTGAATATTTCTTTATATATTCAGTCTGAATAATCTATATTCAGACACGTGTCACGCTCTCATTTGTCCTCACGTTCACAACCAAATTTAAGTTTGCATTTGAACTTTCCCCTCTCTCTATTATATATATAATAAAAATTAATTGATTGAAAAAACAATCATCTTGTAGCGTTGACCTCTGGTCAAAGAAAATCGGATTTTTTTCCCCATTAAAGTTTGTTTTCAATTCCAAAGAGCATCAAGTCCTTGTTTATTTATATGTTGCAACTTTAACCTTTTGAGTTACTATTACCATCTTAGCATTATAAGGACAAGAATCTTATTCGGTACATAAGATGTACAGTAAGGACCGTAAATCTTACTCGATAAAAGAATGGAAAACTCTTTCTTCACAAACATTTACGGCATAAAATACATTTACCAACTATACATTTTGACGATCGTATTAATATTACCCGTTAAGTTAAGTAAAGGTTGTGGTAATCGTTTATCTGATAAACGTTCGGTAAACGACCCATTAGTCATGAAAATATGTGTTTGTATTAATAATACCACCAATTAATCATCATTGAAGTTTAAAATTTTATTTTATTATCAATTGGTAAATAATTTTACTGATATAGTAGTAAAAAACATAAATAAGTTAATCTTTACTCTAAAAAGTTGATTTACTACTAATTTTATTAAAGGAAAAAAAATCTAGAGTTCAAAACTAACATATATACAAGTTACTTTTTATTTTTAAATCTAGAATAATCATATTTCTCATGGATATATGGATATTTGAATTTAACATAGATACAAAGATAGCACACATTATGACATCTTGAAAGTATTTGAGATATTAAATTTGAATAAACTTTTACATATGCGGATTCATAACTAATGTGTGTGTCTATATCTATATATATAGAGAGAGAAAGGTTCAAATGAGATCTTTGTATTTTTAAAGGAACAAAGGAACAATTGTGGATCACATATGATGTGAGTCCCACATAATATTAAATCATTTATGATTTAATTTAATTTAATATTAAATCATGAATGATTTAATATTATGTGGACCCACATCATATGTGGTCCACAATGAGTTCCTTTGTTTCTTTAAATTGGTAGTGTTCACGTATGATCCTTCCCCTATATATATATATAGTCTAGTTCAAGGGAAAACGCTAAAAAAAGAGAAAACTGAAGAACACACTGGGAGGCTTCCATGTGAACGATATGCACTGATGCATACCGGTAATTTTTGTTCCTATGCATCAATGCATCTCTAATGAGAGATGCATTGATGCATATGCACTAATGCATGTTACAAATTACCGGTATGCATCAGTGCATATCGTCCACATGGAAGCCTCCCAGGGTGTTTTTCAGTTTTCTCTTTTTTTAGCGTTTTCCCTTGAACCTCCCTCTCTCTCTCTATATATATATATACACATGTTAGTCCCTGAAGGGAGATGGCTAACCAGGTGAGGGTTTGTAGAAGGGGGGGTTGAATACAAACAACACAAGATTTGCTCCTTTTAATTTTTTAATATAAATATTAAAGATTTACACACAGAAGTTTGTTGCGGAAAAGAATAGACACACTATTCTAACAAACTTAAACACACAGGATAACAGTATTTAACTTATACACTAAGCAAGTTAAAACTAGAAATAACTTATACACTAAGCAAGTTAAACTAGACTGTTATTTTTGCCACAGTCAAACAAATAATCCTTCAGAAGATTTGTTGAAAGCGTGAGATTTCTGGGATGGACTTCATCTCCTTTTATAGTGCCCATGCATGGGATGCAAGTGGACAGCTGTCAAGGATTCATTGGCTTGAAAGTATATCTGATGGACAAAGGAATAGGTCACTTCCTTTGTACTAGAATAATGGATGAACCATTCTTTGTAGCACGTAATGTCAGATAACTTTAACACTTTTCTTCATGCTTTGTGAAGTCCCATCAAACCTTTTAGCTAAAAGACAAACATCTCTTTTATAAGAATAAAAGAGAATGTTTGAATTTAAGGCTTGGTGCCCAAGTTCTTGCTGCCCACGTATCTTGCATTTGATGTGGATCAAGAACTTATCTCTTTGAAATTGCTAAGTGATACATGAAACTATGTATCACATCGGTGGATATCTTTGTAAGGTTGGAAATGATGAGTGTACACTTTGCTTTGACAAGCTTCATTCTTCACTAAGTGTTGAAAGTGTACACCCTTGATCTTGTGACTTGATATCACAGCCTTAGAAAATATACCTGCAATTTCGGTGACCAAGATTATAGTGTCGGTGACCATAACTTCAAACTTGATGACATCATCTTGTATTGAAGCCCTTAGTACATTTGAAGACTTTTGAGTGTACCATCGGTGACCCACTATTTTGGTGACCCAAACTTTGACTTGGCAATTTTAGATCTGAATATTGAAGTTAGTTGCTACATCCAAAATTCCACCTTTTGATGTACAACCCTTGATTGGATAGTCTTTGACTTTCCAATACTTGAAGCATATTTCAGACCTCTTAAAAGAACCTGTAAAAAGATCAAACAAATAATAGAGAAGGTTAATCACCAAATCATCGGTGACCCAACAATCTCCCCCTATTTGATGATGATACTTGTAAGTTAGAAAAGAATACTTTTGACCCTTTCTATTTTTCTTTTGGGTTCTTTTAACTCATATATTTTTTTTGAGTTTTTTTTTTTTAATTTTTTTTTTAATTTTTTTTAATTTTTTTTTGACTGAGTATATACATTGTAGGAGTATAAAAGAATAAACGAATAAATATAACTGTAAATATGTGCAAAGCATGTAAAAGTATGAACAAGAAATGAGATGGGAGAAAAGTATGAACTTTCAAAACATATTTTTGATCAAAGTACATGATTAATAAAGTTCACACTATACTATGCCAGAAGGATCATGGATCTGAGGGTTCTCTTCTTTTCAGTTCATCCAAAATCATTCTTGTGATGCCGTGGTCTTCAACTAGAGGCACTCCAAGAATAGCAGATAGGAAAGAGGTGTGAGCCCTTGGAATGTCAGAGGCTCTGAAGAAACCTATGTTGCCATAGATGTCCTCAAAGAATACTCCAAGTTCAGGCTCGGTGATCATGGTTTGCTCAGGATAAGCAATAGGAGTGGGAATAGAGAGATTAATACCTGATGCGTCAATCTTTATGCCCCTTTCATGAAGCATGGAATAGTGTCCTTTCTTTTTGTTCTTTGGAGGTTTGACCAACTCTCCAGAGAGACCCTTTTGAATAAGGTACATCTGTTGACCTTCAAGAAAGGTGACAAGAATATTATGCTCCTTTTGAATCTTCACCATTTTGACAAAGAGCTTTCTGATGGTATTCAGTATCAATTCCTTGTGTTTGCTTTTGCTCTTGTCAATGCAATTTCCAACCTCTATCCATTCAGAGATCCCAAGAGCTTCAAGCCAATCAACCTCACAAACTTTCATAAGAGAATCAACTCTTTTAAGAGTGATAAGAAGTTTGGGAGAATTCTTAGTTGGGGGATGGATGGTAGCACCGATGATCTTTGAATCATCCTTTCTATTCTTCAACCTTCTTTTGAACCACTCAATTTCCTTGGCTTTCTTTGCATCTTCAAGCATCTTTGGCAAAGATCGCATTTTTTTCTTTATATTTTAAAGCTCATCTTTTTGAGCTTGAAGAGCATCAGATACTTGAGCATGAACGGCTTCATCATGAGCTAGCTTGAGTACATTTGTCTGATCATACTCAAGCTGAGCCCTTAGAGCCTCTTCTTTTTCAAATTTCGGTAAGAATCACCCCAATAGGATCGGTCGGTAGGGGCAGCCGAAGTCCGAGAGTTGTCCGTACGAGGATCTCTCATCTTCTTCTTTCTCTTCTTTTCTTCCTTCTGTTCTTCAAAGGAAAGAGGCTTCTTTCCTTTGGCCTTTTCTTTTCTTCTTCTTTCTTCTTCAGTTTCAAGGGGTTGAGCACTGACACTCTCCCCCTCAACAGCTGCTCCAGAACTTTCGGTGACCACGTGAGGAGTCACCTCAGTGACCAAGGGAGGGGTCACCGTGTCCACAGCACCATCGGTGGCTGGAATGGCACTGATGACATCGGTGGCTGGAATGACAGTGATGGCATCGGTGGCTGGAACTGCTATAGAGGTGGCTTTCTCATTTTTCTCCCCCTCAGTGGTTGAACCCTTGAAACCCACTGAAGAGAGAAACTCCTTCACTCTCTCCATATCAGAGCAGAGACCCCCTAGTTTCTTCTCTACCCTTTGAAGGACAAACCTGTCAGTATCCTGAAAGAAAGAATCACCAATATCAAGTTCAACCGTTGGAGAAGAGGTTGGAACTTTATCAATCTTGGTGTGTAGACTTGAGAGAGACTCCATTATTGCCTGTTGATTTGCAATAAGAGTAGAAATATCGGTGGTTTGCTGAGAAGAGGTGCTTCGAAGATCCTGAATGGAAGAAAATCCTTGCTGAAGATCAAGGACGTCCATATGTAGGAGATCTAAACATGTCATTAGAGTTGGGTGACTCACCGACAACTCCTCTATGTTAGATCTGAGAGATGAGGAAAGTGAAGCCATTCTTTCCATTTCCTTTGATGCATGTTCTTCTAAAGCCTCCACCCTTTTGATAGTATCACTGGTAAAGGTGGTGAAAGCTTGTAGAAGATCATTCCCTTGCTTTGAAGACATGGGAGCAGAGGGATGAGGCTTTGGTGGTTGATCAGTATCATCATCAGCACTGGAAGAATAATCCACCAAACCTGTAGATTTTCTTGGGGGGGATTTAGGAGATGAGGGGGAGACACTCTTAGGAGAGTGTCTTTGAGGGGATTCCTCAGTAATGGGTTCCTCCACACCCTTGTCATGTACGGGAGACGTACCTGTCCAAGGAGTAGTGTCGGACATCAGAAAATCAGTAAAGAGGGTTGCTCCATCAAATGCACCTGGTTGTGGTGCACTCTCACGTGGAGTGTGGACACGGAGCTGAGAGAGCTCTAGGGGTGGAGAAGAGGTACCTTGGATGGGAGACTCCAAGTCATCTTCATCAACTAAGGAGAAAGTTGATGAAGGAATAAGAGGGGTGTCCCTTTGTACAACCATGTCCTTTTGAGAGGGCATGAAGGAGCTGGGAGTAGCTAAGTGTTCCTTGGGTTTTGTGAGGATATTTTCAACACCTACTGGCTTTTGGGAGCCAGTAGATGGATCATGTGCTTTAACCCTTTGGGTTCCCTTAGACTTCTTTGAGGAAGTCTTTGGGGGGCTTTTAGAGTTTCTCCGCTTATGGGATTTGGATGCTTGGGTGGAAGCCAAAGGCTCTTTTGGCTTCGTAGCATCGGTGGGTGCGGAGGTAGATGTGCCCGACGCTTTGGATCTCTTAAGAGATTTGGGCACACCAGTGACTCTAGGTACAGAGGGAATAGAAGACATACCTGAGGTTCTCTGAAGACGCGGTTCATTCTCTCCCCAAGCAAGAGTTTCATTCCTTGCAAACTCAACCATAGAAGGTCTGAGAGGGTTGTCTGATGCTAAGACAGCCTTTTTCATGATCTGGTTCCCCACTTGGTGGAGAGGGAGATCATATATGATGTCATCCCTTTTCTTGAGTTTCTCTGCCAACTTTGCATTAATAATAAGAGAGAAAAGTCGTTGGAAAGGTACCTGAGGACGTCGGAGGGTAGAGAATGAGGAGATCATTTCATTAAAGAAATAGCTGGCATAATCTATTTTTCTCTGAAAAATAAGAGCATGTGCCAGCTCAGTTACTTGAGAAGGTGACTGATCCGGACCACCTGTCTTCTTGCTCAGGCACAGAATCAAATGAGCAAAGAAGAAGTTCCAAATACTTCCCATGTTTTTGCGCAATAAAGTACCCGGACCCTTTGACTTTGATCCCTTCTTCTCTTCCAAGTAGTTCAGAACTTCCACCACTTGTTGGTGTTCATTTCCAAGAGGAAATGTTTCATATGAATCATAAGCAGGAAGCCTTAGGATGCTACGAACATCCTCAACATCAAACACTACATCATGTTCATCATTGCTGAGAACAGATGCAAGGATTTGATCTGTGGAAGCATCAAATGTACATGAAAGCCAAAAGTTTCCAAGGAGAAACTAACTCATCTTGGGTTTTGCTGTCAGAGCATATTGTAGAGGACATCTTTGAAGAAACCAACATACATCATTGTACTCTGGATGAGCATTGTCAACTCCTATTCTTCCAAAGTAATTGCATGCAGGGAAGGAGAGAGATCCAAATGTGATTGTTTGTTCTTCACCAATTCTTGAGGGAGAAGCCATTGAAGAAGAAAATGAAGTTGCAGGTTGCAGGTTTTTGCTTTTGAAGGAGAGGAGAAGATGGGTGCGAGAAAGGTGGTGAAGTAGTGGGATGGGTGGTTATATATGAGAGGGAAATTTCAACTTTCAAAAATAATGATTATTTTTGGTGATTGAAAGGTCAGAATTCTAAGGGTTTTTGACTTGAAATCGGTGCATGTTCTGACATTAATGACGTTGGTGATGTGATTATGGATAAGTTCAAAGAATCTTGCTTATCAAGATTGGCAAACCAAGGGTTATCTCTAAAAAGGTTTGAGAAATAAAGGGTTTTTAATGGTTACCTTTGTGATAGAGAAACGTCGGTGGCTAGGTTTAGAGATGGAAACGTCGGTATCGGTGGCTTCTCGAGGTGACGTCAGTGGTTCAAAAAGAAGGTCAAAACGTCGGTGGATGAGAGAGATACGGCGTCGGTGGTTGCAGGCTATCGGAAAGTGCACGTCGGTGGGTGCCTCGTGGTTGTCGGCGACGTCGGTGGATGCCTCGGCGGTGAATGGTTCTCGGTGGTTACGGTTGCCGACGGTGGATGGATCTCGGTGTCGCCGTCGGTGGTTCGAAGGTGGTTATCGGTGGCCGTAGGGTCGCCGTCGGTGGATGGGTTGCCAAAGGTGGCTCACGGTGGTTCGATGGTGGATGCTTTTGGTGAGTGTGGTTTTTAGGGTTAGGGTTTGGAGAGAGAGGAAAATAGAAAGAGAGAGAGGAGTTTCGTCGGTGACTTAGTCACCGACATGGTATATATATATATTATTTTCTTTTTCTTTTTATATTCTTTTCATATATATATATATAAATATAATATAATATATAAGTTATAAATATATATATAATATATAAAATATATTTATAAAACATATAACTTATATAATTTATGAATATATAAATGTATATAGTATACATATATATATAAAGAATATATATATATATAACATACATTATATATAAATATAAAATATATTAGTCTATGTTTATCATACCTAATTCACCAATAAGGAACTTGAACCTTTCTTCATCAAGGGGCTTTGTGAACAGATCAACTAATTGATAATCGGTGGGAATGAAGTGAAGCTCCACATCACCTTTAGAGACATGATCTCTTATAAAGTGATATCTGATATCAATGTGCTTAGATCTTGAATGAAGCACTGGATTGTTTGGCAATGGCTATTGCACTTGAGTTGTCACACGGTATTGGGATTTTTGAGAAAATTTGATTATAATCACACAGCTGATTTTTCATCCACAATATCTGTGCACAACAACTTCCAGCAGCCACGTACTCTGCTTCAGCAGTAGATGTAGACATCGAATGTTGTTTCTTACTTGACCAGCTCACAAGCTTTCCACCAAGTAACTGGCAACTTCCAGTTGTACTTTTTCTGTCTATTTTTGACCCTGCAAAATCAGAATCAGAGTACCCGATGAGATCGAAACCTGAGTCTTTGGGATACCAAAGACCCAGATTTATGGTACCTTTTAGATACCGAAAAATCCTTTTCACAGCAGCAAGGTGTGATTCCTTAGGATTTGCTTGATATCGAGCACATAGACACGTGACAAACATAATATCAGGTCTACTAGCAGTAAGATAAAGAAGAGATCCTATCATGCCTCTATAACTTGTAATATTCACAGAAACACCATCAGGATCAGAGTAGAGTCTAAGAGGAGGAGCCATAGGAGTTTTCATGGTAGAGCAAGTATCAAGTTGAAACTTTTTCAAAAGGTCTTTGACATATTTACTTTGATTTATAAAAATGCCTTCACGAGATTTTTTTACTTGTAAACCAAGAAAGAAGGTTAACTCCCCCATCATGCTCATTTCATATTCTTTTTGCATGAGAGAGCTAAACTCATCACACAAATTTTCATCGGTGGCTCCAAAAATAATATCATCAACATAGATTTGAACAAGAATGATATTACCTTTTGACTTCTTGAAAAAGAGAGTGTTGTCAACTTTTCCTCGTATATACTCATTTTTGAGAAGATAGACAGAGAGAGTATCATACCATGCACGAAGAGCTTGCTTCAGTCCGTACAGCGCTTTATCTAACCGGTACACATGATAAGGATGGACTGAATCTTCAAACCAGGAGGTTGCTTTACGTACACTTCTTCAGCCAGCTCACCATTCAAAAAGGCACTTTTGACATCCATTTGAAATACCCTAAAATTTTTGTAAGCTGCATGGGCAAGGAATATTCTTATAGCTTCCAATCTGGCAACAGGAGCAAAGGTTTCATCATAGTCGATTCCTTGTTCTTGTCTGTACCCTTGAGCAACTAACCTTGCTTTATTCCTTATGACAGTTCCTTCTTCATCCATCTTGTTTCTGAACACCCACTTTGTTCCAATGATGGTCTTGTTAGAAGGACGAGGAACCAGCTTCCATACTTTGTTTCTTTCAAATTGAGAGAGTTCTTCTTGCATGGCAATAACCCAGCTAGGATCAGCTAGGGCTTCATTAATTTTCTTTGGCTCAACAATAGAAACAAAATTAACATATAAGCACAAGTTGCTTATGCCTCTTCTTGTTTTTACACCATCTTGAGGATCACCTAAGATTTGATTTATGGGATGATCCATGGTCCATTTTAAAGCAGGAGGCAAGGGAGGAGGAATAGAAGAAGATGGGTTAGGAATTTGAGATGGTGAGGGTAGATTGGTGGGAGAAAGAGTGTTTAGGTGGGTATTATTTTCAGGAGGTGGAGAAGAAGTGGGTTCAGAAGATGAGGTGGTGTTTATGGGAGGCTGAGAAGGGTTGATCTCTTGTTGGTCAGAAAGATTAGGTTGAGAGAGAGATGGAATTTCACCAACACAAGAGTTTATCCAGAGATTTAGTTCTTCTTCATTACAGGACAATGAAGATGTTTCAAATTCATCAAACTTCACATGCATTGATTCATCAATGCATTGTCTTCTGAGGTTATAGACTCTGTAGGCTCTTGAGGAGAGAGAATAGCCCACAAAAATTCCATCATCATACTTTGGATCAAACTTTCCAAGCTGTTCCCTGTCATTTAGCATGTGACAAGCACAGCCAAATACATGAAAGAAGTCAACAGCAGGTTTTCGACCGTGAAAAACTTCATAGGCAGTTTTGTCATGCCTTTTGACAATGATAGACCTATTTTGAGTAAAGCATGCAGTGTTAATTGCTTCAGCCCAAAAATAGGTTGGCAGCTTGGATTCACTCAACATTGATCTTGCAGCTTCACACAGCGTTCTATTCTTTCTTTCAACAACACCATTTTGCTGAGGAGTGCGGACAACAGAGAAGTTCTGAGAGATTCCTTTTAAGTCAAAGAAATCTTCCAGAGCAGCATTCTTGAATTCTGTGCCATTATCACTTCTGATGGACTTCACCAGCTTACCATTCATATTTTCAATCTTTCTAACAAATTTGACAATTTCTTCAGCAGCATCACTTTTGTGTTTAAGAAAGAATACCCAAGTATATCTAGAGAGTTCATCAACAATCACTAGCATATACTTTTTGCCACCTAGACTAGGTGTGCTCACTGGACCACATAAATCCATATGAAGCATTTGAAGAGGTTGAGAGATAGAGGAGCATTGTTTTGTTTTGAAAGAAGTTCTGGTGAGTTTTCCTTTTTCACATGCTCCACATAGCTTTTCTTTCTCAAAAATCATTTTTGGCATTCCGACAACCAAATCTTTATTGGAAAGTTTATTTAAGGTTTTGAAGTTTAGATGAGAGAACCTTTTATGCCATAGCCAACTTTGTTTGGCTAGTTCTTGAGAGAGGAGAGACACAGCTTCTCCAATAGCACTTTCCTTCATGTTGATTATGTAGACGTCATTCATTCGGGTGCCAGCTAGTACAACTTTATTCTGAATATCAAGGACCAAGCAAACACACAGTTGAAAGGTGACCTTATATCCCAAATCACATATTTGGCTACTACTTAGCAAGTTGTACATTAGCCCTTCAACATGAGCTACTTTAGAAAAGGTGATGGTTCCATTTGATATGGTACCATAACCCCTGGTTACACCTTTCCCATTTCCTCCAAAGGAAACAGTGGGACATTTGTCTTTTAAGAAGTTAGAGAGAAGAGATTTGTTTCCAGTCATGTGCCTTGAACAACCACTGTCCATGTACCATATTTGATCTTTGTTTGGTACCTGCACCCAAAAACAAATTTAGACTTTTGGTACCAATTTTGAGGTGGGTCCTTTAGGATTAGAAGGCATGTTATTCTTGTGAAAATCTTTTGGACAATTTTTAGCAACATGAAGAGTATTGCCACAATTATAACACTTCTTTAAAGGAAAGGTCTTTTTAAACTCCATGCTGTCAGAACTTTGAGCATAGGTAGAAGACTGAGAAGAGCAGGAATGACCAACACCTGGTCTTGGTCCAAGAATACCTTTATCAGTATTTGGAACAAGAAAACTCTTACTGGGATTTTTTGATTTCTTTAAGTTGAGAGAGTGAGGAATGAAATCAGTAATCACTTGAGATTTTCTTTTGGATAAAAACTTTTTCTTTTGAGAAAATTCTTTTGGTGCATGACATGCAGGAGTAGTCGGTGACTTGTGAGAGTCCCTTGACTCATGAATACTCAGAGAGTTTAAAAGTTTTTGAATGGGTTTTGGAGAAGAGGAACTTGAAGCTTCTAAACTCTTAGGAGATACTTCTTTTGCTTTTACAAAGACTCCAAATTTTTTAGAATCAGATTCTACCTTGAGTATGTCAAGTAGATCTATAGAGTGAACGGAGGTAGAATCCTCAGATGAGTTAATCTAAGAGATCATCATCGTCATCAGAAAGAAAGCCAGCAGGAAAGCCTTGACATTCAGAAGAAGAAGGAGGAAAAGAATCAGAGGTTTGAGAGTCATCCTTTCCATAGCCAAGGCCAGACTTGTCCTTGCTAGTGATTTGATCTTGAAGAATCTTTTCAAGATTCTTAGAGGATTTAGTCCATTTAGAGAGAACCTCTTGTTCTTTTTCTAGAGTTGTAGAAATTTTTGATTTTTCCTCAGAAAGACTGTCATTTAAGTACCTTAGGTTTTCTAGATCAGCTTTCATTTTGTCAAAATCTTTGAGTTTAGAAAAGCAGGAGAGAAGTTGATCATTTAAACTTTTTATATGAAAATCAGCCTTTTTCTTTTGATACTTTAAGTCACAGAAGTCAACAGTTAAAGAATCAAAGGCATCAGCTTTTTGATCATTAGAGAGAAAGGTAAAAGGATGTACCTGAGGCTTGGTCTCTGAAGTAGATCCCTCAGTACACACAAGAGCTGTGTATAGTGTCTTCTCCACATCTTCTAGTTCATCTATCTTGGCCATTAGACACTTTGTGACATACTCACTGTCACTTTCAGATGTTTGCTCATCTTCCCAACAGTGAGTTTCAGCAACCAAAGTTTTACCTTTGTTTTGGTTCTTTTCTTTTTCTCTCCTGTACTTGGCCTTGTACTTTTTGTACCTGGAGACTTCTTTGGAAGATTCAGAATTTTCTTTAGAAGAGTGGCTATTTCTTTCTTCAGACTTCTTAGAAGCTGATTTGGAGAAGTCATGGCCAGAAGGAGAAGAGGAAGAAGGTTTAAATTTGGAGAAGACTTTGGATCTGCACTCAGAGGCAAAGTGACCCTTCTTTCCACAGTTGAAGCAACTTTCATTTGCTTTGTCAGAAGAAGGTTTTTGAGAAAAAGAGTTTCTTTGAAATCTAGGATGGTTTGAAGAAAATCTTTTGTTCTTAAGGTTACCTGCAATCATTACCATACTATAAGTTAGTATGTCAATGGCAGATTCCTCACCTTCATTATCAGCTGCACTATAGTATGTATCTGACAGATGAGATGATTCATCCTTAATATCAGAATCAGAATTAGAAGAAGGATAGGTGATTCTAGGAACACAAGAAGAAGGTTTTGAATCACCTACTAAAGCAACAGAAGAAGTTTTAATATCTTTAATAAGAGTTTTTCTTAGGCTCTTGGTTTGTTCATAATGCAGAAGAGTTCCATAGAGAGCAGTTAAAGGCATCACTTCGAGATCCTTGGTTTGCTTGATGCAAGTGCATATGGTTTCCCAGAAGTCTGGGAGGCAATCCATAAACTTACAAAGAACTTCTTCATTATCATAGGTTCTACCAAGAACTTTAAGATCATTTAGAAGACAATTAAAGCGATTAAAGTAAGAAGAGAGGGATTCTCCTTTTTCATGAGAGAAGAGTTCGTACTTTCTCACAAGACAGGTCTTGTGAGATTTCTTAACTTCTTTGGTGCCTTCATATAAGACACCTAGAGTATCCCACATCTCTTTAGCAGTAGAAAGATTAACAAGAGAATGATATACTTCATCAGGAAGAGATAGAGCAAGAGTTGTTTTTACTTTAGTGTCAAGAGCAACCAGACGTTTATCATCTTCATTATATTTATTTAAAGCTTTGATGATATACCTGCCTGTTTTGTCACTCCTATCATCATCAGACTCTATATCCTTTCCTTCAGCATCTTTTTGTGGACCATAGCGAGCCCAAACTTTTGGAATGATAGGTCCCTCACTAAGAATGATAGGATACCTGCAATCAATCCCTTCTAAGAAGAGTAGCATACGATTTTTCCATAACCCAAAATTACTTGGGTTGAATCTTGGCGGTTTGGCCAAAGATCCTAAGTCATATGAGCTACTTGAAGGAGTTTGCAAGGTACCATCACTTGAGGAGGTAGTAGCCATCACAGATCTGGTTTATTAGATTAAACCAACTGCTCTGATACCACTTGTTAGTCCCTGAAGGGAGATGGCTAACCAGGTGAGGGTTTGTAGAGGGGGCGGGGTTGAATACAAACAACACAGGATTTTCTCTTTTTAAATGTTTAATATAAATATTAAAGATTTACACACAGAAGTTTGTTGCGGAAAAGAATAGACACACTATTCTAACAAACTTAAACACACAGGATAACAGTATTTAACTTATATACTAAGCAAGTTAAAACTAGAAATAACTTATACACTAAGCAAGTTAAACTAGACTGTTATTTTTGCCACAGTCAAACAAATAATCCTTCAGAAGATTTGTTGAAAGCGTGAGATTTCTGGGATGGACTTCATCTCCTTTTATAGTGCCCATGCATGGGATGCAAGTGGACAGCTGTCAAGGATTCATTGGCTTGAAAATATATCTGATGGACAAAGGAATAGGTCACTTCCTTTGTACTAGAATAATGGATGAACCATTCCTTGTAGCACGTAATGTCAGATAACTTTAACACTTTTCTTCATGCTTTGTGAAGTCCCATCAAACCTTTTAGCTAAAAGACAAACATCTCTTTTATAAGAATAAAAGAGAATGTTTGAATTTAAGGCTTGGTGCCCAAGTTCTTGCTGCCCACGTATCTTGCATTTGATGTGGATCAAGAACTTATCTCTTTGAAATTGCTAAGTGATACATGAAACTATGTATCACATCGGTGGATATCTTTGTAAGGTTGGAAATGATGAGTGTACACTTTGCTTTGACAAGCTTCATTCTTCACTAAGTGTTGAAAGTGTACACCCTTGATCTTGTGACTTGATATCACAGCCTTAGAAAATATACCTGCAATTTCGGTGACCAAGATTATAGTGTCGGTGACCATAACTTCAAACTTGATGACATCATCTTGTATTGAAGCCCTTAGTACATTTGAAGACTTTTGAGTGTACTCATCTAAGTGACCCACTATTTTGGTGACCCAAACTTTGACTTGGCAATTTTAGATCTGAATATTGAAGTTAGTTGCTACATCCAAAATTCCACCTTTTGATGTACAACCCTTGATTGGATAGTCTTTGACTTTCCAATACTTGAAGCATATTTCAGACCTCTTAAAAGAACCTGTAAAAAGATCAAACAAATAATAGAGAAGGTTCATCACCAAATCATCGGTGACCCAACAATACATATATATATATATATAAGGGTTGGTTCATTTACAAACTAGACCAATCCTACAAACTCGTACAAACCAAGTTAAAAATATTTTTTTAATGATTTTTTTATCAAATGCTATGATTTAAGATGTTATTACATATATGTTTGTTTCGTAATGTAAAAGTTTCACATGTATTTGTTTTCATAAGTTCAAAGTTTCACATGCATTTGTTTCATAATGTATTTTTTTAATGTATTTTTTCACATACATTTTTTTCACAAGATGAAACAAACATATATATAATAACATTTTAAATCATAGCATTTGATGAAAAAAAATCATGAAAAAATTATTTTTAACTTGGTTTGTACGAGTCTGTAGGATTGGTTTAGTTTGTAAATGAATCACCATCTATATATATATATATATATATATATATATCTATATCGGCTATCGCAAGCCACCTGCGTTTGAGGGGTTAAAAGCATGCTTAATAACTTGTAATTAAGAGTATAACATCAGCTCCATAACTTGTGGGAGGGGTTAAAAGCATGCTTAATAACTTGTAATCCATGCATATCAAGTAATACCTTATGCTTTTTTATTTGTAATTAAGAGTTTTTGCTTTTGTCGATGAGAAATGTTACTTTTCAGGGATGAAAGCTACCTTTCAGAAACCTCTCTTTACACTTTCACATGCTAAAGATTGCAATGAGAGTTACACTTGTGATTTAAGAGATTTTTCAGTTTTATGCTTTAAAATGTTGTATTTAATGCTTTGTAGCATGTAAATAAGAGTATTTATATATCTAAAATCTAAATACATATCAATGTAGTGTGTGTATATATATATAATAGAATATACATGTGATAAAAATATTTTATTGATCCAAGACTAAGACTTCCCTCCTTTTTCCATCATGAAATTGAAACCACCCATTTATCTCTTCTTCTTCCTCATATCTGCTTGTGATCTTCTTCTTGAAGCCTCCAACAATGGCGGTGGAGTATTCAAACAGGAAGAAAAAGATCAACCCAATGTCAAAAGATCCGATTTTCCACCCGGGTTTCTCTTTGGAGCATCCACTTCTGCATATCAAGTCCATTTTCCTCTTTTCTTTCACTTTCTTCCCCAATATCATATACATATATATATGTATATAGATACATGTATATATATAGATACATACATATATATATGTATATAGATACATACATATATATATGTATATAGATACATACATATATATATGTATATAGATACATACATATATATATGTATATAGATACATATATATCTATATGTGTATATAAATACATAGAGGGCGATTATTATACAAACCATCTCAATATAATTGTGGAAATAATAGATATTCATTTATTACGATCAACACTTTTATATTATGAAATAATCAAAATATTATTTATAAAGCCAAATATTTATTAGTGTAGATGGGACGGTTCAGATTGGGTTGTACGAATGACACATGTTGTATTTAAATACCCCTCTATATATATATATATATGTATATATATATATAACTTACTTGATGGAATTTTGCAGATTGAAGGAGCCTATCTTGAAGATGGTAAATCCCTCAGCAACTTTGATGTATTTTGTCATACCGTAGGTTGGTATTATCGATTGCACGTTTGTTACTGTTTATACGGCGAATTGATTGGTGATAATTAAATATCGACCGCCATATTGTTATTAATTAGGTTGCGGAGAAAATGGAGAGAATGGAGATATTGCAGATGATCATTATCATCGCTTTTTGGTTCAACTACTACTCTTAATTATATCTAATTCTTTAACGTTTTTGTATCAACAATTAATAGTTTGTCTGTATGAATCTTGATTTTATCACTTATGTTTCTTTAATACAGGAAGACATTGAGATGATGTATTCCCTTGGTATTAAAGCATACAGATTTTCAGTTTCATGGTCTAGAATTCTTCCAAGTATTCTATCCATCATCCCTTTCTTGTTTCCATTATCTTTTTATTTTTATTTTTAACTATAGAGGGAGGTTCAAGGGAAAACGCTAAAAAAAGAGAAAACTGAAGAACACTCTGGGAAGCTTCCATTTGGACAATATGCACTGATGCATACCGGTAATTTTTGTTCCTATGCATCAATGCATCTCTAATGAGAGATGCACTAATGCATGATACAAATTACCGGTATGCATTAGTGCATATCGTCCACATGGAAGCCTCCCAGGGTGTTTTTCAGTTTTCTCTTTTTTTAGCGTTTTTCCTTGAACTAGACTCTTTAACTATAATATATATGCTTACATTTTTGTGTATCTAATTACCAGGAGGAAGGTTTGGTGAAGTTAATCCGGCCGGCATCATGTTCTATAACAAGTTAATAGACAATCTGATCCTCAAAGGTGTGATGGGATGAAAGTTAATTAAATACTATATCTGATCTTAAGCTAGAAATCGATTCGAAATCAAGATTCATGAATGAATTTTGATGTTATGTTAATTCGATCCTCAAAGGTGAGCTTGATTCATGAGTGTTGATGAAAATGATACAGGAATCGAGCCATTTGTGATGCTTTTCCATAACGATTTTCCTCAGGAACTTGAGGAGAGATACGGGGCTTGGCTCAACCCCGTAATGAAGTACGTCTAAAATGTCATTTTTGACCCTGAAATCAATTCGTCCGTTTCTTTTTGAAGGGTGTCTCAGGCTATGCGTGGACTAATCACGGCAAATTATGACCACAAGAAATCTGTCTTGATAAACTCAGTGACACAATTGCTCCGTAGGAATCGAACCCTAGGCAAATGGGATATTCCATCATATCCCACAGGGACTCAATTAGTCCGCTTTTTTGTTAGTTTATCGAAACGTAATGTGTATCTTCCTGGCAGGGAAGAGTTTGTACATTTGGCAGGAATTTGCTTCGAGTCGTTTGGAGACCGCGTGAAGTATTGGATCACAATCAATGAACCTAACATATTTGTACAACTTGCTTACGAATTCGGGATTTTTCCTCCTTCTCGTTGTTCAGAGTCTTTTGGCAAGTGTCATGCCGGAAATTCGGGTGTTGAGCCTCTCATTGCTATGCACAACATATTACTAGCCCATGGCATGGCCGCCAAGCTATATCACGAAAAATTTCAGGCAATCGACCAACTTTAACTCTCTATCTTTATCTTTTTGGTAACGGTGGTTGTCTAGATCAACTTGCACACACCTCGACTAATCCCATTGGACCCTGAAGATAACTGCTAGAAAAACCTTAGCTTTTTTCCGCTTGTCAAGCCCTCACACTACAACAAAATTAGCTTTATAAGATGCCTAGATTGTCTAAGCGTCGTAATAGAATACTTTATAGAACCAAGGCTATCAAGCATTCTAATTTTAAAGCGTTACAATAGGTTTCTAGACCCTTTTAGGGTTTTAATTTTTAAAATGAAGTGTCCTATCAACTATTTTATATGACACTTTTGAGAAGTGATCTATAAACTCGTATTTTAAATAAGGTTCTAAATGGCGCGTGGCATGGCGCGGCGGCGAGGTCAAACCTCAAGCCTTACGAGTTACGGCGAGGTCATGGAGTTTTCCAAGGTGTGGCTTAAGGCGGCAAATTTGTAGAGAGAGAGAGAGGTTCAAATGGGAACTTTGCATTTTTAAATAAACATCTTTAGGACCACATATAATGTGGGTCTCTCACAATATAAAATCATATTTGATTCAATGGTGGGCCCCATTGAATCAAATATGATTTTATATTGTAAGAGACTCACATCATATGTGGTTCTAAATGTGTTCATTTATTCTTTTAAATGAGAAGTGTTCTTGTATGATCCCTCCCCTATATATATATATATGTATAGGGTTGGGTTGGGTTCAGTGAGAAGGAAAGTTATGGTGAGAAGGTTTAGAAGGTATGTCCATCTTCAGATCAATCCTAATTGAAGATCAATACTAATGAGATACACTGAGATGCGTCAGATCAATTCCCTTCTAAAGCGCAATTCATGTGTGAGTATGAGATAAAAAGTGATCAACTATGGATATCCCTTATTAAGTTTCTCACTTTAACTCCACTTCTCACTGATCCCATGCCTATATATATGTGTGTGTTTACGTTTTGAACAATAATGATTAAGTATTTGATTAGTAAAAACTATAAACTTATATTTACTTTTACCCCTATTCAAGTTTTAAAAATCGCAAATTTCCTCTCATGTAATGGCATAGCAGGCCATGGCAGAGCGCCATAACGAGCTCCACTACTTATCTCGACACCAAGAGGGTTAACGTGGCGGCAAGGTTGTGCTTCGGCGCTAAGGCGCGTTTTTTAGAACATTGATTTTTATATGACACTTGTGTTTATAAGACATTTTTCTAGATAGTATCGAATAAAATAGTTAATACGACACTTTATTTTAAAAACGTCCTAAAAACTTCTTAAAACGGTTAAAAACGTTCTATAAACGTATTGTAACACTTTTAGGTCAAATGCGTTTTGGTTTGGTCTATAAACTTAAATTCTATAAATTATCTCTTTTACGACAGTTTTACATTTTTAAGTGTCCTATAAAATCAATTTTGTTACAGTGTAACCTATTGGCATTGTTGGACTAATGTAATTTTGCATGTTGTTTAAGAAAATTATATTCGCTCATAATCTTTAGATTTTGGTGTGCAGCCTAAACAAGGTGGATCAATAGGGCTCGTTATGTACTGTTACATGTTCGAACCGCTAACGGATAGTGAACTTGATCGCAAAGCTGTCAAAAGGGCCTTTGCTTTCAATATTGGCTGGTAATATATATATATATATATATGTATATATATATATATGTGTGTGTTCTCTTGAATGTGTGTGTGTATATATATATATTAATATATAGGAAAAGATTCAAATGAGAACTTTGTAAATTTAAAGGAACAAAGTGACTCATTAAAAAAAAATAGATGAGATTTTGTTCCATCGGTTCTAAACAATCTTGTTTTTTTTAACATGAAGAAATAAAGAAGCCATTGCGATTGCCGGAAAGACTAGGCCTACTAAAGGCACCAAAACAAAGGGAAAGTTAAGAGTTGTCATAGAATGGGTACCTCGATTTACTATTTGTACCTTTTATTATTATTTATATTTATTATTTATTATTTATAATTCAGTACAAAATAGGGCCCTTTTTCGAAGAATATTTCCATCGGAAATCCGTCGGAAAGTCCTATTTAAACGGATTTCCGACGGATTTTTCCGACGGATTTCCGAGGGAATTCCCTTTTCCGTCGGACACCCTCTCTTAAATATTAATTTTTAATTACTAAATAATATATATTAATAATTATATAGTTTATTTATTTATTAAATATTATATTTATTTACTAAATAATCTCTTAAATATATATTATATATTTATTTATTAAATATTTTATAGTTTTAAGATTTTGATAATATAATTATTTGTTAATTACGGTTTTGTTAACTTTAATATATTAGTTAATTATAACGTTTTAAATGAGTCTAATTAACTTACCGGTACGTAACATCTGTCGAAAAACTCTGTTTAATATGGATCTTGATAGACTATATCAAATCGTAATTGGCCTTGGGCATTCAATTCACAATATGTAGGTCTTGATGTGATTTAACAACTTCTAACGGCCTCCGGCCTTGACGGTCTATAACAACTCCTAACGACTTAAAATGGGACTTTATGACTTTAACAACTCGTAAAGGCCTACAATGGGTTATAGGCTTTAACAATTCTTAGCTAACGGCCTACAACGGGCCCTGATGGGATTTACAACTCCAAATGACCAACCCTGATGGGCGTTACAACTTCTAATGACCTACAATGGGTCTTGATGGTTTTAACCACTTCTAACGACAAAAAATGGGCCCTGATTGGATTTACAACTCCTAACGGCCTACAATGGGCCATTATACATTTTAACCACTTCTAACGACCAACAATGGGCCCTAATGGGCTTACAACTCCTAACGACCTACAATGGGATGGGAGTTGATGGTTTTAACCACTTCTAATGACCAACAATGGGCCCTGATGGGCTTTACAAATCCTATCGGCTTACAATAGGCCCAATTGGGCTTTAATTAAGAACTTCTAACGGCTTACAACATGTACATTCCTAGCTTGATATATATATAGGTTTAATTAAGGACCAATAATGACCGACATTGGTTTTAACGACATCTAATGACAAACAATGGGTCATGTTGGGCTTTAGCAACTCCTAACAACCTAAAATGGACCTTGATAGGTTTCAGAACCATTAAGAATAAGAAAAAAGTTCAAAAGCGGCCATTTTAAATATTTCCATCGGAAAGCCGTCGGAAATTTCCGACGGAATTTAAGCATTATCGTCGGATTTCATTAATTAAAAAAAATAAAAATTAGAAAATAAAAACCATCGGAAATTTTTGTTCTAATTAAAACATTCCGTCGGAAAGTCGTCTGAACCGTTTCCGACGGATTTTTATTTTATTTTTTTAATCGTTTTCGTCGAAAATTTCCGACGGAATACTTCCGTCGGAAATGCCTGATTCTGTAGTAGTGTTTGGGACCACATATGATGTGGGTCCCACCAATAAAAAATCAAATTTGATTTCCAATGGTGAGCCCCATTGAATCACATATGATTTTTTATTGGTGGGACTCACATCATATGTGGTCCCAAATGAATCCATTTGTTCCTTTAAATTGGGAGTGTTCTCATTTAAACCCTCCCCTTAATATATATATATATATATATAGATGTATATATATATATATATATATATATATATTTGTTCGTAACTTAGTTATACACATATGATCTTTGTTCAACCGTCAAAACAGGTCATTAGATCCTGTGATATTTGGAGATTATCCGGAAGAAATGCGTGAATACCTCGGAAGCGACTTACCAAGTTTCTCCCTTGACGAAAAGAGTTTTATGAAGAACAGTACTGATTTTATCGGCATCAACCATTACTCATCTATGTATGCAAAGGATTGTACCAACTCTAGATGCTTTCCGATTTACAATCAAGCAATCCAAGGTTTTGTCGAGCTGGTTGAAGAGCGTGATGGTGTGCCGATCGGTGAACCGACCGGGAAGGTAGGATTACCCGTTGTTCCTAGTGGCATGGGGAAGATTGTTAACTATATCAAGATTCGGTACAATAATAAACCCATGTTTATTACTGAAAACGGTAAGTCGATTTCCACAATTTTCAGATTGAACAAATTACTAATATTTTTATTGACAATGCCCCCATTCTTGTAATTTCGTTGCAGGGTATTCTCCCCCCGTTGTGCACGAGGAACGAACTAACGAGCTTGTGAATGATGTGAAACGAGTTGAGTTTCACAAGGCATACCTCGCTTCTTTAGCCGAATCTATCAGGTTCGCTCTTCAATGTTTTTGTACTTCAGGGCGTTCCAATCTTTTTGAAGGTCCTGTTACACGTGTAGCAAAAGGTCCAAAACTATAGATCGACGGGATGAGTAATATATATATACATATATATACATATACATATATATACATATACATATACATATATATATACATATACATATACATATATATACATATACATATACATATATATACATATACATATACATATACATATACATATACATATACATATACATATACATATACATATACATATACATATACATATACATATACATATACATATACATATATATACATATACATATATATATATACACATACATATATAGGGGAGGGATCATACGAGAACCACACATCTTTAAAGGAACACATTGTGGACCACATATGATGTGGGTCTCACATAATATTAAATCATTTCTGATTTAATATTAAATAATATTAAATCAGAAATGATTTAATATTATGTGGGACCCACATCATATGTGGTCCACAATGTGTTCCTTTGTTCCTTTAAATTCACAAAGTTCTCATTTGAACCTTCCTCTACATATATATACATATACATATATATATACATATACATATACATATATATACATATACATATACATATATATATATATATAGGGGAGGGATCATACGAGAACACTACCAATTTAAAGGAACAAAGTTCTCATTTGAACCTTCCTCTATATATATTTATACAGATGTTGGTTCATTTAGAAACTAGACGAAGGGTAGAAACTATGGAAACTTTGGCAAATCAATATAAAAAATAACTTTTTTCATGATTTTTTTTCATGCTATGATTTAAGGTGTTATTGCACATATGTTTGTTTCATCTTGTGAAAAATCACATGTGAAACTTTTACACTAGGAAACAAAAACATATGAAACTTTTCAAAATAAAATACATGAGAAACTTTCAACTTATGAAAAACAAATACACGTTAAACTTTCACAAGATGAAACAAACATACGTGCAATAACACCTTAAATCATAGCATTTGATGAAAAAAAATCATTAAAAAAATTATTTTTTATATTGATTTGCCGAAGTTTCCATAGTTTCTACCCTTCGTCTAGTTTCTAAATGAACCAGCCTCTATATATACATATACATATATATATATATATATATATATATATAGAGAGAGAGAGAGAGAGAGAGAGAGGAGGGGGTAGGTTCACGGCAAAAAACTGAAAAACTGAGAAACACCCTGGTAACCATTCATCAAAGTGAAAAACTAAGAAACCTTGGTAACCATTCATTAAAGTGAAAAACTGATAAACATCCTGCCGTTCCTCTGTACGATGTGCATACAAGTAATTGAAGTTGTTTCTTGGTTTCTATGCACATGTGCATACTAGACAATTACTTGTATGCATATGTGCCCGTCGTATAGATTAATGGTATATTAGGGTGCTCCTCATTTTTTGTAGTTTTCTCCTGAACCACCTGTGACCCTATATGTATGTGTGTGTACGTATATGAAATTCCTTAAAAGACAAAAATAACATATGAAACTGTCTTGAAATTCAATACCATATATTATATTAAAAGTCTTAGATATTAAAATAACAAAAAATCCTAAAATGAGAAAGTAACGTAAGAAATTCACTAAAATAGAATCATTATTCTACAATTGGGAATATGCTAGACGACTAAAACCCTAAAACATGTATAACTATAGGCCCAAAATATTTTCGAGGTTGGGTCCCATATCTCCCATTCGAACACCCTCAAGCACGATGTTTATTAACGTGATCTAATGTTTGACTACGAAAGCTTTTGAATGGAGATCAATAACAAAACCATTATATAGATAATTATTTGAAGAATTGTTGTTTTAAATGATAGAGCGGAAGCGGATGTGCGCGGTTATTTTGTATGGTCGTTGATGGATAACTATGAATGGTTGTTTGGTTACAAACTGAGGTACGGTTTAATCCATGTTGACCGTCAAACGTTGACTCGGACCCCGAAGCTTTCTGCAAAATGGTATAAGAATTTCATAACAAACACAAGTGATGTTATTGGTATGGAAGCATCAAGATTCAAAAGATCATTTAAGAAGGATGTTATGATGCCAGATTTTTAAAAGATTTTATGCAAGAATGTAATATTGGCCTTCTATTTATCAACTATGGATAGTAAGTCAGTGATAAAGGCTAATAATTGTCCTTTTGTTTATTGTATTTATCATCTAACACTTTCCTTGTGTTCATCATGATTCATGCTCTTTAAATAGATATTGAGTTTGATTTATATTATATTTGTTAATTGCATAAATAAATATACACACATATAGTTATAGGGGCGCTTGAAATAAGAAAACTAAATATCGTGAAGAGGGAAGGCTAAATCCGTCAGTAATTCATTTTCCCACAATATTCTCTCAGAGACTTTCACGGACGGATCACAGAGGTATCCGGCTTTTACCGACGGATATTTCCGTTGGTGAAACTCTATATTGTTTTGCCGTGGGTCTTGTGAATCTATTGAAAAGATGTATTTGAAGGTGCGTATGTGAACAAATGTTATAAATTATTCATATAAGTTAACATATGCATCTTCAAATGGATTTTTTCAATGATTCACATACAAACCTTCTTTTAACCTTCCCTTCATACTACATTGTCACGATATTTAGCTTTCTTGTTTGAACATCTCATTATAGTTATATATATATAGAGAGAGAGAGAGAGAGAGAGAGAGAGAGAGAAAGTTCATGCGAAAATCATAACAATTTAAGAAAAACAAGAAATACTTTTTTCATGAATCACATGTGATTTTGTACTAACATAAAAGAATGATACCTCGCGGGAAAATTCACAGCTAATCAAATATAATTTTGTACATGAATCCTATATGATTTTTACATGAAAAAAGTTTCTTGTTTTTTTAAATAGTTAACGTTCTTTTATGAATTTTTTTCTCTCCCTTTGTGTGTGTATGTATATGTATATATATATATATATATTAGGAATCTAAAATTGATTAAGAACCCGGTAAGCACCCATAGCACGTGACATATCTATCACGAATATTGTAACATTTTTATAATGAATAACAAGTCCATATTCACCATGAACCTGTTATTCGTCATGAATATTCATCTTGGAGAGAAACATGTGGCGTACTATGACGGTTCCTAGGTTCCTAACCAATTTTGTGTTCCTAATATCCTCTATATATATGGGTATATATATGTATATGTGCGTGTGTGTATATATATAGGGGTCTAATCAACTAAGAACCAGGGAGTAGCTAGGAATTCATGACAAGGGGGCCCGATCATTCGATATCGTATTTTACTAAAGAATAATAACGATAAATATTGTATCTAGACAAAGATAAATATTGTATCTAGACAAAGAAAAATCCATTAATACAAAAGAAACTTTAATAATAAAAAACCAGTTAGAAATAAAACAATTAGTTTATCACAAACTAACTTGCAAGGAATAAAACAATTAGTTAAAATTTGGACACATAAGCCAAACAAATATATATATATATATATAAGAAACTGTACATAGTTTATTTTAAGTTGGACACATCTTTCTTGACAAGCATTTACTGCATAAAATACATTTACCAATTATACGTTCTGATGACCGAGAATGTTCCATGTTAAGTCAAGTAAAGACAGCGGTAATCGTTTATCTGATAAGTGTCTGGTAAACGATAGTTTAGTCATGAAAAATATGTGTTTGTATTAATAATACGACCAATTAATAATCATTTGAACTTTAAAATTTTAATTATAATCAATTGATAAATACTTTTACTGATATAGTAGTAAAAAACATAAATAAGTTAATCTTTACCCTAAAAAGTTAAGTACTAACAATTTTATTAAAGGAAAAAAAATCTAGAGTTCAAAACTAACATACAAGTTAATATTTAATATTAAATCTAGAATATAATATCTTTCTCATGGATGGATATTTAAACTTAACATAGATACAAAGATATCACATATTATGACATCTTGAAAGTATTTGAGATATTAAATTTGAATAAACTTTTATATATTTGCGGGTAGTGTTATATATATAGCAAGCCGGCTACATTTGAGGGTTTAGAAGCATGCTTAATAACTTGTACGTAATAAAGAGTCTAACATCAGCTCCATCACTTGTAGGAGGGCTTAAAAGCATGTTTAATAACTTGTAACCATAACTATAAGATATGGGTTTATAGAACACTTTCAAAAGTGTCCTATAAAATATGGGTTTATAGGATACTTTTCAAAAGTGTTCTATAAAATAGCTAATAGGACATTTTATTTTAAGACCGTCGTAAGAACTCGTTGAAACGTCTAAAAGCGTCCTATAAAGTTATTGTAACGCTTCTAGATATGACACTTTATGATTTGGTTCTATAAACTTGTGTCCTATAAAGTATTCTTTTAGGACGCTTTTTCATTTTAGGCATCCTATAAAATCACTTTTGTTGTAGTGTGTATACAATATAATAGAACATACATGTGATAACAAAGATTTTATTGAGCCGAGACTAAGACTTCCCTCCTTTTTCCATCATGAAATTGAAACCACGTGAGACACATGTAATCATGTATTGCATCAAGTGAGATATATGACATAAGATGTTTTTATCAATATATTCATCGTGTTCTTCATATTATTTATGTTAATTTATATCGTTAACTGATTTACTGGGATCCACAGGAGGTTCAAATACAAACCAGTTAAATGTTACAAACGATACAAACTCGTACAAATCAATATAAAATTAATATTTTCATGATTTTTTTTTTCATCAAATATTATGATTTAGGATATTATTACACATATGTTTGTTTCATAATGTAAAAGTTTCACATATATTTGTTTTCATAAGTTGAAAGTTTTCTCATATATTTTTGTATGCAAAAGTTTCACATGTATTTGTTTCATAATTTAAAAGTTGCACATGTAATTTTTCCACAAGGTGAAACAAACATATGTGTAATAATATATTAAATCCTAACATTTGATGAAAAAAAATCATGAAAAAAATTATTTTTATATTGATTTGTACGGGTCTGTATAATTTGTAACATTTAACTGGTTTTTGGTTCATTTGAACCACTGAGACTCTAAAACTTTTGTTATATCTGAATCTTGCTGATCATTGATAGTTTGTCAAGATCAAGATCAAGATCAGAAGGGTATAAGATACAACTTCCGGGACTTCGGTTATTAATTTCATGTTTAGTTTACTTAAAAGTAATTATCTTTTATTATGTTAACAACACTTTCTTTATCTATATGGTTTTAATGAGGTTAATCTTTTATTCTTTCTTGAACTCTTTGCTTTGTGAAGGCAACATTCAAGATTGTGACAATGGATTAATAGTTGATATATGATAATAATTACGTGTTTTTGGCTTTTCTTCATCTTCTTTACCCTTAAACAAAGCTAAAATTTTGACTTTTGGATGGCAAAACAATCCTTTCATTCTTTAAAATTTTATTTGGGTCCAAAAAATTTATAGCAATTCAAGTTGAATTTGGGTCCAATATCTAATAGCAATCACAACCATATAAATTGTCTCCATGTAGGGTTTCATATTGCTGGCTCTTTTTGGGCCAGTAGTATTTCACTACTAGAAAATTGAGTATTTTCAACGGAAATTAATTTTCAACGAAAAATGTCGTTGAAAATTTTCTACGAATTTTAGAGGATTATTGACAGAACATAAATTTTTTTACGAATTTTCGTTGAAAATCTCTCACAAACATTTATGCATTTTCAACCAAAAAAATTTCAACGGAATGTCTCGTCAAAAAGTTTTTGGTTGAAAATGCATTTTGTGAGAGATTTTCAACGGAAATTCGTTGAAAATTCGTAGAAAATTTACGTTATGTCAATAATCCCTTTAAAATTCATAGAAAATTTTCAACGACATTTTCTGTTGAAAATATTTAATTTTCTAGTAGTGTTTGATCTTTCTATAATTAATATAGAGACAAGCCACATGTTTATTACTAAAAATGGCACACATTCTCATATTTGAAGGGTTATGGATATGTTATATTAATTTTTTGGGTAATTGTGGGTATCTGAATTAATCCTTTTGGCGACCAAAAATGGTCTGAGTCATTGTAGGTGAACCTTCATGATTGCTTTTGGATTTGGATCTAGAGAAAATGAGATTTCCATCCCCTTGAGCCTTAACTAGTTCACAACAACCCAAGTGGTTTGAATTTTAGTTGTAGTTATGGTGTAGGGTATTTCTGGAGAAATGAGTTAATGAACTTATAAAAGACTTTTTCTTGTTTCTTGAATATATAGGTTTTCATAATCAATTAATATACAGGTTTTTACGGTTCTCAATTTTTTATAGTTATCATATGAACAGTCCCTTATATACATATATAGGGGACGGGTTCAAATGTGAACTCAAATTCAGTTGTGAACGTAAGAAAAAAGGCGAACACGACACGTGTCTCATTCAGTCTGAATATATTCAGACTGAATGTTGTGTTACTCACTCTGAATATGTGTTATTCATACTGAATAATAATGTATGAACTTCACCTTCATTATTCATACCGAATACCCTTCATTATTCAGACTGAATGGACATGTGTCGCGCTCTCCTTTGTTCTTATGTTCGCATTGAACTCTCTCTCTCTCTCTCTCTATATATATATATATATATATATATTATATGTGGATGTATGTTCATAGGAGAACAATATCATTTTATTAGTACACAAGAACACCTAAAACAAACAATTATCACATATGATACAATATGGGAACGAAATAGTGTGTGTGCGACATTGGTTGTGACCCCGTGTCTATCACCAATTTATCACATGTGATGGTTGCTTGTTTCAAATGTTTTTGTGTTCTCATGAAATGGTGGTGTTTCCCTTTGAACCATCCCCTATAAACGTCCCATCAGATATTTCATATCTTGAGGGATTTGGATTTCATGAAGAAATTTTGAATTTTATGAAAGGATTGGGAATTGTATGAATTTGTAATCTTTGGTGTGTTTGGTTTGTAGATTTGGAATAATATTGAACTCAATTCCTTATATATAAATTACAATAATAAATAATTGTAAATATAGTTAAATTACCTTTATTAAATGGTTATCACAAAAGAAATGTGAAATACCAACCATCTTATTAAATCCCGTAAAATATCAACCATCCTCATGGATTCAAAAATCCTATATTTATGGGATTTCAATGTAATTTATAAATTCAAGAAATCTTTAAATCCAAACATGGGGTTGGGATAAAATTCAACTCCAAATTCAACACAATCCTGTAAACCAAATGGGATCTAAGGGTCTGTTTGGTTAGACGGAATGTTTTTGAGGGATTTGAATTTTGTGGAAAGATTTTGATTTTGGAGGATTTAGAATTGGGGATTTGAAATCTTTGGTGTCTTTGGTTTGTAGTATTTGGAATGAAATTGAATTTTATTTATTATAAATAATTTGTAAAAACAAATTATAAAAAATCATAAAAATAATTAAATTATTTTGTATTGATTGATTTATTACAAAACAAGTGTTTTAAAACATTATTATGCACAAGTTCTACAAAGTCCCAGGATAGTGACTACCTCCATGAGATTTCTAAATCTGTAGGATTTCAAATTCAAGCAATTAGGGGTGTTCGAGGTGCGGTTTAAGACAACCGTAAACCGCACCGCATATGCGGTTTGAGCATTTTTTTCAAACCGCGCAGTGCGGTTTATGCGGTTTGTACCTATCGCACTTTATATTTACAATCTAATAATTATTCGTTTAAAATACATTATAAAATCAACGATAAAGCGACCGTAGTTCAAAAAAATAAGGAGTTTCAATATATTCGATTCCCAAATACATATTGCATACGTAAAAATAGTATAAGAAAAATAAACTTCAAATTAATTGGATGCGTGAGTTGTGACGTGACCAACTAGTTTATTAATATTGTCAATTGTAATATTGGACCAAACTCAAAGTCCAAAACACAAAATTCAAAAATATTTCATAAATAAAAAATAATTATAAAACACAAAATTCAAAAATATTTCATAAATAAAAAATAATTATATATGTATATATATGTGTGTTATATATAGAATCAAAAAAACTACAAAATAAGCGGTGCGGTACGGTTTGAACCGCAATTTGATAAATCAAAACCGCAGACCACACCGCATAGTACAGTTTGGTAAAAATGCAAACTGCAAACCACGCTGCAGAAGTTCTAAACCGCATTTTGCGGTGCGGTGCAGTGCGGTGCGGTGTGGACGGTTTATGCGGTTTGGATGAACACCTTTACAAACAATCATCCAAACATGGGATTGAAATTAAATTAAATTTCAAATCCCTCCAAATTCAATCCAATCCAATCCTGCAACCAAACGAGTCCTGAAAGTCCGTTTAGACCAAAAAAGAATATTTTTAAGGGATTTAAATTTTATGGAATGATTTAAAATTGAAGAGATTTTAACCCACAATTACGGAGTTATTCTGTTCTAATCTCCGAAGCCGAAGGACTTGATACGATGTGGTCTGAATATTTGATCAATTATTGACCCACTTGAGGGAAGCCCACTTCACATGGCCCAAAAGGGGACGACACAATATTCCAACGTTGATGAAAGTAAAGGAAAAGAGAGGTTTTCAGAATATGTGGCTTAGTCAACTGAGATTAATTATTGATCGTGTGATGCTAGCATGAGGATGGTCGGCGCATTATAATAATGCAAGAAGGTAAAGTAAGTTTTGATTCATATGGTAGGAATTTAAATTCTTATCTCGGTGTGGTTGATAAGGTGGTTGGCAATGAATATTGATATTCAGAAAGCATGCTAAAAAGTAATGGTGCGTGATTTTTAAATAAATACCACCTGTAAGGGAATAAAAGAGAATTATGAACTGGAACCCAAAACTCACTAACCCATTAGAACTCGCCACTTGGTGTGTTTAGGTTTGGTTGAAATTGATTAAACCGGATATCTTTGTTGATACAACCTAACTCATGGGTTGTTTGGTTACCTCTTAATAATTTTATTAAGAGAGTAGTCTCTGAATTGTTAAAAGGTGAATATTTTTTGAAAAAGAAGTTAAGTTTGTCTTTTAATAGTTTTAAAACCCTTCGAATCATTGTGTGTTTTGGATCTCTCTCAAACATTAAGAGCCTTGATTGCATCTTGAATAATTACCAAAAAAATTATATTTCATTTTACATTATATCATAAGAACCTCTTAAACATTCTGACCACTTAACCATTCAGTAACTGTCAAACAACCCTCAAAGTCTCCAACAACCCAACTGCAAGCCTATAAATGATAAAAATGGAAGTTAGTGGCAAAAATGTTTTTTTTAATAAAAAGAATGCATTCAAAGTTCCAATCAACCCAACTCAATCCAACCTTCAAGTGTTTGGGTGAGGTTGTCATATTTTTAGAACAATTAGTGTTGGGCCCGTGCGTTGCACGATGTGAGATAAATTTTTTATTGGAGTATTAAACAGAATTAAAATGAAACGTAATTTCTCATTTAACAATTAATGAAATATAATGTGAAAAATAAACATGTTTTCATAGTTGTTAATTTGCATATGTTCTTACCCGTTTGTTATTACGATTAATTTGTGATATACTACTAATAGTTTTGTATTATATTATTTAAAACTCAAACGATATCCCCCACAACCATATTATTATTGTTGAATATAATATAATGCAAGTTAGTTGATCAACATGCAAGACAGATCGCATTGAAAATCTGGGTAGCAAGCTATTATAGTAATTATTTTTTAAAAATGTATGATTAATATCAAATATATAATTTGTCACAAATACATCACTCATCTTAAGCTATTTTATACATCCTTTATTCCAATATTTCAACCTTTCGTCGATGTGGATAATTAAAACTCAACAATAATTCGCCATTTGAGAATAATTAATCCTCATGGTGTCGCGCTCAAGATCTTTGGTTCTTCTTTAACATACATACATATATATATATATATAGTTTTTAAATCTATTTATTACTTATATCATTAACTGTTATGTAAATAAAAACTTATATTGTATTCAATTATCATAAGTACTGCATTTATGTATACTGATTGCAATAAGAGTTCTTTTACATGTAAACTAAAAAAATATTGTTATGTTGATCTGATTAATCGTTATCTTCATTTTATTTATTTATATTCGTCATAATCAGTTTATTATTATATAATAGAAATATAAATATTATTATATTCGGTATAGCGTATTTAAAATTTTACATATTAAGAGAAATTTCATTTACATAATGAGTTTTTAAATTTATTGATTAGTTATATCATTAAATGTTATGTAAACAAAAAATTTAGAGTACTGTAAAATAATAAAAAAGAACATTATTGGTGGTTCATCCTTTAATATACATACAAATTCACTATGATGTCTCATTTTTCTAGCAACTAACCTTCTCATTTTCTCTCATTCGATAAACATCAACTCACCTCCCTCCAAATTATAAAGGGAACCACGGTCATGAATTGGTTGATTATATCTGCAAAAATAAACGTCAAATGTCATTTCTTCTCTTGCAAAGGTCTTTAGATTCGACTTTGTAATTTGGATCATTTAGATTCCCCACATGCACCTAAGATATTATTATGCGTCAATGTATGAGGGCAGTATAATCATAGATAATTATAACTACAATTCGTTAGAAGGATAAGTTAACTCTATATAGTAAGAAAAATGTTCAATTTAATCATAACTCTACAACTTTAATAATCAAGTTATAACTCCATAATATAAAACAATTTCATGTCTAAAAAGGTAAATAAGTAATTTAACATTGGAAAATAAACCGTAGCCATAAACTTCCACAAAGAGTGGTATCTATTGTTTAAATCATTCATTTTATACTATATGAACTTCTACATAACAAAAAGATTAAATGAATTTCTCCATAACAAAAAGATTAAATGAACTTCTACATAACAAAAAGATTACATGAACTTCTCCATAACAAAAAGATTAAACGAACTTCTACATAGCAAAAAGATTACATAAACTTCTTGGCCCATTTAAAAATCTTACCTTGAGATGACGAATTGTTTGAGACATCCTTCTTCTTGATTGAGAATTCTTTGATATGCCCACTCTTGAAAAGCACATCTTCCATGTCTATTCCTCAAACATCTCTTGCCTCTTATACATCCATACAAAATGCACTCCAAGGGTTTCAATATAGAGAGAATTAAAAAGGATTTAATGAAAGAAGCAAATAAATAGTCATAGGTTAAACACATTAATGTGGAATTACAAAAAAACCAAGTCTAATAATAAAACACACATATTTCACTTAGGGGTAAATAAGTCATTTACGTATTAGACAATTTAGAAAATCAAAATTTTGAGAAAATTTATAGCCACAATTCCTACTACACTATTATGCCACATCATACTTGGAGGTTGTTCTTTTAATATATATATATATATATATATATATAGATTTTAACAAAGGTTGAGACTTTTTACACTAGATTTATTCGGTTGAGTTATTTAAATGTCTTCAAAGCAAACAACTAAACTCTATCCATCCCTAATCACATGTATTATTATTTTTTTTTAAAGAAGTGAATTTACATTGATGGTCCATAACCTTTCAATTTCATAATAATGAGAGTCCCTATGGTTAATAGCGCCACTTATCATCTATTATGAACAACAAATCGTTTTTTAGACAAACTATACGGACAAAGGTATAATTAACTCTAAAATTAATTACGATTCACATCTTTGAAAAAAAATCCTTTATTAAAATCATTTTACATATACAATCATAAATCAATTTTCTTAAATTAATCTACGTATCGAATAAATTTATGAGTAAACTACAAATTTAGTCTATATGGTTTGTCAAAAATAACATTTTTTGTGCCTATAGTTTTACAAATGACTATTATGGTTTGTACAGAAGTCCGGATTTGGTCCCTAACTCTAACGGTTGTTAAAAAAAATTGGTTAAATGTGGTACATTCTCATCTTTTTATCGAATTTTTTTATCTTTTACCTGAACAAAATATATTTTATGATTTTGGTCCACATGGTCTTTTATTGGGTAAAGACAAAAAAAATTTATAGAAGAACAAACATGTCTTTCATTTAATGGAATTTTTAACGATCTTTAGAGAGAGAAATCACATCCAAACATTTTTGCAAAACGACGATAACAATCTTGTAATTTCAAAACTACAAAGACGAAAAATATTATTTTTGACAAATCACATGGACCAAATTTGTAATTTTCTCTAAAGTTTAAAAGATATGATGACTAGGATTTGTTTGATTGGTTTTCAATATTATCTTTGGAGATTAATATGTCTATACAGATTGAAATGATTTTTTTGCTTGGGAGAGGGATTTTTCTTAAATGGAAGAAACATGCTTTTTAATTGATAGCGATAGGTTTGAAAAGAACGTCTTTCTGCATAAAACTTCCCTAAGACAAACGTATCCTAAAAAATTCCTTCAGAATCCCTTTGTCAATGTATATCTTTTAGGGAAATTACACCAGATAATCATTCTCCTCGTTCAAATTATTCTCCCAACCATTTCTCTCCAAAATTTTACCTAAATGTTAATAGGTCCTCGATAATTGCGGGCTCACTAAGCGACAAAAATTTTGAGCTTTTTTTGGCCTAGGTCTGTAATGACAGGTCTGCAATAATTGCGGATCTGTCACTGTCATCACTAAAAGCACTCGTGAACTTACAAATTTTACACATTTAGTCTATTACGGATCTCACGTTATTGTGGACCTGACATATTGCAGATTTGGTCCGACTTTCTTGTATTTTTTTTTTTGTCATTTAGCTAGTTTTAGCTATTACGAATCTAAGTTGGAAAACCAGTGACACTTGGATAAAATCCGTAGGATGGTTATTTAATTCAAACTTCTATCTTTTAGCATGCCGCCCACGCTTGATAGTGACAAGAGCAATGTTTTAAAACCAGGGTTTTTAGTTGACCGGGTGTGGTGACCGGGTCCCGGGTTAACTGGGTCAACAGGTTCACCATCGGGTTAACCGGTTTCAATAATTCTCTTAATCCCTTATTTTTTTTTCATTTTCCTGCGTACATACGTATATATATAAAGTAATAATTTGATGTCCACAAGTTCCAACATTAAAAATACACAAACAACAAGTTTTACATCAATCCAAATACTAAAAAACACACATAATATACATTTTTCTTTTAATTTTTTTTGAATTTTAATATAAAAACGGGTTAACCGGGTTTGAGAAACGGGTTTACCACCGGTTTAACCGGGTTTTTGAGAAACCCGACCGGGTAGAAACGGACCGGTAATATGCATTAACTCGACACTAGTTAACCCGATCACTACCCCGGGCCCCGGTTCAACCGGTTCGACCCGGGTTAACCCGGGGTTTAAAACATTTGGACAAGAGAGTATGTACAATGTACAACTTTGTATAGCACACCTACCAAATTGCTATTATAATTCTTCAAGATCGCATATCACGGTTTGACCTCAAAGCAAGCAACCAATCGCCATGTTCGTCAATGGCAGAAATACTAAACTTGAGTCATTGGTTTTCTTCATCTTTTTGGGTCTGTTTCTTGTGGATTCAACATCGATTCATGGAGAAGATGTAAAAAGATCAGATTTCCCAAATGGGTTCCTTTTTGGAGTCTCTACCTCCTCATATCAAGTATTATTTCTTTCCATTCTCAAATTAGGATTTTTGAGAGTTTCTATGAATTCAAGTTCAACAATGGGGTTTCTGTAAATTGGCGTCTATATTGGGTTGTAGATTGAAGGGGCGTATCTTGAAGATGGTAAAAGTATCAACAACTGGGATGCTTTTGCTCTTACCCCAGGTTTACAACACTTCTCATTCATACTTATACACATATATATATATATATATATATACATATTTGGAGATTTCAAATACAAACCAAGCAATTAAAAAAATGATTGGTTGAATGGAGTTTGTACAAATTGTTTGGTTTGTATTTGAAATCTCACCTATACATATATATATATATATACATACACCTAGGGTTCAAATGAGAACTCAAATTTGGTTGTGAACGTGAGGACAAAAGAGAGTACGACATGTGTCATATTCAGACCGAATAATAAAGAAAATATCCACCTTTAAAAAAAATAAATATCGAGACCCAATAATACTTGAATGTAGTATTATTCAGTTTGAAAATACTAAATTCGGTCCGAATGTAGTATTATTCAGACTATACTAAATTCAGTCCGAATGTAGTATTATTCAGACTGAAAAATACTATTATTCGGTCTGAATATTTTATTTCTTATTCAGTCTGAATGTTTTCTTCGTTATTCAGTCTGAATAACGCTACATTCAGACATGTGTCCGGTCTCATTTGTCCGCATGCTCACAACCAAATTTGAGTTAGCATTTGAACTTTTCTCCACACACACACACATATATATATATATATATATTTGTGTATGTATATGGGTCAGGTTGGGAGGAAAACTGAAAAAAACAAATGGAAAACTGAAAAAAAAATACCTGAAGGACTCGTCCTGACAATGCACAAATGCATACCGGTAATTTGTAACATGTACACATGCATATGCACACGTATGCAATTGTTCATAGAAGAAAAACAGCTGCAATCGCTTGAAAGCATCTGTGCATACCTTCCAAACAGGGGCTTCAGGGTGTTCTTGATTTTTTGGGGTTTTCCCGGAACCTCCCTCTGTATATATGTGTGTCTATATATATATATATATATATATATATCAATTGGGTTTTTCATGATTCATCTTTCAATTTGACCATTTTGTTTTGTGTATCTATGTGTAGGCAATATTAGAAATGGTGATAACGGATTCATAGCTAATGATCATTACCATCAATATCTGGTATGTATCTATGTTTTGATTCATAACTGATAATGTTGTAGTGTTCTCCCATTATTTTGTTTCTAATTAATGGATGAATGCAGAAAGATATCGAGATCATACAATCTCTTGGAGTAGATGCTTACAGATTCTCTATATCATGGGCAAGAATTCTTCCAAGTATGATATGATAATTAATTTTAAAAAAAACATTTGATAAAAGATCGATTTTTTTAAAGAATCTTGATCGAAGATCTTGTTGAGTTGTATCAGGAGGAAGATTTGGTGACATTAATCCAAATGGGGTTCTTTTTTATAACAAAATCTTGGACGATTTGTTACTTAGAGGTGATATCTTTACATAAATCCTTTGATCTGGTGGAAATTACATGGTCTAACGTTAAAATTTGCACACATATTGCAGGAATTAAACCATTTGTAACGATTTACCACCATGATTTTCCTCAAGAACTTCAAGATCGATATGGGTCTTGGCTTAGTCCGTTAATGCAGTATGCAAAAAGAACTTGCTTAGTTTCCCTTCTTTAACATCTGTGTAGGAATTGTGAAGAGAAATGAGGTTTCAGCATATGTCAAGGAGCTTAATGAGCTTAATGGGGGACTCGCAGTTTATTCCGTCAACTATACATGATTGTTTGGTAGTGACTTAATGATATAGAAAGTGGCTTATTCAATAAGTTTCTAGGGGGGAGCTTTATGCAAAAAGCCAAAAAAAATCCAAACTTGCCCTTCCCAATTAAAAAAACTCGCTCCTTTCTTTTATGAAACAACCCTCCTAAACAAAAACTTTACTGATCAATGCAAACAGCTTTATCCATACAGGACTTAATGGAAAAGCAACTGAACAGCCCCTTATACGTGCCCTTCAACAGAGGCTAGACTTGGACTATTTCTCTACTATATATATATATATAGAGGGGCGGGTGCAATTCTTCAAATGAGAACTCAAATTTGGTTTTGAACGTGAGGACAAATGAGAGCGCGACACGTGTCATTTTCAGACCAAATAATCAAAGAAGTATTCAGACTGAATATAGTATTATTCAGTCTGAATAAGCATTATTTAGATTGGATAAGCATTATTCAGACCGAATAAATACTATGTTCCGTCTGAATATTTTATTGATTATTCAGTCTGATAATCTACATTCAGACACGTGTCGCACACTCTTTTGTCCTCGTGTTCACAACCAAATTTGAGTTCGCATTTGAACTTTCCTCTCTCTATATATATATGTTGGAACCTATTTTCTCTTCACTATGTTCAAGGGATCTTTTGGACAGTAATCTAATGAGGTTCCACATATTCTCACAATCTGGTTTAACGTATTTTTATGGTTTTCATGCTTCATTTTAGGGAAGATTACTTCCACTATGCAGAAACATGTTTTAAGTACTTTGGTGATCGAGTGAAGCATTGGACCACAATCAATGAGCCAAATTTGTATACACAAATGGCCTACGTAAATGGAAAGTATCCACCCGCTCGTTGTTCACAACCATTCGGCAATTGTTCAGCTGGAAACTCTGATATCGAGCCTCTTATTGTTATGCATAACTTGTTATTGGCACATGGCAAGGCTGTGAAGCTATATCGAAAGGATTATCAGGCAATTAAATGACCTTAAAGTTTACTTTTTTTTTTCTTATCTGGTGGATGTTTGTTGACTAGAAAAACGTATGTGCAGCGTGAACAAGGTGGGTCAGTCGGGATTGTGGTCGATTGTGTGATGTTAGAGCCATTGACAGATGATGATCTTGATCAAGAAGCCGCTAACAGGGGCTTGGCTTTCTCTATCGGCTGGTATACATACATAAATATATACACACACACACACACATACACATATATATAGGGTCAAGTTAAGGGAAAACCGCAAAAAAATGAAAAACTGAGGAACACCCTAGTAACCATTCATTTGAACGGTATGCACATTTGCATACAGGTAGTTTGTAAGTAATTTTTCCAATATGCACATGTGCATAACATGCAAATGTGCATAAAAACCAGAAAACATCTCCAATTACTTCTATGCAAATGTGCATACTATACTGATGAACAGTTATTAAGGTGTTTGTTTTCATATTTATGGGGGTTTTCCCTGGACCTCTCTCTCTCTCTCTATATATATATATATATAAAATATAGGGAAGGGTTCAAATATATACATGCTGATTTTTCTTACTTTTGAGAATCAAATCAAGATTTGGGGGAAGTTCAAATGAGAACCATAAATATTTTGAGAACCAACTATTTCATGTATTATTCATGATGAATAATCATGAATATTATGTGTTTTCATCATGATTATCATGCATTTTTATCATTAAATGCCATATCTTCATTATGAATAATTCTCATCTTGAATATCTATCATGACATTTATAATGAATAAGACATGAATAGTTGGTTCCCAAGTTCTCAAAATATGTACGATTCTCATTTAAACCAACCCCATCAAGATATTTCTTAAATTTTGTTATCGTTATTGTTAAATAGGGCGTTGGATCCATTAATCTTTGGTGATTATCCCTCGGAAATGCGCCAATATCTTGGAAATCAACTGCCAAGATTCTCCAATGCCGAAAAGAAGTTTATGGCAGACAGTATTGACTATATTGCAGTCAACCATTATTCAACTGCATATGTGAAAGATTGCATTCATTCTAGTTGTAGTTTAACTGCCAACCGAGCAATTAACGGTTTTGTGGATGTAACTAGAGAACGAGATGGTGTTCCAATTGGTGAACCAGTATGTATGAAAAATACCCTTTTTGCCCCTCGTTTACTATTGGTTTGTTTCATTGTTTTTGCGAGAAATATGTGGAACCCCATTAGATTACTTTTCAAAAGAGTCATTGAGAACAAAAATCAGGTTCCAACGTATATCGAGGAGAAATGGTCTAAGGGGCTGTTTGGTTGTTTTATAAGTAGCTTATTGAGCTTAATGGGACTCACAACTTATTCGGTCAGCTATACATGACTCTTTGGTAGTGGCTTAATGATATAGGAAGTGGCTTATTCAGTAAGATTTTTAGATGGAGCTTTATGCATTAAGCCAAGTTTTTTCCAAACCTGTCCCTCCCAATTAAAAACACGCATTCCCAAACAAAAACTTTCTCAATCTATACAGACAGATTAATCCACAAACAATCATGTATAGCTGACTGAATAAGCTGAGAGTCTCATTAAGCTCGTTAAGTTGCTAACAAACAGTCCCTAAGTCTAGCCAATGTGGGACTCTTAACAATTTCGTTTGGTTGACAGACGGGCATTTCAATGCTGCCGGTAGTTCCAAGAGGCATCGGAGAAATGATCGGCTATCTAAAGAAGAAATACCACAACAAACCCATGTTTATTACTGAAAATGGTATGCAAAAATCAAAATATCTCTAAAACTGTATCTAAGCCACAGTTGACTTTTGTAAGTCAATCTTAATAGTTACAAATTTGATATTTATATGGACATTTGTAGCTAATTAAACACAGAAACAAATTCCTTAACGCTATATCTATCATAACTTGTAATGTATGAGTCACAAAAATTCTAAAACTGCAAGAATTCATGTCAATTTTGAAATTTAAATAATTTCCGTTTGACCTCTAAAGTCAAGCTTTATGAAACACAAGAACTGTTTTTTGATTATTTCATGTATGCATTAACCTGTTGCAGGATATTCTGAACCAAAAATGCAAGAACTACAAGTTCAAGATATACAACAAGATGTCAAGCGAATAGAATTTCACAAAATGTACCTCTCGTCTTTGGCTGAAGCAATCAGGTGATCATATGTTTGGTTGGTTTTCCATTAAGTCCTGTATGGGTTGTGTGGAATGATATGTCTGTATAGATTGGGAAGGTTTTTGGTTGGGAGGTTTTTTCATAGATGGAAGGAGCGTGTTTTTTAATTGAGAGTGACAGGTTTGGAAGAAAAAAAACTTGGCTTTCTGCATAAAGCTCCCCCTGGAAGCTTATTGAGTAAGCCACTTTCTATATCATTAAGCCACCACCAAACAGTCATGTATAGCTGACCAAATAAGCTGCAAGTCCCATTAAGCTAACATGCCCTTACTCTTAGTGAGAATACGTGGAACCTCTTAGATTACTTTTCGAAAAAGAGCTTTTAAGGTGAAAGTGGAGGTTTCAACCTATATCGAGGAGGAAAGGATCCAACTCTAGTTGAGAGGGGGCTAGATGAGTACAAATTGCCTAGAGTGTCGAGTCCCTAGAATGGTAAAAATCCTGCTCTGATACCATGTAAGAATATGTGGAACCCCATTAGATTACTCTCCAAAAGAGTCTTTGCCTCTGTGGGACTCTAATATTTGGACTATTTTGTGTGATTGAATAATGAAAAAAATGGCATTTTAATAGGGATGGTGCAGACGTAAGGGGCTATTTCGTGTGGACATTGATGGATGATTTCGAATGGATTCTTGGGTATAATGTTAGATTCGGATTATACTACATTGATCGTCAAACACTTGATCGGGTCCCCAAGTTGTCTGCAAAATGGTATCAAGATTTCTTGAAAAACAACACTATTCAAGCACCAACAATCCGAATATCGAACCTGTTACACAAGCAAGCGTATTCGTAACTATTTGGACATGCAATTTTGTGTTGTTAACTTATGAAACTTTTATATGGGTTGGCACCTATATATACATACACAAATTTGATTGGTCTGTTGTACACCTATATCTGGTAATCTTTAACCCGCAATTTGCACTGTATCTGCTCTATGATTCGTGAAAACGTTAAACGACCCTTGTGCCTTACACTTCAAAACCACGTGAATCAACGGTGCGTGTTACGTGTACGGCAAATATAAATGGGACCCATAAAGTGAAAAATGGAAACAAATAAAGCAAGTAGAGTGTATGCCAACGACATAAAGAGAATAAAATGTTCATTTTGGGCTAGTTGTGTGTGTGTGTGTGTGTGTAATTTGGTGAAAATGGGGGGATATAAAAGGGAAAAAGAGTGAAGCATAAATTAAAGAGAGTGAGAGGAAAGAAAGTGATTCCCCTTTTCACAAGATAAAAGAACCTTTACATGATTTTCTATTTTGTTGTTATATCCGATGGGAAGCCCGTTAAGAAGTTGTTTATCAAATGCTTAACGGTTAAGCGCTTACCGACAAAAGTCATCACCCTTATTTAGCTTATCGAGTAATATTTTCGATCATCAAAATGAATTGTTGGTAAACATCTATTATCCAGTAGCATTAATAAGGTAAGAGTCTTCTGCCTTAGGGGCTGTTTGTTTACCTCTGGATGGTACCTCTGAATCGTGCAGAGGAAGCAAATCGTTTGGCAATTTTTTTTTTGCTCTGTACGGTAACAAAAGGGTCTGGATGGTAACTGCCCTAATCCTTTGCGTTACCATTCAGAGTTTGATTTTTTCCTAAAATACCCTCCTCTTTCTTTGTTTATCGCCTCCCTTCTCTCTCTCGTGCCATTCTTGCTTCTCCCCCACTGGGTTCACTTCCACGACGAATATCTTCGACGAAGGGAACTCCGGCCACGACGAACGACTCAGACGCCTCCGGCCACGACGAAGGTATCTCCGACGAACGACTCAGGCATCGATTTCTTACCTGTTTATCGAGTTTTCTCTTCTCTCTCGATGTTGCTTGATTTCTGATGTTGCTCTCGATTTATTGTTCTAATGTTGCTCTCGATTTCTTTCTCTGATGTTGCTCTCGATTTCTTGCTCTCGATTTCTTGCTCTGATGTTGCTCGATTTCTTGCTATGACGTTGCTCGATTTCTGTTGTGATTTCTGATGTTGCTCGATTTCTGTTGTTATCTCGATTTGCCTTCGATTTTTTCCACAGCTGCTGCAGCCATTAAGCTGAAAAAATATGTTTTTTCCCTTTCAGTTCTTCAAACAGCCCCTTTCTTATTGTAGAAATATGAACAAGAATCACAGTCTTTGATTTTAGAATCTGTGTGAAATTAAGTTTTGCTCATTATATCTCCATCGATTTCTAGTTATGTGTTTCTCTAAAAATCGATCTGTTAACAGAGGGTTAAAATGGTAATTTGTTCTTATTCAGACCGTCCATTCAGAGTAGCTAACAAACAATCACTTTTCATTATGCACTATATCATACAAAGCCTCTATACCATCTAGACCTCTGTACCATCCAGCTCTATACCATCCAACAACTACCAAACAGCCCCTTAGTTACCGTGTTAGATTCTTGACATTGTTATGTCTCTTATTGGATAAGATTATCGTTCATTGTCATCTGGTAAATGTTTATCCGGTAAACATTTGGTAATGCTTAGTTGAGCTGGATCTAGTATTATTGGGCCTCATTATATTAGCCCAATTCATTAAGGTTACAGCCCAAAAACGATTATGTTTTACTAAATTAAAATATTTAAATGATAAGATAATGAGATAAAAAAGATTTGTATAATAATTTTATGGTAATGTAAAACAAACCTACCCTTAACCTTAATGAAATTATTATTTTATCTAGGGGATGTTTGTTTGAGCTTATCAAAAACAATTTATGATTTTTACAATAAGTGCTTATCAACTTATGTGGTACCACACCGGAGTTTTAAAAAAAGGGTTTGGATGGGCTTATAGCGGTTCCACACCAAAATAAGTCAATAAGCTGTTTAGTGTTTGGCAAAAAAATGCTTATATATGCAAAATGATAAAATAGATCATAATAAGTCATAAGTCATTTTTGATAAGTCAGAATGTTTTGACTTATCAAAAACTCCTTTTCACCGGTGGGGAACCGGTATAAGCTGTTTTTTCCTTTGCCCATCCAAACACTAAAATTAGCTTTTCACCGGTTCCACACCGGTATAAGTTAATAAGTTGTTTTGATAAGCCCAAACAAACACCCCTTAAATCTAATTTTTAAAGTTATAATTATCACTTTTAAAATATCGAACTGAATAGGTTAAATAGAGGTATTAAGCAATATAAAATTGGGCTTGGACTAAACTTTTTCTTCATAAATTTCTTTTTGAATATATGAGTTTGAGACTTTGAATTCCATTTTTTTATAATAAATCTGAGTATTATGTTATGGCTTACGATTCGAGTTTGATTAGTTCGTTTTATGAATATGAACTAGGGAAAATTAGCTCGTTTTGTAAGAAATAATCAAATGTGAAAGTCAATCATAACGAAATGGACTGATACGGACATGGTGAGTTAAGTAAGATATATATATATGTCCGTTTTAATTTTAAACCGGTCAAATAATGAGTAACTAAAAATAAAACCAGCTTAAAAAAATCTTGTTTTACAAGCCATTAACTATTTTGGTTGTGGTGGAATATCCGATATGTCCCAGCAGTGGCAGATCCAGGATTTTTGTCCAGTGGAATCACCTTTAATGTAGACTAAAGGCACACAAAATCACCCAACTTGTTTTTAATTTAATTCCACCATTTTGAAGAAGTTCTAATGTTTTTTGGTTGATTTCAAGGATTTTTTTTGGTGTTTTTATCGATTTCAAAGAAGTTTTCGGTTTTTTTAATTGATTTCAGAAGACTTTTTTGGTTGATTTCAATAGATTTTTGGGAGCCGCCTTGGGTTGTAGGATCCCTTACAAAATATCACTAGGGAATTAAGTGAGATGTTAAAAAAAACAAAATTTTAACCCATGAAAAAGTTTCCTTTCTTTCTTTTTGTGGGGGTCCTTTTTAGTGGGGTCCTTTCCATCCATAACTTACCAAGTGTATCGGGCCCTGTGTCCAGGGTTTGATTCCAGACGTAAAAATTGTGACCCATAAAAAATTGTGACCACTCAGTTTATTAGACTTGATTTTTTGATGTCATAATTTAGGGATTAGTCAACTCATAGTCTGAAACACCTTAAAAAAAAAACTATATTGGTTGATAATGAGATGGAAATATGTGGTGAGCTGCCTCTTTTTTCTACATAAATGAAAACCATTAATGTTATAGGTATATGTCTTTTTCTACATATAATGAAAACAAAATACATGTGTTTAGATTTTTATATCAAGTTGGTTATATAATATTCCGTCTGTGGATCATGATTTGGAATTAGTATTATATATATATATATATATATATATATAATTTTGTTGATTTGGTTTCTCTTTTATTTCATTATGAAATTGAAACCACCCACCATTTATCTCTTCTTCTTTCTCATCTCTGCTTGTGCACTTCTTCTTGAAGCCTCCAACAATGGAGGTCGAGGATTCAAACCGGAAGAAAAAGAAGATGATCCCGATATCAAAAGATCCGATTTTCCACCTGAGTTTCTCTTTGGAACAGCCACTTCTGCTTACCAAGTCCATCTTCGTCCATTTCTTTCACTTTCTTTCTCATTTTGATATATATATATACATATATATAGGGTTGGGATCACGTGAGACCACCCTGTTTCCGTGAAACCCGTGAGACCATCCTTTTAGACTTGAAACTTCACAGCAAAAACATTGTGAAGGTAAAAAAAATATGATGGGTTCACGTGAGACCAGCCTGTTTTCGTGAAACCACTTTTTTACTCTTTAAAACTCAAAAACATGTCAAAGTAAAAAAATCTGAACCTTCACAGCAAAAAAATACTGTGAAGGTTACCTTCACAACAAAAACACTATGTAGGTTAATTTCATAGCAAAAATACTTTAAAGATTCATATTTTTTTTACCTTTATAGTGTTTTTTGCTGTGAAGTTTCAAGTGTAAAAGGGTGGTCTCACGTGTCTCACAGAAACAAGGTGGTCTCACGTGATCCCAAAAGTATATATATATTATGTGTATATATATATATATTATGTATATATATATAGACTTGGGATCATGTGAAACCTGGTTGTTTTCGTGAGATCACTTTTTTACTATTGAAACTTCACAGTAAAACACTGTCAAGGTAACTTTCACTGTGTTAATGTTTTTGCAGTGAAGGTTCAGATTTTTTTTACTTTCACATAAGTGTTTTCTTTCATATGTATTCAGTGAGAATTTTTTACGAGTAACTTTTGTTTCACCAACAGGCTAAAAAAATATTTGTATTGTGAAACAAATATATGATAATCAATTTCTAAATCCTAGTCTTAAAGATAAAAATAAGCACAATTTTATGGGTTCTCAAAAGAAGGCTCCTATATATATATATATATATATATATATATATATATATATATATAGGGAGGTTAAACGAGAACATGCAATAACCAAATAAAAGAACATGAAAACCGTCAAATCACGTGTGAATTCACACTAACGGTAAACGTAATGGTCGTGGGCAAAGTCGCATGAATCACATGTGTTTTTAATTTTTACACATGATTTTAATGTAAAATCACATGTGATTCAACTGTTTCTTATTCTCTAAGTGTTCTCGTATAAACTTGACTCTCTCTCTCTATATATATATATATTTCTATAAATATATATATATATATATATCACTTACCCTGATGGAATTTTGCAGATTGAAGGAGCCTATCTTGAAGATGGTAAATCCCTCAGCAACTGGGATGTATTTTGTCATTCCGTAGGTTGGTATTATCGATTGTACGTTTGTTATTGTTTATATGACAAATTGATTTTGATTTTTGGTGATAAATATCCACCGCCATTGTTATTAGGCTGCGGAGAAAATGGAGAGAATGGAGATATTGCAAATGATCATTATCATCGCTTTTTGGTTCAACTACTACTCGTTTATCTAATTGCTTATAAAGGTTGGGTTCTCATTAGACCAGTTTGTTTCGTGACACCACAAAATAACACTGAACTTTTATAACAAAACACTGACACTGTGAAGATTCAATGTTTTTTTTTGTACTGTTTTGCTGTAAAGGTTCAGTGTCAAGAAAACAGACTGGTCTCACATGATACCTAATCTACATCGTATACACAACAATGTCGTTTATTTAAATCTTGATTTATTACTTGTGTTTTCTTTAATACAGGAAGATATTGAGATAATGCATTCCCTTGGTGTAAAAGCATACAGATTTTCAATTTTATGGGCTAGAATTCTTCCAAGTATTTCTATCCAATTTTACCTTCATCTCTTTCTTATTTCCATTATCTTTTTTTTAACTATATATGCTTACAATTTTGTGTATCTAATTACCAGGAGGAAGGTTTGGTGAAGCTAATCCTGCTGGGATTATGTTCTATAACAAGTTAATAGATAATCTGATCCTCAAAGGTGAGATGGGATGAAAGTTGAATATTTTACACTACAAAAAAAAGATCTGATCGTACGCAGATGTATCTAAATAATACTTTATAAGACATAAGTTTATAGGACCAAATCAAAAAACATCGTATCTAAAATTGTTACAATATGATGTTTTTAGACGTTTTAACAAGTTTTTCGGAAGATTTTAAAATAAAGTGTTGTATTAACCGTTTTATGTGTGACACTATTTGAAAAAGTATCCTATAAAAAAGATTGGTTTATAGGTATAAAAGATGAGTTTACAAGATAAAATTTTCAGTAGTGTCGTATAAAATAGCTAATATAACACTTTATTTTAAAAACATCCTATAAACATAATGCAACGGCAGCTTATAATTTGGTCGTATAAACCTAAGTTCGATAAATTATTCCATTATTACGACGCTTGGACAATCTAGATGCATAAATTCTAATTAATGTTTTGTTAGTTTTATCTCAAAAACTCGGATATATCACATGGGATAATGCTTGGATTCTTGATTGTTCGATTAATGATACAGGAATCGAGCCATTTGTGACTCTTTTTCATAACGATTTACCTCAAGAACTTGAAGATCGATATGGGTCTTGGCTCAACCCCGAAATAAAGTACATCTATGACGCCATATTGATCATAGTATCGATTCGCCGGCTTTATCGTTAGCTTATCGGGCTTAATATATATATATATATATGTATCTTGTTGGCAGGGAAGATTTTGTACATATGGCAGAAGTTTGTTTCAAGTCGTATGGAGACCGAGTGAAGCATTGGATCACAATCAATGAACCTAACATCATAGCATCATATGGTTACGAAAAGGGGCTTTTTCCTCCTTCTCGTTGTTCCATGCCTTTCGGGAACTGTGTTGCAGGAAATTCGGATGTCGAATCTCTCATGGTTATGCACAACATGTTATTGGCCCATGGCATGGCAGCGAAGCTATATCGTGACAAGTTTCAGGCAATCAACTAACTTTTAACTCTTATCTTTAAAATGTGATCTACAGCTGGCATGGTTGGTTACTACAACAAAACTGGCTTTATAGGACGCCTAAAATGTCTAAACGTCATAATAAAATACTTTATAGAACATAAGTTTATAAGACTAAACTATAAAGCGTCATATTTAAAAGCGTTACAATAGGTTTCTAGGACGTTTTTAGGCGTTTTAACAAGTTTCTTAAGCTGCTTACGAAATAAAGTGCTTTATTAGCTATTTTTATAGAACATTTTGGAGAAAATATCCTATAAACCCATCTTTTTATAGGATATATTTTAAGTATTGTCGTATAAAATAGCTATTACGACACTTTATTCTAAAAGCGTCCTAAAAAACTTGTGCAAACGTCTAATAACGTCCTATAAACCTATTGTAACACTTTTAGATAAGACGTTTTTTCTAGTTTGGTCTTATAAACCTAAGTCCTATAAAATATTTTATTATGACACTTGGACATTTTTTTTGAATGGCAGAATATTAATAAAAACTAGCAAGGAGCTAGAACAAACACAGTTACATTACAAATAAAGCCTCTACAGGGTTTTGTAACCACCCAACCCAATTAATATTCCTCTTTCTACTTCTATGTTGCGTCCATAGGAACGAGCGGGTAACTATACTATCCCATATCATCGCCTGTTTAGGATTCATTACTCCAAAAAGCTTCCCATTACGAAAATTCCATATTGACCATAGAGCAGTGTACAAGACTGCTTCTAGACGTTCAACTCCCCTTTCTTCAGCCTTAAGGACTCCATCCAATTATTCCACTCCGTAATGTTGTGAAGACCTGGTATATCAATTTGCCACCGGCGACCAACATTCCTCCGGATATCTTGTGCCATTCAAAGAACAGATGATCTACGGATTCGCTCTTCTCTTCACATATTGGGCATAGAACAGTGTGCACATCAATTTTTCTATAAAAACCAATTTTGTTGTAGTGGGTTAAGAGAATTATCGTTCATATCTTGGGATTTCTCTGTGCAGCGTAAACAAGGTGGATCTATTGGGCTTATCGTTCATTGTTTCATGTTCGAACCTTTATCTAATAGTGAGCTTGATCGCGATGCTGTCAAAAGGGCGTTAGCTTTCAATGTTCGTTGGTAATGTTCTTGAATGTATATATCATTCTGTAACTCGGTAAAAGTGTGTTTGGTATGCAGATTGACCTGAACGGTAATACAGTTGGTGAAAAATAATTCTACATGAGACAACAAAATCCGGTTTATAGGGCGCCAACAATTTCTAGGTGAACCAATAGAGTGCTTTATAGGACTTAAGTTTATAGACCAAACAATAAAACGTCATAGGTGTTGTAATAAGTTTATAGGACGCTTTTTGGGTGTTTTAACAAGTTTTTTAGGACACTTTTAATACAAAAACATCACTTTAGCTATTTGATAGGACATTTTTGAGAAGTGTTTACAAGACAAAATTTTTAAACAGTGTCCTATAAAACAAGTAATACGACATTTTCTTATAAAAATGTCCTAAAAACTTGTTGCAACATTAAAAAAACGTACCAAAGGGTCATTAATCAAGCAATACGTGAGTCTTTGGCCTCCTAGGAGGCCAAGGGTTCAATCATCACCAAAAGTGAGGAGTGTGTGTGAGTTTATTTGTTGCATTTGTCGTATATAAATATATATGCTTCAAAAAGAAATTCAAAACGTTATATAAACTTATTACAACACCTTTATATTATTGTTTGATCCTCTAACTTACATTGTTTTTGTTCTTTTTTTAATTAACCTGTATATCCAACCCGCTATGCGAGCAAACTAATTCTAGGACGACCACTTGCTTCGCGGGTAGCCCGGAGTCACCGCATTTGAACCTCCGTGGCCACAAGGGGATTTTTATTTCTCCTTGTATTCGAACCTGGGACTTCCAGGTACTTTTGACCTTTGGAGCCCAACCTCAAACCAATGAGGCACCACCCTTGTGGTTCTAAATTACATTGTTGACGTCCTATAAACCCAATTTTATTGTAATGTACGCATGGTTTTAGGATTTTTATTTTGGCACAGATAGTTTAGTAATTTAAAAATATTGTCATATCTACCTAATTTTTATTCCAACTGCTTTGTGGGACAATAAAATTCGTTTTTGTCCCACTCATCTGTACCAAACGCACCCTTACCAAATAAAGAAAAACAAAAGAAAGCTATATACGATATGGTCTTCCTTCAACTCCTTACCTTTAAACAGGCCACTCGATCCCGTAATATTCGGAGATTACCCCGAAGAAATGCGTGAATACCTAGGAAGCAAATTACCAAGTTTCTCATTTGACGAAAAGAATTTAGTGAAGAATAGTATCGATTTTATTGGCATCAACCATTACTCGACTATATACGTCAAGGATTGTACCAACACTAGTTGCTCTGCAACTGCAGATCGTGCAATCCAAGGATTTGTAGAGAAGGTTGGAGAGCGAGATGGTGTGCCAATTGGTGAACCCGTATGAAATTGCATTTTTTTTTTTGCTCAATTCTTTTTTTTTTGAAAGGGTGTCCCAGGATCTGGTTGCCTGGACTAATCCCGCCAAATTATGATTGCGAGACATCAGAGCCCTGATAAACTCAGTGGCCACAACTGTGGTGTATGCAGTACGCCTAGATTCGAACCCTGGACAGATGGGATACTCCACCACATCCCTAGGGCCCCAACCACTACGCCACAACCCTTGTGGTTTTTTTTGCTCAAGTTTTCGCTCTCTTAATTTGGTTTAGCGGCATTTATTTTTCTTTTTACGTGATAATAAAACGTTTATATCTTCATTGGACAAAAACAGGCCATGTTAGACCAATTTTATGTTGTTCCTAGAGGCATAGAGGAGATTGTTAACTATATCAAGATTCGGTACGATAATAAACCCATGTTTATTACTGAAAACGGTAAGTCTCACAATTATCAGATCGAACAAACTACGAATACGTTATTGGCCATGCCCTCATTTTTATATCTCCGTTGCAGGGTATTCTTCCCCCGACTTGAACGAGGAAGGAATTAATGAGCTTGTGAATGACGTCAAACGAGTTGGATATCATGCATCGTACCTTGCTTCTTTAGCCAAATCTATAAGGTTAGTAGCTCTACAATCGTTCACTGGTTCAAGGGTCGTACCAATATTTTTGGAGACTCTGTTACACATGTATCAAGACTATAGATTTTACTGGACGGATGAATAATGAATAAAACAGAACATAAAAATTAATACCAGATATCATAGTAAAAGTCTAAAATGGAGAAAGTAAGAGAGAGTGTGAAATATTCAATTTTGGCGAACTCTCCAAAAATGATTACCTAACAGTGGCGGATCCAGGATTTTTGTCCACTGGGGTCCCTTTAAGGTAGACTAAAGGCGTGTAAAGTCATCCGATGTGTTTGGGAAAAAAATTTAAGTTTCTAAATTGATTTCAAGGGATTTTTTTAGGCCTTGTTTTTTTTTTAAGCTCTTAATCACCACTTATGTCCGATTTGTTTAAACAGTTTATAGCCATTTCATAAATCAGACTTACGACTTAGCACCTCTTAAAAAACAAACGCCCACTTAGTGTTTTTGTCGATTTCGAAGGATTTTTTCCGTCTTTTTATTGATTTCAAGAGACTTTTTTAGTGTTTTTGACAATCGCCGGCAAGATGAAGTCCCTTGGAAAAATTTACTGGGGGAGAACTAAGGCTAAATTTAGTATATTTGATATTTTTTAGCCTGTATAACCTTTTTTAACAATTCACTGGGTCCTTGGACCCCCCCCCCCCCCCTTTCTATGTTGTATCCGCCCCTGCTTGTGAAAGAGAAATTAGTTTTTACTCTTCCTACTAACGAAAATCTTTGAAATTAAATGTGTAGGAGAGAGAAATAATATTTTATGAAAGATTTTGAATATTTCAATAATATAATTGTTTGAGATGAATATAAATTTCTTAGGAGATTTTGGATTTTGATTCTCTATTTGGAGAATCTGTTAGAGATAAGAAATTTACTAAAATAGAGTCATTTCGGCTAAAAGAGTAAGGCATGTTTGTTTGTTTTTCCATTTTACGCTCTTAATCACCACTTATATTTGATTCATTTAGACGTTTCATAACCATTTCATAACTGAAATCAGACCTTTGACTTCAGCACCACCTCTTAAAAAACAAACGCCACTTAAAAGCTGAAAGTCTAAAACATTATAATTGGGATTGTTATAGTCCCACCTTAACCAGACTTGAACCATTTCATATCTATATATATATGTTGGGACCTCTCTTTATCTTTTCAAGCGCTCTTTTGGAAAAGTTAATATGAGGGCTCCACATACATTTTACTTCAAATGGAGATAGGGCTCTTTTGGAAAAGTAAATTTTAGGGCTCCACATACATTTTACTTTAAATAGAGATATTTAACGAAATTGTTACTGATTATTTGAATAATTGTTTATTTAAATGATAGAGGGGGAGCGGATGTACGCGGGTATTTTGTATGGTCGTTGATGGATAACTATGAATGGTTGCAAGGTTACAAAGTGAAGTTCGGGTTTATCCATGTTGACCGTCAAACGCTAACTCGGACACCGAAGCTTTCTGCAAGATGGTATAAGAATTTCTTAACAAACACAAGTGATGTTATTGTTAAGGAAGCATCAAGAAATTATCAAAGATCTTTTCAGACGTTATGACGCCAGATTCATAAATTAAAAAGAAAATGATATAAGAAACAGAAATGTTTTTTTTTTCTGTTAACCGTGGATGTGTGGACTAGCTTGAGTGCACCCCAAGTAACCTATTAGACTGGTTGGAAAATCTTTAGTGGCCTTGAAGATTTGAAATAGTGACTTATGGATACGAGTCTTAAGGCCTAGCAATTATTGGCCATCCCCACCAATAATAATAATTTGTTTATGTTGTAGGGTATTCTTGCAAAAGCAAATTAATCAGCTTTTTATTAATAAGTCAAGCGAGTTGAATTTCACACAACATATTTTGCTCTACAATCGTTCACTAACACCATTTACATTTTATACCCCTTCTCACTTACATACCACTCATATAAGAGGGGTAGAATTGACCTTTTGCTTTAACAAAGTCGTTCCTTTTTGCCCATGGATAATTGTGGGTGTCGAGTCTAGAAGTTAATAGTCAGACAAATCTCAGGTGACCTCGAGAAAAATTTAAATAAAATAAATGAAGGTTAAAATGCATTTTTTTATAAATATTCTCAAATATTTAATCGGCCTAATGCCTTTTTTTCCCATAAAGTTGGATTTTAAAACTTTCGACAAAATAGGAATTCTAAGAGTATCTCCAATATTTATGCTAAAATTAAGAAAAAATGGATGTTATCATTTTTGTTGCTCTAATAAATATGATATCATTTATGCTAAAATACAAAAAAAAATTGTAAAAATATTTAAAAGTCCATAGAAGAGAGAGAAAATAATACTTTAATTATATCCAACCAATTAAAATATATATATATATATATATATATATATATATATGTATGAGAGACAGAAAATAATATTTTATTAAATGTATTGAATATTTTATTAATATAGTAATGTTAGGTATGCTAAAATAGAGTAGCTATTAGATGTAGTTTTTTTTTAAATTTTAACTTTTCATACTCTATTGAACTTATAAATAAATCCTTAAACCTATTAAAACCAAGAAAAATCCAACGAACTTTTATGTTTTAAGCGAATAGGTACTTGAACGTTTTATTGAATGAATAAATTCTTATACTTGTAAAAAGAAAGAAATTTACAATTTCTATTTCCATGTATCAACAAACCAAAAAAAAATACACCATTTTTATTAACCCTTGTTCATTTCTCATATTTAAATTGCTCGTGTTATCCGTTTGCTATGATATTGTCATTTTAATTTGAAAATTAAATAATTATCAGATACTCTTATAATTCTCATCTGAATCTTTAATGAAAATGGTATATAATCATTTTTATTGGATTATTATATTTTAGTACTGCTTTAAATACATCGATTTAGAAATAATATATTGATTTCGTTTTATAAGTGTAATAATTTATTCATTCAAAAAAAAACTGTTCATCTAATCGCTCAAAACATAAAAATTCGTTAAGTTTTTTTGGTTGTAATAAACTCAAAGTTTATTTGTTTCGTTTATACTTAAAAAAAATTAAAATACTTCAAAATGAAAGTTTATTTGTTTGATTTCAAAAAGTTCAACGATTTATTTATTAAAAAAAACAGTTTAGCAGCTTAATGACTCAAAATACAATAATTCATTGGATTTTTATAGACTTTTCCATATAATATATATGGTCATATGGAATAATTAATTTCTCCTTAGCAACCGCCATGATCATCAACGGCAATAGTCAACTTCATTTTTTCTGCTTCTTTTTCTTCATCTTTTTGGGTCTTTTTCTTGTGGATTCAACATTGATTCATGAAGAAGAAGATATAAAAAGATCTTTTTTCAGATTTCCCAAATGGGTTTCTTTTTGGAGTCTCTACCTCTTCCTATCAAGTATTATCGATTTCCTTTCTATCCATTCTCAGATTTAATTTACAACAATGAGGTTTCTGTAAGTTGGTGTTTTATTATATATATATATATATATATATATTGTGTTTGTAGATTGAAGGTGCATATCTTGAAGATGGTAAAATTCTCAACAATTGGGATGTTTTTGCTCTTAACCCAGGTTTACAATCAATTCGGATTTTATCTTTAAAGTCCTTGTGTCGATTATGATTTCTTTATTTAATTTATTCTTGTTTTTCTATAGAAAACATTAACAATGGTGAAAATGGATTCATAGCTGATGATCATTACCATCAATATCTGGTATTTCAGTATTTGTGTTTGATTTATAGCTGACAATGTTGTAGTGTTCTCCAATGATTTTGTTTCTAATTAATGGATGAATGCAGAAAGATATCGAGATCATACAGTCACTTGGTGTGGATGCTTATCGGTTCTCTATATCATGGGCAAGAATTCTTCCAAGTATGATATGATAATAACTTTTTTTTTAAAAACATTTGATAAAAGATCGATTTTTTTTAAGAATCTTGATCGAAGATCTTGTTGAGTTGTATCAGGAGAAAGATTTGGTGACATTAATCCAAATGGGGTTCTTTTTTATAACAAAATCTTGGACAATTTGTTACTTAGAGGTGGTATTTTTGCATCAATCCTTTTGATCTAGCGGAAATTATACGGTCTAATGTTAAATTTTGCATTCATCGTAGGAATTAAACCATTTGTAACGATTTACCATCATGATTTTCCTCAAGAACTTCAAGATCGATATGGGTCTTGGCTCAGCCCGTTAATGCAGTATGTAAAAAGAACTTGCTTTGTTTCCCTTCTTTAAGATTTGTGTAAGAATATGTGGAACTCCATCAGATTATTCTTCAAATGAGCCCTTGATGAGAGATGGGATCGGTTTATGGCCTCTTTTAACATATATTGAAATTGAAGAGAAATGGTCTAAGTTTAGCCGACTCCTTCCACTGAGGCACTAGACTGGCACTGAATGCCCTAGAGCGTCGAATCCCTAGAGTAGAGTAGAGTGGCAGATCTTGGTTGTTGGCTCTGATACCATGTGAAAATGTGTGGAACCCCAACAAAATCCCAAGTGGAGAGTAACTTGGGCTTGTGACCCAAGTGGGAGCATTAAGGATTATTTTAGAGAGTAATCTGATGAGGTTCCACGTATTCTCATATGGTATCAGAGTCAAGATATAAGGACTCGAAACTCAGGGGGCAATATGTACCTGTCTAGCCCCATTGGGGATATATATATATATATGCATGTCTAGCCTCCGTTGGAGGGCCCTATCAGATTCTTACATCAGCTAGACTTGAACTATTTTTCATATTATATATATATATATATGAATCTTCTTTGTTTTCTCTCCTCAAGGGCTTTTTTGCAGATGAATTTAATGTGGTTTCGGGTATTCTCACAATTTGGTTTAACATATTTAGCGTTTTCATGCTTCAATTGTAGGGAAGATTATGTCCACTTTGCAAAAACATGCTTCAAGAACTTCGGTGATCGAGTGAAGTATTGGACCACGATCAACGAGCCAAACCTGTTTACAAAAATGGCCTACTTAAATGGAAACTATCCACCCGCTCGTTGTTCACAACCATTCGGCAATTGTTCAGCTGGAAATTCTGATATCGAGCCTCTTATTGTTATGCATAACTTGTTATTGGCTCATGGCAAGGCTGTGAAACTATATCGAAGAGATTATCAGGCAATTAACCGACTTTTTTAATTAACTAAATGACAATTTTACCCCTTAATAATAGAGGGAGTAATGAATTTTCCATCTCATGACTAAGGATAGAGTTGGAAAGTAGGCACTTCCTACTAAAAGTGGACGCTTATAAAGGCAAACAGTTTTAGAAATGTGTAATTTACACACTGTAAATATTATTACACTTTTTACTTAACTAAATGACAATTTTACTCCTAAATAATAGAGGGGGGATTTAACCATCTTATAATTAAGGGTAGAATTGGAAATTAGGCACTTCTAAAAGTGGACGCTTATTTTAGAACAAAATAGAAATGTGGACACTTATTTTGGGATGGATGAAATACTTTTTTTTCGGGTGAATGTTTATTGACCAGAAAAACTTATATGCAGTGTGAACAAGGTGGTTCAGTTGGGATTGTGGTCGATTGTTTAATGCACGAGCCTCTAACGGATGACGATCTTGATCAAGAAGCTGTTAACAGGGGCATGGCTTTCTATATCGGCTGGTATATATTATATTCATGAGGGATTTTCTACTATCTGAGGATTAAACAAAATTGGCTTTATAGGACGCCTAGAATACTTTATAGAACTCAAGTTTATAAGACCAAACTATAAAGCTTCTTATTTAAAAGTATCATAGTAGGTTTATATGACACTTTTGGACATTTTAACAAGCTTTTTTAGATACTTTTAATATAAAGTGTCTTGTTAGCTACTTTACAGGACTTTTTTTGTCCTATAAATCCATCTTTTTTGATATGATATTTTTTCAAAAGAGTGTCGTATAAAATAGTTAATATGACACTTTATTCTAAAAGCGTCTTAAAAAACCTGCTAAAACACCTAAACGTATCCTATAAATGTATTGTAACACTTTCAGATATGACGCTTTTTGGTTTGGTCCTATAAACATAAATCCTATAAAGTAATTTATTAGGACGCTTAGACATTTTGTACGTCCTAAAAAACCAATTTTTGTTGTAGTGATCAAATCAAGATTTTTCTTAAATTTTGTTTTTGTTAATGTTAAACAGGGTGTTGGATCCACTAATCTTTGGTCATTATCCCTCTGAAATGCGCCAGTACCTTGGAAATACTCTGCCAAGATTCTCCAATGCCGAAAGGAAGTTTATGGCGGACAGTATTGACTATATTGCAGTCAACCATTATTCGACTACATATGCAAAAGATTGCATTCATTCTAGTTGTAGTTTAACGGGCAACCCAGCAATTACAGGTTTCATAGATGCAATTAGAGAACAAGATGGTGTTCAAATTGGTGAACTAGTATGTTAAAAAAAAAACTTTTTGCCTCTCGTTTCATTGTTTCTGTAAGAATATGTAGAACCCCATTAGATAGCTCTCCAAAAAGAGTACTTGAAAATAGAAGAAACTTGGCTCTGATACCATGTGAGAATATGTGAAACCCTGTTATATTACTCTCCAAAAAGAGACCTTAAGAAGAGAAAGGAGGTTCCGACATATATCGAAGAGAAATCGTCTAAGGGCTTGTTTGTTACCAGCTTAATGAGCTTATTGGTACTCAACAGCTGATACGGTCAGCTATACATGACTGTTTGGTAGTGACTTAATGATATAGATAGTAGCTTATTCAGTAAGCTTCTAGTAGAGCTTTATGCAGAAATCCAAGTGTTTTTCAAACCTGACCCACTCAATTAAAAAACACGCTCCTTCCATCTATAAAAAAAACCTTCTTAATCTGTACAGACATATTAATCCACATAGACAGCTTTATCCATTAGACTATGAAAAACCAACCAAACAACTGTTTAAGTCTAGCCGATGCAGGACTCTAACAGTTTCATTTTGTTGACAGACAGGTATTGAAGTATTGCCGGTAGTTCCAAGAGGCATCGGAGAAATGATCGGCTATCTAAAGAAGAGATACCACAATAAACCCATGTTTATTACTGAAAATGGTATGCAAAATGTGTCTAAAACTTTATCTATGCCACAGTTGACTTTTGGAAGTCAATGTTGATAGTTACAAATTTGATATTTGTATGGATATTGTAGCTAATTAAACACAAAACTTTTCCTGATTTCAATATATGTCACAAATTGAAATGTATGAGCCAAAGTTTTTCTGAAACTGCAAGAATTCATATCAATTTTGAAATTTAAAAAATTCCCATTTTGACCTCTAAAGTCAAGCTTTATGAAACACAAGAACTGGACTGCAGTTTTTTAATGATTTCATGTATGCATTAACCTGTTGTAGGGTATTCTGAACCAAATATGCATGAAGTACGAGTTCAAGATTTACGACAAGATGTCAAGCGAATAGAATTTCACAAAATGTACCTTTCGTCTTTAGCCCAAGCAATCAGGTGATCATTTTGTATTACTATTTATTTACTCAGTGTGATAATATGTGGAACCCTATTAGATTACTCTACAAAAAAGAGCCCTAGAAAAGGGAGGTGTTGGCTTCCAACCTATATTCACGAGAAATAGTTCAAGTCTAGCCGACGTGAGACACTCACAAAGTGTCGAGTCACTAAAATTTTGTACTATGGCTCTGATACCATGAGAAAATATGTGGAACCCACCTTGAGGAGAGAAGGAAGGTTCCAACTGATATTGAGATAAAAAAAATGTCAAAGTCTAGCTGATGTGGGACTCTGACAGTTTTAGATTGTTTAGTCTGGTTGAATAATGAAAAAAATGGCAATTTGATAGGGATGGTGCGGATGTAAGGGGCTATTTTGTGTGGACATTGATGGATGATTTCGAATGGATTCATGGGTATGGTGTTAGATTCGGATTATACTACATTGATCGTCAAACGCTTGCTCGGATCCTCAAGTTGTCAGCAACATGGTATCAAGATTTCTTGAAAAACAACACTCGAGCACCAACAATCCAAATATCGAACATGGTACACAAACAAGCATTTTTATAATCATTTGGACGTACAATTTCGTGTTGTAAACTTGTAAACTTTTGTATAAAGTTGCGTATATATACGTATACAAATTTGATTGGTTTGTTGTACTGTTGTTTGTAATTTAATTATGGAACATGATAAGTCTTGTTGCTACACATGCACTTATAAGCCACGGGGCAAGTCTCGGCCTCTGTGGGTCCCAAAGAACAACCAAACCGCACCCTCACCAAGTGGCACGGCCAACACGAACCGCATGCACGCATGCAATCGGGCAATCTTGAACCCGCAATTTGTAGAGTATCCGCTCTATGGTTGGTAAAAACGACCCTTGTGCCTTCCACTTCAAGACCACGTGGATCAACGGTACCTGTTACATATATTATAAATATATAAATGGGACCCACAAAATAAAGATCGAAAAAGAAAATATTACCTATAATAAGAAGTAGAGTGGATGCCAACAACATAAAAGAGAATAAAAGGTTCATTTTGGGTTTTGATTGTGTGTGTATTTTGGTGAAAATGGGGATATAAAAGGAAGTTTGAAGTATAAAGGGAGTCACAAGAAGGGAAGTGGTTCCTTTTTTTTCACAAGATGGAAGTGTTTTCACTTCACATGGTTTTCTATGTTGTAGTTATGTTTGTGGAAAGCCCTTTAAGGCCCATATAGTATTAATGGGCCTTCTAGTATTAGCCCAATTCATTGGGAAAATTATAGCCCAAAAGGAATTCGATTACATATTGAACAATAGATTAGAGATGATGGTCAAATTGGGGTGAGGACCAATTGGGATCGGTTATGCGAGGCCAATTTTTTTATTTTTTTGTGACTATAAATAATTTTTAATGGATTAATTCTGAGTAAAGATAATAAACAAAAAAAAAATCAACCACAAAGATTGTGGCGAACTGGTTGAGGCATTACAGCATGTGGTGGAATATCTCATCTATTCAGGATTCGAATCGAGGCGTAAACAACAATTGTGACCACTGATTTATCAAGATTGATGTATTGCAGCCAAAATTCATATTTATGTTCATGGAATAACGGAATACTTCATTCGGTAAACGTTTATCAGGTGTTATTTACCTTTTAGGTAGGTGGATCGTTTACGTGACACTTATCGATAAGAGTCAGTATATTAAATTAATTTATTGGGTAAAATTTTAGTTTATTAAAACAACATCGTATTTAACAATTTATCCGGTAAGCTTTTACCGGGTAATAGTCGTTACTCTCACTTACTAGGTAAGAATTTCGGTCCTTGTCATCGTTGTTATCGGTTAAGAGTCGAGACTCTCGCTTAATTTAGCACATGTATCAAGCAGTTATGCTAATCAGTGCTTAATATATAATGAGGGATAAAATAGTCATTTCTGACATTCAGACCGTTTATTCAGCACAACAAACAACAATACATCTAAATCTAGGCAGACAGATTTATCCACACAGACATCTTTATACATACATGATTTAATGAAAAACCAACCAAATACATACATGATTTAATGAAAAACCAACCAAACAGGACCACCGATAATTTATTAAGGAATAGACCAGTCCAAACTTTTTTAAAAGTCAAAATTATAATTCAAAGCTACAAAAATAAAAAGTGTTATTTTCGACGAATAACATGCAGTTTACTCTTTATTTTAATAGATTAATTATTATCAAATTCTTTTTTATTTTTTCAAAAAATTAGAAACGGACCAACTCTGAGAATGATGGGAATTATGTGATTATGGCGGTTGCAGTTGCTTGCTGCCATAAAGTGGTTGCTTTCGTGCTTCCAACCAACGTCAACAATGGTGGTGGAGTGATTATGAAGTAATATCTCTCCTACTTTTTTGCGAGAATAATGGCAAGTAAACTGTAACCATCGTAATCGGTTTGGAGAAGACGCAAAATCGACATTCCATCAAAGTCCGATTTGATCCATGATCATGCTACTTCGAAGAACAGTAATGTGTGCTTTTTGAATCACACATGAAGTTTTTTTCTAATCAGTTAATCATCGTCATATTGTGGTGGATTTGATAGATCGAAGATGGATTCGAGAAGCCAGTTAGACTATGCTTTGTTTCAGTTAACTCCTACTAGAACCAGGTATTTTTAAAACCCTAATTCTAATTCCTCCATTGTTGATGCTTCTTGTACAATGCTCGTTGCTCGTTGCTCGTTACTAGTGTAGTTTCTTCTTATGCTCTGTTTTATTTTATTTCATTTTCTACATTTTGATTTATGATTTGATCCATTTGGAAGATGTGATCTGGTTATATGTGCCGGTGATTGCAAAGAAAAACTTGCATCTGGACTTCTGGAACCTTTTATTGCTCATCTTAAGTTTGCTAAAGATCAGATTTCGAAAGGAGGTTACTCCATTACTCTTTCTGCTTCTGCTTCTGCTTCTTGGTTCACCAAATCCACTTTTGAAAGGTATCTCGTTGTTATTGAAGTTATATTTGAAGTTATAATTTCCAAATCCACTTTACGAATGCTGGTTTTTGGATGTCATATCGGTCTTTTATTGTTTATTCTTTTGAATAGATTTGTGAAATTTGTAAATACACCGGAGGTTCTTGAAAGATTCATCGCGATTGAGAGAGAGATTGCCAACATTGATTGCTCAATAAACACCGGTTCACCATCAGACTCACAAAGTATGTAGTATTCTTTAATGGAAATTTACTAAAAGAGCCAATCTTATCAACGAAATTCACTAACGAAATTCACTTTTTAGCCACTTTTCAGAGCCTCGTCCCAAAATAGCCTGTCTTTACGCCATATATGTAAGGATTCTTTACGCAAAAATCTGAATTTTTTAGGCCAATTCTTTTTAATCTGAAAATCGAGTTTACGGCTAAAATGGAAATTCAATTGAAAAAAGTGGCTAAAAAGTGAAGTTGGTTGGGGAAATTGGCTATTTTGGTCCATTTCCCATTCTTTAAATATGTTAGTATACTATATACTCATAATGGAAGAAGGCTAAATATCGGGAATGTAAGAATTGAATCATTGAAAAAGTAGATTTGAAGATGCAATATGAATAAGACGTTGGTTTCACATCTGCATCTTCAAATAGATTTTGTCAGGTTTTTCAATGGATTCACATATAAACCTTCTATTAACCTTCCATTCTTACCTTCTCACGATACTTAACCTTCTTATTTGAACCGGCCCCTATAATACTCATTTGATTACATGATTAAAGTCTAGATTCTAAACTTACTAATTACACATCATAGATTCAAAATTTAAGTTTAAGTTCTTAACTCAGAAACGTTTTATTAGTGAATATGTTCATCAGCGTGCCCTATAGTTCTTATCCATTTTGAAGTTGAAGTTAATCAAATTGACCAATTGTCGAATGAAGGTAGGCTTTCCAGGTTCAAACTATTTATATTTTATACTGATAAATGTTTTTCCATCTTTCCGCATAGCTGTCTATGGGTTCGAAGAACACTCAAACAAGGTATATATCATCATTCTACAGCTTTCACCTTCGATTCAATCTTTGTTCAACATTTGTATGAAAGATTACTCATATATAACCACTTTCAATAGATTCAGCATGAAGGTAACACAAGTGATGCCATCCATGAAGAAGATTCCAAGTAAAGTATACTTTGTTTTTAGCTTAATTCAATGAACTCAATTATGACATATTACGTATACCCTCCTTTGTCTCAAAAGAATCTAACTTTTTTATTGTTAGCATTCAAACATTGTAGTTTTCAAATCTTGTTAATCTTCAACGTTTAAAGATAAACTTAGTTGGCTCTCAATAGTCAAGAGTGGACTTCTTTTGGATGAAGATAAAATATATATATATATATATAAAAGACAATCACAATCCTTTTGTTTGATCGTTTATTCTGGTTGTGATGGATAGGAATAGGATTCATCTTCAACATGTTTTGGAAACTAGAAAGACGATGCTTCAAAAAGAGCAAGCAATGGTCTACGCCCGGGCTATAGTTGCTGGATTTGAGACAGATAACCTAGAAGATCTCATATGTTTTGCAGATGCTTTTGGATCTCCTCGTTTAAGGTATGTTCATGCTTTCATTACACATTAAGGTCATGTTTGTTAGTAGCTTAATGAGCTTAATGGGATTGACGCCTTATTCAGTCAGCTATAAGTAACTGTTTGGTAGTGGCTTAATGATATAGAAAGTGGCTTATTCAGTAAGCTTCTAGGTAGGAGATTTATGCAGAAAGCCAAGTTTTTCCGAAACCTGCCCCTCCCAATTAAAAAGCACGCTCCTTCCACCTATAAGAAAACCCTCATCTATACAGACAAATTAATCCACACAGACAACTTTATCCATACAGGACTTAATGGAAAACCAATCAAACAGCCCCTAAGCCATGCTCAAGAATTCGTTAAGATATGTGTTTCTGAATAGCAGATATGACATTATTAACATACACTTTCGACAACAGATCGAGTCTTTTTTAAGGTCTTTCCATGCCACTATGCACTTTTGGACCGACTATCTGTGAGATCATACCAATTTCGTTAACTTTTACTGTTTTTGTTTTCTGATGTAACAACTAACAAGACCCTGTTTAGTTTGACTGTAAATGAGCTTCTGATGAATAATGCAAATTACAATAAACTCAAAAATCATCACACGTGTTTTCCGAGTTAATTTCATTATTTAACTTCATACTGAAAGTTTAAGAACTAAACTGTCATTACACCAGGGAAGCATGCTTAAATTTCATGGAATTATGCAACACAAAGAGTAACGATAGAGTCTGGATGGATGAGATAGCAGCAATGCAGGCATCATCTAATTCACAATACCCCTATTTGGAAACATCTGGTGGAATCATATTTCCTGGAGAAGATGATCCTAGTCAAGAACTCAGGATTAATGTCCAAAATGGTAATTTTGCTACCAAGAAACAGAATGGTGCTATTGATGGAAGTCATCTACCTCAGTATATACATTCTTATCAGAATGGCCCCATGTTTCAGCCTTATCCCTTTCCATATTATCAAGGGAATCTTCCATGGTCTCAAAACGTGGAAGCTTCTAGAAGAAGAGGAAAACGCTCAAAAACAAAAAAATCACTAGAGTTGAAACAAGATGGTAACTTTGACTCGAGTGATTCTAGTTCTGGAAGTGATTCAGGTAGTAACTATAAGAGGAGTTCATCTCGGAAAGTTGTAATCAGAAATATTAATTACATCACTTCTACAAAAGATGGAGAAGCTGAATGGGTATCTGATGATAATTTATCAAATGGTGATGATGTCACCCGGGATCTTAATAAAACAGTCGAAGATAAACCAGAAGACGAAAAGGTAACAACTCAACAATGGGATACCTTCCAGATCCTCTTAATGAAGGATTCAGATGATAAAGTGTCTGAACAAGTGAAAAAGACTCATACTAGTGATCCTTTTATTCTCGTAGAGAAGGATTTGTTTGATGAAAACAACGATCTTCCACCTGAAATTGCCACCAAATCTTCCACCATTAAAGGACATGAAGGAGATTGGTTTTTGGGAAGCAAACCAGATATTCAGGTGAAAAGTAGAGATATCTTTGAAGACCATTTCAAGTCTGTGGAAAGTACGAAAGATGTTCTTGTTGACGATCCTTTAGTTCACACTCGATCTTTAAATAAATTGTCTGAATCTCAATTGAGAACACAAGACATCTTAATGGGTTCAGACAGTAATCTGACCCAGAAAGCTCCATACCCTCCAAAGAAAAAGGTTGAAAATGAATATGTCAATGAGCCTAGCGACTTGTACATAGTGCTTGAAAGAGATACATCTGAACAGCAAGCTATGGCAGCTTGGACTCCAGAAATGGAGTTGGGAAATAGTAACGATAAGATCGTAAAACTAGATTCAGCTAAAGAAATTCTTGAAAGAAAAGATTCAACCACTGAATCAAAGTCGAAATCTTTAGTTAAATCTCTTGGAAAAAGCAAATCCGATATCATATCAAGAAACAAGAAATCTACAGGAACTAAAGCAACAATACTGAAGGGTAAATCAGAGAAGGTACTTAAAGTTGCAAACTTTTTTTCTATTACTAAATTCCATTAGATGGTAATCATTATTTTAATTTTGATGTTATTGATCACTTTTCACATAGGAAGAAGAGAAAAGAAAGAAAATGGAGGAATTGCTAATTCAACGTCAAAAAAGAATAGCTGAAAGAAGTGTCTTTACGGCTAAGACAGCTAAGAATGACAACCAGAAAGCCGAACTTGCATCTCGAGCCATGAAAAGATCAAATAAGCCAGTCATTCGGAGTTCCACCATCGATCGTCTGTCAGCTGCACGCGTGGTTAATCCTAAGGTGTTACCTACTGAATCAAAACATGGTAATAAACCCACAAAAGTTACCGTTAAGGAGAATGGTGAATCAAAAGTTGGTAAAAAACCATTGAAAGTAACCACCAAGGAGAATGGTGAATCAAAGCCCGGTAAAAAACCATTGAAAGTAACCAACAAGGAGAGTGGTGAATCAAAGCCCGGTAAAAAACCATTGAAAGTGACCAACAAGGAGAATGGTGAATCAAAACCAGGTAAAAAACCTATGAAATTGACCACCACCAAGGAGAATGCTGAATCAAAACCGGGTAAAAAACCTATGAAAGTTACCACCAAGGAGAATGGTAGATCAAAACCTGCTAAAATACCTGAAAAAGTGATCACCAAGGAGAATGGTGGATCAAAACCTGTTAAAAAACCTACAAAAGTGACCACCAAGAATGGCGTTTCAAGTACTTTGTTTTCCCAAAAGACAGTTGGAGCTGGAAAAAGGGAAGTGAAATTGAAACCACAAAAGTTTGAACATCTGGATAATAATATCGGTTTAAAGAATTCAAATGGATCGAAGAAAAAGATTGTTGTTCTCACTAATAATACCAAACAGTTGCCTAAAACATCTCCAATCAAGAAAATTGGTAACGGGATTTCTGGCATTGGGTTATCTTCACAATCAGATAACAAGAAAGGTGTGACTGAAAGTGAAACATTACACAATAAGACATCTTCGGTTCTCCAAGAAGATATATCTCTTTCTGGCGGTCTTAACGGATCAGCCAACAAAGCTAAAAACTCAGTTTCTTTCAATATCAGTGACGATATTGTTAAAGTGAACGATGAAACTCTTGTTGGCAAAGGAAGCCCAGAAAGAAGCAATTACAGGAAGAAATGGAGTAATATTGGAACCTCAAGTAAAGCTCTTAGTGGTTTCAGAAAGCTTTTATCTTTTGGAAAGAGGAGTTAAAAAACTCTTTTGGGGTTTCAGAAAGATTCTATCTTTTTATCTATTTGGATGTTATCTTTCCAAGGTGAAGAGCCATTTGTGAGCAAACAGGTAATCTTATAATAACACATCGTTTTTTATAGTCTGTAAATTTTGGTTATTGTGTGCATAACAGAATCTTGTAACGATTCCCTTTTTAAATATTTACTTGTAATATAGAACCCTGGGATTGCTTATAATTTCTATATCTAATAGTAACATTCTTTGACAAATTTGTCTTTATATAACATTTCATGTAGAAGCTCTTAAAAGCCCAGAAAGATGATAGGGGCAGATGAGTAACAGCAGACTGGAATCGGTCTGGATATCAATATATATATATATATATATATATATATAGCTTTGGCATGACATTTATGTTAAGAGTCCCACATCTGCCAGACTTGGCTGTTTGGTTGGTTTTCCATCAAGTCATGTATGGATAAAGTTGTCTGCGTGGATTAATCTGTCTGTATACATTGGGAAGGTTTTTGTTTTGGGCTTTCTGCCTAAAGCACCCCCCCCCCCTCCCCGCGCGAAGCTTACTGAATAAGTCACTCTCTATATCATTAAGTCACTACCAAACAGTCATGTATAGCTGGTCGAATAAGCAGCGAGTCCCATTAAGCTGCTAACAAACATGCACCATCATTTCTCCTCTATATATGTTGGAAACTCCCTTCTCTCCTAAAGGGCTCTTTTGGAGACGGCCAGATAAAAAAGGAGAACAAGGGAACCCCTAGAAGCTGTTGGATCCAAAAAAATAGATCAATAGATGATGACCCATCAAAGATGATCATCCTGGTGGATCAAAGGTTTTTCTTTTTTTAGGTAAGGTTTACAACAAATTTAATGTATATTTTTTTACAAATAAAAAAAAACTAAATTTACATATTGCTTATGTAATAATGCCTTCTAAACCACCGTTATTGCAGGTAGAGGGATACGAGTTTGGATCACCTATAGCTCGAGAAAGAAGTCACAACTTCACCATCGCAAATCTTGGTCGAAGGTGAGTTATATTGAAAAAAGTAAGTTTTATTTATAACGATAACATATATGAATAATTACCCGATAAATAAACACATAACATCTTCCATACCAAACATAATATAAGTACGTAAAACCCAGTGATTATATAATATATATTATATCATTTTGGATCAACTGCATCATTGTTCTTCCTAAACAACTTGTGTTCCAAATGTTGGTGAAAAGTTCGTGGCGGAAATAGTGGCGGCTCCTCCTCAGAAACCGTCTCCGGTAGCGGTTTTAGGATGATCTTGTCCTTGGGCGGTTCACAGAAAACCGCCCAAGATATCCTAACTTTCTCCTTATTCACAAGCCCTCTATGGAGGATGCTTTTATATTTTCCATTACTAAGGATCTCAATGGTGTCACCAATATGGAGGATGATGGATTCCGGCACGCATTTAGCCGTTACCCATTGTCCTCCATAGAAGAGTTGGAGCCCGGGGACCATGTTATGGAGTATGAACGTGAGTGCACTCACGTCTGTGTGAGCTTCAACACCGAGTGCTAGCTCGGGTTGAGGGCATTTTGGGTAATAGTTGATTTTTAGTTGAAGGAGTAACTCTTCCATTCCTCCGACCTCTTTCTCGAGCCTTCCTTCCTCGAGTCCTAACCCGAGAGATAGAACCGAGAGTATCTTGGTGGCGAGTGCTCGTAGGTGCTTAGCGTACTCGGTGGTGGCTGGGCTGTTAAGAATTAAGATTGTTTATTTCTCGTGTTAGAAACTCTAATTTGAACATAAACTAATGCATATAGCACACTACAACAAAGTCGGCTTTATAGAACGTCATGGTATTTAAGTTTAGTAAGACGGCAAAAATGTAAGTGTCCTGACTGACTGCTTTATGGGACTTAGGGTTTTGTTTGTTAGCAGCTTAATGAGCTTAATGGGACTCCCAGCTTATTTGGTCAGCTATACATGAATGTTTGGTAGTGACTTGATGATACATAAAGTGACATATTCAGTAAGCTTTTGGAGGTGAGCTTTATGTAAAAAAGCCAAGTTTTTTTTTCCAAACCTGGCCGTTCCAATTAAAAAACACGTTCATTTTATCTATGAAAACCCTCCAAAACAAGTGAGCTTTATGTACAAAGACATGTTTTTTTTCCGAACTTGGTCGTGCCAATTAAGAAACACGTTCATTCTATCTATCAAAAACCGTCCCAAACAAATACATTATCAGTCTATTAAGCCACATTAATCTACATAGATAGTTTTATCCATACAGGACTTAATGGAAAACCAACCAAACAGCCTCTTATATTTATATAAAGGTGTTGCAATAAGTTGTTAGAACCTTTTTCGGCACTTTAACAAGTTTTTATGACACTTTTGAAATAAAGTGTCCTATTAGTCTTTCCATATGAGAAGTACGTTATAAAACAAATGTTCCATACAAAAAAGACGTGTTCATAGAATGATTATTATCAAAAGTGTCTTAAAAAACTTGTTAGGATGTTCAAACACATCTAACATCTTATTATTGTTTGGAACTATACACTTTAAGTCTTATAAAGCAGTCTTTTAGGATATTTAAACATATTTGGCGTCCTATATAAAAACAGATTATATTATAGTAAAATAGATCATATCATATCATACTTACATGTAATCATCTGGCGTAGTCGGCCAGATGGCCAAATCGCGTTTCTCCTCGGGGAAGACAAGATGGAAAAAGTAATCTTCCCATTCGAGCTGTCCACAAGCATTGTTAGCCAATTTACTTCCGTACCCTTGAACCTTCCCAGAAGCAATATCGTTACAATACTTCTCCTTCTCATCCATTGGCTGATCGAAGAAACCCGCCCCCGCAGCCTTAACACGATCGATCAAGTCACCGGAGATTCCATGGTTGACGAGATGCATAACGCCCCACTCGGTGGCGGCTTTCGTGAGCTCATCACGACACCTTTCTTGGGTTTCCGGGTCGTGAGAATGGATGTGGTTTAAGTCGATGACGGGGAGTTGAGGGGCGTTTTGGTCATTTTGTTGTTCGTGGAAGATGTTGGTGATGGTTTTGAGTTCATGTTGTGGACGGATGTATTCTTTTGGGATTTGGTGAATCCCACTTTTTGCTAAGCTTTCAACTCTTGTTGTGTTGGCTGAAACCATCATTTTTGAAAGTTTTTGTTTTTTGTTGTTTTTTTGGTGGTTTTGTGGAGGGTGATTTTATAAGGAAATTGGAAAGAATGGAGGGTGGTGAAGAATGGTGGGTGGTTCTTATATGGTTGGTGGTTGAATAACGGTCAAAGTCAAAGGACTCAAAATGGCAGGTGAAAGATGGTTTGGTTTGGATAACAATTGTGATAATTAGGCACTATTTGGCAAAAATAAGCTGACTTATAAGCTAGCTTATTTTCTGAGTAATCGTTTGAATGCACATAAGCTAACTTATAAGTTAGCTTATGAGGAGATTTTTGACACTTTTTCCAATTATACCCCTAACTAATATTATTTATTTATTTTCAACATGCTCTTTTTGGTCATTTAACATGCTCATAAGCTAATTTTTGCCAAACATAACTTATTTATCAGCTACAAGCTAGCTTATAAGTCATCAGCTACCTTATAAGTCATAAGCTAGCTTATCAGCTAGTTTGCCAAACATAGCCTTAGAGAGTATCTTCAACATCTTCTCTAAAATAGAGAAGAGCTAATTTTTCTTCTTTAAACTCTTTCAACAAAATCTATATATCATTTTTTTAAATAGAGATTTTTGAAAAATTCTCTAAATATAGAGATTTATCTATATCTCTAAGAGCATCTTCAATAACTTCTTTAAATTTTCTTTAAAATAAAGAATGTAAAGTTAAAATCTCTAAAATTATTATTTTCTAACTCCAACAGCTTTTCTATTTTAGAGAATCTATTTAAAAATTATATTATTAAAATATTCAATAAATTTATTATTCTAAAAATCTATAAAATTCTAAGTGTTGTTATTGGTGGGAATCATTAAAATAATATTTCTCTCTCATTCTTATAGAGATATAGAGAAATCTCTATATTTAAAGATTTTTTCAAAAATCTCTATTTTAGATATTGATATAGAGATGTTGTTGGAGGAGTTTAGAAAAGAAAATTGGGTTTTTCTATATTTTAAAGAAGCTGTTGGAGATGCTCTAAAAAGATGGAGAGAAGTATTATTTTAAAAATTTTCCATCAAAAACAACTTTTATTTGTTGGAATAATAAATTTATTAAATATTTTAATATGTGCATTCCACAATCTAAATCACCATTAATTTAGGGGAATTAATTATTTTAACCATTTTAGAAAAGGAAATTACCAAAATGACCATTTTCTCTCCAATTTTACCAAAATGACTAAAATACAATCGAAACATCCACCGAAATACGGATTAGGGTAGAACCTCCGTCAAATTTGGCGGAGGTTATAATTTGTCAATTTGATAAAAGTGGAGACAAAATAGTTATTTTGATAATCTTGATTTCTAAAATGGTTAAAATAATTAACTTCCCATTAATTTATCCTTTCTATTTAGTTAAATGGAGAAATAGATAGTATTGTATTTTTATTTTTTCCTTACTACAATAATATACTTTTAAATTATTTATTATTATAGTATTATACTTAAAAAATATTTTCCTATTATATCAATGGGTAACCTTTTGATTTAAATTTAAATGACATGTCATAAGTTAATAGGGCGTTATGTTATGTCATTATCCATATAAAATTTCCGTGTATATCATATTAATGTCATACGTTTAAACAAAAAGTTAAAATCAATATTTAGTACTCCATACACCAAAAATACAAACAAAAAAAGTACATGTTATAGTATTAATATGGTACACGACTTGTAATATTATATGTCAATCAAATTTGTATATGGGCAATCTTAATGACAACTATTTGTGTTGAAATTTTTGTACTTTTATTGGTCTTAAAAATGTAAATAGTAGGGTTTTGATGTTGATGTATGTGAAAAAAAAAATCACTTTATATGAATGTCTATAGCAATATATAGAGATGACAAACCATCTCCAATGAACTTTCTATCTCTATTTTACTCTCTAAATCATCTCTAATGAATTCTCTATTTTACTCTTTATAATAGATAAATGAATAGTAACTCTCTAAATAAGAGAATTACTATTCACTACTCTCTATTTTTTTCTAAACTTTTGATGATTACAAAATGGCCTTCAATTATTTAGATTGTTGTTTTTTTATTTTATTTGTTGTCTAATACTAATTTTAACAAAATTAGAATTATAAATTTGACAAATAAACTTATATTCCTCTTAATAAATATAAAGTTATTGTGAAAAAAAAAATATAAGGGTATAATTTATAAAGTTAATAAATATAAGGGTATTATTGAAAATCTATGTAATCAGAATAGAAGAGAATATACTTGGAATATCCTTTTTTAAAGAGTAAAATAGAGAAATACATTGGAGAAGACATGTCACATCCTCTATTTTACTCTCTATAATAAAGAGTAAAATAAAGAAATATATTGAAAATGCACTTAGAGCATCTCCAACATCATTTCTAAAATAAAAAAATAGAAATTTTGAGCATTTTTTTGCTCCAACAGCATCTCTAAAACTTTCTGCAAAATGGAAAAAATATGAAAAAGATTACAAAAATCTTCAAATTTGTAAACATCTCCAAAAATGATTATCATAAGAGAGAAACTATTTTATTATTATGTTATATCAATAAGAAAATTTGAAATTAAATGTTTAGATAAAATAAAAAATATTTTATTAAAAATATTAATTATTTTGATAATATAATAAATTTTATAAGGGAATTAATTATTTTGACCAATATGGAAAATCAATTTACCAAAATGACCAAAAACTTGTTGAGTTTACCAAAATGACCAAGATTCCTTCGAAATACATACCGAAAACGAGTGGAAGTGAAATACCTCCGCCACAACACTGTTTTTGTCCGCCATACCTCCGCCACAGGACTGTTTTTCCTCCGCCATGTGGCGGAGGTATTTATACGTGTGGCGAAGATTTGTATGTGTGGCAGATAAGGTGTAAAAACCCTCCAAAACGACGTCGTTTTGGAGCCATCTGCCATGTGGCGGAGGAAAACAGTGCTGTGGAGGAGGTATTTTCACTTCCACTCGTTTTCGGTATGTATTTCGAAGGAATCTTGGTTATTTTGGTAAACTCAACAAGTTTTTGGTTTTTTTGGTAAATGAATTTTTCATATTGGTCAAAATCATTAATTTCTGATTTTATAATCTTCTTGAAGTTGAATGTGATATTTTTTAAAGATTTTTAGTTTTATTTTAAAGAAGAAAATTATAAAGATGATCTGATGGGTTATAATTGATAAAACTTTGATCATATTCATATCCAGCTAGCTATCTACTCTCTAGCCCAGGCCCATCTTAACAAAAAAAAAAGGTATTCAGCCCACCTCACCGGAGAACACCCAATTTCTCTCCGGCGCACCGTCGACCACCGCCGCCCTCCTCACAGACCACCGGAAATAAAGGTTCATCGATACTAAGGATTCATTCTGCTTGTTGTTGCTTCGCTTAATAAGAAAGAAAAGGTACATCTTCACCATTGATGACCATAATTTCCTTTGCTTTCAGTTTTCGAACAATCGTCTGCTAGGGTTATAAAAACACCTAGTTTAGGTGTTTGAATATTGTTATCAGGATTTCTAACTAGTATTGTTTTTCATAGTTTTAGGTTATATTTTGTTTGGTTAATGAGTGGAAAGTTAACTGTTAATATATATTTTTTATATATAGGTTAAAAATCATCAAAAATACTAAATTTACCTTTTGTTCCCCCCACTGAAATTTTCCAACGACCATCTCGTCAGCCGTTGACAAAAACACTAAAAAAGTCTCTTGAAATCAATAAGAAAAACCGAAATAATCTTTAGAAAATGACAAAAACACTGAGAAAATACCTCAAAATCGACAAAAACACTAAGAAAATCCCTTGAAATCAACTAAAAAACTTTAAAAATCCGGGTGACTAATGACACTCCAAGTGGACAAAAATCTTGGATCCGCCACTTTAAGGGTGTTGTTTTTATAACATATTACAAAAAAAATCATAATATAAATTAGCTAGATTTGAATGATGGTTAAAGGGACCATTATGTGTTCATTATTTTTAAGAAATCTTCTAAGTTCATCCTTGATTGAGTTCTGCTTCCATTGGAGAGTAAACTCTAGTGATATGTTAACATTAGCATTTAGGTTCAAAGCTGCAATTTTGCTCCATTTTCTTCTGCAATTTATTTCTGCCCTAAAAGGAAATATCTATTGTACACAGATCTTGAAGGAAATGTTGCCATTATAAGTGTAAGGTCCCACATTGGTTGGGTAGGAAAACAAAAGTTGCCTTAATAAGGGACTTGGATACCTCCCCTATCAAACGCATTTTAAAACCGTGAGTCCCCAAGTGTGTGGACAAAGCGGGCAATATCTGGTACGGTTGGTCTGGGATGTTACAGATGGTATCAGAGCCGGGAATCGGACTGGTGTGTCAGCGAGGACGCTGGGCTCTCCAAGGGGGTGGATTGTAAGATCTCACATTGGTTGGGGAGGAGCACAAAAGTTGCCTTATAAGGGACTTGGATACCTCCACTATCATAAGCGTTTTAAAACCTGTGAGTTCAAGTGTGTGGACAAAGCGGAGAATATCTGGTACGGTTGGTCTGGGATGTTACAATAAGTGTTAAGTGTTGGGTTTTTCTAGGACAACGGAACTAGCACTTTTTTAGCAAAGATGATTTAGAAGAAACTAATTGTTTCAAATAACAATATAAACATAAGTTAGTATATCTATTGTATACAGATCTTGAAGGCTATGGCAACCTCTGATGTTCATATGGAAGGTGAAGAACATGAATATGTAGTGCTCGATTTGGATTCAGTTTCCAGCCAAGTTCACATTCCACCAAATGCTCCTTACGTTCTCTCTGTACGTATATTTAGCTTCGAAAATATACATTTTCAGATTATTATTATTTTTTAAACGGGTTATTTAGCTAAATGACCTTCTGACACGTGCTTTCTAAATCCACGACCGTCTGACAGACTTCTAGAATTATTGTGTAGTATGGAAGTGGTGTTCTGTTTGTTAAGCAGTGATATTCTCAAATCTGTCAGAAGGTCAAAAACTGTTGTTAAATGTCTCATGAAACTTCAAATTTTGATGACCCATTTTGTTGAAAATGCAGGGCCTGGATACAATGAACCCAATTCTAATTATTGATGGCAAAATAAAGCTGGTAATGAAAATCTCAGTTTCATCCACTTTGAGCATCTCCGATGGGTAACACCAAATCCATAAAAATTGGGATATACTAGGCGCGCATTCGGTTTGAGGGTGGCCTAGTGGGAATGTTGGTTTCTTAGGGTGCGATTGGTACACATGACAAAGACAAATATCCCGTTTTTGGTGTGAAATTTTAGGGCTTTTTTGGTAGTGACTTAATGATATAGAAAGTGGCTTATTCAATAAGCTTCTAGATGGAGCTTTATGCAAAAAAAACAATTTTTTTTCCAAACCTGCTTGTTTCGTCTAACAAAAAACCCCTCGCGAACAAAAACCTTTCTGACATATTCAGACAGATTAATCTATATGGATAGATTAATCTACACAGAAAATTTTATCCGTTCAGGACTTAATGAAAAACCAACCAAAACAGACCGGGACATGACATGACCGAGTGGGACGAAAGTGTTTTTTTGTCACATCAAAATTAGGTGGAACTAAAAAACCTAGAGAGATGGGGACAAGATTGGTAAATTACCAAAATACCCTTGTCAATTTAAAACCTTAAAACCTTGCACACTTCTTTCACCGATCTACCTCACTGTCACATAAACGCATCCTTAGCATATTTATCTTCTTTCCCACTTTTTTTTTTTGCCACGGAAACAACCTCTCGGATTCTTCCTTATGTTTCGTGATCATGGAATTTGCAGATTGGTGAATACGATGAAACTATTGGGACATGTATAGTTTTGAGTGAACATGGTGAGTTTAAAAACATAAAAAGAGCTACAAATCTTATATACATATTTTTAGGTCGCGTATAAAATATATGCAATGAAACCGTACCTGATAACCGACGCTTGTTTTGCAGATGCTCCTCCAGTAATCCATGAAGAAACTGGACCATCGGAAACCAACCTTTTTGCGGGAAAATCCATAATTGATCCAAATCAGGTTCCAAAAAGGCAAATCAAACCTGTTTGTCAAGTTCAAAAGATTCTTAGGTTCAAGTTGTTATCGGAGGAGCTTCAAACCGACATTGTTCAAGACTTGACAATCGAACCGAGGACCATCAACCGCAACTAGTCCTGACAACGCAGAGTTTCAGCCGTTGGTCGTTTTGTTGTAGATAGTTTGGATTTTGTTATGGTATATAGACAAAAGTTCGTTGTTTTCTTAACGTTTATTTTATTATACGCAACTAATCATTTTTAATCGTGTATCGATTTCATTCATTTAATACCTCCACAATCAATCTCGAGCTCGGCCCGAGCCCCCAAAGAACCTGGTCCTTCTATCTACGCCCGACTCAATTGTGTTAAGTTCTATCATTTAATTAAGGTCATGTTTAACAAACTAGTTAAAAAGCTTGGCCGATAAACTATTCATTGTTGGGGTGGTGGGGGGGGGGGGGGGTTGGGTTGTTGTAGGAATTAGTTACTAAGCTAGTTGAGTAGTTGACATATATGAGAAAAAGATTAAAAAAAGACATGTTAAAGATTTTATTCAATTTTAACATTAGATTATATAACAATTAAAATAGAGTATTGACACATTTCATTAGATCAAAATAAGTAGTAAATAAAAACCGGTTTTCTGATTTTTAGATGCAATACATATTTCTTGCATTCCATATTATATTTGTACTATTTTTTTTTTTTGAAAGGCAGGCTAACAAACACATTTTTTCGGGGTATCTGGATCCCATTTAAGGGTGTCATCCAACTAATCATCGTCGATCTTGGTCCAGCCTAATTAAGGGTACCACAAAGTGGCAGACCCAAGATCTGAATATTTCCACATGCGCATTGCATGGTTCGAACCTGGGTAGCCAGGGATACCATCCGCTGATCTTTCCAAGATGTCCCTTTACCACTGGATTAGACATATTTTGATCATATTTGTATTATTATTTTTATTATGAATCTCATATATCATTACACAACCATCACATGTTAGTAAATGTAAAGACTAAAGAGTTCTATAAAAGTAATCAAGTATGAATTTTAAAATTCAGCGTATTAACATGTAATTATAAACAATCATTATATATAATATATATAAAAATTTGTTAACTTAGAAATATTATTTAATTTAATAATCAAATATTTTATAAAGTATTTTATTGATAATTTAAAAAAAATTAACAACTAAATAAGTTAAGAAAAGTATATATTAACTGATAGTAATATACTTCAAAAAAGGCTAATAATAATAAATCAATGCCAATAAATAACATGGTATATGTGAAAAACGTTACAAAAAGAAAAATACAAAATAAAATAATTTTAAATTTTAAATGTTGATAAAACAATTATTGAAAAAAAAAATACTCTTACTTTAACTTACATTATTGACACACTTACCGACAAAGAACCCAAATTATTGTAAAAATATAACAACAAAACACGACCCATTGAATTTTCTCAAAAAATAATAACAATCGTCAAAAACATGTAACCACATGGATTATAATTTACTTTAAATATACTCTCTTCGTCTTAAATAAAAAACTTATAATAATTTTAGTTATACATAATTAATAATTTTTATTAATTAAATAACATTTTTTATCTTTATTTTGAAAGTATGAAAATACATAATAATTGATACCCTGTTTTTTTATTTTTATAATAAAGATTTTATCCATAATTATTGTGTCCAAAGAGTCACGTGCCATCCCAATCCCCCCCCATCCTATTTATCAAACATGCATACCACCATTCATTTCATACCTGCAACCATCGCCATGGAATCCAAAGCTCCATGGTCGGAGATCCTCGGAAGCAACAACTGGGAAGGCCTTCTCGACCCTTTCGACATCACCCTCCGTAACCTCATCCTCCGCTGCGGCGACTTCTGTCAAGCCACCTACGATGCTTTCAATAACGACAAAAACTCCAAGTACGCCGGCAGCAGTCGCTACGGCAAACAATCGTTCTTCCAAAAAGTAATGCTCCAAAACGCTTCCAGTTACCAAATCGCTTGCTTCCTCTACGCCACCGCCAAAGTCACCGTACCGGAAGCCTTCTTCCTCCATTCCCTATCTCGTGAAGCTTGGGATCGAGAATCAAATTGGATCGGTTACATCGCAACTACCACCGACGAAGTTAGTAAATCATTAGGTCGACGTGAGATCTACGTCGTGTGGCGAGGAACTAGCCGGAATTACGAATGGATTAACGTTTTAGGAGCTAAAAGCGAGTCTGCTGAACCACTGTTACGCCAGAAAAAATGGAGAACGACGCCGACGAAAACTGATTCCGGCGATCTCAGTAGCAGTAGCAGTGATGAAGATGAAGATCTACCAAAAGTTATGAGAGGTTGGCTATCGGTTTACATCTCAGAAGATCCAAATTCATCTTTCACAAAAGTAAGCGCAAGAACACAGTTGATGCAAAACATCAAACACTTGGTGAGCAAGTATGAAAACGAAGAAATCAGCATCATAATCACCGGCCATAGCCTCGGTGCAAGTTTAGGGATCTTATCAGCGTTCGATCTAGCGGAAAACGGGATCACAAACGTTCCGATTTCAGCATTCGTGTTTGGATCGCCACAAGTAGGAAACAAAGCATTCAACGATCGTCTCAATCAATTCTCGAACGTCAAAATCCTTCACATTAAGAACAAAATCGACGTGATTCCGCTTTACCCTAGCGGATTATTAGGTTACGTGAATTCAGGCGTGTTGTTCGAGATCGATACACGGAAATCCGGCAGCTTGAAGGCGTCGAAGAACACCGGCGATTGGCACAATCTGCAGGGGATGTTGCATGTGCTGGCGGGATGGAATGGCGATGATGGTGAGTTTGAATTGAAGGTGGAGAGGAGCGTGGCGTTGGTGAATAAATCGAGTGAGTTTTTGAAAGATGAGTTGTTGATTCCAGGTTCATGGTGGATTGAGAAGAATAAAGGAATGATTATGGATGAAAATGGAGGTTGGGTTTTGGAACCACCTGCTCAAGAAGACGTTCCTGTTCCTGAGAATATTCCTCAATAAATCCAGCTTTATTTATAATTGTTGTATCATTTAATTTGAGAAATGTATGTATATTTGTGTGCATTTTTTATTACTAGACCCGGTTTTTAATATATTTGATGGATAAAACGGAATACAAAGCATTCTAATTAAGGGGCTGAACCCAACAAAACATTTTCTTTGATAAGCTTAATTCATTATAAAAACACTATGTGACAAGAGAATAGAACCTATGACCACATATACATGGGCCATATATACATAATCACTTAAGTTAAGCGCAATTCATTGATAATATTTCTAATATCTAGTATTTAAGTGATAAAACGCACGAGCCATGACTCCCCTAGGCCCCTATTGTGTTCCGTCTTTATCATAAAACCGTAAAAATTGAAAATTGAGTATTTAACAAAAATCGAAAACATTTTTTTCTACCATTCAAACAGGGAATATTTGTAAATTTGTGTCCATCCTACCACCAGACCGTACTAAAATCAAAAAATCGATCTTGGGTCCCAAACAATATTCTTGTAACCGGTCCTAGTCTCGACAAAAAATCCAAGGTCCGGGTAAAATACTTTGTAACCAGTCACGGACCGGGTCCAAATCAGTCCCACTTTTTTTAAAGAAAAAAAATCGATTTTTAACACGTGATTTTTTTTGATTTTTTAGAGAAGTACAAAAATGTTATTATAATACACTTTAAAATATGTTATTGGGCCAATAAAATAAACTTAATTTTACAATTTATTATAATTTGTTAAAAACGGAAATCAAATACGAAGTGAAATCACGAATTATAGTAAGAATTGTGAACGTTTTTTTGCGTCTGTGAGTTAGTATCTTTCTGCATACACCATATGAGTTATATATTTGGTGTAGAGGGTCACTGCGACAAAAAAATGAAAAAAAGGGTCATATGACCGTTCCAGTGGCTACAAAAACGTAACATTTTTTTTAAAAAAAAAGGGGCCGGTCTCGGGTCATGTCAGGTCTTGTTTTTGGATGAAAAGTGTTACCGGTCCTTAACCGACGAACTCAAACCGGTACCAGTCCGTCAGACCGGGCCAGTCCCAAATCAGTCACGAACCAATCCCGGTCCATTTGACCATCTCTACTTTCCGGTATATTTTGTTTGGTTTGGGTATTTTGTAATAAATATCGTCACAGCAACACTTTGTTTCAAGTTAGGGTCTTACTAGAAACAACTCTCGATCCATTTTACGTAGAGGAAATGTTTGTACACATTTATTCATTTTTTGATCTTTGCTATTAAGTTGTATGAAAATGTTTGTTTTATATACAAAAACTTGTCATTGTTACATTTGTATTCTTTTCTCTAGATGGCTTTTTTTAGTAATATGAGTTTTTATAGAGTAAATTACCGTTTTAGTCCCTGTGGTTTGTTGAAAATTTATGTTTTCGTCCTTATGGTTTTGAAATTACGTTTTTCATCCTTATTGTTTATAATTTATAACTTTTTTCGTCCTTGTGATTTAACATTTATTGCTTTTCTTGTCCCTATGGTTTACAATTCATTTCTATTTTAGTCCTTCATGCTTAAAAGTAGTATTTTGAACTCAGGGACCAAAATAGAAATGAATTGTAAACTATAGGGATAAAAGTTGCAATTTCAAAACCATAGGGACGAAATCCGCAATTTTTATCAAACCACAGGGATGAAAAACGTAATTTACTCTTTTTTATATTATAAAACGTAGTCTTATTTATCTATTGTAGATATAGCCAAATTCATGGACCCCAAGTGCATGATGGCAAACATAAAAGATATATTTCATTATCTTCAACACATATTTGAAATCCAATCATGTCGCCTTCACCGGATTTCATTTGGTTGATTTGCAGACATACCAACTTCACAATCAGTACAACTATTAAAGCATATTCCTTTTAAAGGTTGTAATCTTCTTCATAAATAAATACTCAAAATCGCTATTGTTATTTTAAAAATTCCGTTGGATACATCAATAAATTGTTTTTAATCGATTAAATGGTCCACGCATGCTTCATTCCGAGACTTTTTACACATCTTATACTAACTAGTAGTTCTTATAAATCACTGTCATTTCAGAAATTTCTCATGAATCACTCGTTTTATTATTTTTAGAGTTATAGTACAATAACTTTGGTTTTTACCATAAATTTTATTAAAATGTTAATTTATTAATTGATTTAAAACGATATAATTAAAAATTAATGGTGAAAAAGTATTTGAGGTTATCAACAACTAATTTTCTATAATCTTTTTAAAGTAGAAAACCAAAAATTAAAATCTATAAAAAAAAAATTACATTCGTCTTCAATATATTTTCTATTTTAGATATTTTAACATAAAATTATATTAATATAATATCCTCTAGTTTATCATCACAATACATTTTTTTTAAAAAAAAAAGACTTACTATAAAATCATAAAAATTTAAACTCATTGGTGGAATTAAATAAAATAATCATTTCTATCTCCACCATCAAGTTTTAGAAAATTCTCTAAACTTGAAAAAAAATCAGGTTTTCTTTATTATAGAAAACAAGATAACAAAAATGTTGAAGATGTTTGGGATGAAAAAATAATTTTTTTTCTATTTTAGAGAAACAGTTAGGGATGCTCAAAGACCCAAACAGTGATTCAGGTTCTTAATCTCATGAGTTGGCAATAAAGATGCTCTAAGATATCAAGAAGCTACTAACATAAAACAAGGTAATAGAACTAAGAAACATTAGACGAAATAATATCTTAAATGAGTTTTCAATTATTAGCATGATCTTGTATCTAACTCAATAACCTTCAAATAACTTTGCTATGGATTTAAAAACACTCTACCCATGTAAAAACTTGAAAATATGGTAAATCTATAAAAGTGACTTGCTAAATACACCATACCAAAATGATTGTTTTCATTGTACAAGTACCAATTATCAACACCAACTTAAGATACACACCATTAAATTCAAAATTTAGGGAAAACAAATACAAACACAATAATCACTTGAATTGTGGCACACTGGTTACAGCCTAGGAAAATAAACTGGAAATCTCATCTTCCCAGGGTTCAAATCCCAAATCCAGATGCTGCCAAAACCCTTGTAGCCATGGAGGTTCATCTCTGATGACTCCAGACCGTTCGTGGTCTGGGTAAATCGGTGCAGATAAGCTAATCCAGATACCCACAATTAAAAAGTACAAGCACATACAAACAACATGCATCACTTCACAAATAGTCATTCAGGAATGCATTTCGAAAACATGCATTACTGGTCGGGTAATTTATCCTTTAGGTACTTTAATATAGCTTTGGTTCCACGATCAAGGATTGGTCTACGAATGCTGCAAAAACAGTATAAGGGTTAGAACTGACATTACTTACAAGTCCCTTTAATGCATTCATTATTCTTATTAGTGTTGATCTATTTAACACAGTAAAAAACCAAACCAACCAAGTAAATATCACGCAAAGGTAAGGTCTCGAGGGTAGGATGTACAGTATCCGAATGTCAAGGGTTCAAACCTCATCAACGGTCAGGAGGGTTTGTAAGTTTATTTTCCATATATATATATACACACACACATACACACACTCTAGAGAGAGAGAGAGAGGTTAGAGAGAAAACCTCAAAAAAAACTGAAGAACACCCTAGGAGCCCTCCATCTGCACGATATCCACTTGTGCATACAAGCGATTGAAGTTGTTGTTTTTCTATGCACAAGTGCGTGCATGTTACAAATTACCAGTATGCATTTGTGCATACGGTCCAAATGAAGGTTCCCACGGTGTTCTTTCAGTTCTCTTTTTTTTTAGGTTTTCTCCTGAACCTGACCCTATATATATATATATATATATATAGGGGAGGGATCATACGAGAACACTACCAATTTAAAGGAACAAAGGAACTCATTGTGGACCACATATGATGTGGGTCCCACATAATATTAAATAATATTAAATCAAATTAAATCATAAATGATTTAATATGATGTGGGACCCACATCACATGTGATCCACAATTGTTCCTTTGTTCCTTTAAAAATGCAAAGTTCTCATTTGAACCTTCCTCTCTCTCTCTCTCTCTATATATATATATATATAATTATGTACTTAAAAAAAACAACCCCAATATTTGTTGTTGATGTGTTGTGCCAACCGGATTGGTGCAAACGTAACGAGAGAACAAATAAAAGGGACAGAGGATACCTTCTCAAAGGGTTTCCATCTAGCTGCAATACTTGAAGAGTTGGTTCTAGTAGACCCTGCAAAAAACAACTTCAAATATCAGGATTCAATCTACTGAAAAAGCCAACTATCAAGTTTTTTTATTTCTTTTTCACTTCAGGTTTAACAAAAAGGAGTCCAACTTTTTTGGAGACAATATCATATTGCATTGCAATAACTGCAAGTGCTGTTTCTCAGAACTTCGGCAGCTTAATAAGCTTAATAGGACTTGCAGCTTATTCTGTCAGCTATATGTAACTGATTGGTAGTGGCTTAATGATATAGAAGGTAGCTTATTCAAAAAGCTTCTAGGAGGAAGCTCTATGAGGAAGCCAAGTTTTTTTCAAACCCATCCCTCCCAATTAAAAACACGCTCTTCCAATCTATACAGACAGATTAATCCACCCAGACAACTTTATCTATACAGCACTTAATGGAAAACCAACCAAACATAGTTGAAAACATTCATGGAAGATAAGAATGCCACTTTTGAGAGTAATTGGCCACTCATTAATACAAACGAACAATTTTTTTTGGACTGATATTGTCTGAATGACCATTGGGAACCACAAAAAAAGTAGTGTACAAACCAGTTCAGCAGGAAGTGCACTGATGTTATTGTCTGAAAGACGAAGCTCCTGAAGAGATGTAGCGTCTTTAAAACCCTGCAGGAAATGTTTGTTTATTATTTATTAGTGCAAAAGTTCAGAGGTGATATGAAGTTCATTGTGATGCACTTGCACACAGTGATTATTGGTTTGTAGGATTAGATAGGATTTGGAATTCAATTCCATTCCAATCCCATGTTTCGTTTGAAGGATTGCTTGGATATGAAATCCCACAAACTTGTTGGTATTTCGCGGGATTTCGTAGGATCTGTCTGTAATAATGTTTTAAAATATGTTTAAAACATTTGTTTTGTAGTAATGAATTAATAAAAAGGTTTTTTAATTATTTTTATAATTATTTATAATTTGTTTCTATAAATTGTTTATGAAAAATGGAATTCAATTCAAATCCCTCCAATTCCAAATACTTCCACGAAATCCAAATCCCTCAAAAACATTCCATCAAACCAAACACCCCCTAAGGTCCCGTTTAGTTAAAAAAATGTTTTACATATTTATTATTTTAAAACATTATTACAAATAAATCCAATGAAATCCCACAAAATACCAACCGGGCCAATGGGATTTCTAAATCCCATGTTTGTGGGATTTCTAAATCCCATGTTTGTGGGATTTCATTGAAATTCAGGGATTTCAATTCCGGACCCAAATGCAGGATTGGAACGGAATCCAATTCTAAATCCCACCAAATCCCGCAAAACAAATGGTCCTAAGTGGATATATGGATATATGTATGCATGTACGTATCACATAAAGTCATATTTCTGGCATTATACATTTATATGCAACAATAACCAGGAAGAAAGTTACCTCCGGAATCAATTGAATGGAATTTTGACTCATATCAAGGACCCTTAATTTAGGCAAACTTAATATATCTCCCTTGATCTCTGAAATCTGCATCCTCCTGTTCAAACCAAATTACAAGTTAATAACGCACAAAGTCATTTTCACCGAGAAGAAGCAAATTATTTCTCAAACTTACCGTAGATATAGTTCCTGAACCTGCAATAAAAAAGAAAATGCAGGATATTGAGGTAAACAACCTGCATTGCCACTTAGATCCAGAATTTGGAGCTTGGAAGCAGCTTTAAACCCGTCCGATGGAATCTATGAATGAAACAGAATAAGTGCATATCAAAAACTAAAAAGAAAGAAAAATCACTTGCAAAAAATGTAAAAAGGATGATTTATATATTCCCCTTCTTAGTTTTGCCTACCATCTCTTCTTCTTTTTTCTTAGTAACATCTTCTCTTTAAGTATATAATATTTATATACGGCAGATGAACTCACACACCCTCCTCAATTTTGGCGAGGTTTGAACCCCTGACCTCCTAAGAGGTTGGGTTTTACCCGTAACCCCATTACTGCTAGGCCAACGGCCCTTTGGTTTCTTAGAGCATCTCCAACAGATACTCCAAAATAGAGAATGAAACTTCAAAATCTCTAAAACAAAACTACATTCAATTGCAACAGATTCTCCATTTGAGATTACAACAGTGATTATATTATGAAAATATTTCATTCATCTAATAAAATATTATTTCTCTGTATAAATATTTATTTTCAAAGTTTCCTATTGGTGGAAATATATTAAGAAATACTTCTCTCTCGTTGTAATCATTTTTGGGGTGTTCTCCAAAATTGGAGATTTTTACACTCTCTCTCCTACTTTCTACATTTCGAGAAAGGTTTTGGAGAATCTATTGGAGCAAAAAACATGCCCAAAATCCCCAAAATCTCCATTTTCTACATTTTGGAGAATCTCTTGGAGATGCTCTTAGTTATATCTTGTTATCATAGTTTTATGTTTTGCCAACATACAGTCCCCTTCACCCATAAGCCAAGATATTATTTAAGATCACATTTTGTTTTCTGGATAGCCTTCAATGAAGCCAATATCTAGAACTAAATGGCATTTACCTGTCTAAGTGGATTACCGTCAAGCTTCAAACACACAAGATTGCAAAGTGACTCCAAGATTGCACTTGGCCATTCTTTGATCTTGTTCCTTGATAAAATCAAAGTCTGCCAGAATAATGATCGTCAAATTAGTACCACAACACCTTGAAGTGGGTAATGCATTTAACATCCAGGTTTCTATTACAATGTCTAAGAACAAATAATGCAGACTTTATCTCGGTTAAGATCCTTAAGGGTGCGTTTGGTACATTAGACAGGACATAACAGAACAGAACAAGGATCACTGTTCCACGTTTTGCATGACTTTTATGTGGAACAGATAGGAATAGAGTGGAACAAAGTGGAATAGGCGTGTTCCATCCCCCACCCCCATGGAACAAGCTGGAACAGACTTATGTTTTATATGGTTTCTATGTTTTGATTAATTTATGTAATTTATTAAATATTAATAATAATAAAAAAATAATATAGAAAAGGTATAAAATAAAATTTGGAAACTACATAAACTTTTTATTTTGGTGTCATTTTAATCGTCTTGACGAAAACTTTCTAAGGATATATTTTGTTATAAAAATATTTATTTTATTATAATTTAATAATTACATAAATTAATCAAAATATATTAAACAGATGATTAAGGGTAAATTGGTCATTTTATATGTTCCGCCCTGTCTAGTTCTGTCTTACCAAATCTTGAACAATTGTTTTGTCTAGTCTTGTTCAATCCTATCCGTCTGGATACCAAACGCATACGCACCCTAAAAGGTCAAACCAACCGACCTGCAAGTTTAAACCATTCCCTTGGTTTGCTTCTAAATAAGTGAAAGAGAATGTTATATGCCTATATCCAAAAGAAAGCCAATAATAACATCAAAAGGATGAAATTGTTAACGGTAACCAGTCCTTTGGATTTCGAGTATTTGCTATCATGGCACCTCTACATTCAAATGGACAAAGAAGTAAAAGAGAGAAAAGCAACTAACCTCAAGGGAAGCACATGAAGAAAGTTCAACAGGTAGAACTTCAATTGAGTTCTTAGAGAGATCAACTTTTGTGATACCACTTGTCTCCCATACTTGCGGTGGAACAACATTCAAGCCATTTCCTCCTAAAGAAAGTTCCTGAGAAGTATAGGAGAGTAACATTATATAAAAGTAGAAGGAGGATTACAAAAACAAACACGGCTTCATTTGCCTCAAAATGCATTAATAACAAAAAAAAATCACCAAACTAGCCAATTTTGACCCAAAAAAAATCAAGAAATAACCTTCTTTAACAATCACCAAACTAACCAAGAATTTTGCAAAATCACCTTTTTTTATTAATTTTTAGTCATCTGGTGGCCCATAATTTCATTCTCAGCTGAAAAGGACCTTTTTGTGGGGGTTTGCAGAGTCATTCTGGGATTGCCGGCTATTTCTTGATAATGTTTACATAAAGAGCTTTTGATGAATTTTTTTTGCAAAAATGGCTAGTTTGGTGGTTTTTCCCTAATAATAATTCAATCAATGAGCAAAAGAAAGATGTCATGAAAATAAGCAAGCAAAGTTACTAATAACAATAGAGCTATTGACTTTTTGAAGCATCATACTCAGCTTTTTGTTGCAAACAAACCATCATTCTTGTGAAGGCAAAAGGACCACTACACTTTATAAGAACAAACAGTTTGGAGAAAAACTGCAAGTACAATGGTTTCTGTTTACATTTACATTATCACATTTTGTCCAAAAAATTTCATGCTTGCAGACTAAAGTGATCTTTTTGGCATTTTCAGCAGAATGATGCTTACTTTGCAACAAATCAAGCACTCAATAGAAATGACATTCTAGGTGTGATGCCTCAAACACAAGATATAGGAAATATTGTAGTAGGGGGGAATTTCAAGGATAACCCCTCAAAAAGATGAAAAACTGAGGAAGACCCTAATAACCGTTCATTTGTACGGGTATGCACATGTGCATACAAGCAATTGAAGATGTTTCCTAGTTTCACATGTGCATACCGGAAAAATTACTTACAAACTATGCACATGTGCATACCGTACAGATGAATGGTTCCTAGGGCGTTCCTCAGTTTTTCATTTTATTGCGGTTTTCCCCTGAACCTGACCCTACTGTAGTATATCAGGTTCCTTAACAATCTACTTGGACGAAAGAAGTATGAAGATAGAACCTTTGAACCAAGAGACAACCGAGAGGCCATAGCAATAACTTCTTTTTTGTTCTCAGACGTTCCAGCCTCTGCATCATAAACTTATTTCAATTGACTCAAACATGTACAGGAGAAAATACAAACAAAAAAAAACTGCTCCAAAAGTAGGAAGTTGAACAACGATTTAGTCAATAAATGTAAAAACATTAAACAGAAAACCGAAAGATGTTTGCATAACATAGATCAACATTATTATAGACAAATGGCCTCTCATTGTTGAATATACAAACTGCTCAGAATTGGGTACCTTCTTCGGCTGGAAGTCTACTTCGAAGAAATCTCAACAATGCAGGAGTAGGTCCAGACACCAAGGAACTAAGTAAAAAAGGATGAAAGTTGCTGAACAACCACCTTGAGGAGCATAATTCGAAATCAGATCAAATAAACTAGAGAGGCTGTTCAAAAACCTTCTAAGAGTTCGTATAGGATTGCCAGTGAGCACAAGCTTCCTCAAAGTTGTCATCAGGCCTAGGAAATAAGATTTTACAAGCACATATAAGATCGCAAAAAAAAAATTCAAAGCAATCAATATCATAACAAGCACAAAATCCAGTAGTAGAAGAAATTAGAACGAAGACTAAGGATCGTGTGAGAATAGGAGTTAAGGTGAAAAGTGTAAAAAGGATTTGGATCCTTGATCACTTTTAATCCCAAAACAACCCATGAATTATGCTTTAGATGGGAATTGATCCAGTGTAACTCGTTAGTGTTGATCTAGTGTTCTCTTCAATTAGGATTGATCAAAGGGTGAAGATCTTTTCTTACCATTCTCACCGGAACCCAACCCTTGGAACAAAATCTCAAGGCATAATAAGTATGTGTATAAATGGAAGACCACAAAAGATGTGGATGAAGAAAATGCTGCTAAAACAGTAACTATTCATGAGACATTTCAGCAAGCATCAAGTATGAACAACTATCCTAGCTCATATTTGGAAAGTATTTAAACCTTTGAAGCAGGCTGCATTCTGCTTCAATTTTGTGCACAGGTGACTAAAAATATAGGCACATTTCTTTGAATTTTACTGATAAAAAGCACACTGATTTTTAATAAGAGAGTCGTTTCACATATTATGTTTCTGACCATCAACATTTGCTTCAGAAAAGGTATTACAATATAGGTCCCATGTGCTACTGAATACAACTTTTGCGATTAAATGCTAACCTTACCGATCTCAGGGGGCAGCCCAGACAGTGAATTGTTAGACAAATCTAAACCTGAAAGCCTCAATTTGCATGCCTCCACTGGAAACTCCGTTAACTATACAAATAATAAACCAAAAACTACTGAGAATCCAAAGTAATATTAGAAAATTGAAGAAAAGTGATGAGGAGTGGAATGATTATAAAATAAATCAGTTTGAAGCTTCTACCTGATTTGAATGAAGATCAAATGTCCCTAAATTCGTAAGTTCTCCTATCACTGTTGGTAGTGATGTCAAAGAGTTATTCCTACATATTAAAGAAGGTAAAATGCAAGGATAAACATCAGGAAAAAAAATACAGCAATAATTAAAATTACTACTAGCGATTTTTGTTTTCCTGTACTGGAAGAATAAAAAAGCACCCCATATAGAACTCTGCCAACGAGGAGCAGCCCCTTATTGATGACGGAATAGATGAAATTTCTGCATCAGAAATTGACACATAGAATATATCACCAAATAAAGAGATGCAAGATCGAAGTAAATGAGACTTATCTTTAATTCTAGATTGGGGCTGCTATGTTTGGCAAAAATAAGCTAGCTTATTTTCAGTGTACACGTTTGGCAAACCATAAGCTAGCTTATTGAAACACTACTTGGAGTAGCGTTTTGGGAGCTTATTGTCATTTTTTCCAATTATAACCCTCATTAATATTAATTATTACTATTTTTCAATATTCCCTTTTTGGTCATTTTAGATTCTTATACGCTAGTTTTGCCAAACATGATTTTTTTCATCAGCTAGCTTATCAGCTACCAGCTAGTTTGCCAAACATAGCCTGGGTCTCCACACATATTGCATAAACGAGAATGAACTTAGTACTCACTGTTCTGATGCAAGTCAAGGCGAATGAGACGTGAAAGGTTTCCAATACTCTCAGGGATACCACTAAGTGTGTTTTTGGCTGCATCATCCATGACAGAAATACAACTTATTGAAATTAGTATCTCAAATGAGCTTACAAACTGAAGCCAATAGAAAGCATGTGACTTGCCTGCATTCAGTTCCATGAGCAAAATCCATGATGCAACCGATTTCTCAGATAGCACGGTTAGCTTGTTTCCCTAATACAACAAGTGTTTTTATGCGCACAACCAACCATTGCGTAGGCAAAAAAAAGGAAAAAATGACAAGGGGATTATAAAGAACTGATTTCAGCAGTTTGTGATACCTCCACATCCAACTTAGACAACTTTGAACAATTGCCTAAATCTTCGGGCAAGCTGGTGAGGCAATTGTTTGAGGCCTACGAGGAAGCACTAACAAATCAACAGTAGAAAGAAAAAGCATTTCAAACCATCTGTGTGCCAATAACAAGTTGAAAGAAATGAAGTGCAGCCTTTTTTTTGCAATGAAACCAAAATTATCACATGAAAAAGGCTATACAAGTAAATAAATAACCCCACTAATGCATCCTACATTAACTATATATATATATCCTCATTCAGGTCTATACCCCATAATACATCATGGAAACATGGAGATCTTAACCATCTTTCTTAAATGAAGACAAATAAAGTAGGAACCAAAGTTTCACCAAAATAAATTATTCGATCACATTTTTCGTAGAAGTCCATCCATCAATGTAGATTTAGGCTCCATTGTACATTATGGAAACTTGGGAACGTTTGGTTCGCAGGACTCAAGCGGAATCTGACGGAATTGGAACAACAAATTCAATTGACTCGATTCCATTTGCTTGTTTGGTTTACAATTTCTTTTTCTCTTTTTTTTTTTTGTTTTGGGGGGGGGATTCAATTCCACTGGAATTAGCAAATTCCTTAGGGTAACAGATCATGATCACTTTTCTAATGAAATTCAATCCCATTCGTGATGTAAAGGATAATTCTACCCTTTACATTCCAATTCCAAAGATACGTTATGCAAACCAATCAGAAAGTTCAAAGGAATTAATTGAATTATGTTTCATTCTCAGCCAACCAAACATGTGGTTAAACCAAGTTCAATTTCATCCCACATCTCACAAATTCCGACGTTTTTGACATAACTGATAATCCATTCTTTCCAAACATATTCTGCATACCAAAGGTAAACCAAGTGACACAATGGACTTTGACACTTAAATTTGAGAAAAATACATTTGCAATATAACTAGGACGACATGCTTGGTACTCGTGCAATTGGCTGATACACTTATCCTCAAGATGTTACAAATAAGATAGAACAGGGCTGCAGCACACGATCTCAATAGGCTAGTAAGAATTTTTTGCTAAAAGGGTTGACAAATTTGTGCCGACATGACAGATGATAAAATAGTACATCTAAATCATACAGTACAAGTCTCAAAATATAAAGCATTACACAGCCGTACCTTGAGGTCTGATAGATCCAGACAGTTTCCGAGGGAGCCAGGAAGATTCTTAAGTTGGTTGCTGGAACAATCAAACCTGTAACACCATGTCTTGATGAAAACTTTCAACTAGATTTCACAGACACTTCCGATTTTATAGGTCTTCTATGAGTTGTTGCAAATTTGCAATGAAATAAAAGAATTACTAGTATTCATACGAGTCTGCACAGATTAATCGCTCATTTCTCTAATAACTCCCTATAAGTTATGCAATCAAAAGGAAATGGAAACCTACTTGATTAGAGAAGTCGCAGATCCAACTTCTTCAGGTATCTCACGAAGCAAATTGGAAGACACGTCTAACGCCTTTAGTGATTTGAGCCTATCAATGAATTAAAAAGATACATTATAACCAATAAAGAGAAAAACAGTTTAGATCAAAAGGTTTTATAGTGTCCTACTCTCCTATAGCAGCTGGAAGGTGGGAAAGCTTGTTGTGGCTGATATTCAGCACGGACAACATAGGTAGGTTTCTTATGTCTTCCTTCAGCAACTCAATGTCATTATGAGCCAATATCAGCTTTTGTAACTCCACTGCCTGCAGTAGTGAAAGAAATAAGTCTGCAGAATAAATAGGTAAAACCTCAGGTCTCCGAATATCAAGAAGTGGGTTGTATAAGAAAGAAGGTATGCTAACAAATACCTCCCACCAGTTTTCACCTTCACCAACTGCATCCAAACTTTTGTATACCTGATCTGGCACTTCCCTGATACAGATTATAGACATCAAAAGAACAACCAAACAACACCATCATAGTGGGTATCAGAATAACAAATAAAATTAAATGGCTAGAGCATATGGGAACAACTGTTCAACCTCATGGACACTGTTATATCTTATATTGACTAAAACCTAAACACATGCCTAGAAAATCCCTCTTGGGTTCTCCCACCTTATTCTTTTTATCATCTTCGTTTAGGATGAATAATTAACATAAATCTCGGGCATGGTGGTCTGGTCTGCAGATGTTCTGGCCAATTAACAATTTTGCAAACACCTAATATTATTAGAGTGGATAGTCTGGCTGTAATATAGTTCTTCGTTTAAATTCATACATAGCATCCTCCGAATCAGATGACTAAGCCTGTCAAGCACCCCATCTGGGCCTCCTGATAGTAGCCTCTTACTTTGTGGCTAAATAAATTGAACATTAAATACTACTAGCTGTTAATGAAATCTCCCCTTGGAGATAACCACGTTTCAATGGAACATGTTCTAATATAGGCAGAAAATAACTCTTCAGGGCCTAAATAAATAACCGTCATATACATATATTATACCAACGCGCCAATTACACAACTTCACATGAGTAACAAAAACGCATGGCCATGCAACCTAACCTATCAAGAGTACGATTTACGAAGTGCATTTTTCAAACTGATGTCATCTCCAGAATTCAGTTGCAGTTAGGAGTAAAACGAAATTGTAAAGTAACCCACAGTGTCAAATAATTTCATAGATCTTGATGAGCACGATTGAAATCAAAATAAAATTGTCTTTTTTGAGCTCAAACCTTCAACAGAATACCCAATCAGATCAAAAAATGCAACAATACGATAAGAAATTGAAATTTGGTAGATTGATTACTTGAGAGATCGATTAGATAGATTGAGAGAACCAGAAGCTCTGGCAGCTTTGAGTAACCGATCCATTTGATCTATCTCTAGATCGCACCTCGCTACTGACAACAACAGAGTAACACGATCAGATGATCATGAACATCGATCGAAAATGCATTGATTCTTACTTGATTTCATTCCTTGGTATCTCACCGAATCTTATACAACCGGAATAAAAGAGTACCAGTTGATCTTGATTTCGCGCCTACCGGTTTTTCTTACATATATATATGTGGCAGCCTGTATAACGATTTAGGGCTCCGATTATGCCATCTCTAGGCAATCTGTTTTGTCGATGAAAAATTTATCATTTTTGTTTTTTAAATTCCAATAAAATTAACATTATCAGTTATTTTATCGGTAACCTTTTAGTCCATTAAAATAACATCTAAAACAACAATTTATTTAGGGGTCGTTTACCAAACGTTTACCCGAAAGAACGCTACTTGCCCATATTATCTTATCGGGCTTAATATACAAGATACTAAAAATCTTACCCTAGAGAACTAATGATAAAGAAAAACAACGACCAAGTAAGCCTTACCCAGCAGTGATTGCGACGGATCTTGCCACGGTAAGTGCTTACCGGGTAAATTGTTGCATACAATGCCGTTTTTGTGGACTAAACACTTACCCGGTAAGTAAGGGTTAGTGTTGAATTTTTCCGGTAAGCACTTACCTGGGTAAGATTTGGTAAACGGCCTCTTAGTACACATTAATTAAGTAAAACCTTTTGTCCATTTAAATTCTTGATGTTTGTCGTATTAATCCGGTAAGATAAAGTGGTCTAGTAAATGTTTATTAATAAATAAATTACATTAGTTGTTTTAAAATGAAATATTCAATAAAAACCAAGGTGATGAACCTTGTGAGATTTAATAAGAATATATATCGGGATTTTTTGATAGCCAATGAATTAATGAATTACTTTTCATACACCGTTGATGTGTCAAAAGGCGGAAAAGTTTAGTGCATAATAAGAATACTAGTTATAAGAAAAACAGAGTTGGATAGATATGAAGAACTTGAAAAAAAAATAGAAGAAAAAAAAAACCCGATCATGATAAAGTAGAGCAAATATGCACGTTACATAGCATTAAACATTATTATAGACATTAAAAGGGGGGAAATATAAAATGATGTTTACTTATAGTTTAATGAAGTTAATGATATAGACGATTTATTCACTGTCCATTGAGACAAAACGATATAAAGCCAGGACTCATCACTTATCCCGTTAAAACGCCTCAAACAAAGTAATAACATAATCTCTGTTTGGTTTTCCCAAACGGTCAAACCCACTGTTCTCTGGTAAAACTGACATACAACTTACGACTTACCATTTTCCAACCCTTGCATTACCAATTTTCACCCTTACCACATTGGTCCCTCAGTCATCAGGTATAGCACATAACGAATCAAAAGATAACCCAATATTTTATAATAACGATGAGATCCAATTTCACACAAATCAAATGATAAGTTAGGAAGTTAATGTTTTTGGTAATTTGACTTAAAATTTTAATTAAAGGACATTTCAGGTAATTTGAAAATATTATATCTCTTTTCATCTCTTCCACTCTCCCCTCTTATGTGAACATTCCATTGTATTATTAGTTGTATACACGTTATGAACACATTCATTATGATCATTCTCTATGTATATACCCATTGATAACCATTGTACACACGTCATGATACCCGCATTAATCACCAGATCTATATACAGGTTTCAGGAGGACACATTGTGATCAATGTAACTCTTATGTAATCATGTTTGATCAACGTATAACTTTGAAGATACAAGATAACACACTCTGATCATTATAACTCCTCCATAAACCCACTCAATCAACATATAAGTTTCAAGATTTGGGATAACACACTGTGATCACTGCAGCTCCACGTAAACTCACTCGATCAACACATGAGTTTCAAGATATGTGATAACACACCATGGTAACACACTCGATCAATTATGATAACCATGGTCATAAAATGATTCAGCTGTTGTCACCGATTAACAAGTGGATATGGATAAAGACTTGAGGTTGAGAAGACGACAAATGGGATATAGAAAGAAAATAAAAAAGGATGATGTTTAGAGATTTATTATTATGTAATTAGAAAACCGAGAAAATGCATTCGTATGAATCTAAATTACGCTTTTTTGTTTATTTAAGAAATTTTTGTAACTATTTCAAACGAGTGTTTTACATTGAATCTCACGTTTATCATAAAATCACGGAGTTCTTACTTAATTTGACCCCTATATTTTATGTTTATTAAAGTTCCATTATAAAAACACATTTTCTAAGCTAAGCAATAAGTCATGGGCCGAGCTATTAAGCCACAACCGAACAAACCTGTATGAACTATGACCTACCGAATAAGTTATCACGTGACTTTTTAATTTCAATGCTTTGTTCTCATAGTTTAGACTGAAAATGACATTGAATAATACTCAAGGGACTATATTTGTAAATCCCTCATAAAGAGAAGCACCCCTCAAAACCCTATAAACCATTTGTTGTTGTGCCGTCGTCGGTCTCGACCTCCCATTTTGCAGATTTGGATTTATAGGAATCCTCTGCACGCCCTAAATCTATATCGACTGCGATTCAACTTGAGCTCACCGGAGTGGTAGTGGCAGTGGGATTTGGTCTCAGTTTGTTCCTCAATTTCGATCTCAACATCATCAAAATCAAGTAAGTTTTCTCTACCTCTGAAGCTTTGATTTCAGTTCTAGGGTTTTGCATATTGCTTCTGAACGAGCATTTGAGTTTCATCCCTACATTGAGTGTGCCTTTGATTCTACTCGACAACCGATTTAGCAGCAGTTATCGAGAATTTTGATTGATTCGAGTTTTTATCAATAGGTAAAAGATGGTGAAGAAGAAAGAGAGGTCGGTGAACGTGTCCGGAAAGCCAAAGCATTCTCTTGATGTCAACAGAGATGCGGGTCACAAGAACAAAAGTGGCGGCACCGCCCGTACCTCCGCTACCGTTCGCCGTCTTAAGATGTACAAAACGAGGCCGAAGCGTGATGCTAAAGGAACAATCCTCAAACACGAGTTGCAATCTAAGGAGTTGCCATCTACTCGTATTCAACCTGATCGCCGATGGTTCGGTACGTAATATTTTTGCTTTCTGCTCATAGTATAAGGTATTCAAGACACATGAGTTATCGAGAAGCAAATTTGAGCTACGTTATTTCAACTTGAAAGTTGATATTACACCTAACAATGCTAGAAGGCGTTTTACTTTACACCTAAGAGCTTGTTAGCAGCTTAACGAGCATAATGGGACTCTTATCTGATCAACTATACATGACTGCTTGGTAGTGTCTTAATCATATATAAAGTGGCTTATTCAGTAAGATTATAGGGGAAGCTTTATATCGAAAGCAAAAAAAATTCCGAAGCCTGTCCATCCCATTTAAAAAACACTCATTGCATCTATGAAAAAAACCTTCCTTAACAGAACCTTCTCAATCTGTACAGACAAATTAATCCACACATACAGCTTCATTCACACAAGATTTAATGGCAAACCAACCAAACAGCCTCTAACATGCTTCCACTCAAAATTGCAGGTAACACTAGAGTTGTAAATCAGAAAGAGCTTGAATTCTTCCGTGAAGAGCTACAAAGTCGACTCTCAAGTAACTATAATGTTATTCTGAAGGAGAGAAAACTGCCCATGTCGCTATTGAATGATCACCAGAAGGTAAAATCATCAGCCAACTGAAACAAAATGGAATAATTGAAGTTATATTTGCAATTTTGGATGTGATCTGTATATACCCTTTTAATGTTGGTGCTTCTTTCATGTAATTTTGAAGCAAGCAAGAGTTCACCTTCTTGATACAGAGCCATTTGCTGATGCATTTGGACCAAAGGGAAAGAGGAAACGTCCGAAACTGATGGTATCTGATTATGAATCACTGGTCAAAAAGGCTGATGGTTCCCAAGGTAAACGACCTTACATAGCTTTGATGGAGTACTATTTTATTTGCTCTGCTGTCTATTTTGGACTGTGTGGTAAGAAAATGCAGGGACGGTGCAAATGCGGCTTCATTTATTGTGGAAGAAACTATCTTTTGTTTATCATATTCCACATAGGTTTTCTATTTTAATTTTAAATTCTCTATTGAGTTGCTAACTGATCTAATTTATACGAATACTTGTGCCAAATTGTAGATGCATTTGAAGAGAAACATTGTGATGATGCACCGGCAGATGCACACGAGGATGGATTTAGGGATCTAGTTCGCCATACAATGTTTGAAAAGGGTCAAAGTAAACGTATATGGGGTGAGCTTTACAAAGTCATAGACTCTTCGGATGTTGTTATCCAGGTTAGTGTTGTGCTAGTAGATTGCTTATTTGGATGGAATGTTTATGTAATCCTTTTTTTATGTCATACATATGTTAGCATATGCCTTTCATGTTCACCTTTTTATCTATTTATAATTTTTGGTTTTTATTGCTTTTGGGGCAATGAATTGATCAAATACAATAGAGGGATGTATTTAAAGCAAGGACAAATAATTGTTGAGGTTCTGCTTTGTTACATTTAAAAAGCCATTATTTTGTGTGGTTTAAGAAGTACTTCAAATGATTGAATGATGATAAGTTTGGAGACATGTTTCTTATGTTACTGATTACAGGTACTAGATGCTAGGGATCCCCAAGGCACACGATGCTATCATCTGGAGAAGCATTTGAAAGAGCATTGCAAACACAAGCACATGATTCTATTGTTAAACAAGGTAATCATAAACTATCTTTGGAAATTTTGAGGCTTTCTCTCTCTCTCACTTTTTCCCGGTTCTTCTGAATTTATTGATTATTTACTTTCCTGCCTACATTTGTGCAGTGTGATTTGACCCCTCCATGGGTAACCAAAGGGTGGCTGAGGGTATTATCTAGGGAATATCCTACCTTAGCATTTCATGCAAGTATTAACAAGTCTTATGGAAAGGTATGCATCAAGGACACTACGTCATTAATATCGTTTACTCATTTAATGTAAGGCATGGGATCGTGTGAGAAGTAGAGTTAAGGTGAGAAGCGTAAGAAGAGATCTGAGCCATTGATCACTTTTAATCTCATATCCACCCATGAATTGCGCCTTAGAAGGGAGTTGATCCGGTGCATCTCGGTGCACCTCATCTTGATGCATCTCATCCTAATGTGCATCCAAGGGCGGAGATCCCTTCTTATCCTTCTCACCATAACTATCCTTCTCACCGGAATCCAACCCTTTATGTAAATGCATTATTTGTGCAATTTTAATCTCACGATGGTGGTAATTTGTTATCTTTGTAGAATTCTCTTCTGTCGGTGTTGAGACAATTTTCACGCTTAAAAAGTGACAAGCAAGCAATATCAGTTGGATTCGTAGGGTACCCCAATGTTGGCAAGTCATCAGTAATTAACACACTCCGCACGAAAAACGTAAGTTTATTATTTTATTTCTAGTACATAGAGTTCACCATCTTTTGTTTTGAAGTCTTTCTCATACATTGTATATTTTTGGGTAAGATTTGATGTATTTGTTATTAAGGTTCATATAAATTACCGTGACATGAATCTCATGAGATCTATGGGTATAAATACAACTGAGCATCTTTTGAACATAAAAATATTTTCAAGGGTGTATTTTGCTTGCTCATTTTGGAATATGATACCAAATTTTAACACTTATAATCAAGTTAAAATCTCTGTATGTAATATGGTATTTTCCATTAAATTTTAAACCCCTTTCTCCATTGTTGCATTGGGTTTGTATGTGTCCAGAAGTGAATATAGTCTTATCATTCTGTTGTAAAGTGTAGGAAATGGAATTTAACATCAGTCTTTTAGTCTTTATTATCTCTACAGTTTGGATTACGATGGCTGGAAAGATTTAAGTATGGCATGATAATCTTTAAGTACTCTGTGAGGTGTACATGGAGCGGGAGAGAAAATCTTGGGCCTGTTACAATTAAACAATTTGGCTGACATTTTTTTTTTGTTTTTTCTTCACAAAGGTTTGCAAGGTTGCTCCAATTCCTGGAGAGACTAAAGTTTGGCAGTACATCACACTTACAAAGAAGATATTCTTGATTGACTGCCCTGGTGTTGTTTATGGCAGTAGGGATACAGAAACTGATATCGTTTTAAAGGGTGTGGTATGTGAAACTTACAAAGGAACTTCCTTTTTAGATTTTTGTTCCTAGACCTCTTCTACCAATCAACTATAAATCTATTTAAAATTTTCCCCAGGTGCGAGTCACAAATTTGCACGATGCTACAGAGCACATTGGTGAAGTGTTAAAACGTGTTAAGAGAGAGCACCTTGAAAGAGCGTACAAGATAAAAGAGTGGTATGCCTTCTTTCCTTAAACACTTGTTCAGTAAAGAAACATTAGTATAGTTACAAATAGGGAATTTTCTATTTCTTACTTGAATGCAATTGGTCCCATCTGTGAACACTGCTATGACAACCTTCAACTTCAAGATCTAGAGATGGAGTTTGATCTTGTTCCCATCTCATGCATCATATCCGCTTTATTCATCTAAAGAACACTCTTTTCTTTTTATCTTTTCATATTTGTGAAGTTATTTATGTTCTATAATCTTAATTTTCAACACTAAGGGGCTGTTTGGTTGGTTTTCTATTAAGTCCTACATGTATAAAGTTGTCTATGGATTAGTCTGTCTGTATAGATTGAGAAGATTTTTATTTGGAGGGTCTTTTTATAGATGGAAGAAGCATGTTTTTTATTGGGAGAGGAAGGTTTGAAAAAACTTGGCTTTTTGCATAACCCCCCCCCTAGAAGCTTACTCAATAAGTCACTTTCTATATCACTAGCCACTACCAAATGGTCCTGCATAGCTGGCTGAATAAGTTGCAAGTTTCATTAAGCTCATTAAGCTACTAAACAAACAGACCCTAACCCATCTATGTAAAATTTGTGCACTTTGGAAGGGTAAATAATAGCATATAGGGTCTTACCCTTCTTTCATGACCTTTCTTCTTTCACCATGTTATTCCATTTGGTTGATCAACAGTATTCAGCTGCAATTGCAAATCATAACTAACTATATTTGCTTGGCTATAACAGGGAAGATGATAATGACTTTCTGGTTCAGCTATGCAAATTATCGGGCAAACTTTTGAGGGTAATTATTTATTTCGAGTTCCGTTAGTTCAGTCTTTTCAGGGTACTATTATCAATTAGTTAAGACAAATAATATAAACATCATGCAAATTACAGAAAGTTATTCATGCAAAAGTTGGGTAAGTAAGCAGATTTAAGATGAAAAACAATTACAATGCTGGCTGATGTTTATCTTGTTAGTGCATCTCAAAGAAGAAATACACTTGCAAATCTTTTTTTTAAATCTAGTAATAGTTAAGAAGACATGAAAATTTTGAATGTCAAATAAATTAAACACGAAACTGCCCCCCTTTCGGTTCTTGGAAGATGGTAACCATAAGGCAGCTTATTTTTTGAGTTTATTGGAAAAGCCCCGTCTGGTTTGTGATAGATCTAGCTTATTGAATCACTACTCCAAGTAGCGGTCAATAAGCTTTTAGTTTTTTTTTTCTTAAAAGTGTTTTCCAATTTTACCTCTTTACTTTTTCAAATAATTCTTTTAACAAATGTCACATGGCATATCAACTAGTTTTTACCAAATATGACTAGTCTATTAGCTAACAACACACTTACTTATTAACCAGCTTTTCAGCCAGCTTAGTTTGCCAAACATAGCTAAAACTGGATAATTAAATGAGCAAAAGTATGCTAAATTTGATATTTATCCGATAATCTTTACTAAAAAACTTGTGTTTTTCAGGGAGGCGAACCTGATCTGATGACCGCTGCAAAGATGGTTCTACACGATTGGCAGAGGGGTAAAATACCCTTTTTCGTCCCACCACCAAAGCAAGAAGGCACGATAACCGAACCCAAAGATGGTAATGTCGTAGAGAAAGATGTGGCAGTTGATGAAAACAAAGAATTGGCAGCTAAAAGAACGATTGAAGCTATCGTTTCATCACAGCAGCTAAAAGACGTTCCTGTCCAAGAGGATCTTTTCACTGAAAACGAGTTAAAGGGAGATGATGCAAATGAACAAGAATCATAGATATTTCACCTTTTGGTGGTTTTGAGAAAAGGGTCGATCTTTATTTTAGCGTTTTTTGACGTTTGATTTTATTAGTGGTTTTGAGCTCTATCGGAGAAAAGGGTCAAATCTTTATTTAGCGTTTTTATCGTTGATTTTGATAGAGATGATGAGAAAGTTTTACTTGGTTTGTATCCTGAATACATTCTCATATAAGTTCTTCAAGCCATGCATACATTTAATGGTCGTTTTATGCGTTTAAAATAAGTTATATTGTGTCGAATGTATCTTTTAAAATAAGTTATTTTTTGGTATAAGATGTCATTTTATAGACATCATGGTTTAATGATCTTATAAATCTAAAATTTGTTAGGTTTATAACAACTTTTACATTAAGGTTTTCTTTGAGATAATAAATAATTTATGTTCATCTAAGTATAATATTTGATGTATTTATTAACATATATTTGTTTTAGAATGTGTTTGTTTAAAGTATATTTTCTGTTTCAAAAACATGTAAAAAAGTTCACATTCTAAATCGTGTATATGTAAAACAAAATTTTTATTAAACAAATATATGTTAATTATTATATTACAGGGATAGATTTTTTTAAAGTGAAATACAAGAAGATAAAAGGAACTGTAACATTTATAGTCGGCTATGTCTCAACTTCTTTTAGGTTAAAAAGAATGTATATGATCAAATTTTAGAAGTACGATGATTTATTCATCCAAAAAATTGTTTAAGAAGTTAATCATTCAGTTCATTAAAAAAACAATTTAGAGACTTCATTATTAAAAATAAAAAATTATCTCAGGTTCGAATCCAGATGCAAACAACTTGTAGCCACTGAGAAATTATCTCAGGGCTGCATGCTTTAGCAGTTATAAAATTACCAGAGATTAGTCTAGACAAATGCCTATGATACCCTTTCCTAGAAAGAAATTTTATTGAGTTTTTCTGAACTTTTTCATGTAATTACGTTGAATTATCAAGAATGTAGCAAGGTTGATGCTGGAATTCCTTACATATAGAAGGTCATTCATTATTTGGTATAAGTTACAGTTAAGTTATGCAAGATCCTGTATCTCAACTTCTATCATCTGCTTCTTGGATCTAAGAATGAAGTTTTGAATCACCATCACCACCCAAAGAACCACTCGGTGATTGTGATTCGATATCAGACACCACTTGTTCATTCAGAGTTTCTATCTCATCTTCTATGGTCCTAGGACTCGGAGTTACGACTCCACCCGGAGACGTGCACCCAAAACTACACGATGGATCGTTACTCGACCTTCCTGGAATTTGGAAAATCGGTCTAGGACCCGTCATTGGCGGAGGATAGGCCGGTTCAGGCTGCGGAGGATAGGCTGGTTCTGGCTGCGGAGGATAGGCCGGTTCAGGGTGAGGAGGATAGGCCGGTTCAGACCATGGAGGATAGGTGGGTTCGGGCCATGGAGGATAGTTCGGTTCAGGTTGTGGAGAACAGGCTGGGTGACACCCTGGCACAACCGGGCTAGCGTGGGGTGGGTAGGCTGGTTGAGGAGGATAGTTCGGTTCAGGTTGCGGAGAACAGGCTGGTTGACACCCTGGCACAACCGGGCTAGCCTGGGGTGGGTAGGCTGGTTGAGGAGGATAGTTCGGTTCAGGTTGCGGAGAATAGGCTGGTTGACACCCTGGCCCAACTGGGCTAGCCTGGGGTGGGTAGGCTGGTTGAGGAGGATAGTTCGGTTCAGGTTGTGGAGAATAGGCTGGTTGACACCCCGGACTAACCGGGCTAGCCTGGGGTGGGTAGGCTGGTTGACACCCAGGACTAATCGGGCTAGCCTGGGGTGGGTAGGCTGGTTGACACCCAGGACTAACCGGGCTAGCCTGGGGTGGATAGGCTGGTTCAGGTTGAGGTTGAGGATAGGATGGTTGAGGTTGAGGATAAGATGGTTGAGGATAGGATGGTTGAGGTTGAGGTTGAGGATAGGATGGTTGAGGTTGAGGTTGAGGATAGGATGGTTGAGGTTGAGGATAAGCCGGTTGAGGTGAAGGATAAGTTTGACCACACCCGATCTTGGGCCCATAAGGACGGACGCACGCCACTTGTTTATCTCCGAAGCTCGTAGGTTCATCTTTAGGTGGTGTAAAAACCTCAAAATCTGGCGACTTATTCGCGCTTGCAATTGGTATCAATTCTTCACCGAGTCGTCTTTCTACCTCGTTTTCCGTTAGCATGATGTCATCGGAGATGAGTTTACGAGCTGCCCCCGAGCCCAAAACCGAGCCATAACTTAGGGTTAGTAACAAGAACACGAATCCTATGGAGACACCGTTCGGTGAAGCCATATTTAGTTTTTTTTGCTATGCATTTGGATTTCGCTATGTGTGAATCGTGAACTTTTATATACGGAAAGTAGATTGTTAAAGAGATACGTGAATGACCCTAAAACATGTGACATGCACTCGTGCCCGTTTTCGGTAGTTACATTTAATCACTCGTCATGAATTTTGAATGTTTATTTGAAACCAAACTTCATGTTTATTGCATTGCTAACACTTGAATTTATCATCATCCATTTTGCATCCATTTGATGTTATACAAGAGTATCATTTGTTGGTTTTGGAGCTAAGAACCCGAAATCAAACTATTATATAAACCATTTGGATTACAGGTATTAAATTTGTATCAAACCAAACCAAACCGAGTAATATATTATCAAGCAAATTAGCAGAGGTAACGAAAGAGACTTTGGTCTAGCAGTATCGTATCCCTTGCTCTCCTAAGAGATCAGGGGTTCCATCCTCACCACAGGTGAGGAGGGTATGTGAGTTTATTTGTTGCATTTACCGTATATAAATATTATATACTTAAAAAAAATGAAAATTAGCAGACGTAACATATTAGTGGCACGGTAATGATACAATTTATTTGGCAATAACTTTATCTAATCTAATGTCTTATCACTCTATCAGCTTTGCTTAATTTGCTTTCTGAGTTGGAACAAATTATCCGCATGCTAAACACTTTATGTTTAAAACTTTGAATTGATTATTGATGTAGTGAACATCAATCATGTTAAAAAATTATCAGTTTTTCTTAACATCAAACGTATTGGGGCGAAGCAGTAGAATGCTGCACCCTAGATGGCGAAAGTCCAGTAGCCGAAAGCATCACTACCTTACGCTCTGATCTAAGTAGCATGGGGCACGTGGAATAACTTTTTCTGCTTTTTTCTTCCCTTGAATCAATCCGCCTACCCGACTTCTGGCGGCATGCTTAACACATGCAAGTCGGACGGGAAGTGGTGTTTTCAGTGAGGGTCGGGTGAGTAACTCGTTGGAACCCTAAAATGCCTAAACTAAAATCGCCAACGCTATTTGTTACAAATGCTTTTTTGTGGGTTATCACAAAATTCTGATAAATGATGATTGAGAAGAGATTCTACACTTTTGAACCAAACACTTGGTTTCCATTTCGGTTGTAGGTATAACCAACCCACTATTAAAGATTTTTTTCGCTTATATATATTTAACTTTATGGGTTTGTGATCTATTGTACTAGAAAATAGAAATGTACAAGGCCCGAGCACTTCAAAGCCCGGACCTTTTCAGGCCAACCCGGGTGGGATTGGAAGTGGGCTCAATCAGGCTTCTTCATATTAGGCTTTTTTGGGCCGGGACTTGACCAAAAGAAAGTTGGCCTGATCGGACTCAAAAGCCTAGCCTTGATTCGGGTCGGGCTTTTCAAGGTGGGCGAAAGCCAAGTTTCAGGCTTTTTGTGTATCTCTGTATTGTAGATTTGTATCATTTCCATCTTTTACCAATCAGAACTAGAACTGTAAACGAACCGAACGTTCACCGAACCGTTCGACAGGAAGTTCGTTTATGTTCGTTTATTTAATAAATAAAAGAACATGAGCACATTTTTTTGTCCATTTAGTTAAATGAACGAACATGAACAATGGTCTCGTTCGTAAACATTCGTTTACATTCGTTCGTTTATATTCATTTATGTTCGTTTACATTTATTTATACATTATGACATTAATATGTAAAATCAGTAATTAAATTAAATTTTTAGAATTTCTTTTTTATGGCTCCTAAGTTACCCGGTTTTTTATTTTGTTATGTTACTTTTTAGGAACAAAAATAATAAGTAATGGTGGTTTTATTCTATATTTGTGTTTGTTCGTTTATGTTCATTTTCGTTCGTTTACCGTTCGTGATCGTTCGGTTAAGTTAAACGAACGAACACAAACACAAAAAAAATTGTTCGTTTACTGTTCGTGTTCGTTCAGTTAAGTTAAATGAACGAACACGAACAAGCCTCCGTTCGTGTTCGTTTACAGCCCTAATCAGAACGACCAATAGGCAAATATGTTCATAAATAGACTTCAAAAGTGGTTAATATTGGTAACTGATTTTATCTCCCAACTATAGTTAATACGACACATGACATGGTTTAAGAGAGTAAAAACATTGTACAACACCAAAACCCCTAATTGGATATATGTGAAATTAGTCGAAATGCACATAAATGAACCCAAACACCCACAGTTACCAATAATAATAATAAAGCCATATTCTACATTTAGGGGTTGTTTGTTTACCTCTGGATGGTACCTCTGAATTGCGCAGAGGACAAAACGTGTTTGGGAAAAAAAATGGTGGTCTATATGGTAACAAAAAGCTCTGGCTGGTAGCTAACCTAATCCCTTGAGAAATCATTCAGAGTTACATATCTTCCCAAAAAAACCTCTTTTCTTTTGTTTAGCGCCTCCATACCTGTGCGATTCTCTCATCTCCTCCCACGAACTTCTCTTCCACGACACCTCCGACCACTGCGTGAGACACCTCCGACCACCGCGTGAGACACCTCCGGCCACTGTGTGCGATGCTTCAGGTACCGATTTCCACTATTCTTTTCGATTTCTTGCCTGATTTATCGAGTTTTTTCTCGATTTCTTGCTTGGTTTATCGAGTTTTCTACTAGATTTCTTTCATGGTTTATGAGTTTTCTACTCGATTTCTTTCATGGTTTATGAGTTTTCTCTCGATTTCTTTCTTGGTTTATGAGTTTTCTGTTTGGGGGTACTTGATTGCAAAAGGGGAGAGTATGATAGACAAAGAGGAGATTTTCAGTGAATCTGAAGAGGATGATGATGAAACATAGATGGATTTGAAAGTAGATTCAATGAAGAAAATATGGTTTATATCCATGTTTCAAAGGTAAATTTGTTCCACTTTTGATATTTGACCGTATGAGTCAAATATCCGAGTTTTGGGTCGAACATTTCCACTATTGATTGGGATTTTTTAAGGGGATGCCATTATTCAAATTGAGGGTAAAATGGTAATCTGACATTATTCAGACTGTCCATTCAGAGCAACTACCAAACAACCAATTTTCATTCTGCACTATATCATGCAGAGCCTCTATACCATCCGGCAACTACCAAACAGCCCCTTAAGCATAGAAACTCGAATTTGCCTCCGATTCACGAATTTAAAAGAAAATTATAAGGTCATTCAACCGTTTGCCCTAGATTTTCATAGGGAGATTCGAGTTTCCATGCTTAATAGCGTTTTGACATATTTGAGAATGTCACTTCCATATACAACGCCAGATAAAGATGCAGAAGGTTATGTTGTTAATAAAATTCTCTGATATAAAGGTTATTGAGCAAAATAGTCTGGATAGTATATCGCCACTATGTTTTCAAGTAACTAATTACCCGTAAAAAAAACAACCAGCCGTAAAAACCGAAGGCAATTCTCATGTGTGCTAACAAGCGAAAAAAGATATGATGCTACAAAGCAACGGGTTAAATGGACCGAGCTTCTTCAATTGACTGGTTTCCGACAAAACTATTCACATAGGAAGATCAGGATCCAACCTTCTTTGAATAGCAGTTGCCGCCTGTAAATTTTAAAAAAACACCAATCAGCTATATGCCTATACATGCTTGTTTGGTAGTGGCTTAATGATATAGAAAGTGGCTTATTCAGTAAGCTTATAAGGCAGAACATTATGCAGAAAGCCAAGTTTTTTCCATCCTTGTCCCTCCTAATTAAAGAACACGTTCCTTCCACTTATGAAGAAACCCTCGCAAACAAACACCTTCCCAATCTATAGAGAGAGATTAATTCACACAAACAGATTCATACATGACTTAATAAAAAGCCAACCAAACATCCCCTTATGAGCTAAGTTATCCGTCTGCATAAATTTTGTCTGTATAGGGATGAGAGACAGATGGGTTTGAGGGAGGCAAAGAGAGAGGGTTTGATTATATTTAGGGCACCTATGGTATTAATTTGTTTGAAGTGGCTTAACAGGGACAAGTGAAGGGTCCTGGCTTATTCCATATAGGCGATTTTGGCTTAATGATTAAGCCGTAAAAAAACAATCTCGTATGGCTGAGTGAATAAGCCTCCCCGACACAGTATATATGAAGAATTCTAAACTGGGAATGTTTTTTATACTCACCTCGACATTGCCAATTTTGAATAAGTAATTCATCTCTTCTCTCAGTTGAGCTTGTTCTTTCATTGCTTGTGCCTAAGAATCGAAAGCACCCAGACGATAAATAAGTCGCACAACTTCATATGAATAAAAGCAAAAGTAGAATAAAAGTGACGTAAAGAAACATATGTACCATTCCGCTTTGCATAGAGCGCTTCAGTGCTTCTACTTCTGCTTCTTTCTGTTTCTCACGCTCTTGCTGCAATTCTAGTCTGAAAACAGAACAGAAACGTGTCAAGAAGATACCGGTTTTTTAATGTGACAAAGAATTCTCAAGCACACTATTAATGACTGTTTGATAGTGGCTTATAATATAGAAAATGGCTTATTCAGTAAGCTTATAAAGGGGGGAGCTTTATGCAGAAAGCCAAGTTTTTCCCAAACCTGCCCCTCCCAATTAAAAACAAGCTCTTTCCATCTATGAAAAAAGCCTCCCAAACAAAAATCTTCCCGATCTATACAGACAGCTTAATCCACACAGGACTTAATGGAAAACCAACCAAACGTTAAGGGTCCACATTTCTAATTTAGTTTGTCCCAAAATAGGTAAGTGTCTCCTTTCCAATTGTACCCTTAATTATGAGATGGAGACATTAATTACCCACTCTATTAACAAGGGTAAAATTGTCATTTAGTTAATTGTAAAGCGTATAGTTACACATTTCTAAAACCGTGTGCCTTTTCCATTGTGGACATCTATTTATGGACGGAGGGAGTACTATCTAAGCAATAAAACTAAGGTCACTAAGTTCCACCATAACGAGTAAAGCACAGAATCACAAAAACAGTGTCAAACATACCGCCGCTGCTCTTCATCGTCAAACACCACACGTTCTGTTTTTGCAGCTTTTATGGAGCCTTTTTTCATGGCCTTCTCGATTTTCCTTCGGTGATAAGCATCAAGGCTATAATATCTGCAGACATTAGATATTATTATATAAACTTTATAACCTTCAACATAATTGATCTCGGATAGGCCACGATGAATAAGGGAACATTTTTCAGAGCTAGAAACATCAAATTAAAGATGACAAAAATAAATCATACAAACGGCCATCCAGGGAAAGATAAGCCCAAGTACTCAGACTTGAAGTGGGTTCAAAAACGTCAATTTTATGGGGGTTTTACTATCGATTGTCATATGTTGTTATGACATTAGATAAAATAAATAAATTAACCCTTAAAATTCTGAAAAACGGACTTCAAAGCATGAAGGTAGCATATCCGGAATGACAACCAAAGTTGTGAATCTTTTACTTACTTTTTAGAAGGAAATGTAGCTGTGTTATGGTCTTCCATGAACCTGTACAGATACTGAGGTCAGAAAGTCTGATGCATTTAGTGGCCTTGATAAAAATGATTAGAAAAGGTAAAGAATTTTTTTGGATTTTTCCATGAAATACGCCCAGCGAATTTAAGTTTAAAAGGTGGGTAATACCAAGAATAAGTGTAAAACATACTGTTTAAACATCTGTTTCTCTTCCCAGTTGGGCAGACTTTCAAGATTCACCTGTAAATACGAAGATGAAAAGAAAATCATCTTAAAATTAGCATGTGATAAAATCTAAATCTTCTAGCAACGGGTTCAAACTCTTAAAAAGAAAGTGTACAAATTTAATAAGAAAAGTGTGCAAAGCGAATACCTGTTTCACTTCTGCAAGCCATGCAGTGAACTCTGGTCGTTTGTTCCTATAAACAAAATAGAATATCATGGAAAGAAGAGCAGAAAGAAACATAACTATATAAGAACTAAGGGAGTTGCAGAAAAAGTTACATCATCATGTATATGTTCAAGTCATTAACCCTTTATATATTTGTATTATATGTATCTGTTATCCAGCTTAATCATAAAACCAATCCTCTGTCCACTATCAATTGCAAGAATGGATATAATTACATTAGTGATTATTTTAGAAGTAGTCTAATACTAAGATTTTACCAGATTTCTCTCATTAAGACACATATTATGAAAAGAAAAATAACAGAACATGCCAATGATTATAAAAAGAAATGGTTCTTTTCCCAAATTAGTATTCAAACACCAAATCCAATAGAGCCTGAAGCAACACTCGTAAAACACAAGTCACAAACAGACAAAAATCTACTGGGAAAACTTGAAGATATTAGGGTCCATAGTTGTTTACACTTCACCTGGACTTTCAGTCACATTAGCTTTCAAATCTATAAGAATATAATAATATACTTCGTTATACCTATTAGCTGAGCAGTTAGCGCAGTCACAATTATTCCATGTCATGATACACATGGTCTCAGATAACCTCTAGTTAGAAAAAGCTTTAACAGCCTGAAGCATCAGCTAATACGGACTAAAAAGCACAAAATTCATCAACTGCCCCAATAAATATGCAATTCAGTGATTTTCTTCAACAATTCTCCTGTTATCCACAAACAATTTGAAGACTTCACGCCAGTTGTAGATATGAACTACAAGTGTCACCAAAAGCAACATACTAGCCTACAATACTACTACTAGAAATCAGTAAAAAAATAACCATAAAAAAACATTACATGTTGATTTTATGTTCTTGCTCGTTTAAAAAGCTCCATCACGATTCTATTTTTTAAAGATACCAATGAGCATAACAGGAGGGAATTTTATTAGGCATGATTCTGTTCTGTAGCTACAAACTAGAACCATACATTATTAAACATTCATAGTGGAATTTTCATCTAACAGCTATTTACAAACTATCCAGTCTAAACCTCACTTGAGGCTGCAATGTGTATACTATAAAAGCAAACCCATCTGTTCAATCTAAACCTCACTTCTTAATTATTTTGGCCACCCTGAAATAACAAAAACAGATATCAGAGCACATCTGCATAGAAATGGGATCCTTTTTTTGTGCATTCTAGGTTAAACACATCTTACAGTTTCCCATTTATACCTAAAGTGGTTAGTAACACAGTGAAACTCATCCTTTTCATTGGCACTAACCTGTTTGTTAACAGCTTAATGAGCTTAATTGGACTCACCAAATAAGGTGGCTTATTCAGTAAGCCTTAAGGATGAGCTTTTTGCAGAAAGCCAAGTTTTTTTCCAAAGTTTCCCCTCCCCAAACAAAAACCTTATCAACCTATACAGACAGATTAATCCACATATACAGTTTTATCCATACACAACGTAATGGAAAACCAACAAGAATCGAAGAGCATAAACTGAACACTTACCACATATCAGTTTCTCGAATAATCCCATACTTTCCCCAAGAATCTGTAACAGCTCCCTTTTTCACCTTCTCTTTCTTATCCTTCTTTTTCTTCTTCTTCTTCTTCTTCAACTTATCTTCCTCCCTCTCTTTCCTTCTCCTCTTCTTCTCTTTCTCTCTTCTCCTTCTCTTTTCTCTCTTCTCCTCCCTTCTCTTCCTCTCCTTCCTCTTCCTCCGCCGTCTCTCCTCCTCACTCTCGCTTTCATGCTCTGAAGAATATTCCGAACTCCCCGTCTCCGATTCCGACTCGGACTCAGTATCGGAATCCGAGCTATCGGAATCGTCGTCGCTGTAATCCCTTCGTGATTTCGTCCTAGACCGTCGGCGGCTTCTCTTCTTCCTGCTGCTCCGGCTACCACTGCTTTTGCTTCCGTGGTCGGATCCTGACGAGAGATCGGATTCAGGATCGGGTAAATCTACCGATTTCCTCTTGGATTTGTGGTGGTGGTGATGATGATGATGATGAGATTCTTTTTTAGATGAAGCTCCTTTTAGAACTCTATCATCATCGTCCGAAGAATCGCCTCGGTCCTTCGCCATTGCCGAATATCTGATCTCGCCAAGGGTTTTGATATATCGAAACGAAAATAGGAAAACAGAAAAGCCCCGAAAAACCTAAAAACAAAAAAATGTTCAATCATTTAAAGAGAATTCCATTTTAAAAGGTTACATGTTATTGTAGAAGAGTTTTATTTAAGGGAAATTGGCAGAAATGACCATTTTTTAAAAAAAATTCTGCATGGTAACCATCTCTCTCCTCAGTTGATAAAAATGGTCAAAACTTCCGTTAATTTTTTTGAAAACCTCCGTTAATTAACGGAAGTCCAAATACGACGTCGTTTTAATGATTTTTAACGGAGGTTTTGAGGGAAACCTCCGTTAATTAGCGGAGATTCACCTCAGTCAACGGTCAAACATTGTAATGTTGCAAAACGACGTCGTTTTAATGATATTTAACGGAGGTTTTGAGGGAAACCTCCGTTAATTTGCGGAGATTCCCCTCAGTCAACGGTCAAACATTTCACAGGGCAAAACGACGTCGTTTTGATGTTTTTAACGGAGGTTTTGAGGGAAACCTCCGTTAATTTGCGGAGATTCCCCTCGGTCAAACATTTCACTTAAACCTCCGTTAATTTAGAAAACCTCCGTTAATTCCTTAAACCTCCGTTAATTTACCTTTAAACCTCCGTTAAAAACTCTAAAACCTCCGTTAATTTTGTTTAAACCTCCGTTAATTTTCCTAAAACCTCCGTTAATTTTGTTTAAACCTCCGTTAATTTTCCTAAAACCTCCGTTAAATGCCCTTAAATACCCTTTTTACCACAGTTAATCATTTTTTGATAAAACCCTAATTATTTACCTAATTTATTTGATATAACACGAATTTTTTACTGGATTTATTTGATAAAACTAATAAATTTATTGGATTTATTTGATAAATGTTTCACGTCCACCACAAATGACCAAAGCTTTGTACAACAAAAGTACAAAAATACTTACAATCAAAGATGTACAAGGCTCCCTTTTATCAGATTTATTTTGTTTGCACTCAATCAATTTTTTTTAATAATTGTAAAACAATTTGAATTTTCTATCTATAAGAGTTACTTTCTCTTTCAATTAAAACCACACTTTCTCATTGATTTACATATTGAATTTTCTACCAACAACCATTTTATTCAAACTTTCATTTTCTTGTTTCTTTGATTTACATCATGAGTTGTTCAAGTTATAAAATTAAGTTGCGTATTTCTGGTGGGGGTTCGTGGCAATTAATTAATCAAACATGGGAGTATGTTACTGATCAACCGGTTCATCCGGTCAAGGTGTCATCCACAATGACGCTTTCGAAGTTGCTTGAGTATGCATGCTACAAATGTGAAGTTGTCAATTCAATTGGTATGACGACAATTGCTTACAAGTTAAATAACGACGATCGTATTTATCGTTTGGAAAACGATGATCATGTTGCGGGTTTCCTTGCATGGGCTGCTAATTTAAATAAAGCCCCAACAATTTATGTCTATGATGTACCGTATCATGGTCATGACGAAGAAGAAGAAGGAGAAGAAGAACAAGAAGAAGAAGAAGAAGAAGAAGAAGTAGAAGAAGAAGAAGAACAACAAGAAGAACAAGAAGAAGAAGAAGAAGAAGAACAAGAAGAATTGGACCCCGATTCATATGTTTTCTACCTGGGCATAAGTGATAGTGATGAAGAACCAACAAGAAAAAGGAGATCAAAAAATTTAGTTGGCGGGAGTAATGATTATTTTGATATGCCTCCTCTCCTTCCAACACCGGAAACTGTCATCACACCCAACTTATCTACAACTTATATTCGCAGCGAACGAGTTAAGGTAGGGATGTTATTTAAAACCAAAGATGAAATGAAACTGGCTCTTTCGAGGAAGTTCATTGACGAGGGTTTTGAATATAAAGTGCATAAATCTTCCAAAACCAGGTTTGAGGCGAAATGTTATGTTGGAAGTTGTAAATGGCGTATGACGGCAACGAATGTCGGTTCCACGGAGATGTTTCATGTATTAAAGGTGGATGACGTGCACACATGCTCAAAGACGCAGTTGCATCACAGACACCGTCAAGCAACCGCAATGGTGTTAGGTAATTTAATTTTACCAAAAGTGCAGGATAGTGGCAGGAGACTCCGTGCAAAAGACATCATAAGCGATGTAAAACATCAGTATAATATTAATATTTCTATCTGGCAAGCATATCGAGCAAAAGATTATGCTAATATGGTGGTGCAGGGTGACCCGGCCGATTCTTTTGCCCGACTACCTAAGTTCTTCTATAATTTAGAGCTTCGTAATCCTGGTACAGTGACAAGGATTGAGACAGATAGTCATGGTCGTTTTGAGATGTGTTTTGCTGCTCTTGGTTGTGCGGTAAGTATAATTTAATTTAAGTTTAATAATATAATTTTTTTAATATAGATAATAATTAATATTGTTTACTGTTTGAGATTTAGATTAATTTTCTAACATGTGAACCGCTTAATTTACAGATTGAGACGTTTGTATCGTATTTGCGTCGGGTTCTTATCATTGATTGTGCTCATTTGAAGGGGCCTTATTTGGGAACAATGTATTTAGCGGTTGCTATGGACGCAAATAACCAAATTGTGCCGGTCGCATTCGGAGTGGGTAGATCCGAGAATGGAGAGGGGTGGACTTGGTTTTTGTCCATGTTGAAGCAATGTATTGGAGAACTATCCGATTTGGTTTTCATTTCAGATAGGCATGCTGCAATAAACCAAGGAATTACCAACATGTTCCCAACGGCACATCATGGGTTATGTTGTCGCCACCTGGAGATGAACATAAAAACCAAAGACCCCGGGATTAAGCATAAGAAGAATCTATATTGGAAGACTTGCCAAGCGTATACGCTTGACAATTTCGAAATGCGTATGTTGGCTCTACGAGCTGCTTTACCCGTAGGTTGTACAGTGTTGGAAGGGCTTAATCCAGAGAAATGGACAAGGGCTCATTTCAAAGGAAAACGCTACAACATAATGACTTCCAATAGTGCCGAGTCGATAAATGCACTGTGTCGTTATGCTCGAAAGATGCCAATTTGTGGGCTTTTCGAGTACTTTCGAGACTTCCAACAAGAGTGGTATTCTAAGCGCCGTAATAAAGGAGGTAAAAAACGTTAAAATTTATTTATTTTATGTACAACTGCTACTTTTGATGCAATTGATACTAACGAAATAAATAAATATTTTTTAGAGACGATGACCAATGCTTTAACCCCGTGGGCGGAGAACAAAATTTATAAGAGAGCCTACAAAGCTGCATCTTGGACGGTACATGAAATTGGTCAGGGTTGCTATGAAGTGCGTGATTATCGTAGAAATGAAACGTGTAATTTCCACGGAGGTACTTGCACGTGCTTGAAATGGCAAAAATCCGGCTTACCTTGCGGCCGTACGATCATTGTTGCTACGACTCTGCAATCAACTGTACGGCAATTTGGCATTGCCTTACTATAGGGCGAGTAATTTTCGAGCAACGTACGCACCCCTCATTTATCCGCTTGGCACTGAAGAAACATGGGTTGTTCCAGATCAACCACTTATGATAGTTCGTCCACCCCTTATAAAGAGAGCTGCTCAAGATTCGTTGGTGTTATGATGACCAATTCACCTTATAAAAGCTTCAAGAGTCTCATACTTTTTTGTTACTTATCTCAAATGGCTGGCAACGCTTCATCTTCGAACCCCCCTCTTCACGGAGATAATACGGAAAGGATGAAACGATCGATACAAAAGCGAAGAGTTTGAGATCGAAGAAATCTCAGAAGTGGAAAAAATTGTTGAGCGAAGGAAAAACTACGCAAAGGATGGAAGCGGATAGTGCGGACATACATAGGTTGAAGAGGAAATCAAAGATAAGGAACATCGAATTAACCACGACAACCTAGAAGTCGACAAGATTGTACGAGACTTCGTCGTGCTTGACGCGAGGTAAACGAGAAACATAGTTGGATTGAGCAATGTAACGCACTATGCCATTAAATGGTGTTATCGTACCTTCGGTTTCGTATTGTGGTGCACCATGTTGAACTTTGTTTTATAGTAAAACCGTTTGATTTATTTTCTGCTTTTACCTTTTATTTTGTGCTATTAATAAAGTCATAAAACATAATTTCTCATTATTGAACATAGCAGCTACTTATAGTCGTGAAAATGTCCATTTAAATTCACGGGTTTGTTTTTGGTCAAAAGATTCGTCTGAATCACGGGTTTGTTATTTTTATAACAATAACATACTTTTTATAAATTAAAACAAAAAATAAATCCGTAAAGTTGCATAGTTACAAATGTCTTAAATACTACAAATCTCCTAAATACGCATATGCCAAAAATATTTGACCATTTGGTAGCGTATTTGTCTCGACGTTCGACTCAATGTATTATTAGATGGGATGCGGTCATTCACCAACAAAGAGATAATTTCACACGACAAAGGACCAGAATCGCCGATAAATGACCGTTGTGGTACGTTAGGTGCCTGGATAAATGAGAGGGACCCCACACGCTCAGCTCCGGCTTGTTTCACCAAGAATTAATAAAAACTCTCAAGACGGACCCAAAACCGACAAGCCATTTTCTCGATGGCCGTGTAAGGTTCCCCTTCGTTGGAGTCATACATTGTGAGTTTCATTTCATCTAAGTTTAACTCGCCGACCACCCAATGTTCATTTAGGACGCATATTGGCATTATGACCTGCAAATAAAAAACGTTAGATGGCCAGTAATAAAAAGATAAATAAATAGAGTTTCATTTAGTTTCAATACCGAGTGGATTTTGGCCCATGACCATCCTTCCTTTGTCATTCTACCATCGGCTGTGGAATGGCAGGGCGGCATTGTGCTCGCACAAGTTACGAAAGAAGTCGGCAGACATAATCGTCCGTCGAGATCATTTCGACCGCGCACCATTTTCGTCCATGCATCTACGTGCTATTAATAAAACATAAAAATATTAGGCATGAACTTCGTACTACAACCAATTTTAATATTAAAACTATAAAACTAACCATGCAAGTAGGTCCTTTCCCTATCTCCCGGTAATGAGACTCACCATGACGCGAGTCGATTCCATCGGTAACGAAATGTTGCACGTTTGTAGCAACCACTCCCGACTGTATATCCTCGGGACTTCTCATCAATGCTAGTCTCAACATTTTGAAGTTGGGTTCGACCTCTACCTCTACCTCTACCTCTAGGTGCGGCTACATCCCTAGGTGCAACTCTATTTCCTCTGCAAGCGGGAGGGTCTTGGTAGGCGGTAGTGGTGTATAAGGTCACTAAATCGCCCCCACTGCAACTTCGCGGTGCGGCACCGCCCGTATCTCGGGACTCGAAAACATGTCCGAGCCGGACATGAATGGCATGCGTGCGGCATGGATGAGCGGAGGCATGCCAAAAGGCATGGATGAGTGCGGGCATGCCGTGCGGCATGGATGAGCTAGAGGGATGAACCAACTACGTAATGTAATTGAGATATATTGTCAATATATAGAGTTTCAAACGAATAACGTAATGAATTGCTTAAAAATCGGATGTATTCAATACCGTATGGGACGACAGTGGCATGGAGAACGGATATTGAGAGCTTGAAGGCGTGTCCTCCGCAACCAGCAAATCAAGGAAGCTGGTTTCCCTGGGTGGTGGCTATGGCGCGTCGTATGTCGGCTGTATAGTTGCATAATTTGTATATATTGTTTTTTAAGTTTGTAAATTAAATATAAATACTTAAATAATGCATTATATGACGTAAATTAAATTAAATATAAATACTTAAAAGTACATGCCTGTGCTCGAAAACGATCATCATATGACGTGAAACGGTCCTCAACCGTCTGCCTCCACTCTTGAAGATCGTCCAGGGATGATCTATGCGTTTGCTGAACAGACTCAAGCTCTGAAATACGACGAATACCAGGCATGTACTCATTCAACTCGGCCCATGATGTTTGATGAGTTTTGAATACCCTCGACAATCGACAACCTCTCAAGATAAGTAGGGTCCCGGTGATGGGATCCATGGGTGATGGGATCCATGGCTGCGGGACTCTCATGATGGGATACATGGTGATGGGACCCATGGCTCGGGGACCCTCATGATGGGATCCATAGTGATGGGACCATGGCTCACGGGGACCCTCGTGATGGGATCCATGGTGTGCTTTGAGATCCCCGGGGGCCGACGAGCGTTGTCTTCATCCATGGGCGTGTTCAACGTGGACGCCCGCACCCCCCCAAAGAAACGGAGGTTATCGATATACCATCGTGATGCAACCTCCGTGCTGGTTGGAGATTGTAGAGTGGTTGCATATCCTCCTAATATATTTAAAAGAAAAATGATGTAACAATAAGAAAAATGATGTAACAATGATGTAACAATAAGAATATTTAAAAAAAAACATACCACCGACACATCAATGATCCCCGTGACGTGGGTAAGTTTTAACATTTTACGGCGGGTCCAACGAATCGCACTTTAGGATACGTATTAGGATTTTGGTTGAAGTAGTAGTGGCAACATGGAAACATTTCTAAAATCCATATCTATAAACAATAATTAAATACGTTCCACATGTAAATTGTATAAATATTTAAATGACAAAAATCAAATATTTAACTAACCTTAAGAGCAAATAAGAATCCCATAATCGTCAATTTTTTATTCGTCGACGTCCGTCCTCCTTTATTTAAACAATTATACATCTGGTTGATCGTAAATTTCCAAATAATAGAGCCCCATGTATAACTGTTAAAAAATTCCATATTTTCTATGGCCATCAACACATATTTAGAAACTTTGATGGTCTTCGGACTAAGAAAGAACATATCAACCATCGACATCAAACACACACAGACGACATCGTTGTCATCCATACCGTCATCCTCGCCAATACCTTCAAACACTGCCCACACTGGCTCCAACTTAGGCGTTTCATCACCAAAAAACCTACTAACGAAGCCATCCCTAATCGACGGTTCGGTCCGTAGTCCTTCCAAAACGAAGCCCAGTCACCAAACTAAACTCCTCCTGACCAAAATGTAGCCGATGCGGTCCAATCTGAAAATACATCTCATTCTCACCGGCATCATCGGGGAAGACCTGATTCTGAAAAAATGTTAACAGTAACACAGGATCCGCAGTAGTGTCAGATAGATCCAACCATGGACCAAAACACGTGGTATTGAATATCAATGCCCTTTCGTAGTTTAATTTTTCCTTAATCTCCCTCATAAGAGATACCTTTGCCTTCACAGTAATCGAAGCTTCGGCCTGCACAAATATTATTATAAATCTAATTAGTCCATTTTACAAACGTCATTGTTTTCAATTTTTATAAAATTTTCATTTTGATACATATATATATGTCATTGTTTTCAATTTTTATATCATTTTAAACGTAAACGATATTACACACAATATATATATATATTTACATACACACAATTTTCTATATATATATATATATTTACATACACACAATATATATATATATATAAATATACACACAATTATATATATATATATATTTTACACACACACAATATATATATTTATATATATGTACATACACACAATATATATATATATATAAATATACACACAATTTTCTATATATATAAATATAAATATAAACACACAATATATATATATATAAATATACACACAATTTTCTATATATATATATATTACACACACACAATATATATATATATATAAATATAAACACACAATATATATATATATATAAATATGTACATACACACAATATATATATATACATATGTACATACACACAATTTTCTATATATATAAATATAAATATAAACACACAATATAATATATATATATATTACACACACAATATATATATATATTACACACACAATATATATATATATATATTACACACACACAATATATATATATATATATTTACATACACACAATATATATATATATTTATATATATGTACATACACACAATATATATATATATATATATATATATTTATATATATGTACATAAACACAATATATATATATTACACACACAATATATATATATATATTTACATACACACAATATATATATATATTTTACACACACAATATATATATATATATATATATTTATATATATGTACATACACACAATATATATATATATATATAAATATACACACAATTTTCTATATATATAAATATAAATATAAACACAAAATATATATATATATATAAATATACACACAATATATATATATATATTTACATACACACAATATATATATATATAAATATAAACACACAATATATATATATATAAAAATATGTACATACACACAATATATATATATATATACATATGTACATACACACAATTTTCTATATATAAATATAAATATAAAAACACAATATAGTATATATATATATATTACACACACACACAATATATATATATATATTACACACACACAATATATATATTACACACACACAATATATATATATATTACACACACACAATATATATATATATATATATTACACACACACACAATATATATATATATATATATATATTACACACACACAATATATATATATATATATTACACACACACAATATATATATATATTACACACACAATATATATATATATATATTTACATACACACAATATATATATATATATATATTTTACACACACAATATATATACATCTAACACAAATATTATGTAAAACTAATTTAACATAAACTAACCATTTCATAAACGTGTGGAATTCCTTGGTATAAAAAACACGTGGTGGTCCTCAAACGTGGCAGAGAAGAGATTGAAGGTGGTCCTCAATGTTTTTAGTGGAGTAAAAATGATGAAGATTAATGGAGTAAAAATGGTGAAAAAAAGGAGGAAATGGAGTAAAAATGGTGGGGTAGAAGAAAATGGGAGAAGATGAGTATGGAGGCTATGGGTTTTCCTTTTAAAAAAATTAGGGTTTTCTTTTAAAAAATTAGGGTTTTCCTTTTAAACCGGGTATTGAGGAAAAAAGTTAACTGTGGTCAAAAAAGTTAACTGTGGTCAAGGGCATTTAACGGAGGTTTTAGGAAAATTAACGGAGGTTTAAACAAAATTAACGGAGGCTTTAAGTTGTTTAACGGAGGTTTAAAGGTAAATTAACGGAGGTTTAAGGAATTAACGGAGGTTTATTTGAAAATTAACGGAGGTTTTGAAAATTAACGGAGGTTTAATTAAAATGTTTGACCGTTGACTGAGTGAACCTCCGCTAATTAACGGAGGTTTCCCTCAAAACCTCCGTTAAAAATGTTTAAAACGACGTCGTTTTGCACAATATATATGTTTGACCGTTGACTGACTGAACCTCCGCTAATTAACGGAGGTTTCCCTCAAAACCTCTGTTAAATATCATTAAAACGACGTCGTATTTGGACTTCCGTTAATTAACGGAGGTTTTCAAAAAAATTAACGGAGGTTTTGGTCATTTTTGTCAACTGAGGAGAGAGATGGTTACCATGCACAATTTTTTTTTTAAAAATGGCCATTTCTGCCAATTTCCCGTTCAAATTCATATCTATTATCTATACTATCAAAGTAAAGCACAAAGTACACTATCAAAACGACGTCATTTTGCAACATTACAATGTTTGACCGTTGACTGAGTGAATCTCCGCTAATTAACGGAGGTTTCCCTCAAAACCTCCGTTAAATATCATTAAAACGACGTCGTATTTGGACTTCCGTTAATTAACGGAGGTTTTCAAAAAAATTAACGGAGGTTTTGGTCATTTTTGTCAACTGAGGAGAGAGATGGTTACCATGCACAATTTTTTTTTAAAAAATGGCCATTTCTGCCAATTTCCCGTTCAAATTCATATCTATTATCTATACTATCAAAGTAAAGCACAAAGTACACCATCCTAATGCACTACCACCTAAAAACCAAAACTGAAACTTTCAGACTACCTTTTCTAACTCCAGCTATTTTGCTTAGGTTGACATGAATATCTATATCCATACTATATTAAAAAGAAAAGAGTTATGATTATCTTAAAATTTTCAAGAGGTATAAGTTGTAATGCTAAAGTTACAAACTTGACAGCATCAATAACCTCCCCAACTATTTTCTCTTAAAAACCAATTCATTTTCAATTTCTAAATTACACTTTATACATTTATATAATTTACTTTTTATCCTCTATCTTTTCATTTTTTATTTTACACCCTTATCATATTAAAATAAATAATTATATATAAACTAAAATACATTTATTTTTTTAGAAGTTATATCATTATAATCGTTTTGTCAATACTTTCATAAAGGCGAATATTTTTGGATTTAATTATACAATTAAATAACATAAATAATTACATACGATAAAATATACATTATTTATCTATCTATTTATACTATATACAACCATGTAAAACCCAATGAAATCACATTTGGATAGAAACCCAATTTCCAAATCAAGAAACAAGATATACTAGAGAGACCCTCCATGTTAAATTATAACCATAAAAAATATTTAGATGATCATACACAAACCCCATAGTTAACCAAACGAAAAAACTTTTCTTCAAGACTTCAAATCAAAGACATTGTAAGGACTACAAATCTGAATGATTTTTGGGAGTTGCTATCTAAGGAAGAAGATGGATATGGAGATAATTTAGGCGCGTTTATGGTTATGGAGGATGGTAATTCAACGGGGAGTGGGACAATCAAATAAATTTCAGGAGCGCAATCTTCAATATGCATTAGATGGTTGTACATAATGCAAAAAATATTGTACCTCTAAAAAATTAAAGAATAATTGAAGTTATTGCTTTTTAATACAGTATAGATATAGTCATATGGATTTGTTATCTTGTTTCTCTTAGTTCCTTTTTTGTTTTATAAGTGTGAGTTCTTCATAGCCCATTGATGCGCTCACATCATATAGAGTTTTTGTTTTACATTATGATAGAGAAATGATTACAAATTGGTGAAGATGACAACTGACTCATCCCCCTATCCCCTTTCAAGTTGGGTTAATGGATTGTACAAAATAGAATCGAGGTCCAAGCGTCTACATACGCAATGGAACCAAACTTCACTTCAGGGACATGCATTACTTTTTACTGGTTAAGACAGTAGACAGTCATCCAAGATGATGTGAACTTAAAAGGTGGGCTACCAAAGGGAGGTAATGAAATTTGGCTTACCTGTTTGTTTTCCGATGCTTGTTTGTTTACCTCTTAACGGTTCCATTAAGAGGCAGCCTCTGAATCGCTAAGAGGTAAATCTTGTTTGGCAAAAAATAAGGTTGCCTCTTATTTGCTCCAAAACCCTCTAAATCTTTTTGTATCCCGGATCTCCTTTAACCATTAAGAGCCCCGAACAATTACCAAACAATTATATTTCATTTTGCCCTATATTATAGGAGCCTCTTAATCATTCTCCACCAAATCATTCAACAACTGCCAAACCACTTAATCATACAAGATGTGGTCCATTATGCCTTCACTAATGAGTAAAATTGAAGCTTTATGTGGAGTCAGCTATATCCAGGGAAAACTAAGGGTCTGTTTGTTAGCAGCTTAACAGGACTCACAACTTATTCAGTCAACTATACACGTGGCTTAATGATATAGAAAGTGACTTATTCAGTAAGCTTCTAGGAGGGAGCTGTATCCAAAAAAGTCAAGTTTTTTTTTCCAAACCTTCCCCTTCTAATTAAAAAAACACGCTCATTCAATCTATAAAAGAACCCTCCCAAACAAAAATTTCCAATCTATACAATACAGACAGACTAATCCACACAGATAGCTCTATTCATACATGACTTAATGAAAAACCAGCCAAACAGCCCTAACTTCTGATATGGTTGGTTAATCATACGAAACTCAAATCTGCATATCCATTATCATTGAGCAGCCTTGTGTGCTTCTTCTATGTTCTGTTATCATTGATCTTTCTATTCTTTGCATGGTAAGTGTTCAAAGCTAACAAACAGGCCCTGAGTGGTGTTTTTACCTTTTGTGCCTTCACAGCAGGTCTCACGAGAACCCAACCTATATATAATTATCATATTTGAACTCCCACCCCCACAAGAAAAGCAACCACCTTTTAACCTACTTATATGGAGGGTTTATGGTAGGCCTACTCAGAAAGTTACTTGATATCATGACAAGTTAAATGTATATGTAGGGCATTGTGGATATATAAAGTATGGGTTGGGCTTAGGTGACACTAGTTTTCATGAGGCCACAAAATATCGTGAAAATACAAAAAAGATTGCACAATTGCATCCCGATCCATACTTGGTTTCTATGTTATTATCTTCTCAATCGTACTAAAAGCCTGTTTACCAAGTGTCACTTACATTACAGCATGACAAGGATCGAGAGGTAATGCGGGTATGTATGTTTTTTTATTTTGTAAGACAACATTGTATCTTACTTTTTGTTTTTGTTGTGGACTATCTTCTACGTTTTTATAGTTTTATTTGTAATACTATAAGAAAAACCACCGACGATGAAGTGATCTTTCTAGGTATCTCAATTTCCCATTTTCTCAAATTTTTCCTTTTTATTGATATAAATGTTATCAAAATATTAAATTAATTAGATCATTCAATTTCGTTGATTACGATCAGGTTTCTTAAAAAATATTACTTCTGTACTTCATATGACTCTGATTTTTTGTTTACATAACAATTATTGAATGTATATAATTAAAATATTTATAAACTATATTATATGAACAAAAGTATGACCGATGTATATATTTTTATTTACATGAAACCTTAATATAATATGTATATTTGTATTTGAATTTACTAAAATGACCGCCAACACGAGTTTCTATCGTTTTTTAGTACAACATAATATTAATTTGTGTTATTTTCGATTAAAATTAAATATTTACTTGAATCAATATACAAAATAAAACATGTATATTGTTTTTTTTAAATCTTATTAGAATAAATAAATAAAAATGAAATCAAACACAATTATATAAATAAATTTTGAATCATATAATTAAATATTATTATTAACCCTTCATCAATAAAAATATTTATCACATTTAATATTACTAATTAGAATAAATATATACTTAATATTTACTATTTAACTCTTCTAGTAATAAATAAAATACTTATTAAATTTAATATCACTAACTAAAATCAATACATGAAAATAAAAATCATTAGAATCAAAATATATATATATATATAACTAAAATTAGAATCAATACATAAATTAATTTTTTTATTAGAATTAATATCTTTAATTAAATATATAATCTAAACTAAAACTTATTATAATCAATATGACAATATGTATATAAAAGGACGCTATAAACAATATATAAAGATTAAATTAAAAAGGATAGTTTATTATAATCATTAATATTAGAGTAAACTACATACTTGGTTCTTATGGTTCATTGGTTATAACACTCTGGGTCCCTAATATGAAATATCTATGGCTTACATCCTTATAGTTTCAATTTTATAACGTGTTGAGTCCCTATTTTTAGCTCCGTCTAAAACCGCCGTTAAATAAATTAAATCAGAAGGGTAGTTTAATCTTTTTATAGTTTCTTTATTTTTTCTATTAAAAATTCATTATTTTCTTTTGAGTAAACTACATACTTGGTCCCTAGGGTTTATTGGTTTTAACAGTCCGGGTCCCTAAAATGAAATATCTATGACTTGCATCCTTGTGGTTTCCATTTCATAACGTATTGGGTCCCTAAAACTAACTTTGTTAGACTTTTCATTAAGTAGGTTAAGTAAGAGGTCATTTTAGTCATTTTAAGTTTAGGGACCAAACACGTAATAAAAACCACAGACCAAACATGTAACTTACTCTATATATTATATATATATATATATATAATTATTAATTAATAATATATATATTTATATATTATATATAATTTATCACCATAATTTTCACAATTTTTTTTTATAACATTGTTTTTTTATTACATGATATATTTTTAATTTTGTATTTTTATTATGGCATGATAGTTATATTTTTCTTTATTATAGCAACGTATATTAATTATTTTTTTATTATGGCGTTATAGTTACGTTTTTCTTTATTATAACAATATATTTTTAAATTATTTTTTTATTATAGTATTATAGTTACATTTTCTTAATTATAGAAATATGTATTAAACTATTTTTTATTATGTCGTTATAGTTACATATTTTTATTTTATTATAATATCTTTTCAAATTGTTTTGTATTTAGCCATTTATCTTTTAATTTTTTTAATTAAATTGTAAGAAAATTATATATTTTAATGTAACATATATTTTAAACATATATGATTGTTTTTTTCCTTTAAAACATATATTTTTTTAAATAAATTACGTGGCGTAGATAAAATGGGCCAATCGATTTTTTAGATAGTTCTCACTTTATCTTAGATTATTCATACGTTTTTAAAGGAATTCTTAAAAAATAGATGAAAAACATAATATAGGTGGTATATGAATAATCGGGAGAGAAAGCGATGAAGTTATTTAAAACGTGTTTTACATTTTTTTTTGAATAAACGTCGCTTTCTCTAAGATTATTTATATACCACCTATATTATGTTTTCAAATCATTTTTTAAGAATTCCTTTAAAAATGTATGAATTATCTAAGGTAAGGGAACTATCTAAAATTGATGGTTCATTTTATCATCTTACGTAATTTATTTAAAAATATATATATGTTTTAAGAAAAAAAAACAATCGTATATATTTAAAATATATGTTTCATTAAAATATGTAACTTTCATACAATTTAATAAAAAAATTAAAAGTACTGATAATTTAAATACAAAACAATTTGAAATATATTGATATAATAAAGAAAAATATGTAACTATAATAATAATAAAAAATAGTTTGAATACATATTATATAGTTAAGAAAAATATAACTATAATACCATAATTAAAAATAATTTAAAAATATATAGCTATAATAAACAAAAATGTAACTATAATGCCATAATAAAAATAATAATTTGAATATATTTTCTTATAATAAAGAAAATATATATATTATAATAAAAATATAATTAAAAATATATTGTTGTAATAAAAAAAACAATGTTATAAAAAATTGTGAAAATTATGGTGATAAATTATATACAATATATATGTTATTAATTATTAATTATTAAGTATTAAGTATATATAAAATATATAGAGAGTAAGTTACGTGTTTCGGTTCCTATGGTTTTTATTAAATATTTGGTCCTAAACTTAAAAAAATGTCCTTCTTACTTAACATACTTATGAGAAAAATAACAAAGTTAGTTTTAGGGGCCCAATACGTTATAAAATGAAACGAGAATCTGTATAGATATTTCATTTTAGGGACCTAGACTGTTAAAACCAATAAACCTTAGGGACCAAGTATGTAGTTTACTCTTTTCTTTTTAATAATAGAGATCTATTAATCCCATCAGAGCTCACCCACTTCACTCTCTCACTCTCACTCTCACTCTCTCTTTCACTTCCAAATCTCCAACAACCCCCAGATTCAAACCCTTTGTAATCTACGCCTCAAACAAATCCATCTCCGGCCGAAAGCTCTGCGTCGCCGCCATCGGCGGTGGCCCAGCAGGATCCTCCGCCGCTGAATCGCTAGCTTCCGGCGGAGTAGAAACATACATATCTTCGAACGCAGCCCCACCGACGCAAACCATGCGGCGGTGCGATCCCACTCCGTATGCTCAACGAGTTCTCCATTCCGCCGGAACTCATCGATCGGAAATACGTGAAGGGAAGAACCATATATGAACCCAAAAGTTGTCGATTTGATTAAGATGTGAACCAAAAAAACATCCCTTCGGTCATCTTCTCCGGCGAACCATCCCCTCCGGTTATATTCTCCGTCGAACCATCCCCTCCGGTCATCTTCTCCGACGAACCATCCCTCTCGGTCGTCTTCAAAGCAAACCCAGATCCAAAACATAAATTAGAAAGTTCCAGGAGATCATTTCAACTCCACTTCCCTCCCATTCCTCTTTGTCTCTCTAACTCCACATATCTACCCTATGGTACCGGAGGTTTAGAAAGAACAGACCCATTTACCATACAAGGTCCGATGAACCTTCATATTTCTTGGGAATCGTGCCTGTGTAGAAATCGAACCCTTCGAAGGGGAAGAACAAAGAGTCAATGAAGAATAGAGAATAGATGACCATGGGTTTCTTTTTGTCGCCGGAAAAGAAGGGTGGTGGGCCGGTGGCCTCTGTCCATACGTATATATTAACAATATATATATATATAAATATATATTATCAATAATCGTGAGGATGATAATGGTAGTTGTAGGCCAAGAATCAAACATCAAACCCTTGTTCAAGATTTCCTTGAGTTGCAAAAGGAAAAAATAGAAAGTTGCAGGTGGAGTAGGTTTTGAAAACCTTTTAATCAAAGGAAAGGAAGAGGGAGAAAGAAGATTAACACGTGGCAATATGTTATTGGGTTTTGTTTTGGTTATTTTTAATGTAAATAACGAAAATGCCTGAAATGATCAAAATACCCATCATGTGCCTCGACATACGGCTTTTAATCTACTAAAAACTAATCTGAAATACTTTTTGCGACCCAACTCGTTAAAAAATTGAAACCATGAGGATGTAAGTCATAGATATTTTATTTTAAGGATTCGGAGTATTATAACCAATGAACCATAAGGACCAAATATGTAGTTTATTCTTAATATTATATAGTTCGGGTTCATTTTTTTCAATTAAAATTGAAATCGAACTACATACAGATATGATATTAGAACCCATATAATACATTTGATTTTACATAAAATGATTAAAAGCCCTTTTTCAATATTTTTTCTACTGAGAAACCAAAATTGTGAAAAATGTCAACCAATTTAATTTCAATATTTTCTAAAAAAAATTATTACCACCCTACAACATGCGATGTGGAGCACTATTATTGGGCAACATGCGGTGCGAAACTCTAGTACTTTTTCAATCCAAAATTTGAATTCAGGGTCTTCTCTAACATTCATGTATAATGATTGATCATTAACATAAAAATTATTGTTTATCTAATTAAGGAGATTATATTTTTAATATAAGATAAGTGTGTAATCGGATATAACGATATAGATATATATAAACATATTAAAGATATATTAGTTTTGATATCTCCTATAATTATCTACTTGTATCTCATCCATATTTAAAGGGTTTATGATTAATAAAAATTACGATTCCTTTTTTCTTTTTCTTGTTGTTCTATCTAGCTTTTCCTTTAACTATTTTATATTTTATATCTTGTTTTTTATTTGTTACGGTTTAGGGTTTATGGTCATTCTATCTCTAATATTTTTTAGACGTTTTTAATTTTTTTGTAATTCAAATTAACAATCTTAAACAAATATTAAGTAGAAGATACATGTCCAATCACTATTCAAACAATTTAAAATTAGACTTTTGTTAATTAAAACATATGTTTAGTTTATTTTTCTGAATTTGTTTCAGAAAATTACTTGTTTTATACAGTTTAGAGTGCGTGATTGTTTTCTTTCAAATCACTGGTAAACTCTTTTATCATATTTTATTAATTGATATATATATATATATATATATGGAGGTTCAAGGGAAAACGCTAAAAAAAGAGAAAACTGAAGAACACTCTGGGAAGCTTCCATGTGGACGGTATGCACTGATGCATACCGGTAATTTTTGCTCCTATGCATTCTAATGAGAGATGCATTGATGCATATTCACTAATGCATGTTACAAATTACCGGTATGCATTAGTGCATATCGTCCACATGGAAGCCTCCCAGAGTGTTATTTGGTTCTCTTTTTTTAGCGTTTTCCCTTGAACTAGACTCTATATCTCTCTCTCTATATATATATATTTTGAACATATTCTAATACCAACCAATCTCCTTTAGGTATTTTTAATTTTGGTTTTATTTTTTCTCTCTCTGAAAGCCATTTTGTTAACCAGGATCTTCATCTATTGTTCAATGTATTGTAGAGTAGATATGGGCATATCCTTAATAACCGAAATCAGGTTTGAACAGTAATCAGTCACAAATACGTTTGAAATATATAATTTAATATTGTAAAACACATCTAAAAGTAAAATTTGAAATAAAAAGAATAAATAAATTAAAAAAGTAAAACTGAGTGACATCCTGTTAAATTAAGCTTAACTTGAGCGCAGCGAAAGACTTGGCCGCATCTATTGCTTCGTTTACATGCTTTATATCTATATCGGCTCCCTGCAAACCAAAAACAAGATATTATAAATCAGTTATATATACATGGCTTTATGATATAGAAGGCTGGATCTTTATGCAATAAAGTCAAGTTTTTTCCAAACCTGTCCCCAGTACGAATAAAATCTATAGAGACAGATTTAATCTACAGAGGACAACTCTATCAATACTTAGGGGTTGCTTACTAACTTACAACTTAATGAGCTTAATATTCTCTCAGCCATACACGAGTGTTCCTGTACGGCTTAATCATAAAGCCATTAAAGTCAGGACTCGGAAGTCGGAACCTCTCACTTGTCCACCTCAAGCCAACTTAATACCAGAAATAATCCAACCCTCATACAGAACCAATTTCACTAGAAAGACAACTAGACCCATATAGGGCTTAATGACTTTTACCCGGTTAACATTTACCCTATTTAAATTAATTAATAGCCAAAAAATAACTAGCTAACCTGGCCTTGGGCAAGACCGGCTTTCCCTACTCCACCTTTGCCGTCTAGCGGTTTCAAAGCCACCTTTAACCACTCCAAAACCTTAAGCTGGTTACTCCCTTGCGGCACTCCAGCACAAACCAAAGCCTTTTTAGCATTCTCATCCGTGCTAAAAACCATCACCGCCATTCCCTGTCCATCCAACAAGCGGATAAATTATCACACAAATTTCCTTTTTTTAGGTATATAATATATATATATATATATATATATATATATGTACAGCTAACTGAATAAGCTGTGGTAAAAAAAACAAGAAATTTGCTAATCACCTTTTGTTTCATAACTTTGACGACTGCTTGACGGATAACAGCAGTATCAGTACCGACAGCAACCTGTAAAATGCAGAACGCTTTTCCCTCGGAAGAGGCAACATCCGCCGCTTCCGTGCCAGCTTTGACCACCTTCTCTAGGTTCTCTTCAGCTATCTTCTTTTTTTCTTTCATTACTTGATTCTAAAGACATTGCAACCTGTTATTATATTTTGTCTACCAACATATATATATATATACACACATATGAAAGAACAAATACCTGAAAATCGGATATTTTTGCCTTCAGGTCGGCTTTCTTTGCTGTTGGAATAGAAGCAGACTCTACTTTACCATTTAAATAAGCCACTCTCTGAAATGAATAAAGCAGATATTACAGAATTTTGAAAGAAAATCTTGAGTTACGCCTGTAAAATAACCATGAACAAAAAGGACAAATTATGCTAGACACTTATTTTGGGACAAACTATAATAAAAATGGAGGGAGTTATTAAATTAATTAACCTACCTGTTCAAGTAGGTTTCCTTGCAACTTTGATGCGTCATTGACTTCCTGCTCAAGTTCAGACGCCCGCTTTATGGCCTCACAAGCAAAGTCTGTGGTAACCGCAGTTACTCTCCGAATCCCCTTGGCAATTCCCTCCTCCGACAAAAGAGCAAATGTCTTTGCCTCTCGTGTGTTTGAGATATGGGTCCCTACATGTAAATCGCAAAATTATTGTAATATATATTAAAAAAAAATAAACCAAAAAACCAATGGCCCAATATATATATATATATAAGATAAGTAGTATATATTTCAAAAAAATACGAAAGAAAGTACCTCCACAGAGTTCTGCAGATATTGATAACCACTCTCCATTTTCGGGATCAGCCAAGAGATCTTCCACTTTTTGACCAATAGCAACAACCCTAACAGGATCGGGATAGACCTGTACCAGAATATTATAACTTTTAGCATACGGCGAATAGTATTAGTCAGGCACCAAATATATTTTTTAGAGCATCTCCAAAATAAATTCTATAATCTCTCCAAGCAAAAGTTAAAATCTCAAAAACAATTTACATTCAACTAGACAGTTTTGGAGACTTGAACATCCATTATATTATTCAATATCCCAACAAATTTCTCTCTTTTTGGTATTTAATCTTGGAGAGTTGTTCAAATTTGGATGGAGCAAAATAAAAACTCAAAAATCTTCATTTGGGAGAAACTGTTGAAGAGACAAGTCTTGAGAACATACTTCACCAAAAACAGCTCGTAAGCCATTTATACGCTTTGCATCAGTCAGGCTAGCCTCTTTTGCAGAAACATTAAGTTCAGCTTTAATTTGTTCATTCACAATGGACTCGATTTTGCGAAGCTCGTCTGGCTTCACTGGCTTACCTGTTGACAATTTCAAACACAATGTTGTTTCCTTTCAAGATTTGTGATAAATATAAAAAGATGAAGTCAGAAGCAAATAAATTGCTAAAAAGATTACCATGGGAAAAGTCGAATCTTAGTTTTTCAGGAAGAACAATTGATCCTTTTTGGTCAATATGATTCCCAAGTACTTTCTGCATAAGAGTCAAGAAAAAGGGAACACAGATCAATAAACCAAACCAAATGAAACCACCGCGGATAGCAGAGTGCTGTTTCCAAATCAAGAACTCCGGCTAGTGAAAAGTGTGTGAAAGGGAGAACATTTCATTCGAAGATTACCTTAAGAGCAAAATTTAACATGTGTGTACATGTGTGGTTAGAAGCAATTTGCTGACGTCTGTTATAGTCAACCTGAATGATGACATTAGAGAGATTTTTGATGATAAATGTAACATCAAAAAACAAATATTAACACTTACCTTACAAACTACTTCATCGCCTACACGAAATTTGCCATACTCTCCAGTGAATTTACCAACATGGATAACAAACCCACCGTACATCTGAACGTCACAGACCTCAAATAGTCCAGAGAGGCTTCCAAGTACTCCCGTATCATATATCTATAATTTTGTCATATAAAAAGATACATGGACATTTTCCCATCAAACTGATATCAGATTCTAACATTTACACAAAAGGACATCAATTAGTTTGTGATAAGAAGGAAGATGTATGCAACTTACTTGACCACCTTGCTCTGCATAGAAACTAGTACTTTGAAGAATAATGCCAACTTCATCACCAAGAGCAGCACTTTCCACGTACTCATTGCCTTTGTAAATAGCCTTTATCACGCTATTATGATCCTGAAATTAAAGGAAAAATAAGGACCGATAGGGTACCAGAGACGGTATTTGGAGAAAAAAAGGACAACTTTGTAAGTTTGCATACCTGAAACCATGTAAACTTAGAACTATCATCTGTTGTAGCAATCCCTCTCTTTTGCAGTGCTGAAGTAGCATTTGCATCCATTACAATAACACCAGCATCTAGCTGTCACAATATCAACTAGTACATGAGCAATTTTGAAAACATGTATATTGTCTAACAGTAACTTTTGCATTTGCTCATTGAACTAATTACTATCTTGGGCAAATTTATTCTTATGAGGCCAAGACAAAAATATAAAAAAAAACGATCAACCTTGTTTTGTGCATTTCTCCTAGATCTTTCTTTTGCTTCATTCATAGCAATATTGAAACCCTCAACATCAACTTGCAACCCTTTCTTTTTTGCCATCCTCTGGTAAAGATAAAATATACAATTGTTAAGGTTTACAAACAAGCATAAAGAAAGAAAGACACTAACTGACCTGAGTCCGATCCAACGAAAATCCAAAAGTGTCCCACAACATAAAGGCATCCTGTATTGAAGCGATGAATGAATAAAATCAATCTGTAGTTTTCTTCTTAAATCATTATTTTCACATCTGGACCACTAACTCATTTTGTCTCGATAAACAATCATGGTTACTTTTACTGTCATAATATAATATTATGAAAATGTGAAATTTTGGAGTATCATAAAAGCAACGGTAGCACTGAAGATGTGAAGTGAAAACACTTGCCTGTCCTTTTAATATCTTCCTCTCACCATTTTGAGCATTAGCAGCAATGTTGTTAAACTTCTCAGTGCCCTAAAAGAAGAATCATAAGCAGCTTAGTCCTCGAAAGTTTTATAATTTACAGTATTACAAAATATTCCTATGGTTCAGAAACTTGCATGTACAAGGCAAGAAAATGTAAATCATCAACTATATAGATTACAAGAAAGCCATACATGTGACAAAACATTTATTAAGATTCAACGGAATAACATCATATTCAAAACTGGCATGCATGTTGACTGAAAACTTGATATTGAACAATAGGGAGTATAAATTGACTATTTCATCCCCGAAGTATAAGAGGCTGTTGATAAGATAAAATCTGGTTGTTTTTTGTTCAATATGCCTATACAGAATAATGGGATTGAGAGATAAAGCTAGTAACATGATCAACTATAATAATTGTTGCATACAAGATTTTGGGATCAAACTTACATGTAGCAATGTGTTGACATAACTTGTTTCTTCTGCTGCTAAGATCTTCCTAATGTGCTCCTCCCGTTGTTTTAGCTCAGGAAAAACTTGGCTCATTACATCCACCACAACCTTGGCTAACCTAACCCCACAAAAACAGTGGCAGTCAGAATTTATGTTTAATGATGCATAGTTGAAGTAAAAGATCAAGGGGTTACATAAATTACATTATAAAATATTATATATAATTGGAAGCAACCTGTTGAAAAATCCTTGCTTGGCATCCAGTATTTCCGTTCCGTAATATACAGCTCGGCGAAGAATGTGACGCAAAACATATCCACGTCCTTCATTGCCTGTAGAAAGAATACTATTACTATCATGAATAAGTTGGATAGTTCCAGATGGACCCACAAAAGAAACTAACCTGGACATGAACCATCTGCAATGGCAAATGAAAGAGTTCTGATGTGATCAGCAATAACCCTATATGCCATGTCAATTTCATCCGCATCCTCTGACCCAACTTTCCCCGAATATGGTCTAGCACCAGTTGCCTATATAAATTGGAAACAGAAAGGATATTGCTAGTAATACAAATGCATACAAAAATGACTAATCATATATTGTATGTTCCTAATTCATGAAAGAAATGAAGCTAAACACAATCTCCCCAACTATGATACTCAAACTCATACATGTTTAATCAATTGACAGCAGAAAATAACATGAGCTTTATATGATATTCTAACCTGTTGTATAGCTTCAAAGATAGGTACAAAGACATCGGTATCATAATTGCTCATTTTATTTTGAAGAATAGAAGTCAGTCTTTCAAATCCCATTCCAGTATCCACGTGTTTAGTCGGCAGAGGTTTTAACGAACCATCAGCTTCCCTGTTAAACTATGAAATAGACATATATATATAATCATCAAACAAAACGCATTCTATGCATGAACTTGAGCTTCTGAAACTTACTTGAATGAACACAATATTCCATATCTCAATCAATGTAGGGTCATCATTATTAACCAGCTCTGCAGCATCACGATCCCCAATCCTGTCAAAGTGTATCTCACTGCATGGTCCACATGGTCCAGTATCACCCATCTCCCAGAAGTTGTCCTATTTGCTCCATATTATATTATGAGAAATCATCCGCTAATGTAAGTTGGAGAAACCAGAAAAAAAGATAAAAGTTTGATGATAAAAAACTCACTTTACAACCAAAAGGCAACACACGTTTAGGGGGAAGATACTTGAGCCATATATCTCTAGCTTCATTGTCAGCAGGAAGGCCCAGTTTTTCATCACCACCAAAGTAAGTAACATATATTCGATCAGTGGGTAGTTTAAAAACCTACAGAATATTACATATATTGTAATGTGACAGATTTGTAAATATTAACAAACGCATGGGAAGAAGATAAACTTACAGTAGTAAGGAGCTCCCAAGCCCATCCAATGGCTTCAGCATTGAAATAATCACCAAAAGACCAATTACCAAGCATTTCAAAAAAGGTATGGTGATAAGTGTCTTTGCCAACATCATCAAGATCGTTATGCTTCCCACCAGCTCGGATGCACTTCTGAGTGTTGCATGCACGACTGAGTTTGCTCAAGGAAGTGTTTGGATCAGCAATTCCTAAGAAGATAGGCTTGTACTGATTCATTCCTGTAGCATTAATAAGCATTGTGATAAATAAAAATATATAAAGAAGCACAAATAGCCATTTCAGCAAACAAATTTACCTCTTAGTAAGATTTCAAAATATGCCGAGGTTTAACATAGTGTTTCCCTAAGAGCACAAAATAAGTCTAATCTAACAACATCCTTTTTACGCTTTTAGTTGCCGCCTCCTAAGAAGCTCATTCATATTGATTTTTTCAACAACGACAACGATAATGAACTCAAGAAAAATACATTAAAAAAAGCAACCACTTGTCACAAACTTGGGGGAAGTTGTACCAAAGGGTATATGGTACAATCCAAAGGCGAGAGATTTTGTGAGTTTATTTGCCATATATAAATATTATATACTTAAAAAAAACCATAATAACCGTTACACCTTGCATTGGAGATGCTCATTCACAAAATATGTCAGAAAGGCAGTGTAATTAAGAAATCATATTAAAAAGAGAAGAGAAGAGAAAAGAGTAATCTAACCAGCATTGGCGAACAGAAGAGTTGGATCGTTGACAGGGACAACAGGGCTTGATTTCCAGTAGACGTGATTCTTTTCTTCAAAGAATTTTATGAACGTTTCCCTCACTTTGTTGGCCGGCCATTCCACCTCCGCCATCGATTTAGGAACAATACGGCGCTGAAGTAATTGTTGATGGACGACCAAAGAAACAAAATTCTTCCCGCAAAACCTTAAAAAGAGATCGATCGACCGCCGTGGGGAAGTCAGGAATATACGGAGTGACGATGAGGGTTTTGATTTGTAATTAGAAGCGTGACAAGGAGCTATTTGTATTTGTAGAAGAAAAAGTCGGTCCCTTGCTTTTATATGTCTATATCTATATCTATTATATAAGCAGCGCATACATCTCGGTTTTAAGTTTCATTTTAAAACATCAACAAAAAAACTTACCTTGTAAAACAACAAACAAAACAGACACCCAAAAATCGATCAAGAGTCTTGTATTGTGCCTTGTGCGTGTGTCAAACAGAATAATAACAGATCAACAAAGAGAAGCTCAGAGTTGAATATGAAATTATAGATTATGGAGAGGTAGACCGTACTGTAGATGGATTATGGAGAGGTCGACCAATATATTTATATTTATAATGAAGGGAAATGAAAACAGTATCAATTAAAATCAAAATAATTTAAGAATAGATATGTGTTTAAATAAAATTTCAGCGTCGTATTGTTCCTAAAATCAAAATAATTTAGGATTATGGAGAGGTCGACCAATGTATTTATATTTATAAGGAAGGGAAAAGTATGAAAGATAATCAATAATTAAAATCAAAATACCTTAGGAATATATATGTGTATAAAAGTATAGCAAACAATTAATAATTCAATATCAATTACTTAATTAGAAGATTTAGTTAAAAAAGGAATGCTTCTGACCCCAAAAATAAAGAGTTTTTAAGTAATTAGCATTAAACAGCAGCACGCATGGCTTAAAATGTTGTTTTTAAGAGTTTTTGTCTAAATGTTTTATAATATTGTATAGATTAGTTTTCTTGAATCTATACTATCTATACTACTTAATAAAACAAATTTACATTTTTTTAAACCACTATTGTACAACTCAACAATACACAATCTCTTTTAATCTCTTAAAAACCTTTGATTTTCCCGATGTTAAAACCAGACTAAAATTTAGGGGTGGCAATTCCCGACACGACACGAACCGACACGAAAATAAACGGGTTAGGGTTGAACTTTCTGACACGCCAACCCACCAACCCGTCAAATAAACGGGTCGTCTTCGGATTGACCCAAACAGGTCACGGGTTGACCCGCCAACCCGCCAAAAATAATTTTTTTTTAAAATATATTTTTTTATATAACAAAATATAGTTTATTTAAAAGTCTCAGATAGTCAAAATAAGTTTGCTTTATTTGGTCTTACTTAAGTTGGCGTTTGAACTTTTTATTTGTTTGAATTTGATTATGTTTAGACTTATTATTTGTTTGAAACTTGAATGTTTGAATTTGGTAGTATTATTAGGTGAATTTGGTTATATTATTAGATGAATTTGTTTGTGTATGGACTTTTTATTTGTTTGAAACTTTTGTTTACACTTTTTGTTTAAATTTGAATGTTTGAATTTGATTTTATTATTAGGTGACCCGTCAACCCGTTTACGACCCGCCAACCCGAGCGTGTGCGGGTTAGGGTTGCGTATCTCGACACGATTAGTTAAACGGATCGTGTCCGGGTTGACCCTCCCTGACACGCCAACCCGCCAATCCGTGACCCGCCAACTCGAACATGAACCGATTGCCAACCTTACTAAAATTGACGCTTCCTTGTGTCTGGAATGCAATCAAAGTTTCTCACCTCTCAAGATGTCCCTTCATTGACCTCCTTATTCTTCAAGACATGCTTGTTCATTCTCCAAGACGCAGCTTCTTTCTCCAAGACAAACATGTTTTAATATCGATTTTCATGGTTTCAATGATGTTCATGGTTTCTGTAAACGTTGTCGATTTTCATGGTTTCAATATCGATTCATACTTTCTGGAAACTTGCTCTCGATATTATCGTTGTTTGGTTGGTTTTTCATTTATAGTCACCTGTGTGGATTAATTTGTCTATATAGATGGAGAATATATTTTGCTTGGTTTTTTACAGAAGGAAGGAGCATTTTTGGAATATATTTTTTTGGCTTTCTACCTAACCCTCCCCCTAGAAGCTTACTAAATAACTCACTTTATATATTATCAAGCAATCATTGATAATTGACCAAATAAGTTGCGAGTCCCATCTAGCTCTTTAAGCCGCTAACAAACAGGCCCTAAGTTAAATATGTATCTGACAATAGATTGGGGAGTTAGAGATGCACAAAAGCCCAAAGTCTAGAAGCTCGATTAGGCTAAGTTCAACTCAAAGCCTGGACTAGGTTGGTTTATGATTCAATGCAAAAGAACACGTCTTATTTTTGTATTTTTATCTACTTGTTGGTTGTTTTGATTAGCAGTTAGCCTTATGTACGTTTTGCAGGTTTTTTGTTTTTTGATTTTTGTTTGCAAGTTTAGAATTATCGATTGCGGGTTGGTTTATATTTTGACTCCTAACAAACATTAATACTTGGGAAACATGTTTTGATAGCCATAACACCACTTCTTTTTCAACCCATTTGCATACTCCACGTAAGATGGAACTAATTATACGTATTATTTTATAAAAAATGTATTTATACATCAAACTTTTGCATACATTTATTTGAATTTTATTTCCTGCTTTATTGTGCGGGTACAAACAGTTTATTGAGCTTAATGAGCTTAGGGCTTGTTTGTAGCAGCTTATTGAGCTTAATTTAGCTGCTACAAACAGGCCCTAAGCTCATTAAGCTCAATAAGTTGTTGTAAACAGTCCCTAAGCTCAATAAGCTGCTACAAACAGGCTCTAAGCTCATTAAGTTCAATAAACTGCTACAAACAGCCCCTAAGCTTAATAAGCTGCTACAAACATGCCCTAAGCTCATTAAGCTTAATAAGAAGTTACAAACAGACTTTAAGCTCATTAAGCTTAATAGGGTGACTTAATAACTCATTAATCTGCTATCATTCAAACAGTTTTTTTTATGTAACACTAAACCAACATAAAGAACAAACATACCGTTCTTGCTTAAGAATGTAAGTTACACATGTTCTTGGTGCTTGTTGTTTTTTATTGCTTATTCGGAAATCAATGATCACGAATAATGTAAATAATGTAACAAGTAATCATCATTCGGGAATCAACCATCTAAATATTAAGCATGCAACAAATATTTCACGTGGAAGTCAATAGTAGATATGTACTACCACCGAGCTATCCCGGACGTGGCAAGTACAACAATGTATCATAGATATCATATCACCCGAGCTATCCCGACCAGTGGAGTGATCTTCCCGCCCAAGTTATCCCGGACAGCAGGGAAAATGACCGGACTCTAACACGGTCAAATACACACCATACTCGAGTAATCTCAGCCTATATGAGATTAAGTGTGCCCTCCCTGGGTGAAATACAAAGTAACCACCGGGTAGCACGTATAGAAGGACATGGTACAATAACTAATAATCATTTGAAATCGGTAAAAATACATAACATGGATGAGTATGGAAGCAAATAAAAAATATATAACACATGTTTAGCAAATAGTAAGTTAGGTAGTCCCATAAACTCACAGTGTTTTTCGATATTTAAAAATTGAGCCCAATTAGGCTCCAAGTCCATATAAGCCTAAACGTCGACCAATGATCACTCTGAAAGAACCAAGTGAGCTTATTTAAAACCTGTAATATGTATGCAAAGTTTCATAAAGATCTAACAACAATAACTTAACCAAACTTAATTTAAACTTATTTTAGTTACTTAAATTTTGTTGTAAGAATATCGCTACCCTTAAAATCAACACAAAAATAAACCTCGAAGCAAGTATACACCTCGGAATATTGTCGTATCAAACAAGTAATAATGGTACAAAGTATCGAATTTATCGTTCCCACAGAGATGATGTTAAAGCTTGTAGGGATGAAAAACTTGACTTTTACAGAGATTGGTTTCAGAGGATGAAACACCAGAGGATTTTGTTGATTAACTAAATTTGGTTGGTTGATTGGTAACTTTAGGAAAATACAATTATAAAAAGCAAGCCTGGGTGTAAGGATAAATTGAGATTTGGTTAATAATTTCATAAAAAAATATTTTATAATAGTAATTGTTGTCTTATAAATATAATACTTTTTATAACCTCATTAAGGTTAAGACGTTTAAATATCAATAGTTAGTTGTCAATTAACTTTAGAGATATTACCACGAAATATTATAGATGCAATTATGACAAGTCGGTCAACTACTATTATAAATTCAATACACCTCTCTATTTGACTACTAACGTTTAAATCTTAATTTATGAACTTACACCCTAAACTAAAGTTTTTAGCCTTCCATTAAAATGGGTTTTTATAATGTATTATGATGATTATAATTAAGATGAACACGAAATAATGTAAACAATCAACTAAGATGATAATTAAAACTAATTGTAAACGAGAAAGCAACTAATGATTATAAAAACAATTAAAGAAAATGCATTAATAGAAAATATAAAATAAGGACAAGTTTGTCATTGACAATCTTGAATAAATTAAACCGGACAAGTTTATCGTTGATATTCTTGATTGAATGTATTGGACAAGTTCGCCATTAGTGACATTGAATAACAAACGAGGACACGTATATCGTGAATAAGCTTGAGACAAATTAAAAAGGACAAGTTTTTCAAGGGTATTCTTGAGAAAGATGTTTAGGACAAGGTTACCATTAGTGACTTTGAGTTAACAAAGTAGGACAAGGATACCGTAGAAAATCTTGAATAATAACGAGATCAATAAAATAAAATGATGAGAATACTATGATAGTAATACAACGAAGACGAGATCGGATTTGGGAGCTTGTAGTGAATATGAGAAACTAACAAAGAAAAGTAAAGTAAAGTGATGAGAGAATACTTCAAAAACTAAAAACCTTCATATATTATGCATGGGGAATATTGTGAATACCAAGAGAGAGATTAAGTATATATAATATACTTAATATACCACTTAGCTTCAAACCCTCCTTTGTGGTACTACAATTGTGGGGTGTTTTCTCAAGCAAAAGACCAAGGGGACAAAAGGAGACAATAGGAGACAAAGGACTAGTACTATCCTAGGATTGATGCTTTGTAGCAAAACCATGCAAGTTGACTTACTTTAAGTCATGGTGTTGTTTTGGTTTCCACTAGGTAGCACAAAGAGAGAATGGGATGGATCTCTCCTCCCTGGATGCCCCTTTACTTCTTGTCCCTTGGTTCCTATTTATAATAAATATATATGGGCTTTGGCTTATTGGGTAAGCCAATTTTGGCCATGGCCTTACCATGGACCGAAAGTATACAAAATTAGCCCAACTAAAACTAAAATTAAATCCTAAAGAAGTTCCATCAATTGTTTCGAGTTTTGACCTAGTTAAAAATAAGAGGTTTACAAAATGATGAAATTAACCCATACAAGTCATGGGCCTTCGGTTCCTCAAGTTTGCGTCCGTTTCACCTGATCAGACTCCATCTTTTGGACTTCTTTCTTCCCTTTCTTGGTACCTGAAAATGACATAAATAGAAAGTATGAATAATGTCATTAAATGTGATGTTTAAGTGGCCGAAAATTTCATATTTTCCTTGGTACCTAGAAAATACGTTATTTACTAATAATAATATTTTTAACCCTACTACAACGTTATAAATACTTCAAAAAGGGGAGAAAAAGTAAACAAAATAAGATATAAATACGGTTAATAAATTGACCGTATCAAATTTCCAGCTCAAAATCCACTTTTTATCAGTTTTGAGAGGCAATTCTAACCAACTTACAAGCCTTGTTTCTAAAAAGTGTCTAAAGGACAGGTGATATGTAGTGAGATTTCACTATATTAACCACCTATTTAGTAGTTATAACTAATAGCTTTTTATTATTATATCCCAATTTGAGTCGTTTTTGTTATTATTTTCCCATTTCTAGGAGTCAGAGCTAAGTATAGGATTCCTTTTATTCTCTTTACACTTTGGGTTGTTTTTCTTTTTCAGATGAATGCTGGGAGGCTGCTGCAGCAACTGGCAGCAGGGTAGGATGGTGATGTTGGCAAAGCAAGGCTCAATCAAGAAGGATCTAGAATACACTAGTATTTTCTTAATTATATTATGGTTTTTATCTAAGTTTTCAGCTGAACAATATCCATCATTTAATATGAATCTTTTGCTTTATGTTGTGATGGTAGATGTTTGACATGACCTTTGGACCATTGGTCCATAGTTTTGTATTTTTGTGACACCTCCTAGTATAAAAGGAGGTGTTAAGGTCATTGTAAGGACATGTTCTATTAGCTGAAATTTAAAATAATCTCTGAAGTAGTTGAAGTATTTTTGTTGTTCTCTCTTCTTGATGTTTATCGTGTTCATCAAGAAGAACAAATAGTTTCTGTCACTTATCATTGCAGCATTACTTTCAGCATTACTGTCATTTATTTCCTTGCTTTTAACGTCATTTACATTTCAAAAATATATTTATATATTTACATTTAAGTCTTTACTTACTAGTCATTTAATTCTTGCACCTTTTATTTATTGTATTTATATTCATTGTTATATATATACTTATATAATTACGCTTATGTCTATATTTCTAGTCATTTATATTTCTTGCATTATTATTATGAATAGCTAATTTTTATTAGCTAGGGTATAAGTGAAATGGTAAGGTTGTAAGATTAGAGAAAGTGGGCATTTTTCTATAGTAACAATATTTCATTATTTCATCTTAAGTTTTATAAATCCAAACGACACTTCTTGACGGGTTGATCACTTTGATAGTATTAATGTGCCGTGGACTTAGGAACAAGCCACGATATGCACGTCAATCCGGAGGATATGGGAAGTATACTTGGAAAAGTTACCTTTTTATGTTTTTCTCATTGAATATTCTTGACAAGTCGGTCACTTATTAAAGTGTCAAAGTGCCATGGACTTAGGAATAAGCCATTGAATGCACACCACTTGGATGATATGGAATCACCTCGAAAGAGGGATTAATTAGACAAAGAAATTTGCTAAGCCATCTATTTTGAGAATACTATGTTGCTATCACTGGTCTTGATACTACATAGGAATATGAGTTGATAGCTAAACATTAATATACTGGTATAAGTCCGGAAGGAATGTCAAAATAGTTAGTGGAACGAGTTATTATAGAATAGAATGTTGTAGCATTCCTACAACATTGTCCACTGGAATTAATGTGTAAACCTTACCATAGATCTTATACCCTTGCTATTTGCTTTATTCTGTTATAAATCTGTTAAAGTGACTCTCAAAACAAACAAACAATTGAAACCTTCTAAATCGCCATCTGAACTCATTTCTTTCATTAGACTTTTAAATCAACTTTTAATTCCGATCCCTATGGACGATACTCGGTACTAAGTACCACTTATTACTTGAAAGGACGATAGTTAGGCTAAAAGTATACTTGCTTTTAGTCTGATTTATCACATATCTCAGGGTATATAAAACACCTAACAAGTTTTTGGCGCCGCTGCCGGGGATCGGCAAGCTAAAAGTTTTTTTTTTAGTAAGATTAAAGATCTGATTTTTCTAACACCTGTTGAATTGTTGGAAGTGGTATATGCCAAGAATATTCCGTGGAGAGTTTTTAGAGTTTGATCAAGATATAGAAAGAACATTTCGTGTGAGGAGAAGAATCCAAAAAACGTTATTTGCTTTACCACCTCCTGAAATGGCAGAACCACAAAACCCCCGGGTAATCATTGGACCAGTGCCACAACCCCCGCCTGAAATCCAACGAGGTCCTCCCCCACCTTTATTTGTAAATGTACCACCACATTTACAGGTAAATCCACAAGAACAATGATTTCACTATGAGGAAGACACAGATGGGGATGATGAATCCTTGCATAACCATCCCCAAAATAATGAACAAATGGTCCAACCACCTAACATAATCAATCTGGCAAATTACAAAGATGGACGTATAATGGACTATGCCATCCCTAATTTTGAGCAATACAATTCAGGCATAGTTAGGCCCAATTTTACGGCCACTCATTTTGAACCAAAATCAATCATGTTTCACATGTTACAAACCAATGGACAATTATTCGAAATGCCAACGGAGGACCCACACTCACATCTAAAGTCCTTCTTGGAGGTTAGTAATTCCTTCTTGATCCCAGGAGTGTCAAATGACGCTCTGAGACTCACATTATTTCCATTTTCCTTACGGGATCGAGCTAGGGAGTGGTTTAACTCACTAACTCCAAGATCTGTAACTTCATGGTATGAAATGGCTGAAAAGTTTTTACGAAAATATTTTCCACCCACCAGGAATGCTAAGTCCCGAAACGAAATTTGTCTTTTCAAACAAACGGACGATGAAACAAGTCTTGACGCATGGGAAAGGTTTAAAGAACTGTTAAGGAAATGCCCACACCATGGTATTCTCTACTGTATTCAACTCGAGACATTTTACAATGGTTTAAATGCCACTTCAAGACAAATGCTCGATGCGACCGCAGGAGGGGCCTTTACAGCCAGTACCTATAATGAGGGATTTGAAATGGTTGAAAAGATTTCTGCTAACAATGGACATTGGGCTGATCCACGTGATGCTACACAAAGAGAAACTGCGAGAATTCATGATGTAGATGCATATACTGCTTTAACAGCTCAACTTGCTTCCATGACCAATATGATTAAAAATATTTCTTCTAGTCAAGGAGCACAGTCGGCTGTTAATGCACCTACTCAAGCAGTTCTTGTAGTATTTTTATATGTATTTATATATTAATAATATATAATATGAATAATTTTAAAAAAATAATAAATGGGCTAAGTATACTAAAAATTAAAATCCCAATTTAATATTATTATTTTCTATTCGGTTTCGGGTAAAACCGACGGGTAACGGTGAAATTTTTGCTTAACGGGTTCCCCAACGGGGATCGAAGAAACCGTAGGGACCCGACCGGGATCCCCGATAAGATACCTGACGGGGATCGGGACGGGGACAAGACAGTTTTCCTTATCGGTTTCGGGGACGGGGATACTGATCCCCGCCCCGAACCCACCCCGTTGCCATTCCTACCTGATAATATTGAGGGAGGACAGTTGGTTTGGAATTTGGATATGCATGGATTCTACTTGGGAGTTGGATAAATTGTTTTACGTTTGATTAAATATCTTATCACAACTAAATATATTTCTAGGGTGTTTATTAAATGTTTACCGAGTAAGTTTTCATCATCTTTTCTTATACATTAAAATGGACTGTTTGTAAGCTTCTCTTGGTAACTGCTAACTGGATAAGAATCTTCTCTCTCGCTTACTAAGTAAGAACGTCAATTCTTGTCATGTCATAAGATTTTTCGATTCTTGTCATGTTCACGAAAAGTAACCATGTAAACATTTCGAGTTAGAATTGGTAAATGACTCTCTTTATGTGGGAGAAAATGAAAGAAAAATATTTTCCTTCCAAATGAAAGAATTTATAACAATAGTAAATCTTTATAATGTTACACATTTACTCATCAATTACGATCTGTTATAAAATAATAACGATATAAAAATAAAAATAACATTTTTTGTTTCCTTTTTTCTTTCATTCACTTCGTTCTCCACAACACAAACAAAATATTTTGTTTTCCCAAATTTGATAAAATAACCTTAGGGAACATTTGTTAAACATTTACCTAATAGTTTTTCTTAGCAGATGAACATGATAAAGGTGAGAGTATGAGAATCTTATCCGATAAAAATGATAAGATGGTGAGTCTTCCCACTAAGAGAAGGTGTTGTATGCTATAAGGTCAAATATAAGTTAGAATGTTAGATAATAAATGATAAGATGGTGAGTCTTCCCACTAAGAGAAGGTGTTGTATGCTATAAGGTCAAATATAAGTTAGAATGTTAGACTATTATCGGTAAAATAAACAAATATAGACAATTACATCTTATAATGAAAGACACATGATCGTGTGAGAAGGAGAGCTAGACCTTGTTTGTTTTTTCATTTTAAACTCTTAATCACCACTTATATATGATTCGTATTTGTTTAGATGTTTCATAACCATTTCAGGACTGAAATCAGACTCCGAACTCATCACCTCTTAAAAAAAACAAACGCCACTTTAATGTGAGAAACGTAAAAAGGGATTTGGATCCTTGATCGCCATTAATCTCAACCCCATCCATTAATTGCGCTTGATACAGAGATTGATCCGATGCATCTCGATACATCATATTCTGATGTACATCCAACAGTGAAGATCCCTTCTTAATTTCTTACGTTTCTCCCTCCTTCTATCCAGAACCCAACCCTGTAATAAAATTCTAAGGGGGCGTTTGGTTCCAACAAGGGAATGAGAATAAATTTTCATTCTCCCCAATTTAATAAGGAATGCAATTTGGGGTTTCTGAAGGATTTAGGCTGTTATATTATATATAACCAAACAGTTTCTTTTATTATCATTGTCATTGATTCCGGCTTAATACCCCATCCAAACACACCCTAAATTAAATTACTCTGTTTTAGTTAATTTTAAAAATAATAATTACAGCTCCGATGTTTCTCTCATGTCATCGAAGGGTCTTCTCTTAGGGGATGTTTGTTTGGGCTTATAAAAAACAACTTATGTTTTTCACAATAAGTGCTTATCAACTTATGTGGTACCACACCGGAGTTTTAAAAAAAATGTTTGGATGGGCTTATTGCGTTTCCACACCGGAATAAGTCAATAAGTTGTTTAGTGTTTGACAAAAAAGTGCTTATATATGCAAAATGGTAAAGTAGATGATAATAAGTCATAAGTCATTTTTGATAAGTCAGAATGTTTTGACTTATCAAAAACTCTTTTTCACCGGTGGGGAACCGGTATAAGTCGTTTTTCTTTTTGCCCATCCAAACACTAAAACTAACTTTTCACCGGTTCCCCACCGGTATAAGTTAATAAGTTGTTTTGATAAGCCCAAACACACAAAAACCAGACGGTCGGAGAAATGGGGATTTGGGACGTCATATACTCCGCCGGCGACATACTTAAAGGAATCACGCCGGATCTTTCCACTACCAAACGTACAGCTTACGATCGCACTTCCGCCGCCGTCACTAAGATCGATCAAGAGATCAGAGTCAACGGCATTCAGAAGCTGCCTCAGTACTTGCTCGACGGTGAAACCAGAGCTCAGATCGGAGTTTTTACAACTACGCTTGCTAAGCACACAGGAAAATATGTCGTCAATGAAGGCTTCAAACACATTCCTGGTTTGCTCCTTCATCTCTCTCTCTCTCTCTCTCTCTCTCCCTATATATACATATATATGTATGTATATATGTATTCCATTTGTGGAGCTTAAAATCTAGCGATCGATCGTTTTATGATCTATTTGGCTTGGAACACAGTTAGGTTAAAAGTTTTTAATACTTCCGATTGATGTCATTTTGATTCAATTTTTGTAAGAAACCGACATCTTATTCCATTATAATAGATTAATAGTCTCGATCCGCCATATAAATTGGCAGTATGACAGTATGACACAATAGAGATACATGCATACCTCCTTCATAATTAAGTTTAGGAAATAGCACCAAGGGGACGTTTACCAAATCTTACCCGGGTAAGTAAGTGCTTACCGGAAAAATTCAACACCATTGTTACTTGTTTTCCAGAGAGAATTGAAGTCTTTTCTTATTGTATTCACTGATGGTTACAAAGCAAACAAGAATTTATACACAAATACATGGCTCCTAATTTTAGATAGATAGCTAATTGATAGATAATTGATTGGCCAGTAGAATGGAAACCATGAACACTTCCTTGAATAGAGGGATATGATGGAAATGATAGCTGATCCCATATCGTTTTCTTTTTTAACATTACTTACCGAGTAAGATTTTAGTTCACCAAAATTGCATCGTATGCAACAATTTACCCGGTAAATGCTTACCGTGGTAAGAGTCGTCGCAATCACTTACAGGAGTAAGACTCTTGGTCCTTATTTTTCTTGTCTTTGACCGGGTAAGATTTTTGGTACTTATCATAATTCTTCGGTAAGGTAATATGACTTGGTAAGTTTTACTGGGGTAAGCGCTTGGTAAACGGCCCATAAGTTTGGAACAGACGGACCACTAGCTAGGGTTTATTCTGATCATCTGAGTACTACCGCTAGAACAATCTCTAGCCAAGCTCGTAAATATCATGAATCATGTATTACAGGTTATTAAAATCAAACCATCTGCAAAGGTACCTTATTCAGAAGTTAATAAAAATAAGATTTTGATAAGCTAACTTATAAGTTACTTTTACCAAACATATGAAAAAGTCCTTATTAAAAAATTTAACTTCCTAAAAAATTACCAGTTTGACACCGAATAACTTGTTTTTTCTAAACACTTAAAATAACTTATTAGTTATTACCATACCACACCGTAATAAGTCAATAAGTTATTTTTAGTTAGGGGGTGTTTGTATTTTAAGAGGTGTTGAAGTCTTAGTCTGATTTTAGTTCTGAAATGGTTATGAAACATCTAGACGAATCAGACATAAGTGGTGATTAAGAGCTTAAAATGAAAAACAAAACAAGGCCTTAGTCATTCAATCCTACAAAAATTGTAAAAGTTTCTGTTTGGTTTGTAGGATTGGATTTTGAATTAAATGATATTCCAATTTTTGTAGAATTTCATGGACATTTCACTGAAATCGTCAGATATAGGATTTTCAAATCAAATTAGTTGGTTGGATTTTAAGGGATTTCAAAGGATTTATATAATTGTGTTTTAAAACATGTTTGTTTTTTAATAATCAGTGATTTATTTTTGTTTTTATAAATTATTTATAAACACAGGGATTCAATTTGAATAACTCTACTAATAAATGATTACCATGATTGAGAAATATTTTTGTTATTAGATTTCACTGATAAGAAATTTTAAAAATTAAATGTTTACGAGATAAAAATAATATTTTTTCAAGTGTATAAAATGTTTTAGTAATATAATAATGTTGTAATCTCCAAAATAGAGAATATGTCAGAGTTGAATGTAACTTCATTTTACAGAATCCGTTGGAGATGCATAAAATGTAGCTTGTCTCTGTCCCCATGAGTAGGGGAGACTATTTTCTTGTAGGTACCAAATGTTACTACTTGCCATTTGTATAATTTGATGTTCAAAGTGAAAATGTGAATACCGAGTTTTTCAAGCTTAAAATCATTTCCCGTAATAAAATAATTCGCTGATTTGCAGTGTGTGTTTGTCGATAACCATTGAAGCTATCTTATATGGTACTATATGTGTGTGTTCGTTTGTAGGTGCAACCGTGGCCGCTAAGTTGGTTTCAGACACGATGCTTGAAATGAAACAAGAAAATCATAAAGACGGATTGAAAGCAATGGAAGCGAATATGGATAGATCGGGCGAAGACTCAAAGAAATCAACATCACAACCAGAAATTTGCGATTTGGAGCGTAAGATAATGAGCAAAATGTAAAATAAAAACAAAATTTGATTAGAGAGTGAATTACGTTTTTCATTATTGTGGTTTGCGGTTTATAAATTACGGTTTTCGTCTCTATAATTTGTAATTAGTTGTTGTTTTTGTTCTTGTGATTTACAGTTTATTGTTGCTTTAGTCCATATGGTTTACAATTCCTTACTGGAGAGAGAGAGAGAGAGAGAGAGAGAGAGAGAGAGAGAGAGAGAGAGAGAGAGAGAGAGAGAGAGAGAGAGAGAGAGAGAGAGAGAGAGAGAGAGAGAGAGAGAGAGAGACGGTGCTCGACTTTAAAGAAATAGAAGAGACGGACAGGGAGGGCTTGACAATGGAAGGGGTATGATTGTTGCTACGATTTTTGGGAGACGGGCAGAAGGGCTCGATGGGGGAGGAATAGAGGAGAGAAGAGATAAATGAGAAAAAGAGAGAGAGAGAGAGAGAGAGAGAGAGAGAGAGAGAGAGAGATCGGAGACCAACGGTGAACAAGATAGTCGAAGAAACGGTGTTGAAGGCTGGAATTGTTGCCTTGCTTCAAGAACATGACTTCCTTTCCATAGCTTAAGAAAACATTAAATTGCCTAAATTCTAGATTGTTTTGGGGTTATCTTTCGATTAGAGGGTACCACTTGTGGTGTGTGTATATTTAAATCTATATATAATATGTATAATAATATATTTTATATTCTTAAGGTAAAATTAAATGAAAATAGTAAAAACACCATAATACCCTTGACTTAACCGATTCTTTTTAATTGAGTCCGTCAAAAGATCTAAAACTGAAACCAAATGACAACCACAACGACCAAAATTATAATTAGTTTGAAATAGAGACTATTCTTAGTAGTAGGTGGAAACTACATGGACCAAAAGTGTCATTTACTCTTAGATATATATATATATATATATATTTTTAATCTTCCCTCCACTGAAAAACTAAAAAAAGACATAGGTAATAACGGGTCCCACTTTGGTCAACCGGAAAACCCGGTTCCGTCACTTTTTAGCATCAAGTCACTGGAAGGGTCTTCGCTCAACACAAAAACCAACCAGACCGACGGCCGGAGAAAATGGGGTTTTGGGACGTCATATATTCCGCCGGCGACAGACTTAAAGGAATCCCGCCGGATCTCTCCACCGCCAAACGTACAGCTTACGATTGCACTTCCGCCGCCGTCACTAAGATCGATCAAGCGGTCAGAGTCGACGGCATTCAGAAGCTGCCTCAGTACTTGCCGGACGATGAAACCAGAGCTCAGATCGGAGTTTTTACAACTACGCTTGCTAAGAACACCGGAAAATATGTCGTCTATGAAGGCTTCAAACACATTCCTGGTTTGCTCCTTTATCTCTCTCTCTCTCTCTATATATATATATATATATAGGGTTAGGTTCAAATGTGAACTCAATTTTGGCTGTGAACGTGAGGACGAATCTCAGCCACGCATCTTCGGTTATGGTGGACGCCATCACGGAGGATTGACGCGATTCATGGGAGGGTGGAGATTATTAAAGGAGAGCAAAAGCGCGCTTTATTGACAGGATAAGTGGCTGAGATTCGTTCTCACGTTCACAACCAAAAATGAGTTCACATTTGAACTTTCCTCTTTATATATATGTATTCCATTTTTGGAGCTTAAAATCTAGCGATCGATCGTCTTATGATCTAATTGGATTGGAAAACAGTTAGGTTAAACAGTTTTTAATACTTCCAATCGACGTCATTTCAATTCGATTTTGCTAGAATGCTATATAGAATGATATTAAATTCAATTCGATCGGCCATATAGAATGATATTAAAATTAAATCTCACGATTGATTAGGAAATCGATCTGAGTTTGGAACAGAAGATCACTAGGGTTTATTCTGATCATTTTCGTTCTACTAGCTTGAACAATTTCTGGCTTCAGAAAACTAGCCAATCTTGTAAAGTTTGGTTTGACGGAATGTTTTTGAGGGATTTGGATTTGGATATCGTAACTATTTGGAATTTTTGGTTTGTGCTACGTAGGAATTGGAATGGAATTGAATTTCATTCATGTACTTTTCTAAATTGGTCAATTTTTACATGTTCTGTCTTGTCCAATTTTGTCTTACCAAACGCTGAACAATTGTTTTGTCTTGTTGTTCTATCATGTTGTGTGGATACCCTTAGGGGGCGTTTGGTTCACCGATTCTGATGGAAGCTGGTGGAATTGGAATGTCCAATTCCTTTGACCAGATTTCATTCCATTCCGTTGTTTGGTTGGCTCTTTTCTAAGGAATGGAATGTTCCAATTCCTTTCAATTTCACAAACAATAAAAAATTTTCATTCCTTAGCAAATGTCTAGGATTTTGATGCAATGAAATCTTACTTTTTCATAATACCCCTGATCTAATGTACCTAATTTTATAAAAATCAGTCTTTCCCTAATAAGAGCTTTGGCGGTTTTTTTACTGGTTTTCTGCTATTTTTTTTTACCTAATTTTATAAAAATCAGTTTTTTTACTGGTTTTCTGCTGTTTTGGAAAACCTACTCGGTACAATCGATACTATTTGGCATCTTGATAATTAATGTCTAAAGTGAAAATGTGAATACGAGTTTTTGTCGAGCTTCAATCTTACATCAACTTATATCCACTCGTACTTTAATTGCTTGTCGATAGCCACTGAAGTCATCTAGTACTACTATATAAACATACATGTTCGTTTGTAGGTGCAACGGTGGCCAATAAATTGATTTCCGACACAATGCTCGAAATGAAACAAGAAAATCATAAAACATCATCGCAAGAAGAAATTTCCCGCCAAAACTTGAACTTAAGCTCTAACCATGAAGGTGGAGGTGAAACTAAGAACATGAATAAAGACATTATTAACATGTTCCTGAAGACGGAGTTCGTTGGAAACCACATGTTTCGTGATTTGATGGTTCCTAAGCTTTCTCATAAAGAGAAGAAGTCGATCGATGATTGAAATATATCACCAAATGGTCATTGGCCCGGTAGAGCCCAACCTCCTAAAAGGTTAAGGGTTCAATTTTCACTTTATCATGTGTCAGTATTTGCTGTATATAAATATTATGTACTGTGTTTCAAGTATTGCGATTGCCATGGTATGGTTTTAAGAAATTATTAGGCATGGCAATTGTGTTTGTGATGTTTGCTTTTTTTTGTTTTAACAATTTATAGGCAATCCCGGATATAATCATTGGCATATTTGACGTTGTTGTGCTAGGACGGTTGGTTTGGATATGCATGGATTCTACTGGGTAGTTGGATAAATTGTTTTACGTTTGATTAAATATCTTGGTGGGTAGTCTGCCTATATCTTATCACAACTATATATATTTAACGGTTGTTTATCAAATGTTTATCGAGTAAGCTTTCACCACCTTTTCTTACATATGTAGGCTAACATTATCTGTTATCAAAATCAAAATGGACTGTTTGTAAGATTCTCATATTCCATAAGCGCTAACTGGGTAAGAATCTTCTTTCTCACTTACTAAGTAAGAATGTCATGTCTTGTCATGTCTTTTACCGGGTAAGATTCTTCGATTCTTGTCATGCTCACGGTAAGTAACCAGATAAACATTTCGAGTAGAATTGGTAAATGACCCTTTATGTGGGAGAAAAGGAAAGAAAAATATTTTCCTTCCAAATGAAAGAATTTATAACAATAGTAAATATTTATAATATTACACATTTACTCATCAATTACGATCTGTTATAAAATAATAAGGATATAAAAATAAAAATAACATTTTTCGTTTCCCTTTTTTCTTTCATTCACTTCGTTCTCCACAACACAAACAAAATATTTTGTTTTCCCAAATTTGATAAAATAACCTTAGGGACCGTTTGTTAAACATTTACCCAATAATTTTTCTTAGCAGATGAACATGATTGAGAGTATGAGAATCTTATCCGATAAAAACGATAAGATGGTGAGTCTTCCCACTAAGAGAGGGTGTTGTATACTATCATGTAAAATATAAGTTAGAATGTTAGACTATTATCGGTAAAATAAACAAATATAGATAATTACATCTTATAATAAAAGGCACACGATCGTATGAGAATGAGAGTTAATGTGAGAAATGTAAGAAAAGGGATCTGGACCCTTGATCGATCACTGTTAATCTCAACCCCACCCATGAATTGCGCTTGATACGGGGATTGATCTGATGCATCTCGATGCATCACATGCTGATGTACATCCAATGGTGGAGATCTGTTCTTACACTTCTCAACTTAACTCTCCTTCTCACCGGAACCCAACCCTCTAATAAAATTCTAAATATAAATTACTCTGTTTTACTAATTAATTTTAAAAATAATAATTACAGCTCCGATATTTCTCTCAAGTCATCGAAGGGTCTTCTCTTTTAAACACACAAAAACCAGACGGCCGGAGAAATGGGTTTTTGGGACCTCATATACTCCGCCGGCGACAGACTTAAAGGAATCACGCCGGATCTTTCCACCGCCAAACGTACAGCTTACGATCGCACTTCCGCCGCCGTCACTAAGATCGATCAAGCGATCAGAGTCGACGGCATTCAGAAGCTGCCTCAGTACTTGCCCGACGGTGAAACCAGAGCTCAGATCGGAGTTTTTACAACTACGCTTGCTAAGCACACCGGAAAGTATGTCGTCTATGAAGGCTTCAAACACATTCCTGGTTTGCTCCTTTATCTCTCTCTCTCTCCCTCTATCTATATATATATATATTCCATTTTTGGAGCTTAAAATCTAGCGATCGATCGTCTTATGATCTAATTGATTGGAAAACAGTTAGGTTAAAAGTTTTTAGTACTTCCGATCGATTTCATTTCAATTCAATTTGCAAGATAAGAATGATTCAATAGATGCTTTCCTAAAATTAAATCTCACGAAGCATATGAAATCGATCTAAGTTTGGAACAGACAGTGAAGTAGGGTTTATCCTGATACCGCTAGTGGTGTGGTGGGGTAGGGTGTGAGGGTGGGTGGCGACTGGTCGTGAATTCGTGATGGTGGGTGGGGGTGGGGGGTGGGGGTGGGGGTGGGGTGGCGGTAGCGGTGGGTGACGGTGACAGTAACGGTGGTGGAATGATAATATTAATTGATGGTGGTGGTGGTGGTGGCGGCAGTGACGGCGGTGGTGGTGGCGGATATGTTGCCGACAAGGCCGGGCGGGACGCGGCGTGGGTGGTGGTTAAATATTTTTTTGTCTTTCTAAATGAAAATTATATATTATGTTATATTTGCTACGAAATGGAATTCAAAATCCTTCATATATGCTAAGGAACCGTGGCATTCCGTGGAATCCGATGGAATCCAATCAATTCAATCTGCAAACCATACATCGTTAAGGAATTTGGTCAAAGAAATTTGTCATTCCAATTCCATCAAATTCTTTTGAATTCCGCGAACCAAACAGCTCCTGAAAAGTTTCGGTTTGTAGGATTGGATTTTGAATTAAATGATATTCCATTTTTTGTAGAATTTTCATCGACATTTCACTGAAATCATCAGATATAGGATTTTCAAATCCAATTAGTTGGTTGGATTTTAAGGGATTTTGAAGGATTTATATAATTGTGTTTTAAAATATGTTTGTTTTCCGATAATCAATTATTTATAGTTTGATTATTTATTAACACTGGGATTCAATTTGAAGAACTCTAAAAAAATATTATCATGGTCGAGAAACATTTTTGTTATTATATTACACCGATAATAAATTTTGAAATTAAATGTTTTTGAGAGAAAAATAATATTTTATTAAGTGTATAAAATGTTTTAATAATATAATAAATGTTGTCATCTCCAAAATAGAGAATATGTCAGAATTGAATGTAACTTTTTTTTACAGAATCTGTTGGAGATGCATAAAATGTACCTTGTCTCCGTCCCCATGAGTAGGAAGACTATTTTCGTGTCGGTACCAAATGTTACTACTTGGCATTTGTATAATTTGATGTCCAAAGTGAAAATGTGAATACTGAGTTTATTCGAGCTTAAATTATTTTCTGTAGTAAAAATCTATCTTACAAACGACTTGCCGTATGATTCTTTTCTTTATCCGCTCATTTGCAATGTTTGCTTGTCGATAACCATTGAAGCCATCTTATATGGTGCCATATGTGTGTTCGTTTGTAGGTGCAACCGTGGCCGCTAAGTTGGTTTCAGACACGATGCTCGAAATGAAACAAGAAAATCATAAAGACGGGTTGAAAGCAATGCAAGCGAATAGGGATAGATCGGAGGAAGACTCGAAGAAATCAACATCACAACCAGAAATTTCCGATCCGGAGCGTAAAATAATTAGCAAAATGTAAAATAAAAACAAAATTTGATTTAGAGAGTAAATTACGTTTTTCATTCTTGTGGTCTGCTGTTTTCATCTCTATAATTTGTAATTAATTGTTATTTTTGTCCTTGTGATTTACAATTTATTGTTGCTTTGTTCCATATTGAATTCTTTATTGTTTTGGATTATTCTACTTTTAGGTAGTTTGGGGCGCAGACCGGATGGAACAGAACATGACTAATTGTCTGTTTCGTGTTTAGTACAACTAGAACTAACTAGACTTATTGTCTGTTTTGTGTTTGATAAGCTGGACAGGACGGGACTAAACTGTTAAAATAACCAGATTACCCTTGTTTAATATTTTTTTATTATGTAATAATTATGAATAACAAAAATCAACTAAACAGTAAAATATATTATACACCCCCTCCCTCTAAAGCCTCGTACGACCATTATAAAAAACTAGTCAACCATAAGTTTGGTGCCTAATTGGTTTGAGTTTGGGCTCCAACGATCCAAAGTAGATGGAGGTCTCAAGTTCGAATCCAATGAGGAATAAGAATCCTCTTGTGTTCAGTGGTAACGAAGGCTCAAATGCGGTAACTCCGGGCTACCTACGAAGGTAGTGGTTGCATTGGGATTAGTCGGCTCGCATAGGGGGTTGAATATTCAGGTTAATAAAAGAAAACCTAGTCATATGCATCCTCTTCAAGCAGCGACTATGAATTAATTTGAGGTTCTTTTTCAGGTTATTTTTATTTCGAGGTTCTTCTGTTCCACCATCAATACATCTTTTTGAGGTTCTTCTTGCTATTTTACTTCAAGGTCCTTCTTCCACCACCACCAATCTCCAACTCCTCGATCTTCAAACGTAGATCTAGACGTTGAGGGACGAGGGGGTTCGATTTGAGGGGGTGTGACCAGAGAGTTTGATTTCAAACGTAGATCTGGAGGAGTTCGACCTGTGAATTCGATTTGAACGAACGAGTTTTAGGTTTAAGATTTCGGATTTGGATTTTGGGGAATTTTAGGTTTCAGATTTGAGAGTTAGATTTGACTCATTTGAGAGTTAGGAGAGTTTTAGGTTTCAGATTTGGAAGAGTTTTGTTTTAGATTTCGTATTGGTTGGAAGGTAGCTAAGGAATTTTAACTTTCTAATTTCGTCCCATGAAAATGAATTTTAGTCCATCTTATCTCATGTTGTCTTTGTCCTATGTCATGCCAAGTATTAGACTATTTTTTTTGTCTTATCTCGTCCCATCCTGTCTGCATGCTACATGCAGCATAAGGTAGGAATTAGTCTAGGGACCAAAATAACAATAAATTTAAACCACTGGCCGAAAATTGAAATAATTAACAAACCACAGGGACGAAAATCGTAACTTACTCTTAATTATAAAAGATATGGTTTAACTAAAAACAACAAAGAAGTGTAGACTAGAGATGTGATTAATGCATTTATTGAAGCCCGAGTTTGTTGGAAACATGTTTTCGTGATTTGATGGTCCCTAAGCCTCCTCGTACGGAGTTTGCCGGAAACAGCATTGGCCCGGTACCCGGGTGGAGCTTAACCTCCCAGGAGGTCAAAGGTAGGGATGTTAACGAGTCAAGTTAAGTAGACTGGAATAACTTTTTTAAAATAGTGATCGATCTTGACCTTGAATAATTTTTCAATTTTTAAGCTCGAGCTCGTGCTCGATGTTCGTTTATGGGCTCGATATTGATTAACTTGTTTAGGTGTTGGAATTTGATAATTTGTATATGAAGAAGCGATTCTCTATAATTAATTGGCATGTCAATTGTGTTTCTCTATAATTTCTCTAAGATATAGAATTAAAAGTCAAAATCTCTAAACAAATTTATATTTAACATCAACTGGTTCTCTAATTTAGAGATTTCAATACTCATTATATTATTAAAATATTTTATAAATTTATCATCATAAGTTTTTTAAAAATAATTTCTCTCTCCACACATCAAATTTTAGAGAACTATTTAAACTTGAAGTTTTCTTTTACTTTATTTGAAAAAATAATATAGAGAATTTATTAAAGCATAGAAAACAAAAACCTTATTTTCTCTGTTTTAGAGAATCGATTGAAGATATTATAAGACTTTTCACTTTGGTAAGTACTGAGTAGTTTTGGGGATATCATGTTCATCCTCATTATAGTTAAAAGAATTCCGAAAACAGCTTCTCTATTATACTTTAGTTAATTCAATAGTTCTTTCCACTATTCTTAGTGATTATTAAGGCATTGTTTGGCAAAAATAAGATGACTTATAAGTCATCTTATAAGGTACCTTATTTTTAGTGTAGTTGTAAGTTAACTTATAAGGTACCTTATTGAGAAGTTAATAAAAGTAAGGTTTTAATAAGCTATCTTACAAGTCATAAGGTACCTTATAAGCTATTTTTGCCAAACATAGCCTAATTACCTTGTTAAACTTTTACTGTTCCACGGTCCCAACTATTTTTTGGGACCGTCGAACATTGTCTCAAATATGTATAAATATTTTGAAAGAAAAGCAAAATAAATGTGACTATATTAGATCTGATTATAAATTCTATATTTAAATATAAATTTCAGATTTTATTTTATAATAAAAAGTTATATTATTTTACATTTTTTATTTATAATATAATTTTATATCCTGATGTATCCCACAAATATACTATTAGTTTAATTTTTACACATTTAACAACACTCGTGAGGATGGGTGGGTTTGATGGGGATTCAGATTCACTAATGAAGGTTGAATGGAAGGTGGTTGCAATACGTCCTTATCATAAATAACCATGTGGACTAAACTTTTTTTTTCCCTCTCAAAAACAGTTAAAAACCGTAAGACAGTTAAAAACCGTAAGACATTTTCTCTTATAGTACCGTAAACAGTGACATACTTTTGCGGTACCACAAGTTGTGGTATGTTTTTACCTCTGCGACTTTTGGCTTGTTTCTTGTTTCTTGTTTATTGTTTCTTGTTTTTTGTGTGTCAATGCATGTCTTTACGGTGCTACATGTAGGAACGGATCCAGGAAATTTTCAAACGGTGGCATCGTTTGACTATAAGAAACAAATATCGAGATATTTTTCACGACACCATAACTGGTTTGTTGGTTAGTTCATTGTTTTTTATATGTAAGGTTTTGTGTTCAAAGCTTTTATTGCAAAAAATTTCTTCAGAAACATAATAAATATGAAATTAATAGCTAAAAACTAAGAAAATAACACTAACAGGATTCAAACTCGGGTCTGATGTGGAAATTTTGCAGAATAACTCTACCAAGAAAAATATATGTTTTTATTGTGGTTTCAAAATATATATGATGACACACAACAAATCGATATGGTTGTATTTTTTACAAACCTAATTTTTTTACACTACGACGGATGAATGAAACGGTGGCACGTGCCACCATAACCCCTAAACTAGGTCTGGCCCTGGCCACAAGTTGTACTGTCTCAATTTATTTTTACTATTGGACCCACGTGTCATTTGAATACGGCATAACATATTAGAAAACAAAAAAAGTGTCTTGCAACATTGATTTATAGTTTATTAACTATTTTGTCAGAAGACATATTCGAGATCAGCTAATTAGTAAAAATAAATAAATTCCCCATGTGGTTATTTATGATAACAACCAGCTTGGAATAGCCATTGTTGATTTCAGTGAGTTATTATAGTTTTGCTATAAGTTGATTATTGTATTTATACAGTCTAGTGATAAATTTATTGTTATATTTATAGTTTCATTAAATTAACTGCTAAAAGTTGTTTTTTAACTTAGGCTATGTTTGGCAAAGGTAGCTGATAAGATAACTTATGACTGATAAGGTAGCTTATGACTTATAAGATAGCTAATAACTTATAAGGTAGCTGATGAACAAGTCATGTTTGACAAAAAGTAGTTTATAAACATGTAAAATGACCAAAAAGAATTACATTAATTTATGATTTAAGTAACCATTACACATAATATATGAATAACTAATCAATCATATTCTAGTTAATTACTAATTTTTCAAAAAGTATAAGTAATAATTCTAAATAATAATAATTAATATTAGTGAATAATTTAAAATTAATAATTAATTAATAAAATAAAATAATATTAATTAATAATTACAATTAAAATGAATTAATAAAATTCAAAATAATATTAATTAATATTAATAAGGGGTTGGAGAAATTTGTCATTTGTCTAAAATAATAAGGGTATTTTTAGAAAAAAAAAAAACAAAAAACTACATGATTTTTCAAAACTTTACTCTTTTTAACTTATCAATAAGATACATTATAATGTACCTTATAAGCTATCTTATGGTCATTCAAATATATCCATTAAAAATAAAGTAACTTATAAGATGAATTATAAGTTGTCTTATTTTTGCCAAACAATGTCTTAACATATATCATAGTGCAATTTGTATATGAAAAAAAAATGTAATTTTGTTAGATTGCTATTGTAATAAATGTACTTTCAAAAAACATGTTTAGCTTTTATAGTTTAAAAAATATTTATTTACATATTAACATAATAAAAACATGTCTATTTTTTATTAAGGAATACTAATAAATTTGATTAACCTTTTTTAATAATAAATGATACTTTAAAAATAACCTAAAATATAAAGTAAATGTAGTACTTTTTTAACAAAAAGAGAAGATAAATAAAAATAGCAATAAATGAGAAAAGCAAGTCTCAGGTGATGAGTTATGACATGAAGGTAGGAATAAAAAGGACTTATCACACCCGACAATAAAGATTCACAACTCTTGTTTTTACTCTATTATTTGTTATGTATATAATATTTTTTTCATATAAATTAAAATAAAGATTTAAATTACATTTTCAACATATTATTTAACCTAATTTTAATATAAATAGGCATGTACATAAAAATACTAATTAAGGTTTATTTAATATGATGCAAGATCGTGTGAGAAGGAGTTAATATGAAAAGCGTAAGAATAAATCTGAACCCTTAATCACTTTTAATCTTAAACATACCCATGAATTGCATTTCATACGGAGATTGATCTAGTGCATCTGATCCTAAAGTGCATATAAAGGTGAAGGTCTCTTATTACGTTTCTCACCTTAACTTTCTTTCTCACCGGAACCCAACCATATTTAGCGTTTGGTTATATATTTAAATACTCTTCTTTTGATAACTTTCTAATTTGTGAGATCTGTAAGATATAGTTAACAAAAAACATAGTTAAAAAGTTAACTCTAATAGTATAAATTAAAAAACTTTCCGTTTTCTCTCCTCTCTCCCCTCTTATTTATTGTCCTGGTAACATACACGCACCCACATAAAATTGATTGCGCAAATAAGATCAACATATTGTGAACACTTTTTAAAGACAATGTTGTAACTTATGAGCACACTCTAGATCTACTAGATATGATATAACTTGTGAAGACCATATTGAATGTGTTCAAAAAGTGTACACATTTAATTGTGCGTGTGGGTGCTTTTTTTCACTAAGAGAGGAGAGAGATATGTCTGAAATTTGAATTTCATAGAATACATATTAATGTTTATTTATACTATATTATAAAACATTTGACAAAAACTCTTAAAAACATGTTATTATGCAATAGATACAATTGATTAAAGCATAATTACTTAAATTCAAGAATACAAGTTCTACATGCATTGGTACAACTTATTAAAGCTTCATTTTAAATTCGTGTAACAAACTATCTAACTAACTATACAGATAAACATCTAATTTTGAATAAAAAAAATCTAACATATAATTAGAATAATCATTCAACTCTAACAAAATACGTAATTATTATATTTATAAAAAAGTTATATTATTAAACCTAAATATATTATTTCATTATTAAATCTAAATTATAATTAAAAAAACTGAATTAAAGAAAGTACATAAAAAATAAAATCTTTTTTTCAAAACTAATAAAATCGTATTATAGCATCGATAGAGACAAAAAATAAAATAAAACATTAAAATTAAAATGGATCTCGCTGCATTGCGCGAATACCCTTCTAGTTTAACAAATAATATTACCTCATTAATTAAGAACATTAATTATTTTACATTGGGGTTTAGGATGGATCTCAGAATCTCTCAAATTTTGGGGTTATTAAATGAATATGAATTGAAGACTAAATTAAAAAGACCAGAAGTATTTAACATGGTTGAAGAGTTTATTTTATGGGCACTTAAGTGATATGGAATAACGATCAGATTAGGACCCCGATCAAGCAAAAGTTGATTTTTGAAATTACATACTTGCTTTTGCGAAAAAAAACCATAGGTTTTTCTAGAAAACAAAAACAAACTAAAAATATAGTCGAGCCTGGACTAGAGCAATCAAGAATACAACGAGTCAACGGCTATGCCTATAAGCAGATGTTTGGTTCATGGATTTTGAAGGAATTGGAATGAATAGTTCATTTGACCAAATTCCAAATTCCAAATCCTATATTTGGTTCACATAATTAAAAATGTAGAAATTATTTGAATTTCATAAATTTAAGAATTCATTATCCCTTTGCATGAGTGAAGGAATTGAATTTCATCTATTTGCATCCAATTTAAACAACATTGTCCACCCCTGCCCCAACCACAACCATGATACTGTTGTCATTGTCACGCCTCCACCCCTAACACCCCCCCACCACACAACACTATTATCTTTGTTATAATTGCCACCCAATCCCACACCACCCACCACTGACCATCGTCTACAATTGCCACCCCAAATGCGTCTCCCATCTCAACTCACAACCACCCTACCTTGCCACCCCCGACCACCATACCACTACTGTCATCGTCACATCTACCATCCCGCTACCACCCCCACCGACCACTATGCCACTTTTGTCGTAATAGCTACCAGCCTACCACCCCCACCCTCCCCCCAAACATATATGGAGATTCCAATTCGTTGGAGATATTGCATTCCAGACTTCCAGTTTCTACCTACCAAACGAGTGGTCAAATTCTATCAAATTTCATTTCAATTCCTTCAAATTCAAATTTCCTTGATGGATTCCTATTCCATCAAATTCCATTCTACGAACCAAACACTCCATAATAATTTTCATCCTAAAGGCCAATTGGGTACTTTGTTTGTACAAGATAAAGTGCATCTTTATTTGGATTTCTTAATATATTAAAGAGTTTAAACTTTTGTGTTGAATTCTAGTTGGTATCATCATATTACTCATCATGTCATATGATTTTATGAAAATAGTTATAATTTAATGCACTCGTATATAAAATTGGTGGTTTAAATGCCCCATTTTAAATGCATTTACCTACGATTTTTTTTTCACATTATTTTTTTAATATTTATAATACATTATTTGACATAACTATGACATAAAATAAGGTGTATATCTTATTAACAACTCAACAATTTAAAATCACTTAATAAATTCTCTTTTTAGAAACCCAATAGTATTAAAATATGACATATTTTATGATAATATACTTTTTAAACATGTACATATAGTCATATACTCATATACTACTGTCTTTTACTAAATGCTTATTCGGTAAGCGTTTACCACATCATTACCTTATCAGATGAACATAGCAATGACGGAAAGTCTTACCTGATAAGAGAGATAATAAGGATGGAGACTGAATAATCTTACCCGGTAAGTGAGGGTGACGACTCTTACCCGATAAACAATTACCGTGTAAATTGTATTGTTTTGATGGATACAATCTTACCCGATAAAATAACTTATAGTATTGACCCTTACCGTAAGCACTTATCGAATAAGTATTTTGATAAATGGTCGCTTAACGAATTTTATAAGACTCATTCTGATATAAAAAAATTATGATTTGTATTTATCACTAATGTTTTTAGTGATTGTTAAAAAAACATATCATCGTGAACAATAAGCATGTTGTCACAAAAATGGCATATTCCAAATCCATGGTTATAATTTATAAATAAACGTTTATAACGTTCACATTTTCAAAAAAGGTTCATTATAAATTTTGGGATTTAACGATTATTGTTAAATTATATGTAAGTCAAAACAAAAAATGTAGAAAATAAACTATCTATATCTATATCTATATCTATATCTATACTATATATATTATAAGAGTCTTAAACGGTTAAGTTGAAATCTTTAAGAGGTACATCTCTTTGTGCATAAGGTACAAGTTTTGAAGCTAAACCACTATCCTAAAATACCTCCACATTTTCAAATATATCATTAAAACCAAATTGTTTTTAATTTTTATATTACACTTTACACCCTTATAATAACTTATTTAATTTACTTTATATCCCTTCCTTTTTCATTTTTTATTTTACACCTTAATCATATTAACATAGATAATTGTATATTAACTAAAATATATTTGAAAAATACGTTTTTATTTCTACAAATTATACCATTATAACCGTTTCATCGATATCTTTAAAACGAGCCCAATATTGAATATATTTGGATCAAATCATATTATCAAATACAATAAATAACATAAATACGTAGTAAATTAGTTTTAAAACTTACATTTTATACTTTAGAGTTATTTGTTTAATTTATTTATATCAATTATCTTTTCACTTTTCATTTTTCATTTTAAACTCTTGCTTATCTAAATCTATATATATTCTATACTCCTTTATAAAAGATCACTTGTAGTTACATTTTTAATGTAGATGGACAAATTTCACTATAATTTATCTATTTCAATATGAATTGTCGTTCATGGTAATCGATATATTAAAAGCAATATCAGATAATTCACATTTGATAACCATGCAAAACCATAAAAATAAATAAGCTAACTAAGAATTGGAGTGTACCGATTAATATCCCGCCGCAACGCATGGGTAACCGGCTAGTTAAATTATATGGACAAAAAGCAGGTCCAAATGAGAATATGATAAAATAAGAAACACAAGAATATCTATATCAAATATGATTTTACACTAAGATCATATTAATTACGGTGCGACCTAAGTTGTTTGTACACCCTTGCTTTGACTATATTCTGTAATCATATGTATTTTTACATTGAAATCATATGCATTAACGAGTAGGGTCATGGTGTCTTGTGCACCCGTTCAACATTTTTGCAAGTAGATCTTTTTTTGGATATAAAAGTTGCATCTGTTAAACTTTGAGGGTGCTCTGAGTATTAGAAATACAATACATCAACTAAAAAAACTAAAAAAATCCCTCAAATCAACTAAAAAATATAAAAATCTTCTGGAATCAACAAAAAGAACTTAAAAAATCATTCAAAACGGTGGAATTCGGCTAAAACATATCAGACGGCTTTACAAAATATCGATCTACCTTAAAAGTGCACTTATTCAACAAAAAATTTGTGTCCACCAATTACATGTGATAAAGGCATTATTATGTTATTTTAAATTGACTATTTTCTTGTTTGAACTTGGGGTATGCAAATCCGATTGGTCCAATATCCGAATCCGAATTGGAAATACGATGTTTCTGCAAAATCCGAATACCCCGAAATATGAAAAAAGAAAAACCCAACTTTTTAGGAGATATCCGGGTTCAGGTTGGGATTTGATTTCTGACCACTCAACCCGTCTGAACACCCAAAATATGTATACAATTTTGTTTAAAATATTATAGAGGCATCTTCAAATACAAACACCACCAAAGTTATAAACTTGTGAAAACCAATATAAAAATAAATTTTTTTATGATTTTTTTTTCACATTAAATGTTATGATTTAAGATATTGTTCACATATATTTGTGTTTACGTCATGAAAAAATTACATGTGAAAAAAAAGTTGGTTTATCTTCACATTATGAAACAAATATATGTAAAACTTTCACATTATAAAACAAACATATATGAAACCATATCTTAAATCATAACATTTGATAAAAAAAATATTTTTTTATTGATTTTTACTAATTTATAACCTTAAGCGAGTTTGTATTTGAATATGCACCTATTATATAAATATATTTATTTGCCTAATTATTTTTTGAAAAATCCTAAATCTTGGTAGGTCGTGCCTTTTTTACAATTTTAAACCTACTGTCGATTTCATCAATCATCTAAGTCTATCGAATCCTCAGCCGATTGAATATATATATATATATATATATAGGAAGATTCAAATGAGAATTTTGCATTTTTAAAGGAACAAAGGGCACTTGTGGATCACATATGATGTGGTTCTCATTTGATCCTTCCCCTATATATATATATATATATATAAGAAGAACCAGAGAACCGTGAAAAAAAGGATGAAAAAATATATCAAAATGGATGTCAAATTAAAAAAAGAATAAATTGATCATTTATTTGGTGTATTTTGTTTCGCTCCAATTTTTGTTGTATTTCACCTTTTTTTAATCTAAAAATTTGGGGGAAATATGTTTATTTTTTTTAGAATGTGGTTATAACTACGTTTTTAACCACTTCCATTGGATCATTTCAATCTAACGGTATGTATGAGTTATTCGGTTCTTTTACTTTTCAGTGTTCTCTCTGGATCTCATCTATATATTAATATATATATATAGAGAGAGAGAAAAGTTCAAATGAGAAGCAAATTTGGTTGTGAACGTGAGAACAAATGAAAGTGTGACACGTGTCTGAATATAGATTATTCAGACTGAATAATACAAAGAAATATTCAGACTGAATAATCTATATTCAGACTGAATATATAAAGAAATATTCAGACTGAATATATATTATATTCAGTCTGAATATTTCTTTGAATAGGACACGTGTCGCACTCTCATTTATCGTCACGTTCACAACCAAATTTGAGTTCTCATTTGAATCCCTATATATATTGCATTATAGTTACACCCAACACGACAAATTTGAACCCGAAGCAATTCACATAAAAAAAACCCAAAATCCAAGACTTGATTTCCATATCTAAAATCCGATCGGCTTTTTTGTTTGCCAAACCGAACCTATCCATTCATCCCGTGAGATACACACCCCTAGTTTGAATCCAATCCTATATAATAAATCTTATATATGTATATTATATTATATATTTGTTTGAATAAAAAAATAAATTTGAATTTGAAAATTATGATGGGAAATAAACTACAATCAGATCCCAACGGATTATGGTGTACCGCCACTACCACCAACCTGAATAAAATTCAAAATTTCCCTTTAAGCAACAAACAGACAAATCATATTTCCTTTTTCCCTAATTTTCTGAAATCCCTAATTTTCTATTTTCAAAGATATATATACAAAAGATATATATATCTATATCTATACAATCGAATCTACTACAATCAGCCACGACATATATAATTGTTTTAGGCACACATGCTTTCTTCTTTTTTTCCCCATTCATCTGCCTTTTCTTTATCTGGGTCTGTCTCACCACAAATTCAATCAATCGGTCTAAATCTTGTAATTCGTGCTTTTATGGAACTAGAAATTAGTGTAGAAACCAAGAACCCTCGATCTTGCCACAAAACCCACCTCTGATTTTGCTTATATTCGACGATTTCTTGTCTTTTTTACCCACAATAAAACCTGAAATAATCATTATATCCCCCCTTTTACAGCTCATAGTTTCATATCTTGTTTCATAAATTTCAAAGTTTTTTGTGATTTTTCCATGAAAATCTTCAGTTGTTTGGGTTAGGTTTTGTTTTAGTAAAGTTCAAACTGAATTCAATTTCAAATCTTGAATCTCTTTTTATGGAATTTTGTTGTTATTGTTGTTGGAACTTGGGGTTTCTATAACTTTCTATAATCTCGAATGTTTTGATTTTGAATTTGGTTAGGGTTTTAAAGTTCTTTTTACGGCAATGTCGTTCTCATCGGCATTGTTTGAAAATTGAAGAAAAAACGATGGTTAATTTCTTTTTAACGTCAATTTAGTGCGTTATTGATTTCAATTCGATCGGTGGTGGTGGATTGTAATTTGGAGAATTAAAAAAAAATGATATCCGTTACGCCATCGTTGGTAGTTCGGAGTTCTTTGGAGGAAATGCTCGATTCTCTCCAACGGAAAGAAGATATCAAGAAGCCGACGGACTTGCCGCCGGCGTTGCCGGCTCGTCCAGCGTCAAGGGCGCGTCTTCCTAAGCGTCCGGTGCCGGCGATGTTTGGTGCCGGAGATGTTGTGTCGCCGGAGATTGGTGACATCAGAAGACAAGATTTTAAAGGTGGTGGTGGTGGTGGGAGTTTTGGCCGGAAAAAGATGTTGGACACGGCGGTAGGTGGTGAATCTCCGTACACCATGGCGGCGGTGCATGAATGTAGATTGGCGGAGAACGGTGGCGCTCATCTTGCAACCACTCATTCGCCGGCGTCGTTGCATTCAGGATGGGATAATAGCATTGATTATTTCATTAAGAAGGTAATAATAATAAGTTAATAACTCATGATTTTTAGTTTATATATTTCTACAGATTTCAATCAGTTCTTATCTTATTTGGGTGTCAACATCTGAATCTATAATGGATCACAATTTCATCTTTTGAAAATTGCTAAAAAGTTGCTGAATAAAGTTAATAGTCACATTACCCATAAAAAGAAAGAAAAGTTATTATGATCAATAATTACACACACACAATAATGGATCACAATTTCATATCTTTTTTAAAATATTCTATGCTTGTTTGCTATGGATCCTATTCTATCTATACTGGATATGGATATAATCATACATAAAAAGAATGTGGGGTGAACGATTCACATTAGATTGGGTTTCTGATAAAGTACTTAGGGCCTGTTTGTTTTGCAGCTTAATGAGCTTAATGAGACTCACAGCTTATTCGGTCAGATATACATGACTGTTTGGTAGTGGCTTAGGGGCTGTTTGCTGTTTTGTTGGTATATCATTAAGTCATGTATGGATAAAGTTGTCTGCGAAGATTAATCTGTCTGTATAGATTGTGAAGGTTTTTGTTTAGGAGGGTTTTTTCATAGATGGAATGTACGTGTTTTGATTGAGAGGGCAGGTTCGGTAAGAACTTAGCTTTCTGCATTAAGCTTCCCCTAGAAGCTTACTGAACAAGCCACTTTCTATATCATTAAGCCACTACCAAACAATCATGTATAGCTGACCGAATAAGTTGTGGGTCCCATTAAGCTCATTAAGCTGCTAACAAACAGATCCTTAATGATAAAAAAGGGGGCTTAATGATATAGAAAGTGACTTGTTCAGACAGGTTAATCTACATTTACAGTTTTATCCCCACCAAACTGCACCTAAGGCACTATTTGGTTGGTTTTCCTGTATGGATAAAGTTGTCTGTATAGATTAGAAGATTATTGTTTGGTAGGGTTTTTTCATAGATGGAAGGTGTTTTTTAATTGGCAGGGGAATGTTTGGAAAAAAACTTGGCTTTCTGCATAAAGCTCATTTGGTTTATACTATGTTCGTTTGGTTTATAAAATAAGATTAATCAATCAGCTGAATGTGGTTTGTTTTCAGCAACTACGAGTGTGGTGTCAGCTCCAAAACGGGCAATGGGAGTTGGGGAAGATTCAATCAGCCGCCGGAGGAAAAGCATCTGTTACACTCTTGGATGGAAGCGTGAGTTTTTACTACATTTCCCGGATCTTATTAAGCTAAATTATATTCACGTTAACAAGGGCTGCAATTCAATGTTGTTTTGTAGGTCATTTTAGTGTCTACAGGAGAGCTGTTACCTGCAAATATGGAAATTCTTGACGGTGTGGATAATCTTGTGGGGCTCGGTTATCTAAACGAGCCATCGGTTCTATGTAATCTCCAGTATAGATACGCTCGTGATGTAATTTATGTATGCACGTTTTCCGCCTCTTATTTGCATTCCTATATAAATTCCCTCCGTCCCAAAAATAAGTGTCCACTTTCCAATTCTACCCTTAATCACGAGGTGGAGAAATTCATTACTCCTTCTATCATCAAGGGTAAAATTGTCATTTAGTTGATGTGTGTAGTATTTATACATTCCTAATACTGTGTGCCTTTTTCATTGTGGACACTAAAGGGTCTGTCTTTTAGCAGCTTAACGAGCTTAATGGGACTCACGACTTATTCGGTCAGCTATACATGATTGTTTGATAGTGGCTTAATGGACTTATTCAATAAGCTTCCAGAGGGGGGGGGCTTTATGCAGAAAGCCAAGTCTTTTCAAAACCTACCCCTCCCAATTAAACAACATGCTCATTCCATCTATCTATGAAAAAACAAAAATCTTCCCGATTTATACAGACATATTAACCCATTCAGACAGCCCCTTATACTTGAGATGGAGGGAGTAATTGTATTGTTTCGATTACTTGTTCACCCGTAATCTTGTTTTGCATTGGCAGACTATGGCGGGCCCCGTTCTATTAGCAATCAATCCCTTCAAAGATGTATCGATTTCGGGAAATGATGTTATCACGGCTTATAGAGAGAAGATTTTGGACAGCCCGCATGTATATGCTGTAGCTGATGCTGCCTACACTGATATGGTGAAAGGTGAGGTTTATGAGAGATTATTATGGAGTCCACGGTGTCGTTAATTATAAAAAAATATTTAATTATATTGTTTGATATGATGACTTGCAGATGGTGTTAATCACTCGATCATTATCAGGTTAGTCTATCTGTATTAATTGTTCATATTTCTATTTTAGTTTGACTAAATATATAAGTGTCCACTTTTAAAAGTAAAGTGTCTAATTTCCGATTCTGCCCTTAAGTATGAGATGGAGAAATTCCTTAGAGCATCTCTAATGAGGTTCATTGGAGGCTGTTCTTATTAGTCACCCGCATTTTTGGAGTTCTTGCACATTTTATTGGATATATATATATATATATATATGTATATGTAGGGTTAGGTTCAGGGGAAAACCGCAAATAAATGAAAAATCGAGGAATACCGAAGACCCGATAACCATTCATCTGTATGGTATGCACATGTGCATACAAGTAAATTTTAGGTAAATTTTCTGGTATGCACATGTGCATTGAAACCAGGAAACATCTTCAATCACTTGTATGCACACGTGCATACTGTACAGATGAACAATTACTAGGGTGCTTCTCAGTTTTTTTATTTTTTTTGGGGGTTTTCCCCTGAATCTCTCTCTCTCACACACACACTCTCTCTCTCTCTCTCTCTATCTATATATATATATTTATAATTATATCTGTATTTTATTTTTATATCTATAGTATGGATGATGAAATAATATATGGGACCCACAAAAGGTTTTTATTAGTCACTACCATTGTGGAGTTTTACGGTAGTTCTTAGTTTGCTGAGTTGGCACTGACGTGACCAAACGACTTGCAAAAAAGAGGTTCTTATAAATCACTCCATTGGAGATGCTCTTACTCTCTCTCTCTCTCTCTATATATATATATATATATGTTACAAAGGGTAAAGTTGTCATTTAGTTAATTAAAAAGAGTAATAATTACACATTTCTAAAGCCGTGTGCCCTTTTCAAAATTTTCATTGTGGACATCTATTTCAATATAGTGGAGAAAGTGGAGCTGGGAAGACTGTAACTGCAAATTTAGCGATAGAATATCTGGTAATAGCCGGTGGTGAAAATAGCAAGATAGCAAGCAAAATACGTCAAACTGGCTGCATACTCGAAGCTCTCGGGAATGCCAAAACCTCAAGGAACAGAAATTCTAGCCGATTTGTGGGTTTCAAATCTTTTTTTTAGTAATTAACGAGTAATAATATTCCGTTAACGTGGCTGACTTGGATTTATTACCGTTTGGTGCAGGGGAAATTAATAGATATCCATTATAACGAAAAAGGGATAATTTGTGGGGCTAATATCCATACGCGTAAGCATTTTATTTTTTGATGTTTGTTTTATTAATGATCAACTGACCACCATTTTTCAGTTTTACTAACTGAATTTTATAATGTCTTATTGTGAACAGTTCTTCTTGAAAAGGTACTTAATTAATTTCGTATTATTGTTTCTTTATTTTTGAGCTTTGTTGAAGAATGATCCTATTGACGGAATTTTTTCTTGTTTTGGCTTTGACCAGTCGAGAATATCTCAACTTGGCTGTAGTGAAAGATCATACCATATCTTTTACCAGATGTGTGCTGGGGCTCCGTCTGATATGAGAGGTTTGTAGTGAAAACGTGTGTGTGTATATATATATATATAGTTTATGGATTGGTTATGGGAAAGGTTCGGTTGGGAATTTAATTTTCATCAGGAACCAGGGGACTGCCCACAGTGCGACATGTGGCATATTCATTCATGAATATGGATGTGTTATTCATTATGAATGTTGCAGCATATTCATTATGAATGTTGTAAGATATCCATCATGAATGTGTGATATTCATGATGAATATTCATCTTGAAGAGGGACACATGGCGCTCTGTGGGCGGCGGTTCCTCTGATTCTCATATAGTTGGAACCTTAATGGGTTTAACGGTCATTATGTCTTTTATTTTTACAGATAAACTGAATCTAAGAATGGCAAGCGAGTACAAGTTTCTTAGTCGAAGTGGGTGTTTGAAAATTCATGATGTTGATGATGCCCAAAATTTCAAGAAAGTGATGGTAAATTTGAAGAGTAACCTCCAAAATTTAAAAAAAAATATTAAATATTTGTTAAATGTAGAACTTTAACGAGGATATATGTTAAACCAGGAAGCCTTGGATGTCCTTCAAATTTCTTATGAAGATCAAGAGCGTATGTTCAAATTGCTTGCTGCGGTTTTATGGTTGGGGAATATATCGTTTGAAGTAATTGACGATGAGAATCATGTTGAGGTTATGATCGATGAAGGTAATGTTCTCGATATTTCTTTTTCTTGCATCAATTTATGCTTTTCGTTCTGAAAAAAAATAGATACATACAGAAAAAGGGAACACCCTGGTAACCGTTCATTTGGACGGCATGCACATGTGCATACAAGTAATCTGTAAGCGATTTGTCCGGTATTCACATGTGCATAAAAACCAAGATATAACTTCAATTACTTGTATGCACATGTGCATACCACATAGATGAATTGGTTACCAGTGTGTTCCTCAGTTTTTCATTTTTTTAGGGGTTTTCCCATGAACCTTCCTCTAGTATTATATATATTGTATATGTATTTGTGTAGTATATATACATATTTTGGTGTATATATAAAAATGAAGGGTTTTCATGTTTTGACAGCTAGTCGAAGTGCGGCTAGGTTAATGGGTTGCAAGGTGAAGGACCTCATGCTGGCTCTATCTACCAACAGAAACCAATCTGATACGCCCCAAAACTTCACTTTGCCTCAGGTTTTATATATATATATATATACTTTTTCTATCTCTAGATCTATAGATTCATGTGTAAGTTATTTCATATTGTTCTAATATTATAAATTTAAAGGCTTTTAATTGTGTTTTATTTAGGCAATAGATACAAGAGACGCATTGGCTAAATTTGTGTACTCAAGCTTGTTCAGTTGGGTTGTAGACACAATTAATAAATCACTCGAGGGTGATAACAAACATACAGGAAGGTCTATAAGCATTCTAGACATCTACGGCTTTGAGTCATTTCAGGTAATAATTTAAATTTGAAAATTATTATTTTTTGTTAGAATATGTGGAACCCCCAAATTAATCTCCAAATTATTATTTTTCAGAAAAATAGCCTTGAACAATTGTTAATCAACTATGCCGATGAGAGGCTGCACCAACACTTCATTCGACATCTATTTAAGCTAGAACAAGAGGTCAGAAATCACTCGTCTTTTTTTTCTTTTTCGTGTTTTTTTCCTTTTTTTTACTCGCAATTTTCTTTTTTTCTTCTTTTTTCATAGGAGTATGAATATGAGGGAATCGACTGGAAAAATGTTGAGTTTAACGATAACCAAGAATGTTTAGATCTTTTTGAGAAGGTATTGATTTCTATGCCTTTCTTTTAACTTTTCAAGTTTGAAGAATATTTGTAAATATGAAGTTTGTTAAAAGTTGTATTTATTTTTCCATCGTTCAGAAAACAATGGGGATAATACCTATTCTAGATGAGGCTTCAAATGCATCAGAATCCACTGATTTGATCTTTGCCAGTAAGATCAAACAGAACTCGAGTTCTTATTTGAGCTTTAATGGTGAAAGAGGAGGATCTTTCCGGGTTCGTCATTATGCTGGGGAGGTTAGTCGGTTCATACAGCTTAATGAGCTTAATGGGTCTCACAGCTTATTCAGCCAGCTATACATGATTATTTGGTAGCGGCTTACTGTTATATAAAGTAGCTTATTCAGTAAGTTTCTAGGGGGGAGCTTTATGTAGAAAGCCAAGTTTTTCTCAAACACACTCTTTCCATCTTTGGACACCCCCCCAACAAAAAAAACAAAAAACAAAAATCTTCTCAATCTATAAAGACGGCTTAATCCACACAGACATCTTTATTCATACTGGACTTAATGGAAAACCATAAATGAGCTTTTGTAGGTTCGATATGAGACAAATGGATTCTTGGAGAAGAACAGAGATATACTCCAATCGGATAATATCCGATTTATATTATCGTGCTGCAATAATTTTGGATCGAGTGAGTCGGATTTGGCTAAACAAAATGTTGCAACGAAATTCAAGGTAAAAAAAAATTGTGCAAAAAAGCCGAGTCTTTTTTGTTGTCTGTATGGGAATATAGAAGCGAAATTCTTTATCGAAATTATATCTTATTGGATGGTTTTGCAGGGCCAATTGTTCAAAATGATCCAACAGTTGGAAAATTCAAAACCACATTTTATTCGATGTATAAGACCGAATGCTAAGCAACTTCACGGGATGTATGAAAAAGATATCGTATTGCAACAGCTGAGGTGCGGTGGGGTTTTGGAGACGGTGAGAATCTCGAAATCCCGATATCCTACGTGTATGACACATCAAGAATTTGCTACCAGGTGAGTGTGAAAAGATTGATACTTTTTTACTGCTTTTCTTCTCTATTGATGGTTACTATATATATATATATATAGGGGAAGGTTCAAATGAGAACTCAAATTTGGTTGTGAACGTGAGGACAAATGAGAGCGCGATATTCAGACTAAGTAATCAAAGAAATATTCAGACTGAATATAGTATTTATTCGGTCTGAATAATCTACATTCAGACACGTGTCACACTCTCATTTGTCCTCACGTTCACAACAAAATTTGAGTTCATATTTGAACTTTCCTCTCTCTCTCTCTCTCTCTATATATATATATATATATATCTACAGATGTGTTCTTATAAAAAAATCTTGATGGTTTATTAGGTTTGGATGCCTTCTTTCGAAGAATACTCTTTGTCAGGATCCGCTCAGTATGTCGGTTGCTATTCTACAGCAATATCACGTTCTCCCGGAAATGTATCAACTTGGATTTACGAAACTATATTTCCGAGCAGAACAGGTTAGTACTTTTTGGTAACGGCTTAATGGGATGTATGGGATGTATGGCGTAGGGGTTGTTTGGTTGGTTTTTCATTAAGTCATGTGTGGATAAAGCTGTTTGTGTGGATTAATATTTCTATATAGATTGGGAAGGTTTTATCATAGATGGAAGGAGCATGTTTTTAATTGGGATGGACGAGTTTGGAAAAACTTGGCTTTCTGCATAAAGCTCCCTCTAGAAGCTTACGGAATAAGCCATTTTCTATATCATTAAGCCCTACAAAACAGCCATCTATAGCTGACCGAATAAGCTGTGAGTCCCATTAAGCTCATAAAGCTGCTAACAAAATTCGGTAAGCTATACAAAGTTGTTCGGTTCTGGCTTAATGACTTAGACGATGGCTTATTTGCTTAGCCGGGTGAAGGGTTTTGTATCCATTAAGCCAACTTTTTTCCTTTCTTGTCTTACCCTCTTCTTCTCTATCCCTCTTCTTCCATACAGACGACTAAATCAACACAGACAGCTTAAATGAAACAGGGCTTAATGAAAAAAACAACCGAACAGCCCATGAGTAGGACAAAAATGCATTTCTTGTTTCCTTTTTGGCTTAATTGGTGTGGTTTTGTGGGTATTAAATAGGTTGGTCTATTGGAGAAACGAAGACAAGAAGTTATGCAAGGCACATACATGGTGGAAAATGGCGGTTCTGTTCATCGTGACTTCCATGAATTAATGTCGGGAATTGTCACATTGCAATCATGTAAGAAATGTGCCATGAAACCTTTTCTTTCCAAAATTGAAGTTAGTTAGGCTTATCCTTTGAGCTTATTGAAAAATCCCCATTTAGTTGGCCATAAGCTAGCTTTTTTAAAGTAGCGTTTCAACATGTCATTTTAGGTCGTTTTACATTCCCATGTAGCTTATCAGCTAGTTTGCAAAACATACGGGGCTGTTTATCTACAGCTTAATGAGCTTAGTGGTCTGGGTGGCTTATTCGCTCAGCCATACAAGAGGTTTTTATGGCTTCATCATTAAGCCATTAAGCCAAAATGGCTGTACGGAAGAAGCCATGACCCATCACTTGTCCCCATTAAGCCACCTCAAACAAATCAATACACAATAAGCCATGACCCGTCCTGACATACAAATTTATCCAGACAGACAACTTGATCCTAACCCATAAAGGGCTTAATGGAAAAAAAAAGTAAACAGCCCCATGCCCTTATTTTTTTGTTATCATCGTTATGAAAAAGAAATTCATTTATATGCAGTTATTCGTGGTGAAAATTCAAGAAGGGGGTGTAATGTTTTAAAGAAACCGAGTCGCCAAATTGCACCAATATCACCCGATGAGCATTTAACGGCAGCTGTAAATATACAATCGGGTACCTGCCATACCCAATTCTTTTCTTTTGTTCTTTTTATTTTTTTAAAGATCTTTTGCAGTTCAAATGGTTAACATTCATTCATCCCGTTTTTTGCAGTTATTCGTGGGTGGTTGGCTCGAAGGTATTTTAATCATTTGCAGAATTGGAAATCTTCAAATCTCGATAGTCCAAAAATAAGGCGAAAATCTCGTAGTGTAGCTTCAGAAATGAAGGTATTTTTCAATTTTTTTTGAACTCAATAAAATGATAAAAGAAAATGGTGTAAGAATTGGTTTTTTGATCTGTGATAATGTATTATATATATATGATAAATTATAGGATATGTCGCAAGAAAATCTGCAAATTTTGCCGTCGAATGTGGAAGAGCTGCAGAAGCTAGTTATGAAGGCGGAAGTGTCGTTAAGCCAGAGAGAGCAAGAAAATAGCGCATTGAGGGAGCAAGTACGACAATCCGAAGTTCGGTGGTCGGAACACGAAATCAAAATGAAGTCGGTGGAGGAGACGTGGCAGCGGCAAATGGCTTCTTTACAAGTGAGTTTTTTAAAGATCACTTGTATATTCATTATGAATAAATGTTTTGAAAATTGAAATGAGAACCATAAATGTTTTGAGAATCTGGACAACATCTATTTCATGTATTATTCATAATGAAAAGCTATGAATAGTCATGAATATGATATATTCATTATGAATAAATAGTTCCTTCCTACTTCCTAGGTTCTCAAAATATTTATGGTTCTTATATGAACCTTGCCCCCATTATGAATAAGTATTTTGAAAGTTGAAATTAGAACCATAAATGCTTTGAGAATCTGGAAACCATCTATTTCATGTACTATTCATTATGAGTAACCCTAAATAATCATGAATAGATGTATATTCACATATGAATCTCATGTATATGAATAAATAGTTTGTTCCTACTTCCTAGGTTCTCAAAATGTTCACGGTTCTTATATGAACCTTGCCCCCATTATGAATAAATATTTTGAAAGTTGAAATTAGAACCATAAATGTTTTGAGAACCTGGACCCATCTATTTCATGTACTATTCATGATGAATAACACTAAATAATCATGAATATGATGTATATCCATTATGAATGTCATGTATATTCATCATGAATCTCATGTATATACATTATGAATAAATAGCTCGTTCCTACTTCCTAGGTTCTCAAAATATTTACGGTCCTTATACAAACCTTTCCCCCATTATATGAATCGTTTTTTTAACTATAAGCCAAATAATTTAAATATATTTTGTAACGATGCAGAAGAGTTTGGGTGCAGCCAAAAAGAGCCTTGGTGCAGATGAAGATGATTCCGAGGATGACACGCCCAAATCTCAAAATCTCGATGAAACCACATATGTTGAATTAGGGAACAATAGCAACAACACGGTGGACGAGCTAGCAAAGGAATTGGAGCAAAAGAAACGGAATTTCGAAGATGATGCAAAAGCCATCGTTGAGGTGAAATCGGCAAATATGCCATATTCGAAGCAAATAGAAGAATTCAAAAGGGTAAAACAGAGATTTGACACGTGGAAGAAAGAGTACAAAAATCGGTTACGTGAGACAAGGGCAAAATTGGGAAAAAGCGTAAATGGCGAAGGAGGTGGCGGCGGAAGTGAAAAACGAGGAAATAAGTCGTGGTGGGGGAAGTTGAGTAAGAGATATTAGTATCAATCGGAAAAAAAATGGGGATTTGTTGTTGTGTGATTCGGGTGTAATTACGAAAGACAAAAAGATATATATATATATATATATATATATGCCAATAAAGCGGCAAAGAAGCCGACTGGCGGCATTCCCTAGCGGGGTTGGGGCGGCTGGCTGGGCGGCTGAATGAATGTGTGTAGGTTTTGGGTTCTTGTTTGTTGTTTTAGAAAGATACATTATGAAATCAAATTTGGTATTTCAAAATGTATGTAAAAAGTTCTTTTAGATTGTTTTTGCAATATGGATTTCAAATTGTTGTAGATCATATTAAGTCTATAAAAATTGTGAAAGAAATATAATTCTTTTTTATTTTGTGTATTGCACAGGTAAAGCTGTATGTGTAGATTAATATGCGTATGGATTTAGTGGGAGAGTTTTTTTTATAGATGGAATAAGCGTGTTTTTTAGTTGGGATGAATAGGTTTTGAAAAACTTGACTTTCTACATAAGCTCCCCCTCCAAAGCTTTTACTAGCTTACCGAATAAGTCACTTTATATAACATTAAGTGACTACCAAACAGTAAAGTATTGCTAACTAAGTTACGACTTATGAGACTCATGTGACCCGTTGCCAAACTTACTCCATGAGAGATTGGTTTATGTTTGACGAATTAATTGATAAGCTATTTATGACTGAAAAACTAGTAGCTGGTTAATAAAGTAGTTATATTTAGGAAAAAAAAACTACTAATAAGCTATGTGGCAAATTTAAAATGACTTAAAAATCGTATTTAAAAAATATTCAATCATTTTAAATCATATTTTACAATATTATTGTTATTTTTTAACTACTCAAAAAATAAAACCACAATTTTAATAATTAGTCATTTAGATATAGTGAATTAGGGCATGCAATTTCTATTTTATTTAAATATAAATTTCAGTTTTTTACTAATTGTCCCGTCCCGAACAGACGAACAGGAAGAGGCGAGAGATATTTGAGAATCCGTGATTAAATGATTCCTTCTATTTTGTCGAGAGTAAAAGGGGACAAAGAATTATATTGTTTTTGAAATTTTTACACCCCAGACTCAAAGAAATAGATTGATCCAATAATTTGAATTCAACTTAAAATCATGGTAGAAGTTATTTGTAGTCCATAACTTATAAAGAGCTCTCCCATCAGCTAGGGGTGCTCAAAATACCGACCAACCTGGCCAACCCAGCCCGCAAAAACCCAAAAAAACTCAACCCGAGGTAACCCGTCACATAGTTGATACAATAAATGACCAAACCGCATCTAGTGGGTTGGAATCGGGTTGGGAAAATTTGAACCCAACCCAACCCGATGAACCCGATCCCCTTTATGTACTAAGTATTTATTACGATTGTTAAGTATTTGATTAATATATGTACATTAAACCAACTCTAATTAGGTATATTCAAGATTATATTACAATTTCAACCGTAATTTATTTTCTTATTTTCATGATTTTTCAACTTTTTTATATATTCTCATTTTAATTTTACTTTCTTTAAACAAAACGCTTAGTAAGATCATAAAATAATGCACCAAAGTTTCAAACCGATCAACCCGACTAACCTGCACGGTTTGGGTTGGGTTGGGTTGTAATTTTGTTTGGATTGGGTTGGGTTGAGATTTTTCAAACCGCAATCATTGGGTTGGGTTGTTCAACTGCCTTCAACTCGGCCAACCCAACCCATGAGCAGCCCTACCATCAGCGACGTGACATTCGTTTAAGATGTTACAAATGCACTATCTAGGACTAATCATACTCGATAAAATTTGCATCATTATCTGGATGGTACAAGGATCGACTCGTATATCATTTGTAACATTTTAGGCCCAAAACAACACGCATGCCTAATAACATCTAATTCAACTTAAAACCATAGTAAAAGTTATTGGTAACCCAAAATTTGAAACTTATAAGAAGTTCATAAATCTTATTTTCTATTCATGTGAGACAAGTTGTTACAAATGAGATTTGTGAATTCGTTATGAACCTTAAGTTGTAAGCTACCAATAACTTTTATCATAGTTTTAAGTTGAATTCAAAGTTATTCTCACAATTTATTACTTTGGGTTTTGGATCGTTACATGTGTCATTAAATAGGTACACAACTAATTTAAGAAAATTTAAATACCCAAAATTTAATCAAATTCGGTAAGATGAATAAAAAGAGGGGAATGTGACTAGAATATATATAGGGACTTAAAATGAATATAACTCATAGTTTAAGGGCTTGCAATACAATTTTACAAATATTCAAAAAGGTTAAAGATTAACGGTACTCTAGTAGTCTAGTGAATCAGAACCCCAAACCCAAAGCAATACGCCGACGTTCCACGCATTTCATGGAGGGTTTCGTGAAGAAGCTCGCTGTAATCCAATCGAAGTAGAAATCAAAATCCTCTTAGAACTCGATGATTCGATTCCACTAGTAGAGAAAATCGAAGAACTGCTTATGGAATCCAAAACGAATCGAAAAATGGCGTCATCTGCCATCCATGGCGGTGGAAAAATGATCGACAATGAGGTTGATGCAGTAAATAACGCAGATTCGATAGATCATTGGGCTTTTCTGGTAAGTATTATTATGAGATCGAGAAACGGTTGTAGTATTGGATATAAGAGTAGGTTTTTAGGTTATTTTTTTTTCATAATCTCCAACCTCGATTGTATTTTATTCATGCGATTTGGACATTTTGTCTATAATCATCTGGATTGATATCTCAAGTTATTGTTTATAATCATCTGGAATTTTTTGTATTAAATCGTCAGAATAGGAAGTATTTCTATTTTAGGTATTCATATCACTGTTACAAAATTGTTTAATCGGTATTGTGCAGGAGGAAATCGAAGCACCGATGTGGTTTGATCTCAGTTTATGCGATTTGATCAATGATGAGATGTGAGTATCTGTATCTCCTTTTACTTTAGCTAGATATTGCAGTGTGCAATGATTTCAATAAGTTTATTCAACGTTGAAGATGATTCTATATTGAAATATTCCATGATTACATCTGCTAAATCAAATGTTTATCTATTGTTTTTGTTGTAGTGATGATCCATGGTTCGACATAAATCATCAGTAAGCATCTAAGAATTACTTGCTTCTGGTTACAGTTGGATTTGGTGGTACAATCTCAAGTTAATTGTTATAAATACTTCTATGACATATTTATAGGTTCCATGAATGTTCTTCAAGCCAGCTACTTTCTAGAGTCTTCCATTCTGGAAAAGTAGGGGGTTCAAACTCGATAAGCATACAGGAACCATCTTCTCCAAAGCTCCCTTCATCGGTCTCAAAATCAAGAGGCAAAAGCTACAAAACAAAGGAATGGGGACAGAGAAAGTCCATTGCTGCCTCCAATAAGCAACATCCAGTGAAGGCCTTAATTAGTAAGCCTTCTGGGAGCATAGGATCAAGTAAAGCAGCAAAACCTGTTTCCAGGACCACAAAAGTAAAAGAAAATGAAGGCTCAAAAGCATGTTCCAGTTGCGAAAGTGGTCTTACTGACACATCCCGGCCAAAGTTCGCAAAATCCAGTTCATGCTCTTTAGTAAGACAGGAACAAGAACAGGAAAACAGTTCAGCGAGCACTGTTACATTTGATCGCAATGAACACCAAGAAACTAAGGGTTTGGAGGTTTCTTTTCAAAAATCAACCCAAACTAGTGGGCTTTTGTCATCCCTGAGGATCAGTCTCAGAAGAAGTTGTGCCACAAGACCAGCTGCAAGGGTGGTGGCAAATGGTGGGAGAAGCTCAGTAGGCTGCAAATCATCTTTGAATAAATCAAGTGTGGGTTCCCCTTTGGATCAGGGTTCTGTCAGTAAGAAAATCACTATTGGAGGCCCACAGAACAAACTCATAACCCGTGATCGTGTAAATGATGCAAGTGTTTCTCAACCACTGGGGAACAAATCAAAAGCTCCAAACGTGACGAAGGCCCCTGCATCAGATGTTCGAAATTTATCTAATAGACAAGGAAATAAAACGCTTCCTTCCAAAGTAACAACCAAGGGAAAGGTAAGCAAAGGTGGTGGGAATATGTATGCGATAGATTTACTTCAAAAAGAGTGTTCAAGTATTTTAACTTTTAAGATCAACGACAAATATTTCAGCATTCTAAAATTTTACTTGGTAATGGCTGAAATTTAAGTGTTTTTGGGAATTTGGGATTGTTAATGATGATGCAAACTGTATACACATAGGGGAAAGTTGAAACAAGAATGGTAAATGTTTTGAGAATCCGAGAACCAACTATTGAGGAGTTATTCATGATGAATAACCCTAAAATGTTCATATATCATGATTTCATTATGAATGATGAATAGTTGGTTCTCAAGCTCTCAAAATGTATACGGTTCTCATCTAAACGTACCCTATATATATGCCAAGTGATTATCTGTTCAGAAGTAATTATTTAGTCCCATGTAACTTAGAATGAAGTTGTGTGTGTAAATGCAAGTCTAAGGAAGCTGTTTGGTTGGTTTTCCATTAAGTCCTTGTATGAATAAAGTTGTCTGTGAGGATTAATCTGTCTATATAGATTGGGAAGGTTTTTTGATAGACGGAAGGAGCATGTTTTTTAATTGGGAGGGACAGCTTTGCAAAAAACTTAGTTTTCTGCATAAAGTTCCCCCTTAGAAGCTTACTGAATAAGCCACCTTCTATATCATTAAGACACTACCAAACAGTCATATATTGCTGAACGAATAAGCTGTGAGTCCCATTAAGCTCATTTAGTTGCTAACAAACATGCCCTAAATTGTATCTCAAACCTTTCAGGTTCAACAGCATACATCAGTTGGAAAAGTTCTGATGCCACACAAGGTTAATGAACAACGACAAATGGTTGATAAAGAAGCTGAAAAAGTAGGCATTGACAAGCGTACTACTTTCTTAACTGGTATTAAAGAAACCACATCGGCAACAATGGCTACAAATCAGAAGACTAAATCTAGTGATAATAAGGCAGCTCAATCCATGGTGAATGTGAAGAGAGCTTCTTCTAAGCAAAGTTTAGCACAGAAGAATGGCAGTAAAAAGCTAATTGGCCTAAAGGTACATTATCAGGGGCTTATTGTTTACCTCTTAACAGTTCCATTAAGAGAACCTCTGAATTGCTAAGAGGTGAATCTTGTTTTGGCAAAAAATAAATCTGTCTCTTAATGGTTTTAAAACCCTCTGAATCATTTTCTATCATGGACCTCCCTTAACCATTAAGAGACCTAATTACATCCTGACAATTACCAAACAATTATATTTCATTTTGCACTATATCATAAGAGCCTCTTAATCATTACTGACCACTTAATCATCCTGTGACTTCTATCTTGTCTAGCTTACTAAACGCACACCTATTAATGTAGACTTTCGCTTTTTTTTCCATACGTGAAGAAAGCATGCAGCTTTAATCTTTTTTTGTTCTCACTTGCTGAGTTTATTGAAGCAGGAAACGACCAACAGCCGAAGCAAAGATAAAGATACATCCAATCCAGCTCGAAAGGTCTACTTTCGGTAGCAGAAAACGACAAAAAGTACATATTGTAAACTTCTTTTTTTGGGTTATTCACACTTTGTTTGTTAGTAAGATGAAAGTCTCATGGATTGCACTCATTGCCCTATATCTTGTTATTTTCTATTACTTTTGATGTGGGATATATTGGGTTCTTTTGATTCAAACCTAGTAAGAGAGTTGGGAGGGATCCAATTTTCTTGTATTTTGACAAAAACTTTTGAAATGATGAAAAGTAGGTTTTATGAGGTTTATTTGATGGAACTTTTCGAACCGGTTCGATGTTTTATGTAGGTGGAGTTTGAGTTGGAAGTCTTTGGTTGAAAAGTTCGAGCTGTTTTCCTGAAACAACGATCAAAATTTCAGTTTTTACTGTACAGAAACCCGTCATTTACCACAAAAAAGTACAACCATTTCCATGGAGCATCTCTTGAGGCTCTAAAAATTTTTCAAAAAAAAAAATCCAAAAAGTACAACGATTTATCTATTTTATAATTAAAACAGTTTTGGAGACTTCTCTCTTAGGAATGGCAACGGGGCGGGGATCGGGATCCCCGTCCCCGAAACCGATAAGGAAAACCGTCCCCGTCCCCGTCCCGATCCCGCGGTTTCCCCGATCCCCGTTGGGGAACCCGTTAAGCAAAAATGTCACTGTTACCCGTTGGTTTTACCCGAAACCGAACCCAAACCCGAAACCGAATTGGGCTTTTATTTTAATTAATTTTTTATATTATATATTTTAATATATAAATATATGTAAGTTATATATACACTATTAATTTTTAAAAAAAAATTATATTATGTATTATATATTATTAATTTATAAATATATATATATATATATAAAATATAATATATAAAAATAGTATATATATACACTATCGGGCCGGGCCGGTGAGTACCGTCCCCGTCCCCATCCCCGTTAAGATCCCCGATCCCCGTCCCGTCCCCGTTAAGACGTCCCCGAACCCGACCCGATTTGTTCGGTTTTCGGTTTTCACCGTCGGTTTCAGGGTTTTTTGCCATCCCTATTCTCTCTGCAATAGATTCTCTCCATTTGGCAAAATCTTTATAAAAAAAAAACTATATTTATCTTCAACAACATATAGCACTTTGAATTATATTATTAAATTTTTTAATATATTTCAGAAAATATTATTTTTCTTGTATATATTTAATTTCAAGGATTTCCGTCGACAAAAATAACACAACTTAATTTCTGTTTCATTGATAATGGTTTTTAAGTTTTCTTCACATTTATCTGTCCAACTTTCTCACTTTTGGAGAATGTTTTAAAGAATCTATTTGAACAAAAATCTACATTTTGAAGACTGTTGTTAGTTAGTTAGCGAATATTGTTTTGGAGAATGCTCAAGGTGCGTTTAGTTAGCGAATATTGTTTTCATTTTTCAAGAAAACGTTTTCAGAAAATGGAGTTGGGTTTTCATTCTCAGTTTTCTATGAAAAAATTCCAAAACGCATTTAGTTAAAATGGTAGAGTTTTCATTTTTCATTTTCAGATTTTTAGAAAACACGTTTAGTTGTGCATTTTCTACCAGTTTTCATTTTCCATTTTCCATTTTTTTCAAATTAGAAAGTGTGTACACACACACTTTCGCGCGCACACAAACACACTCATTTTCACACACACACACTTTCACATACACATGCTCTTTCACACACACTCACACACTTTCACATACATGCACACACACACTCACACACTTTCATAGGCACGCACACAGCCTTTATGTTTTTTTTTTCATTTTAAACTTGTCAAGAATTTATTGGAGCAAATATTTTACAATGTCCATTTTAAAGAATCCATTTGCTATAAAAGTGTGTGAAACAAGAGGTGCAAAACACAGGAATTTCCTAAGAGGTCATCCATTGTCTGATTCTAACTACTTTCGTCCAAATACATTTAACAGTTACAAAAAAAATCTATACCAAAAAATCCGGACCCTTTGTCGTAGACATAAATGCCTAAAACACGTCACTAATGATTGTTGAAAAAACAAGGTCAACTCTGACTTTTTACACATAATGTTCTATTATATAAATCAGTGACTAAAAACTGGCTTTGATTGTACATAGAAAATGCACTACAAATTACAACCTATCTCCTTAAGGCACCATAGTTCCTTGTAACCTGCATAAAGAATAGGTAGTCAGGTAGGTAGGTAAAAGGAATGAAAACTAAAACCCAAATCAGAAACTATTTCCGTTATCGAAACTAAAAATACAAAAGACCGTTGAAAGGGTTATTAGGTTGGAAGCAAATCCGTTAATAGAAAACCAAACCAAACCCATTAAATCCCATATAAAGTAGGGTATGGAGAACTGGGGAGGGTAAGATGTATGCAACCCTTGTCTTTAATACCCTGAGGTCAGATTCAGGGGTAAACCTAAAAAAAACTGAAGAAACCGTAGAAGCACTCCATCTAGACGGTATGCACAAATGCATATTGGTAATTTGTAACATGCACTCGAGCATAAAGGGAAAAAAAACAGTTTAAATCGCTTGTATGCATTTGTGCATGTCGTCTGCACAAATGCATATCATCCAGATGGAGGGCTCCTAGGGTGTCCTTCAGTTTTTATTTTTCTTGAGGTTTTCCCCTGAACCTCTCTCTACTTGTAAAAGTCCACCAACAAGAAATGGGAACAAATTTAGTAAAATAATGAGTGAAATGCATGTTTTGATTTTGAGTTGCTTACTTCTAACTTGTTTCTCAAAATTAAGCACATTTTCTCAAATATTACTTTTATGTTCTCTTTCCGCAATTTTTAATTTGCATCTCTTTTTTTTTCAACGCTATACACTAGCAAAGGGTATTCACATACACAATAGGTAGGGGGCGGGGGGTCCTCAAATGTGGTTCCTAGGGGGCGGGTTCCATGTGGGGCCCGTTTAGGGTTGACAATAATCACTTACCCGTGGCTGAGTCGGAGGCTTGTTTCTCCTTGGCACATCATCATCATCAGCATCATCATCATCGTCGTCATCATCTTTACTCATCATCCTTCCCCTCTTAGCAGGAGTGGAGCCCCTACCTCTACCTCTTCCTCTAGGAGCGCCTCTTTTGCGGCCCTTACCTTGGATACTCTCGTTATCATCCTTAAAAAAAACAATTGTAGAAGAATTAAAGGGATCGGAAAAAAAATTTCATTTATTAAGAAAAATGCTAAATATACATCATTAGAACAGAGTGTCATATGTCATTTAAGTACTATTTGATTGTTAAATCCACTAAATAGATACTGCTTCCATCCCAAAATAAATATCCAAAGTTTTGGAAATCTATATTACGGTTTTTAATTAACTAAATGACAATTGTACCGTAACACTGTGTTCTCAAATTTGAAAAAAAAAACAAAAAAAATGGAACGGAAGAAATTTTTTTATTTGTGTTCTTGAGTGGGAAAGGAAAGGGAAGAAAATAATTTTTCATGTTCTTTAGTGGGAGAGAGAAAGGAAACGGAAAATGTTTTTAGAAATATACTCTTATTTATTTTCCAGCGGGTTGTAATTTATGCATAGATATGTAGAGGAAAGTTCAAATGCAAACTCAAATTTGGTTGTGAACGTGTATGAGAGAACGACACGTGTCTGAATTTGTATTATTCAGACCGAATAATGAAGAAAATATTCAGACTGAATAATAGTATTAGAATGTAGTATTATTCAGACTGAATATTTTCTTCATTATTCAGTATGAATATGACACACGTCGCGCTCTCATTTGTCCTCACGTTCACAACCAAATTTGAGTTCTCGTTTGAACCCGCCCCTAGATATGTAATTCTATAAATATTTATAGTTATTATTATTATTATGAATGGAAAACAAAAAGAATATTGGAGACTACATAAAAGTTGAGTTTTAAGATCATTCATACCGAACCGTCGTGAAGCTCATTCATTCCATATTGCACAGGTTCATCACTTGAATCAGAATCTAGATTCTCTTCATCGGCAGCTATACTTTGAACTGAAGCCGATGCAGCAACTGATGCTGATCTGCATGAAAAAAGGTTGACCGTGAAAATTCTACAACAATCCAAACATATTTAAATGCATGGTTGAACAAAAGGCACACAAAATAACTTATCTGCATCTTTTATTTCTAATTTTTTTTTTTTAAAGTCAATATGTGGTCGATGTTTTTCTTGATATTTAGCTTACAACGGAAAAGTTCATTTAGAAACAGTAAATATTTTGAGAGCCGTGAGAACCAACTAATCATGAAGAAGGCACTGGATCGTGTGAGATGGAGAGTTGAGGTGAGAAGCGTAAGAAGGGATCTGGACCCTTGATCACCTTTATCTCAAACCCACCCATGTATTGCGCTTTATATGGGGATTGATCCGGTGCATCACGGTGCATCTTATCTCGGTGCTTCTCATTCTAATGTGCATCCAAGGGTGGAGATTCCTTCTTATGCTTCTCACCCTAACTCTCCTTCTCAGCGGAAACCAACCCTCGTGAATAATTGGTTCTCACATTCTCAAATAATTTTGGTTCTCAAATGAACCTACCCCTTGCTTATAATTTGAATATTATGCATCATGAATATCTCTTTTGCAGAAATTACCTTAGTGATTAATTCTAAAGAGTAAATCTAATTTATTCTACATACAAATATAATTCTACAGACTCGGGTTCAGGGGAAAACCAGAAAAAAATGAAAAACTAAGGAACACCATAATAACCATCCATTTGTCCAGTATGCACATGTGCATAAAAGTAATCGAAAACATTTCCCAGTTTCTATGCACATGTGCATACCGAACAAATGAATGGTTATTACTTATTAGGGTGTTCCTCAGTTTTCCATTTTTTTCGGGGTTTTCACCCGAACCCAACCCTAATTCTACACATATAGCAACAGTAACTCAAGTGTGTTTCATGCAGAAAAAAATAAAAAAACGACTTTATTCAAACAGACCTCTCTGAACGACGGAACATCATGGCTGTATCAAGAGTCGTCTGTTTCAAACTACTAGATCCCCTACCACGCCCCCTGCCCCTTCCTCTTGAAGTCTTTCCAACTTCAGACGCTTCACGAGCCGACTTAGACGGTCGCAACGACCCCTTTTTGCCCCTGGCGGTAGATTTTGAACCAACAAATTGTGTCGCATCCTCGTCATCACTAAAAGAAACTGCACTTCCAATGCCCCCAGGAGTTTTATTTATCATATCCTGCATAATTTGGTAGTCCAGAAAATGATTTCCAGTTATCAAGAACGACAAAAAAGAAAAAAAATAGGCACAACTATTAGTTGTACAACCAATCACATGAAGACATGTCATCACTTTATTTAGAGTAAATTACATGATTGGTCCCTGTGGTCTACACTTAATAACACTGTGCGTCCCTTTTTCAAAATAATTATGGATTTGGTCCATGTGGTTTACATTTTCACACGCCTTTGGTCCTTGTGTCCTAATTCCATGTGGTTTATATTTGGTCCCTGTGGTTTATATTACATATATGTATATTATTATAATAACGTTTTTTTAATTTTTTATAAAAATGATAAATAGAGTAAAATGACTAAAAAATGTCCTTGTAGTTAACCTACTTTAACGAATGTTTTTAACGGAGTTAGGACGCAAGGACCAAAGGCATGTGAAAATGTAAACCACAGGAACCAAATCCATAATTACTTTGAAAAAGGGACGCACAATGACAGTGTTATTAAGTGTAAATCACAGGGACTAATCATGTAATTTACTCTTTTATTTAATATAAAATTATTTAATCCATCTTTTCATTCTATCTCTCCCCAATAACGTGATGATGTGTTTTCACACATGGGATTTGGGACGAAATTTTTATTCGGTTGTAAGATACTACCTCTATGGTTTGAGAACTAGAAGTAAATAGTTGATCTTCTTTAGACTTTGACCTTCCTTTGACTCGCTCCTGCAAATATCAGATTTTTAACGGTGCTATGTGAGAGAGAAAGGGGAGTTAAGACGTAACTGTAAATATCAAAAGTATATTAAGAGTTTCAGTTTCTTGCCTCTAAGCAATTTTCGACTTTGACAATTATGTCTTCCACTTCAACAGTCATATTATCCGGATCCCGAGAAATATTTTTCTGTTTTAGAAAATATATGATCAAATAATCAGCAAATAGATATGCTTATTAGTTTGATATTGGTGTTATTAACCAACAAAAAATATTAAAAAGTGAAAAGTTTAAAGATTGTAAAAGAGAATTAACCAAAAGAGAAAGAAAAAATGTACGTCAAAATCATCCGAATAACAACTTGATAAGGGCAATTTGGGTATACAAAACAACTACTTACACGGGTTTCTTCGAGGTTATATTGCAAACAAGAATGGAAAGCCATTTTATCACCCTTGTTAACAAAGTTGTGTAACGCTTCATCTAAATCATTCACGGGAAGAATCTCCATTTTCTGTGAAAATAAAGAAACATAATTGAGGTAAATAAAGAAACATAATTTAGGTAACACATGGTATTTACCAAATGTATTCAAAACTTCAGCACGTAAATATTTTAGGGACCTGGAGGAAAGTTCAAATGCGAACTCAAATTTGGTTGTGAACATGAGGACAAATGAGAGCGTGACACATGTCTGAATGTAGATTATTCAAACCGAATAATCAACGAAATATTCAGACTGGATAATCAAAGAAATATTCGGACTGAATATAGTATTTATTCAGTCTGTAGACTGAATAAATACTATATTCAGTCTGAATATTTCTTTGATTATTCAGTCTGAATACGACACGTGTCGCTCTCTCATTTGTCCTCACGTTCACTACCAAATTTGAGTTCTCATTTGAAGCCGCCCCTTAGGACCTGAAAAAAGTGAGAAGTACATAGCTAATAACACACAACAGATAATAGGACAAAGGAATTTGACCATATACCAGTTGACTCTCTGCAACCAAAGCTTCAACGTTTTGCTGATTTAATTCTTCTGGTCGAAGTCGTTCAGTGTCCTTAATTTTTGCTAAAGCCAACAGAAAATTTAACCATCACCATGTAAGTATGAAATGACACTAAACAAATTATTAATCAAGAACTTAACAATCATATATCATCATTAATCAAGAACTTAACAATCATAAATCATTATTAATCAAGAACTTAACAATCATTATTAAACCCGTAGTATAGAAAGGCTTCAGGTTAGGTTCAGTTCAACTAAACCAATTCCGACCCAATAGATGCGGTTTGAACTAATTTTGTATCAACTATGTGTCGGGTTACCTCGGCTTGAGGGTTTGGGTTTTTTCGGGTTGTTCCTTTTTTAGCACCCTTGTCAGAATAGGTCCCTAACTTGGATATACTTCACAAAATCTTATTTGATCCTATCTTAAAAATCTCAAACAACATGCTTATTCACTTGAATATATATATATATAGAGAGAGAGAGAGGGAGGGAGGGAGGTTCATTTAGGAACCTTAAATATCTTAGGAACGCATGAACCACCCTTTTTGTGAGTATTCATGATTGAATAATGTGAAAATATTCATGATGAATGTCGACACCAATATTCATATTCATCATGAATACTCACAAAAAGGGTGGTTCCTGTCATCCTACAATATTTAACGTTCCTAAATGAACCCGCCCCTATATATATATGGCGACATAACATAATATATTAATATATAAAGTAAAATGTAGGAACTTCAAAGTATATAATTTTACTAACCTTCACCCTGAGCTTTCTTTGAAGCTTTTGAAAAGATAAGAATATCTTGGGGATTTGCAACCTACAATTTATATAAGATGTCATTTTCCTTGAACCATTATTAGGGAAATTTCGACTTCTATAAAGATTTACCCTATATACTAAATAATAAAAGAAATTGTACCTTGCCCACATACTTTTGACCAAATTTTTGAGGATTTATGGTCATGAACCCAGAATAATCAACCTGACAATATATTCATGTGTAAAACAAGATGCATACACGGAATAATTTGTAAAAAACAGTAACTCTACAACTTGTAGATTAAATCTTTTTGGTATAGCTTAGAAAGAAACGTCTTACACCAAACAGAAATCATGCATAATGCCCTTTATTATTATTCATTATTTTTAATTAGAACGTAGTACCTTTACACGGATAAGTGGAAGTATAGTCTCTGAATTTCTAGCATCCCTTCGGCTACCTTTTTCTATTAGACGGCTTACCTAAAACAAATTTTGGATCAGTAAGATACCACAAACAACACCATAAGAGCTCCAACAATTTTTTGAACAATTTTAATAATGACTTTGGAGACTAACAAGTAACACCCATGGTCATAGTCCTTAAAATGACCCTCAAGACTAACACAACCAAAAATTATTTTATGTCAATTTTACGGAATATACAAATTTGTAAAACTTACAAGTTTAAGGCAGACGGGTAAGGGTAGGTGGACTGCTCCAACAGATTCTCCAAAATGGAGATTTTGAACAATTTTTTAATCCAACAGATTCCCCAAAACTTTCTCCAAAATGGAGAAAGTAGGAGAGAGGGTGCAAAAATCTCCAAATTTGGAGAAATCCCCAAAAATGATTACCATGAGAGAGAAACATTTTTATTATATTCCACCAATAAGAAATCTTGAAATTAAATGATTATGTGAGAGAAATATTTTGTTAAATGAAAGGAATATTTTAATAATATAACGAAAGTTGCAATCTCCAAAATGGAGAAGCTGTTAGAGTTGAATGCAATATTTTTTGGAGATTTTGAATTTTGATTCTCCATTTTAGAAGTTTTTGGAAAATCTGTTGGAGATGCTCTTAACACTACATGATTTGCAGAACCTTCATGAACCAGAGTTATTCTAAGAGAAGAAAGCTTACCACGTTGTCCAGATGTTGAAGAATTGAATTCTGATCATTTGGGTCAATGTCAGGTTCGTCCTTCAATACTATCTGTGTCATCAAAATTCAGCAATTAAATAAATCCAGGGGCTGTTTGATTGATGTTTCATTAAGTGCTCAATGGATAAAAATGTCTATGTGCATTAATCTGTCCGTATAGATCCAGAATATTTTGTTCAGGAGGGTTTTTTCATAGATGGAATGAGCGTATTTTTTAATTGGGAGGGGCAGGTTTGTAAAAAACTTGGCCATCTGCATAAAGCTCCCCCCTAGAAGCTTATTGAATAAGCCACTTTCTATTTCATTAAGCCACTACCAAACAGTCATGTATAGATGACCAAATAAGTTGTGTGTCTCATTAAGTTGCTAACAAACAGGCCCTCAGTCTCACAATCACAAACGCCCCCCTCCCTCCTCTATGTGCACATGTTGAACTTTAAAAGTAAATAACACATATAAACCTGCCTCTTTATATTCGAAAGGCCGTACAGAATGTAGCAGTATCTTGGTCGGCCGATATTGATTTCCCTGTATAAAGGTTTGTCAAATAATTGGAATCCAAATAAAAACAACAAAGTTTGAAAGTTGGTCCTAGAGAAAAAGATAAACTTTTTTCAAGTTGGTTTTGGAGAAAGAACCTTAATCTCTACCAAAAGTACATGCTTTGGCTTTGATTCTCCATCAATAAGCGATGTTGCAACCGAAGAGCCTGGTTGAGTAATGTGGAAACCCATACCTGGAACTTCCTATCAAAGCGCTTATATATAAATAAAGCTTCAATTAGGATACATGTGATACATAAATTTGAGAGAAAAAAAACTATAAATTTAATTCCACCTGTGGATCAACAAGACATTCATGTTCATGCCCCCAAACTATAAAGTCCAAGAACCGCGGTAAAAAATGCTCATTTATGGCATTTTTAGGATTTGTCTTCACTCTGCATATAGAAATAGTTTATATTGCTACTATATACTTATCCATTTGGTTTAGTGACCATATGTTTCAACTATAATTATAACCTGTTTTGATGAAGCACTAAAATGTTGAACCAATCTGACACTTGACAATTTTCTTGAGCTTCAGGACGCATCCATTGTACAGCATGTGGAGTCTATCATACTCAAAGAAACCACAATTAAAAATAAATAATAGACAAATACTTGAAGATGTGATTATGATTAAAACTTAAAAATCAGTTGTAATATATATAGAGTTCAGACAAAAGAACCTGAAACATTCTATTCAGACGTTCATCTCTGATATTTCCAAGGCCATACAGAGCAACAGAAGTTGAACCCTGTAAATCGTACAAAATAGTTATTTCATGGGAATGCATTATGTTCCCTTAACCTAGCCAACTTTTACGCATATGCATACATACACACACACACACATATATATATATAGAATTCATGACAGACCTTTTTTATAAGAATTGGGCAGAGAGTGATCTGCCCAACCCCTGAACCTCCAAGCACCATTTTGCCAAAATAGTTTACAAGATTGCATGCTGAAAGGATATCAACTGCAGAAAGGTTATCCTGTAATAAATCAGAAATCAAGAGTTCAAAATGTTGGCTCGAGCAATTGAGTTTATTTTGTTGCATTTGCCGTAAATAAACGTGAGAATGGTCTTTGAGTTTCTGCTGTTGCAATTGACGTATATACATACTATATACTTCAAAAAAAATTGAGAATAAGAGAATTTAGATGTTTATGATCTCGGTTATTCAACCAAGAGAAAAAAGCATCTTCCATGAAATTCAGAGTTCTTCAGAACATGCTCTAAAAGATACTTAGTATGTATGTTAGCAGCTTAATGAGCTTAATGAGGCTCGCAACTTATTCAGAACATGTTTGTTAGACAGTCAATATGTAAGGCTCCGCATCAAGAGCGGAAATTAGACAACTAAACAAACAACTTGCTTGACATTTATAAGAAGAAAGATATGTCATGTACTATAACGATTACCACTCCAGCTGGGTCATCATGATTTCCATGGATACTGAACACTGGCAAGCCAACATTGAAATGAGGATCTTCATAGTTTACGTGACCAAACCTGTTCAGATTGACATTCTGCAGTGAAAAACCGACCGTATTGCATAGTCGATGACTAGAAATACCATATAAAGAATATTTCTCAATAATATAAAACATATATAAATACACACACACCCAAAGAATATTTCTTATCAAAATGGAACATATATATACACAGAACATTTCTAATAATATGAAACATATATATACATAGACCAGGTCTAATCATACGAACATGTATATATATAAAGAACATTTCTAGTCATATCATATGAAACATATATATACACATAACATTTCGAATCATATGAACATACATGAGTACTTAAATAGCATATGTGATATGTGTAAAGACAAATTTTCTATCCAATACATATATGTATATGTATACATATATACATATACGCACATGCACTTACACATACATATGCATATGCACATGCATATGTGTATATAAATAGCATCTAGGAGGGTGCTCATAAGAGCTTCACCTCTTTAAGTTCCACTTCATCAGAAACTAACTGTTAATCAATCAGAGCAAGGAGTTAAAAGAACTTAATCAAAAAGTATAAAGTAATCATAAGAGCTTTTCTTTTATCATACTTCCATTTATTTTTCCTTTGCATGGCAAGTAATCATTGCATAGCTAGGTTGAAAAGTTTTGAAATAAAATAAGAATAGAATTAGAACTGTAGAGCTAAAAAGGTTTCTGGTACAGCCAACTCACGTCAACCATATGAGCAGATAATAACCTTTCATTAGCATTAAGGATGCTAGTAGGAATAGATCATTACACATTTGCAAAGTTTATAGTCTGATCGCTGACAACTTGGAATTGCACTGGTTTATCGTTAAGACAATATCGACGCAGAATCTCAATTGCCTTCACTAACGTCGTCCTCGATGGCTTGTTCTCATGAAAAAGATCACCACCTAGAAGCAAGAAGTCCACCTATTTCCAGATTAAATATTAGCTTTCATCACAAGAACGTTGTCCACTTAAACTCTTTGACCATGTAACTACTTTATAAAAGAAAAAGGTGGCATAAATACATGAAGGAGCAATTAGCTATAATAAGGATCATTGGAGTCACCCTTGGATTATATTCATTAAACTAAGAATTCTTTTCAAACCAATGTGGGCCATATGCACTTAACACGCCCCTCAAATGTAGGATGGATTAACACCATTAAAAAAACACATGTACAACCTTCATTTGTTATGGGACAACAAACTGAATGAGAACTACTATGAAATGAATGGAGGTTCTCATAGAAAGAAAAGATCCTTATGGCGTTCTTTTAATTCCCCACCTAAGGCAGTTACCACCAGTAGATCACTGCCCCCGCCCCCCTCTTCGGAGGTCCGTTAATTGCTTTTCAGAACACATATCAATACAGAGACGGACCTACAAATTTTTTCAAGTGGTGGCACCATTTGACTATAAGAAACAAATTTAGAGATATTTTTCACAAAATCATCATTGTTTTGTTGGTTAGTTCATTCTTTTCATATGTGAAGTCCTGTGTTCAAATCTTTTATTGCAAAAAAAATCAGAAACGTAATAAATCTGAAATTAAAAGCTAAAAATTAAGAAATGACACTAACGGGATTCGAACTCGGGTCTGGGTTGGAAGAAAAAGCCTTGCAAACCAACTCTACCAAGGGAAACTTGTGTCCTCAATGAAGTTTCAAAATATATACGGTGGCACACAACAAATTTGATACCGTGGCACTTTTCATGACCCTATAAATTTTTACACTACGACGGAGTAATGAAGCGGTGACCAGTGCCACCATATGCACCACAGGGTCATGGGAATGCACTTGTATCAAGCTAAACATACAGCAACATTGCTTAAGCATCACTGGAAATAACAAATTGAAAAATATGCAGTGTAAAACTTTTAATTCAAAACTTCCATGAACTTAAGTTAAATCACAAATGCTGAGTGCCTTTAAGAATTCAAGGTACTTATATGAAAAAAAAAGCAATGGATGAACTATATTATTGTAGAAGAAGCAAGTCAACATGGATGGAAAGCACAGTCAGCCAATATAGATACGACCTCTGTACCTATAGATGTAATAATTAGACATAAATTTGGGTTGCTTGCAGGGGTAGGAAGAAGAGAAGGGAGCTGTCACCTTCTTCTGCTCTGCTATAGAGCAAATCTCTTCAAATGCTTGAAATGAGTCGTGCCGGCGAACCTCGTCTTTTTCCATATAGCCCAGATGACAATCTGTGGCAACAAGTATGCGGAGCGTGTTGCTATTATCATCCCTATATCACACAGGACAATTCATGTTCAACATAGTATAAGCACACGGAAGTTGAACAAATCATTCGTACAATTATAGAAAATGAAGCTAATAGAGAACTTTTATAGCCAGTATACTAGTAGATCATACAAAAATCATTGCAGAAAGCAAATCAATTGGAGACCAGTCAACCTAGCCTTGGCTTGAAATTAACAGCATAAATCACCAAGTTGTCCTACATAAAATCTTGTTAACTGATGACTTATGGATTTACACCATTTAATGGAACAATCATGTCTAAATAGGGTCTACTGAAATTTAGTATACTACAAGTTGTGAACCTCTTTCATCCCCTTGTATCTTGGTCACTAGGAATAAGATTTAGGGGCTGTTTGGTTGGTTTGCCATTAAGTCTTGTATGGATAATGTTGTTTTGTGTGGATTAATCCGTCTATATAGATCGGGAAGGTTTTTTTTTTTTTTTTTTGGGGGGGGAGGGGTTCTTAGATGGAAGGAGCGTGTCTTTTAATTGGAAGGGGCAGGTTTGGAAAAAACTTGTCTTCCTGCATAAAGCTCACCCCTAGAAACTTACTAATAAGCCACTCTCTATATCAAGCCTCTAAACAATCAATGTATAGCTGACCGGAAAAGCTGTGATCTCCATTAAGCTCATTAAGCTGCTAACAAACAGGCACTTAGTGATATAGAAAGGAAGCTTATCCTTTCAACAGGCTTATGAAAAAACCTGCTTTGCATGAACATGTATATGACCCTGTGAGAAATGAGAATTAGGGTTTTAAAGTAATGAGAAGTTAAAACAATTAAGATTTCCTCCAATTAACTACTTACAATAAGAATACTACATTAAAATTTGATAGACATGCTACACTACAACCCAAAGTTTCTGTTCAAATGATAATATATAGTAAATCCAAACATAAAAGACATGTTTTACCTTGGCAAATCACCCATGACACGAGAGTTTCAGCTCTTTAAACCCTACAATAACACAATAAAAATCCATTATCAGGAAAATAACCAGCAGTTAACTATCTATAATCCATGAGTTCAATTTTTTTGTAAGTATCAATGCAATCGTTTGTCCATATAGGAATCTATATTTATATAATTATATACAATCCACAGTCCACTATCAGAGCTATAACCCTAAAGCGTTTATACTAATCTTAAAACAAACAGTAGCATACAAACCAGTAGACTTATTTTACACTTCTAATAGATTATCGATCAATAGTAGCAAAGTAACATTAAATTGAGATTCACCTCCCTTCAATTACTCAATATACAAACAAATATACATAGTGGAAGGGAAGAAAATCAACTTGTATACGAATTAAAATACAACAAAAGATGAAGATGAAATAACTTCACCTATAAGCAGGATCAATGAAATGTTGGATGACTTCACAAACAGTGGAATTCCGAGTTTCCGACGACACAGATGGAGCAATGGCGGGAACTTGAAGGGCAAAATGAAGAAACGAGTTTCTTCTACGTCCCAAAATCAAATGGACGCCATTTTTGATCTAGGAGCTCAAGTCACAGAATGTGAATCATAGGCCAGTAAGGCCCATTATCATTTACAAAACTAGGCCCAATTCGTTTGTCTATCTTTTAAACAACTTTTAAAAATAGAGCGAAAAAATGGTTAAAAAGTGAATTACCAGTAATCTTAAAATTAGTTAAAAGGCAGATTACGAGTAATCTTAATCAGTCCTATTAATAACATCCATTTGAAAATTATATAGAATCATTTCTTTTTTTAAAAACATATATAAAACCGAACAAAGCAACTGAATCTATGAGAGGCAGGTCACCAAACATCAAAGGATCCGAAAAAAACGAAAGCAAATTGAACCTAAAATGGCCTAATATCATTTGTTGTTTTATATAGTTAAATGGTGTATTTGGATTTTATTTTTTTTGTTGTTTTGTAAACTTTAAATAATTTTTATTCATATTTTCTGGTTTTAAGACCGAGTATTAATGTATATAAGGGGACGTTTACTCAAACATTTACTTGGTAATCATTTATTTGATTACTTATCTTACTGGATGAAATTTATATCAATATTTAATGTTGGGGTGAAGAACGATCTAATTTTAAAAGTTTCTTCCTTTTTGCAAGCAAATTAACAAGAATGGCGCTTGGAAAGTCACCATGACCAGAAGATGCGAAAAAAAAACCACATCGATCAAAACGTATATTGATATGTTCTGTCTAAAAGAGATGAACTAGTTTAATCTAGTTTATTTTCATGGTCAATCTCTTTAACTATCAAATAACCCAACTAAACAAGAACCAAAAACCAAAGCAGCAGAAGCCCTCGAGCCTCCTTTGCGCCGCCTTCCTAATAGAAGCCGCCGGGTTGACCCTCCCTTTACTCCCACGTTGGAAAGCATATGAACTTGACTGAACTGAATGACCAGCCCCGGCCATCTATTCCTGCTTGACTTTCTTCAAGATACGAAACCAACCCTACTCTAAGAAGAATTGTGCTATGCCCCCCCCGATCCCTATAAAACTCTACCGAGTCCATTTTCCAAAAAGATTGGCATCGTCCTTGGTGAAGAAAGATAAAAACATATAAGTATATACTTAAGCTCACGTTCAAGGCACATGTTAATCTCTTACACAGTCTTGTGGCAATATTAAGACAAGTCTTATCAATCTGTTACTTTTCGTAACATAAAAAAATGCATAACTTATGATTCATACTATACATAATCTCAATTAGATCGTCATGTTCAACCGTATTTGTCCTAACTATGCTATAACAACAACATGCCTATGAATTTTTCTAGGCAGGTGCGGATGTCAGGTGGATCAATGACCCATAAAGTCGCAGTTTTATGAATAGAAAACCATTTATGTTGATTTGGGGGAATAAAACACATGTTTCAAAATGGAATTGACATTAACAAACCAAGATACAAACAACGAATTTAAGACGAATTGACGATGAGAACGAAAAAAATAATAAAATTAACAAAAACCCGTCTATCATAATGGAAGTTATGTTTGTAACTAAAGTTCAGGTTGTGAGTTTGATCTTTATAGTTGTATATCTTTTTTAAGGGTGCCATAGACTATGCATAAATTAATCCCGACAAATTGTGACAGGAAGAAATCAACTCTAAAAAACTCAGTAACTACAATTGTTGTGTACGCCTGGAATCAAACCCTAGGTAAATGAGATATTCCACCACATTTTTAAGACCTCAACCAATACGCCACAACCCTTGTGGTTGTTATAGTTATATCTGTTGTTAGTATTTTTAGTAATAACATTGTATGGTTGAGTTATGCCTCTTAACCGAATTTAAAAATGAAAAAAATAAATATTCATTGGAAGTAACAATCAATCTCACGACTTCTTGAAGGTCAAATTTTAATTCAACTATCAGATCATCTCATACATGTTTGATCTTTTGTTATAAATTTGGTTATAAAACATTTTAACGTACCTCTCAAAATAAAGCAAATAAATAGGCATCTAAGTTTTTTACTCCTATAACAATCGAGTTAGCGGTAAATAATAACTTCTCAAATCAAGTGTGAAGATAGATTTTGAGAAGGGAGGGGAGGGTGCATTTTGAAAAATTCAAACATATTTTTGTAAGAGTATATTTTTCACATATAGATGCTTATTAAGTATATAAACATAAATTTCCTATATTATTTTGTAGGTCGAATAAATTATTAAAATAGTTTTTATAAAAAATAAAAACTCGAATATTACATCAAAAAGATTCCCAATCCTTTTTGTGGGTTTGTCAGAAATCAGAAGGACACTACATTGTCCACAAATATTTTTTGTTTCGTAAACAAATAATTTTATATTAAAAATGGAATTGAAAGGAGTAAAATATAAATTTGGTCCATATGATTGATGAAAAATAAGGAAATTTAATTATTATAATCATTTTTATAAGATTTTTACCTAAATAACAATATTTCTTTAAATTTACTAAAATAATAATAACCTCTTTCAAATACATAACGAAAACTTTTAATAAAATTAAAAACTATTCGATTTTTTGAGAAAAGTATTTGAAAATTAAAGATTTTCGAAGATAATTGACAACTTTTGAATAAGTATCAAAATTTTCGAACAGGTATTATGAAATATCAGAGATCTCATTATTTCAAACGTGTTTCACCATTTCGAAGAGGTTTTCCGTATTTTGAAGTGGTATTCCCTATTTTAAAGAGGTTCTCTGATATTTTGAAGTGATATTCCCTATTTTGAAGAGGTTTTTCATATTTTGAAATAGTATTCCCTATTTTGATGAGATATCTGATATTTCATAAAACCTATTCGAAAATTTTGAAACTTATTCGAAAGTTGTCAATTGTCTTCAAAAATCTTTAATTTTCGAATATTTTTCTCAAAAAATCGAATAGATTTCAGCCTTATTAAAATTCAGCGAAAAAAATGGTATTTTGCTATGTATTTCGAAGAGGTTATAACTATTTTTGTAAATTTAAAGAGATATTATTGGTTATTTGGGTAAAAATCTTATAAAAAATGGTTATAATAATTAAATTCCCCAAAAATAATCGTTTTGTAGAATTACAAAATAAAGATTGTAGTTTGTAAAATATTCGGATTTAGATCCTACCTTTAATGGTCTTAAAAGCATTTTGTTAAATGATTAATATTTGTATCTTTTTATTGTTTTTTTGTCTTTTAACCGATCAAAAACCACATGAACTTGGTTAAGCAATAGACATAAAATTTGATAAAAAGATAAAAATATCATGACTTAACGAGAAAAAAAAACGATTGATAAAAGAATAGACCAAATTGGGCTATTTTACAAACAATGATGACGATTTTATAATTTTGAAACTGTAATGATGAAAAATGTTATTTTTGACAAGCCATGAGGACCATAAATAAATAATTAAAACTTGTTTGGTTATATTTTTTTCTATGCTTGTAAATAAAAAATTAACTATAAAATATGTTATTAAATATTTAGGTGTTTCATTCAAAAATCAATTTTTATCAACCATATATAAACTTAATATCTAATTTTTTTCATGTTAATTAATATTTCATTTCTTTTAGATCTAATAAAACACTATTTATATTTTTGTATTTAAAGAATTTTGTCAAGAACATCATTATTTTATCATCGAACATATTCATGTAACAAAAAAAATGAAGAGGAAACTTTTAATTATCCTTCTGAAGTACAAATAAAATTAATAAACAAGATTTAGATTATGTTAAGTCGAAAAAAAATTAAAATTTTATTTAGTGTATTTTACATGTATAAATGATGTATCATTTCACGAATATACTTTATATATGATTTATTATTATGTTTTTTTTTCGGGTTTTGTATGCTTAATAATTTGTTGGGATAAAAAATGGTCAGGTCATATCGGATTTTTGACACGGTTAAAGAACATAAATACGACATACATGTTAAGTGCAAATTAGGGGTGTTTATGATTTAGTTTGGACGGTTTAAACCTTTTTAACATATCAGACTGTGAATAGTAGTTTGAGAATTTTTCAAGCTGTACGATTTGAAATGAAGTTTCCAAACCAGTTAAACCATACCATAAAAATGTGGTCTGGTCTAAGTAGTTTAGATAGTTTAGTTTGAGAATTTTTCAAGTTTTACGTATGTGAGCCTTTGACCTCATAAGAGGTCAGGGGTTCAAAACTCACCAGAGTAAGGAGAGTGTATGAGCTTCTTTATTCTATTTGTCATATATAAATATTTTTAAAAAAATTGTCTTAATTTTTTTAAATCTAAATTATTTTAATTATAATTACTTTTTAATAAATAAATTGTATCATCAAGACGGATATTTTATTTTCTTTAATTTAATACCAAATATTGATGTACATTTTTCATATATTTAAACCCGGTTTTCAAAATTTCAATCACAAGTATAATCAAATGCAAGTATATACAATATTTTTTTATATTATACAGAATTTACAACTTATTAATATGTTTGAACTTTATAAAACTAACTTATAACCAACCGATAAACATGTTTAAATACAATATAAATGTTGAGCCCTACTAATATAGCAAAATAGTTCTTATAACTAAATAACCAACCGAAAATTCTCTCCCTATTTCAAAACCACACAAATTCATAAAATAAAATCGAGAGATACGAAATATAAATATATTACATTGCGTTACGCAAATGCACCAATATATATAGTCCTGGTGTGTAGCTCAGTTGCTAAAAGGATATAATGATTTTTCCCAAATACAAAACATGTCTTGGTTCGATTCCCCCCCCCCCCCCCCGGGAAGCCTTGGCCGCTGAGTAAGCTAAAAAACAATACTTTCACGTTAGTCTTAAAAGATTGGTTTCGTATGTGACCGATTGAAGTTTGACGGTAATCAACTTTTTATGCATATATATATATATACACACACATGATGCTATGGGTTGTGTAAAAGAATCCAATATATATAGTCTTGCTTGTGATGTTTAGGGGTGGAGACTTCCTCAAATTTTTAGGGCTTGGACAACAAGGCATAATAGTCCCAAATGGGTAAGAGTAGAAGAAGCCTTTTCCTTTAGAAAAATACCAAAGAGATGAAGACATGTAACATTGTCCCCACTCTTTTGTGGTCCATTTCCTACAACCCAAGTGTTATCTTTAATCTTGTGAAGGGAATATAATCCAATATGCATGTATTATAGCCAAGTTTGTCCTTTTTCATTTTTTTTCTTTATTGCATTCAAATACAGATCATTTTATTGTCGTTATTAGTTTCTTAACTGTGTGGATCTTAAGAAATAAGATTTGTGATTGTTGCTTTTGGGATTTCTTCAATGTTCACTGATCAAAGATAATTGGCTTAGACTTACAAAATCGTCCTCAGATGTCAAGATGTGGTGTAGTGTGCAGTGTTTTCTAATGCTTGTTGACAACAATGATGGTTTTTGAACGAACTACCGATGAGGATGTGGCTTACTGGCTTAGACGACATAGCTACGATGAAAATAAGAAATGCGACAAAGACGCATATAATAAGTATAAATACAAATAACAAATTTTATATTATAATATTATAAGATTGTTTTTAAAACAAAAACATTGATGCTTAAAAACAAATATCTATAAGAAAATGAAAAATAATTAATTTAAAGTTATATGCTAGTATGATGGTTAACAATGGGCAATGTAAAGGACCAATTTGAAAATAAATTTCATTCTAGAGAGAGTCATAGCTATGAAGTTTATAAATGGGACTAAATATGAAACTTTTGCAAAAGTCAAGGGACTTTGTTTGTAACATATTTGTTTTACACCAACAAGTATGATGTACCCTTTGGTAATTTTGGTACGGAAACTTTCCGGGTTTATTTCGTTATCATAAATTATAAATTATTATATAAAGGGGTATATATTGAAGGTAAACGTCAATCTCAATTGCCATCAACCACATATCATTTAAGGGTATTTTGGTCTTTTTATTAAAAAATATCGTTCCATCTTCCTAAATCTGTTCAGCAATAATTATAGAATTATTTATCATTGTTAAATAAGAAGATTTCGTCTTAATTTTATTATCTGGTATTAATTTGTGTTGTTGGATTGACATTTATAAAAAAAAGTAAAATATGCAAGGGTACACAAACGACCAGTGTGTTTGTGTTAAAATGACATCGTTTTATATATCAGTGACTCACAAATGCATAAGAAAAAACACTTTATGCCTTTTTTAAACAATTTTTATGTATCCATTTATGAATTTAATTTTACAGAACTGTAACATAAAATTCATGTGTGACATATGAATATGATTTGGAAAAAGAACGAATAAAATGACGTACGTCTGTGTTGGTTATGTGTAAGATGCAGTCGAAGTACTGTCCTTTCGTTAAGTTGGACACATGCATGGTACCGAGACCGCGGGGCCCCATACTCTCCATCATCTCCTACCATCTAAGTTCGATATTATCCGCACACCACATGAACCAAAAACCAATAGATGATTTTATTATTTAACCATTGCATTTGATATCTATTTTGATACTTTGTCCAAAAAATATATATGTCTTGAGCGAGCATATTTTTATGAATATATATATATAGAGGCAGGTTCATACAAGCATGTTAATTATTTACGGAAATTTTTTTTCATGTACAAAATAATATGTGATGCCCAGTTATCGCTGTAAACCCCGAGATACTATTGCGGCAAGGGATGAATAAAAATCTAGAGCTCTAATTCAAAATTCTCTCAAATTTTACACTAACGGGTAGCGGGCGACTTTTGGGGCCACTTAAGTCGCATGGAAAGTCGTCCGAATCATATATGATTTTGTACATGAATTTTTTTTAACGTACAAGTGATTGGCTGAGGATTGTCCTCGTGTTCTTGTAAATTGTTACCGTCCTCGCATAAACCTCTTTCTATATATATATATATGTGTGTGTGTGTGTGTGTGTGAATTACAAAAAAAAACTGATGTGATTTACAACAAACAGTGATATACATCAAACACCAGAAAACGAGTCTCATGTTCTGATAGTCTGAGATTTGAGAGATTTAAACCATATAGTTAACTTGACCTGGTTTTAAGGGTCCGATTCAACGTTAATTATGCATATGTGTATATATAGGGAATGTTCAAATGAGAACACATCCATTTTATGAAAACACGAGAACGTCATTTTTTCTATCATCAGTTACATATGATACTATAGTCTATCACATATGATCAAGGTTCTAAAAAACGCGTTATGGCGGCATTATGGCGCGCCATAACGTCGAGGAGTGGCCTCGACGCCACGTTAAAGCCCATGGCGCGACTCTAAGGCGTGGCTTATAGTATGGCGTGTTATGGCGCGTTATTGCGGGTTATGGCGGGTTATAAAGCGTGTTATGGCGGTTTATAAGGCGTGAGTGGGTTTTTTTCTAAAAAAAATCTTATGTATTTGATATCAAATTATGAATGCATATTTCTTCCTTTATTTGTAGTTTTATATGAACTTAATTTGTTTAATCATTATTATTCAGTACAGTGGCTCACATAGACATATGTATGTATAAATATATAATACATATAAAATTTGTCTCCTTAAGTCGCGCTTTAAAAAACGTTAGGCCTCGCCGTAACTCGTAAGGCTTGTGGCTTGACGTCGCCGCCACGCCACGCCTTACGCCATTTAGAACCTTGCATATGATGATACACACGTGATACTAAATCAGAGACATATATAAGGACCCACGTTTTCATAAGGTGGAGAATTGGAGATGTTTTCATAGGAACCTTCACCTGTATAAATACGATTTTATTATGGATCAGAAATTATTATATTTAAAATATTTTAACTTACATATAAATCGAACATGACTTTCGATCTGGAATATGTTACATAACACACGCATGACTGATCGTCGACAAGTTAACGGGTCGTTCACATATGCAAACGTTGTCTGTAGTTTGACTTGAAATTTAATTTATATTCTTAAACATGTTTTATCATATAATTAGACATGTTTAAATGGTTAAAAAAACATTATTTAACATAATTTAGAAGTACTATTTTTAAATATGTTATAGTTTGGGTCGTTTCTTCATCAATATCAATGATTTTTCTTTGAATAAAATTGTTTAAATAATTTTTTTAAAATATTAAGTAAAAATATGAAACGACGATTTTGTCCTTTTTTAGAAATAATTCCAGGTGGACAGAAGACACATGCAGAACTCCAGTGGACAGTGATTACGGAAACTTCTGGCATTAACCATCACCATATTATATATATTTCATCCATAATTCATTTTATTTTTTGTTATTTCATGCAATATTTTTTTTAGAATAAACTATAAATTTAGCATGTGTCATTTGTCAGTAATAATAACTTTTCGTTCATGTAATTTTAAAATTAGAGTAAACTACATACTTGGTCCCTAAGGTTTATTGATTTTAACAGTCTGGGTCCCTAAAATAAAATATCTATGGCTTGCATCCTCGTGGTTTTCATTTTATAACGTATTGGGTCCCTAAAACTAACTTTGTTAGACTTTTTCTGTTAAGTAAGTTAAGTAAGAGGGGCATTTTGGTCATTTTAAGTTTAGGGACCAAACATGTAATAAAAACCATAGGGACCAAACATGTAACTTACTCTCTATATATTTTATATATACTTAATAATTAATAACATATATATTGTATATAATTTATCACCATAATTTTCACAATTTTTTATAACATTGTTTTTTTTATTACAACAATATATTTTTAATTCTATATTTTTATTATGGCATGATAGTTACATTTTTCTTTATTATAGCAAAATATATTCAAATTATTTTTTTTATTATGACATTATAGTTACATTTTTGTTTATTATAGCTATATATTTTTAAATTATTTTTTAATTATGGTATTATAGTTATATTTTTCTTAATTATAGCAATATGTATTCAAACTATTTTTTTATTATGTCATTATAGTTGCATATTTTTCTTTATTATATCAATATACTTTCAAATTGTTTTGTATTTAGCCATTGTACTTTTAATTTTTTTTATTAAATTGTATGAAAGGTATATATTTTAATGTAACATATATTTTAAACATATACGATTGTTTTTTCCCTTAAAAAACATATATATTTTTAAATAAATTACGTGGCATAGATAAAATGGACCATCAATTTTTTAGATAGTTTCCTCACTTTACCTTCCGATTATTCATACATTTTTAAAGGAATTCTTAAAAAATAGATGAAAAACATAATATAGGTGGTATATGAATAATCGGGAGAGAAAGCGATGAAGTTATTCAAAAATGTAAAACACATTTTACATTGCTAACGTTTAAAAAATGTTAAAAAGTATGTGTTTTTTGAAAAAAATATGTATATGTTTAAAAAATATGTTACATTAAAATATTTAATTTTCATACAATTTAATAAGAAAAATTAAAAATACAATGTGTAAAAAAAGAAATGAAAGTATATTACTATAATAAAAAAAATGTAACTATAATGCCATAACAAAAATACAATTTGAAAATATATTATTTTAATAAGAAAAAACGAAAAAAAATGTTATAATAAGAAAAATTGTGAAAGTATTTGATAAATTATATAATATATATATATACACCCACAATATATATATATATATATATATTGTTATGAATTATTAATTATTAAGTATATATAAAATATATAAAGAGTAAATTACATGTTTGGTCCCTATGGTTTTATTACGTATTTGGCCCTATGATTCTTATTACGTGTTTGGTCCCTATACTTAAAATGACCAAAATGCCCCTCTTACTTAACCTACTTAACAGGAAAATTCTAACAAAGTTAGTTTTAGGGACCTAATACGTTATGAAATGGAAACCACGAGGATGCAAGCCATAGATATTTCATTTTAGGGACTCAGACTGTTAAAACCAATAAACCCTAGGGACCAAGTATGTAATTTACTCTTAAAATTATAACATAGTTATTATAGTTTGTAAAAATGTTTAAGTTTGGTTCCTATATGGTTATTAAAAAAATTCGTTAAATGAGTAAATATTTTTGTTTTTTTTTTATCTTTTACCAAATCAAAAATCCATAATCAAAACCATATATAAAATGAAATTTTAGATTGGATAAAAGAGAAAAAAAGATCGATAAAATGACGAAAAATGTCTTTTAATTAAACCGAATTTTTAACGACTCTTAAAGAGATGGACCAATCTGTTTTTTCAAACCATAATGACCATCTTCTAGTTTCGAAACTGTAGAGATGAAAATTGATATTTCCGACAAATCATATGAACCAAGTTTGTAGTTTACTCACGAACTGTTTGCTTAAGGTTAATGAATGAAAATGATAATGATTTTTCATTCCCTCCGGTTTAATTAGAAATGAAAAGTTGGGCTTATGGATGAATGAAGTTATTATATTATATAAAATCAAACAATTTTTTTATTATCATTCTTATTGATTACTGATTAATACCTCCAACCAAACATTCTCTTAATTTTGCATTTATTTTAACATTTTATTTTCTTTTTTGTGATGGAGAATTTAGATTATGGTTCATGAATTTCTGATATTATTGTTGTTATATGTATTTATCATTAAACAAAACAATCATATATTTTTATTATACTGAATGTTGTAATATCAATCTAAACATATTTGTTTTTTAAATATTTAAAAGCACATTAAAGACGGTTTTCGAGAACCTAAAATCGACAAAATCAAAAAACCAAATCAAATTATCAAAATGATCCCCTGGGTTTAATTCGATTGATTTTTCTAAATACTGATTCTTTATTAAATTAATTTTTAAGATATATACTATCATATCATCTAACGAATAATTCGAATTTATATTGTATTTGATTGATTTTTTGTCACCTTTCATCAAAGACATTCTGATTCATCATACCATCTAACTTCTAAGAGCATTTATAAAATGAAGAAAACAGAAATTTTTGAATATTTTTTTCTCTAAAGCATTTTTAAAACCTTCTCCAAAATGGAAAATATATGAAAGTGATTATAAAGATCTTTAAATTTAGAAAAATCTTCAAAAATGATTACTATGAGATATAAACTATTTTTTATTATGTTCCACCAATAAAAAAATTTGAAATTAAATATTTAGATAAGATAAATAATATTTTAATAATATAATGAATTTTGTAATATGCAAAATGAAGATTTTCTTGGAGTTGAATTTAATATTTTTAAAGATTTTTAGCTTTAATTCTCTATTTTAGAGAAAATTATGAAAATGCTCTTAAAGATACTCTTGGAGATGCTCTAAGTGATTGATGTTGGTTTTCTACCTTCAAGTTGGATATAAATCCAATTGAAATAATAATAATAATAACAACAACAACAACAACAACAACAACAACAACGTTTATCAGGATTTGGATTTTTTTAATTATATGAGAGCGATATAAGTGACAGTAGAATATAAATCCATCCGTCTTAAAATAACTGTACACAATAAAAACAGAATATAGTTTTAATAAAAATGTAATTAATTATTACTCTTTTATAAATAACTAAATGACATTTTTATCTTTGATAATAGAGAATTCTTTTCTCAACCTCATAAGTAAGGTTAGAATGAGAAAGTAGAAACTTACTTTTAAAAAATAAACACTTATTTTGGGATAAATTAAAATATAAATTTGAACAATTAATTTGGTACAAAGGGAGCAACTTTTTTTTTGGTTAAACTTAATTAAGCTGATTTGAATGACAGTTTTCCATATTATTAAAGGACTTCCTGTGAAACTTCATAAGATTACTTTTCAAATAAGCTTTCGAAAAAAAAAGTTTCAACATATACTGAAGAGAAATGTTTCAACTCTAGCCAGTATGCGATTTTCACACGCCCTTTCCAAAAAAAACTAGACTAGACTGACACATATCGTCGCAGAGTGTCTGATACCCCATTATATTATTTCTCAAAAGAGTTATTGAGAAAGTTCAAACATATACCGAACATAAATGGCTAAAATTCTAGCCGATCCTTTAGTCATACCTTCTTCATTGTTTAAAGAACAAACCATCATGTTCAAGAACAGTATATTACTTCGATCAATACATTTTCGGTTCTTATATCTGACATCACAATAAAACCAACTCGTTTTAATTACTAGTCGATATTTTGTTCAATTGGAAGTGATATAATCATCAAAAGGGTAACGACACTGTCTTTTCATCAACGATAAAATTATTCAATATAATATACAATAAATATCCAAGTGAACAATTGTATTCAATAGTTTCGGGTTCTTGAAATACAGGGGTAAGTAGACCAAAGATACCCAAAATCATTTTTCTTTGGTAACGTAAGATTAAAACCATATATTATATGTTTTTTTTTAAGAAATCCGGATATTATTTGTTGTGGATATTAAATACAGAACTTAGAATTGGTCGTGAATATCAAAAGTCGAAATGAGACGTGAACAAACAAAACAAGGACATTTATGATTGTAAGTTTTATGGGCAAAACTCCAAAACAAACGAAGCTACGAAGAACCTGTGGTTGCTTAAACTTATATGAATACAAGGAAAGTTCCTATTGTGTTTGCCAAACCTTATGTTGTTTGTTTCGTCCCCAACCCGATTTCCCTGTCCCCTTTCACTATCTTCGTCTGTTATTCGTGTCTTCTACTGTTTTTTACCCGTATTTTTTATAGATATTATATATATATATATATATATATATATATATAGAGAGAGAGAGAGAGAGAGAGTGTGCGAACTCAAATTTGGTTGTGAACGTGAAGACAACTGAAAGTGCGACACGTGTCTGAATGTAGATTATTTAGATAAAAGAATCAAATAAATATTCAGACTGAATATAATATATAAATCATTTGAAAATTTTAAATTTGTGAGATCCGTAAGAACATATACCTTAAGGTTCTGTTTCACATATTTTTTTCCATCTTATAAGTATAGTATTTAATGTATTAATTGACATATATTAGTTTCACAATGTGTTTTTTATATGTATTTCACAATATGAAATTTTTGTACTTGTATTTTTTGTTTCATAAACATGCTAAAAAGGTCACATTGTGAAACAAACACATTGTGAACCAAATATATGTTAATCAATACACTAAATCCAAGTCATAGATAAAAAAATTCATATAAAATAGCACATGATACACCAGATCCTAAGGTAATCACAGTTTAATGAGTTTTCAAATGAAGGTTTTCTGACATTTAGAGAGTTCTCGTTTGATTAAGCGCTATCTCTCTCTCTCACGCACACACACACATAATAGAATCCGGTTTACAAGACACCAAAAATGTTCGAATGTCCTAATAGATTATTTTATAGAACTTAAATTCATAGAATCATACACTTGTATTTCATATTTAAAGGTTTCGTACCGACTTTATATGACACTTTTGGACGTTTTAATTAATAAGTTTTTATGACATTTTCGAAACAAATGGTCCTATTCTATAGGGTACTATTTGATAAAATGTCCTATAAAAAGATACATTAATATGACATTCCCAAAAGTGTCATATAAAATGGGTAATAGGATACTTAGTTTCAAAAGTGTCATAAAAAGTTTGTTAAGACGTTAAAAACGTTCTAGAAATTTATTATATATAACACCTTTAATTTAGTCTTTTAGATATTGCAGACAGATGTTTGGTCTTATAAGTTTATGTTCTATAAAGCGTTCATTATATTAGGGCGCGTGAACAATTTTTATCATTCTATAATCCGGTTTTATTGTAGTATGTATGTATAATCATATATGATGTATGCATGTATCTGATTATTCGTTATCATATATTTAATTTGATGGTGTTTTATTTATCTCTTTAAAATCGAGATAAATATATTTATTGCAAACCAGAATATAATGCATTATTATTCGTGTAACTTTGAATAATCACTTGCAACAAGTAATTATCATATATAATATAAGTTTTCAAAGAGTTGAGACTTAAATATCTGAATTTAAGTATCGAGTAACCGAAAGCTGGGTTTTTAGACATGTATCGTATTCGTGGAGGTGGAACATGTTGGATATGGAAAACGGTTAGTCAAGCCAAATCCAATTGTCGTTACAACTCGGTTGTTTGATTTATACAGTTGATTGTTGAAGCTGATCATGTACAATTACTTTCTTTTATTGTTTTTATGATAAATTATGAGTCATTTACAAAACGCTAATTGGGTATTTTACAGTGGTACTTATCAATGCTAATCGGGTAAACTTTACGTGCATTTTTTGTTTCACAAACATGCCAAAAGAGGTTCCACATTTTGAACCGAGTACATATGAAACAAATATTTGTTAATTACTATATTAAATTTTAGCCATATATGGAAAAATAATTATATGAATAACACTTAATACATTGGTTCTTATACATCAATCTCATGATTTAAAGATTTCTAGAAAATAATGTTGTTATGCATTATTGGACGGGGGTTAAGTTTGTCCAAAATGTTGTTATACATTTTATATAAAACATTAGTATTCAATTATTGATTGGCTAAATTCAAAAATTAAAAAACGTTTAAAATAGACAAAGGTGTTCGTTTGACGATCATAATTTTATATATAATAAATGGCAAAATAGTACGTTTGATCTCACTAACGTTTATTACTACAAACGTTAGCTTTCCATATCCGAATTAGTAAATTGATGAAAAACATGATACTTGTAATTACACTCAAAAGGGTAACGTATCGAATCATATATAATTTTTTTTGACCAATCATATATAATTTTTTTTGTTTTTCAAAACACGTATTATAATTTAATCGTTGACTGGTTAATTATTCAACTATATATCAACTTGTATTTGTCATTTTTCCTCGCAAAACAAAATTACATTTAAGACGTGATAATCAAATTAAAAGGATGTAGAATACGTACATACATCGAAGTGTGTGGTCGATTTGGTGACGACAAAAAGGAGCTATTCATATACAAATTGAGATCAGATTCTTTTTTATTCTTGACGTTTATAATTACACATTGTTGAATGTTTGTTTTTTTTAAATTAAAATTTTTAAATCAGAGTTATATTCGACGATTACGATTGAATTTGACGACTAAACCCTTGATTTTAATTCCAGGGTTCATGATTTAAAAAAAAAGCGAACCAATTAATTAACTAGCTTGATATAATCAAATACTATTTAGTTCTTGATTAAAGACGAAATATTATACAAAAAGTTAAATGTGAGGGCTTATCAGATATGTACGTTCTCACCATCAATTTGATAATTATCGTTTTTATTTATCTTGTCATGTAACATTATCAAACATCAAAATAGATTGTTGATAAATATTTTTTAATCGTCAAATTAACACTTAAGAGTTACCTCCCTCAGTTACCGGTTAAGATTATCGGTTTTTGCTATAACTTTTACCAGTTAAAATTCTCGATCCTTGTCATATACTCACCACTGCAGTAAGTGACGCTCGATAAACTGTAATCCCAAATAAGTGTCCGATAAATAACCCCTAAGTTATTAATTTTAGGTAGTAATCAATATATTTTTTTTAATAAAAATATACATTTTATTGTTTGAACAAAAAATACATCTCTCTTCAATATGCATCACTCCTATCCTCTACAAATATTCCTTCTGCTCTCTCTCACTACCCCCTCCCCCCAATCTCTCTCTCTCTCTCACACACACTTAAGGTGTAAACACACACAGTAGTAGTAAAAAACACACACAGTAACGGTGTAAACACACACACATATGGCTAGCAGACATGAATTTGCAGACACCTACACTGATACCAGTGATGAAGAAGAAGAAGATGAACATGAAGATGAAGAAGAACACCAACAAGAAGAAGAAAACTGTAATAAAGATTCCAAAGAAACCATATCAAATACCACGTGCCGCCCACGTGGTAGGGTAACACTTGACCCAAGATCCGACTCCATTCAAGATTGGAACCGGGTTTTCCTTCTGGTATGCGCCACGGGTCTGTTCATCGACCCGCTTTTCTTCTACACGTTTTCGATCAGTGAGTCATGCATGTGTGTGTTCATCGACGGGTGGTTCGCGGTCACGGTCACGGTTCTACGGTGTGTGACCGACGCCTTGCACGTGTGGAACATGTGGTTAGGGTTTAAGATGAGCCGGTGGTGGAGATCACCGCACCACCACCACCGTGGGTCGAACCATGATGACGGTGTTGCACGGAAGACGGCGGCTCGGATTATAACTAAGGCTAAGAAAAGCTTCTTTTTTGATCTATTTGTTATCCTTCCTATACCTCAGGTTAGTTTTATGAATCTATAACTATAAATCTTGTATATTCATTATGAATAAAGTTTGAGTATTTGTGAAATTACTTGAATACCATATTAGGGTAAGTGACAAATTAATTAAGACCAATGAAAAAAGTTATATATATACACATTCATATAAGTTGCAATAGAAACAATAAGGAACTCATCAACCTCGTCCATAACGTGATATAAGTGATATATTAACAGTAATATAGACGTGTTATTCATCATGAATGATGTAACATATTCATCTTGAATGTGTTATTCATGATAAATATATTTATCGTGAAGAGGGTTTACGTGGCGTGTTGTGGACCGTTCTCGGGTTCATAGCAAAGACATTTATATGTGAACAAAATATATAAACGCTTATTAGATATGTTACATAGCATTAAAGATTATATTTGTGATTAATTAAGGTTTCAATATTTCATTATTGATCTCTCATTTTCTGTGGATTAATCTTTTTACTGAAGCAATCGTCCTTTTAGGTCGTTGCCATCTCAAAACTCTTTGTCTTCATAATGAATGCTCTTTTAATTATATCGATAACTATATGCTAATTAAGCTCGGATTCCAAAATGATCAATTTTATTTTTGGCATTAAGGACTACGATTATATAAGATGGTCTTAAAGGAGTTTCATGGCTCTTTGGCTAATCACGTAGCCTAATATGTATATACATAACACGCATACACTGATACACACACATAGATATACACACATATATATCTATATATATATATAGGGTTGAGTTCTTGTGAGAAAGGTAAGAAGTGATCTCCAACCTTGGATGCACATTAGGATGAGATGCACTGAGATGCACCAGATCTAACTTCTTTCTAAGGTGCAATTCATGGATGGGTATGAGATTAAAAGTGATCAAGGGTTCAGATCTCTTCTTACGTTTCTCACCTTAACTCTCATTCTCACACGATCCTATGTCTATACGTATAATAGAACATTGACACTCATAGTTTTATCCTATTTTTATTTGTATATTGTTATTAAAAACGAACAAAAGTAAAAGTTGTAAATGAGTAAAACGTTGGAACTTATGGTAATGAAGTCCCACATAATGACATTTATATTGACACCAATTTGATTTACTAAGGCGTAGTTTACTCTCTATTTACCATTTCTTAATTATCATGGGAAAAGTCGTTTATCCAGTTAGAGATGTTTTTACCACTCCCTTCTTATTGTCTTGATACTGACCTCCTAAGAGCATCTCCAATGGAGCTTACAAGAACCTCCTTTTTATATATTTTTTTGCATCTAATCAAAAAATTTACAATAGAGGTTTTTATAAGAACCTCCTTTTTATGGATCCCATTGATTAAATAAGTTATATTTAATAATTAAATAGGTCAAAAAATAAATAAAAAATAAGTGAAATAACATTTTTCACAAAAATTATGGTAAGAACCAAGGTTCTTGTTGGGATACCTATTTGCTTTTTGCTAATGCACTTTTTTCTTATCTCTACAATGGTAGTTATTATAAGCCAATGCATTTTTTGCTTATAAGAACCTTGCATTGGATATGCTCTAAGCTAAACGAGATACTCTTACGTACACAATCAATAATTAGTGTTGACCAAAACAACATTCTTACTTGGTTTAACAAATATGTATATGACTATATATATACGCGTATGATCGTGTGAGAAGTTGAGTTAAAGTGAGAAACGTATGAAGAAATCTAGACGCTTGATTACTTTTAATCTCAAACTCAAATTGCGCTTTATACGGGAATTGATCTGGTATATCTTGGTGCATCCCGTCGGCCCATCCTAATGCATGTGCATCAAAGGATGAAGATATCTTTTTTACACTTCTCATCATAACTCTCATTCGCACCGGAACTCAACCCTATGATATATATATATAGAGGAAAGTTCAAATGTGAATTCATTTTTGGTTGTGAACATGAGGACGAATCTCAGCCACTTATCCGGTCAATAAAGGCGCGACGCAGTTCCTCCTTTAATAATCTCCACCCTCCCATGAATCGCGTCAATCCTCCGTGATCGCGTCCACCATAACCGAAGATGTGTGGCTGAGATTTGTCCTCACGTTCACAACCAAAAATGAGTTCACATTTGAACCTAACCCTATATATATATATATATATATATATAAAAGGGTATGGGTTAATATTATATCATAAGATTCATAACTGTTATATTTTGGGAAAGAAAACGTTGGTTTTTGTTATTTTCTTTTTCTAGTTTTTGGACCTCTATAGAAATGTTAAGTAAATTTGTGAAACATGCCAACGAATTACAGAAAACAAATAAAATCATGATATATATGGCCTTTAAGGTTACTGAAGAGGCGTATAGTAGTCGATTGACTAGTTTCTCTCACTATATATAACCATCTATCTATTTATATATATAAACATGTTACATGTGGAGTCGTGGACACACACATATTGTATATATATAGAGATGGCAAAAAAAAAGTCGGTCCCATCGGTCCCGGTCCCAAACACTATTCACCGTGACCGGTCATGGTGTAACCGGTCACGGATAAACTTGGGTTGTAACCGGTCCGTAAAAATCACTCAAATCCATAACCGTCCCGGACCGCGGTCCCATAACCGGGCCTTACCAGTCACGGGCCGGTCTGGGTCCCAGTCGTCCGCTGGTCCCGGGCTAGGCCTGACCTAGTGACCTATTTTGCCATCTCTAATGGTATATCATATCTTCATATCAAAACTTTGTTTCATTTTTAATATTTAAGGTTTTATCTTGTGTATTATTAATGATCATTATAGTTTTGAGTCGTTTATTTAAAAATGAGTCGATTTAAGTTATAGTTTATTGAGTGAATTGCAATTTTAGTTCACGTGTTATAAGTAAAAAATATATGATTAAAATCATTGCAAAACAAATGATTTTACCTGCGGAAAATCCGTCAGTAATCCGTCAATGAAGGTTGGAATCTATCAGCCGGTAACATTAAATACCAACGGAAGTTCCTTTCATCGGGAAAAGTTGCTATGGTGAAATACCGACGGATTTTGACCGTCAATGAAAGTCAAATTTCTAGTAGTGAGTAGTCCCTAAAAAAAACTACTGATTATTGTGGTATCAGATCAACTAGACTTGAAACATTTCTCTTTGATATACGTTTAATTTTTTTTTTGCCGATTAAGTCTACTTATTCAAACTGAAACATATGCACGATACAATATGTAATGCATTTCGAACATAAAATCATTTTCAACTATTTATTTATACGTATAAAATATGTATATATTTACGTGTTAGTTTGTGTTTTATAAATACAACTTAATGATTGTTACTGAATCTTTGTGTATAAATTTCGTTTTCGTTGGTAGGTGGTGTTATGGGTAGTGATTCCGGCATTGTTAAAGAGGGGTTCGACGACGGAAATTATGACGGTCGCTTTAACCATGTTCTTATTCCAATACTTACCGAAGATTTATCACTCGGTTTGTCTTTTACGACGGATGCAAAATCTATCGGGTTACATTTTCGGCACAGTTTGGTGGGGAATTGCTCTCAATTTGCTCGCCTACTTTGTTGCCTCTCATGTAAGATTATATATTTCTTCGATCTTTTTTTTAAAGGGTATCCTAAGCATTTGCCTAGACTAATCTCTGGCAATTTTAAGACTGCTAAAGTATGCAGCTATGAGATAATTCCCCAGTGGCCACAAGTTGTTTGCGCCTGGATTCGAACATGGGTAGATGGGTTATCTAGCCTCATCTCCCACAAGTCTTAACCACTACACCACAAGCCTTGTGGTTTCTTTATTTTGTTTTAACATCCATTACTTCAAATCTTTCAAAAGATTTTTTTTATTAAATTTATTTTTTTCAAAAATTGCTAGCAAGAAAAAAGAAACTTGTTATGATGTAGAGATGGCTCCATCCGGGATTTTAGAGATGGCTCCATCGAGGATTAAGGGCATCTCCAATGTATTTTTCTATTTTACTCTTTATTATAGAAAGTAAAATAGAGAATGTGTAATGTTTTCTTCAATGTATTTCTCTATTTTACTATCTAAAAAACAATATTCTTTGTATATTCTCTTCTATTTTGATTATATAGATTTTCAATAATACTCTTATATTTATTAACCTTATAAATGATATTTTTATATATTTTATTTTCATAATAACCTTATATTTATTAAGAGTACGTAACTTTTTATATTTAAAGAGTTATTATTTATTTTTCTATTATAGAGAATAAAATAGAGAGTTTATTGAAAATTGTCTAATGGAGTCAATTACAAGTTTTATGGAAATTCAAAGTGTTGGTTTGACCCGACATGGGATTGGTTATGGATAGGACTGAGTTTTTAAAATTTTACAAATTATAATATAAGCTAGTGTTTTCATGATATTTTCAAAAAAAGATTCGAGTTTTTCAAGATTTTTTTAAATAATGTAATATTTGAAGTACATTTCAATGTTTAATTTCAAAAAAAATAATTATAAAAACTTGTATAACATTTTTATGAAAAAATATATTTTTTCCGAAAATTTGGATAGACCCGGAAGAACCAAGACCGATTGCCAACCCTACAATTAGTCTTAGGATTTGTGGTAGGGACCAAAACTGGACCTGGACCAGACCAATTTTGTAGGGACCAAAACTGGACTTGAACCAGACCAATTTTGTAGGGACCAATTTGGAGACGGTGAGGATCGATTTTTGGACGTCTCTAGTATGACGTGGCAATTAAACTCTTTCAAAAAGTAGCTCAAAAAGCTCCATTGTGAATGCTTTAATGTTATTACATTTTTAAGGACCTTTTTGGGGTGTGTTAATAGTTTTGCACTATATATATTATTTATATATAAAACAAAACTCGCGCACACTTCTCAACTTTATTAAGATTTTAACCGTTGGTGTGTCAAAAAGCTCCGTTGCTATTTATGTTTTGTAACTTTTCTCTAACACCTTGCTGGTTTTAATAAAATTGACGTCGTTCAGGAAAAAAAAAAACTTGAACCGTTGGTGTTCAAGGAAGTTGGATCTACTGGTAGCCCGGGTACTGGTAGCACAGGGTGTTTGGTTGGAGGTATTAAGTAGAAATTAATGAGAATGATAATAAAAGAAACTGTTTGGTTATATATAATATAATGGGCACATTCCCTCAGAAGCCCAAATTTTCATTACTTATTATTAAACTAGGGGGAATGAAAATTCATTCCCATTTTCATATTCTCTGTCATTTTCATTCCCATTCCCATTTTCATTTCATTGTCAGAACCAAACGCCCCCTTAAGTTGTTAGTGTGCGAATTCATGAATATAGATAATAACTTGTATGAAAGTTATCGGTTGCAGGCCGTGGGAGCTTGTTGGTACTTGCTTGGTACGCAACGAGCGGCAAAATGCTTGAAGGAAAAATGCATGGAAGCAAACGGGCGTTGTGTTGCAAGATTTTTAACATGTCAAGACCCGATTTATTATGGCTCAAATAACTTCGTGAAAGATCCAACGAGACTCTTGTGGGGATTGAACAAAGAGGCGAGAACGACTTGCCTTGAGAACGACGACAATTTTAGCTATGGAGCTTACAAATGGACTCTGCAACTCGTTGCCAATGATAGTCGTTTAGAAAAGATACTCTTTCCCATTTTTTGGGGACTTATGACACTCAGGTAACTAAATTATTTCTTTTATATAAAATATTAAAATCATAAGATCAATCATTTGTTTAACAACAATCCTCAAAGACTTAAAGTTATGAATTATCAATAATTTCCACGATATTCTTAAGTTGATATGGAAGTTATTGGGATCCTTACTATAACAAAATTGGATTTATAAGACGTCACCAATAAATAAGCGTCTTTTATGAGATTTAAATTATATATATAAACAAAAAGTAAAGTGTTATATTTAAAATTGTTGTAATAAGTTTATAGAACAAACGTTTAAACAAGTTATTTATGACACTTTTAATACAAAGCATCACGTCAGCTATTTTATACGACACTTTTGAGAAAATGTCCTATAAACCCATTTTTTATAGAACACTTTTTTCAAATAATGTCCCATAACATAACTAATATGATTTTTTTATTATAAAAGTGTCCTAACAAACTTGTTATGACGTCCAAAAACGTCTTATAAACTTATTACGCCTTTAGATTGGTCGTATAAATTATGTCTTATAAAGTTGTATGTTATGACACTTATTTATTGGTGGCGTTCTATAAACCCAATTTTGTTGTAATGATCCTACGTTTGCATTGGTTTGTGCATGTGGGCATTTCATTTGGGTTTTTAGACATATCTATTACAAAAGATCATTTTTCCGGTGTTTGAATGAGCCATTGTCGTCGTATGTATGATATAGTACGTTTGGAAACTTGGAGAGCACAACGGATTGGCTAGAAGTTGTTTTTATCATCATTGTTCTCACAACGGGGCTTCTTCTTGTGACCATGTTGATTGGAAATATCAAGGTATACGTTCAAATACGATGGTTTAACCTTAGAAGTCAAAATACGAGTCTAGTCGTTTAAATGAGGTTTGGATGTATATATATATAGGTGTTTTTGCATGCGACAACATCGAAGAAACAAGCTATGCAATTGAAAATGAGAAATATAGAGTGGTGGATGAGGAGGAGACACCTCCCTCAGGGATTTCGACAGCGTGTACGAAACTATGAGCGTCAACGATGGGCGGCAATGCGTGGTGTGGATGAGTGTGAAATGATACGCAATCTCCCTGAGGGTCTTCGAAGAGACATTAAGTACCACCTTTGTTTGGATTTGGTTCGACAGGTACGTATGCTTAAAACATGTTTAATTTGCAATATGTCTATATAAGATATTACTTTTCGTATATCATACGATCATTTGAAAGAAAAATTTATACACGTGTCTAAAATGATGAAAAATATTAGGAGTGAACTTCGTATGGTACAGAGTTTTTTTTTCCAATACAGTGTACAAACCAATTATAATTGATATGCAAAATCTTATATTGTGTACCAATCTACTGCACTTAGTACCAATTTAATTGGTACCGGCTTTTTTCGGTTGGTAGATGTTGGTACTGATTTTGTACCAACTTCAATTTACATATATGCAAATTTGTCATATTCAAATTTTGTGTGACATTTGAGTTTCCGAGTAACATATGTTATGTTTAAATGTTTTTTAATTGCAGTGAATAAAAAACTTACAAATATTCAAATGTTCAAACAAAAGAGTTAAAGTTATCATGTTCAATATATAAGAAATACAAATAATGATAGATAATTAAATAAGTCAGCATCAGAGTACTACCTTGGTACGCAACTGCTAATATCGTGTATCAACCAAGTTTACATATTTGGTACAATAATGCCAACCAACTATAATTGATATCAATTTAATTGGTACACTTGATACACATGTTGATTGATTTAATTTGATACAAAATTATCAATCATCTAAAACAATATGTCTCAATATTATAAAAATGTCATGATCTAATAGTTGCTTGTGTAACAATGTTTATATTGATGCCTATCATAATGTTAAGTAATATAATTGGTCATCGAGTTATGAACAATTTGGACTTAAATGACAAAAACTTTAACTATTGGGATGTAATAAGAAAATACAACAATTTTTGGAGGGGCTAAGATGAAACTTATTGAAATTTTACCTTTATGATAAATGTTTAACTCAGGTACCTTTATTTCAACATATGGATAGTTTGGTCCTTGAGAACATATGTGACCGCGTCAAGTCTCTCATCTTCACCAAGGGAGAAACCGTGAGTTAATCTATTCTCGACCTTTATCACTAATAGCTTTGATGTGCTCCCACATTCTTCTCTTAAGCTTATATACAATATGGTGAAATTACTTTGTCAAAATACAGGTAATTGTATATATAATTTCTTTAATCATGGTTGTTGTCATAGATTGCACGGGAAGGAGATCCAGTACAACGAATGTTGTTCATCGTAAGAGGCCATCTACAGAGCAACCAAGTTCTACGAGATGGCGTTAAAAGTTGTTGCATGTTAGGTCCCGGAAACTTTAGTGGTGATGAGTTGTTATCATGGTGCCTAAGACGACCCTTCATTGAGAGATTGCCTCCATCATCATCGACACTAGTCACCTTGGAGACAACTGAGGCTTTTGCTCTAGAAGCAGATGACGTGAAGTATGTAACGCAACATTTTAGATACACCTTCGTGAATGAAAAGGTGAAAAGGAGTGCACGATATTATTCACCAGGGTGGAGGACATGGGCGGCGGTGGCTATTCAGTTGGCATGGAGGAGGTATCGACATCGGTTGACTTTGACTTCATTGTCATTCATTAGACCAAGGAGACCGTTATCAAGGTGTTCTTCACTTGGGGAGGATAGACTCAGGCTCTATGCAGCTTTGTTGACTTCACCTAAGCCAAATCAAGATGATTTTGACTTCTAAATATATATATATATATATATATATATCAATGTGAAAATAAAATAAGAGATGGGAACTATATTTGTATATCTAATATGTTCTTTTAATTTGTTAATGATATGTTAAACATTGATTGTTTTATTTATTTATAAAAAAACATGCAACATCTAATCGCGTTGCTTCTTGAATAGTGGATGTAGTTATTCCAGGTCTAAAACTTTTTCATATTTTTGTCATTTGTCAATTTGCTCCTATATTGTATTCTTATGATGGGTTTGTCCGGTTAACTAGTATTTAGAGCACCCATAATTATAGGAAAAAATAAGTTCATTTGAGTTACATTTTATTAACTGAATTGTTGTTTTAGTTCTTATTGGTTGTAAAAATATACATAAAATTTGCCAGTAAATCGAAAAACTACAAAAATAGACTTTGTGGTATGCAATTCGCTAAGAAATGAGTTCGTGGCCCCAACTCATACACAAAATGTCTTTATTCCATATGCCTTTCAAATGAAGGGGACTTTCGTGTATTTTTGAATGATTTTGTTTGTACAAGTTCATATAACTTCTATACAATCGTGATTAACTAGCATTTCAAAAAAAAATTAAATTAAATTAAACCCCGCCGCCTTCGCCTCTTTTTCCTTCTCGACAACCTTCATTATACCTATTTCTCCTTCTCTGATAGCTCTAATCTTCGACAACATCACAAGAGGTTTTCCCTACCTCTCTCTGCCCACCACATAAACTTCGATATGATGGGTTCTCAATGATTCTGGTACATTTTGTTTCACATTCATCAAATCATCACACGACACAATAATTCCATTGTTTCGAGAGATTTTCAAAGTAATTTAGTTGATTTTGAAATATTTTTTTAGTGTTTTTGTCGATTTTAAGAGATTTTTTTTTATTTTTTTAATTGATTTCAAGAGACTTTTACGGGAAATTATGGTAAAATGTTAAGAAAATATTGTTTTTAACCCTATAAGAGAAGAAGAAGAAGAAGAAAAATTAATCGGGCCCATCCATGCCTTTTGATTATTGTATCTGTCCCTTATTAGAGCATCTCCAATGCAGCGTTGTTATAAGCAAAAAATGCATTATCTTATAATAATTACCATTGTGGAGAGGTTATTATAAGAGTCTAACAAGACATAGTTACTCCAACAAAAACCTTGGTTTTTACCATGATTTTTGTGAAAAATGTCATTTCACTTATTATTTATTTATTTTGTTGACTTATTTAGTTATTACAATATAACTTATTTAATTAATAAGGCCCACAAAAAAAAGGTTCTTGTAAAAAATTTAGTTTCTAATTTAATGAACTGTACTGAGGTCCAAAAAATAAAAAATAAAAACCTCGTTGCAGATGCTCTTAAGTTGTTATTCGACAATTTTATCCATACATCTGAGGGTAATTCTGTACATTCACATATGCCAACCCGAGTTAACCTATTAGAATCTCACACCTCCCGATACTTTGTCGGTTTATCAGAAATTAGCATGACAACATTGTCTACAAATCTTTGTTGTTTCACAAATAAATAATTTTTTATATTAAAAATGGAATTAGAAAAAATAATAATTAAAGGCTTGTTTGGTTATATTTTCTATTGTTCATAACAAATTTATGTGTTTCTTGCAAAAATCAAATTTAATCGAAATCCTTTTGCTTCTTTCTTCTTGCTCTTAAACCCTCTCGAATACGTTCATTTTGTATAGTTCACGGTCGAAAAATTTGGTAGCATTTGCTTTTTAAAAGATGCTGAAAGTCTGAAGTCTTATTTCACTTCTGAATAATAAGAGATGGTACTGAAGTCTGAAATCTAAATCAATACGACTGTTTGTTTTTATAAACTGATAAATGTCTGAATTTGTTTAAATTATTTATTTTACCCATTAAAAAATATATTGTTGAATTTATAGATCAATTTATACAATTTCATATATTTATTCATCATCGTTATGAAATTTACATATAAATTATATAATTAACATTCATTTAAATGAAAATATGTCATTAATGGTGTTTAACACATGTAAATCCTATTAAAATACATCAATTGAGAGAGGTAAGGATCTATTTGGTGAGGATCAATTGAGAGAAATGATCGATTAAGGTTAATCGATTGAAAAATGTCGTTGCCAAGAGTTTGGAGAACAATAAGAGGCAAATAAGAGGTTAGTTTATCTCTTATCAGATAAGAGGACAATAAGACATAAGTGCCTCTGAAATGTCGGAAAAAAAACAGTCTGAATGACCCTACCTCTTAATGGACCAAACATAAGAGGCTATTAAGAGTTTTTTTTGAAAAAACAAACAAGACCTTGTTGATCTTCAAAGGATCTTTGATATAGCAGTATTTGATTATTTGTCCTCCTAGGTGAGGAGGATCTTTGAATTTACTTGTTTCATTTGTCTTACATAAAATATTATATACTTAAAAAACTGTTGATCTCTTTGCTACCTTACTTCTCTGATTCATCGTGAAAAAAACCTCTTGATCCCCTGCTTCCTTCTTCGGTTCACCTGCAAAACCCTCCCAATCTCCCTACTTCCTTCTCTAACCTTGAAAAACCACTCTCTGGTTTGCCTTTAAAAATCTTTAATTTGCGGTGGATTTCACCGAATTCTTATTGATTTCAAAGAATTTCGTGAATCGATTTTACCAACCAAACAGCTGGAAGTTTAATTTGTTATTGGTATTTGCTTACAAATATTCTCATGATTATATTCTGCCAAAGTTGTTTTTATTTGAAGACAATGTTTAATATAGACCAAAGGAATAATAAAATAGTAATTTTTATAAAAATTGACTAAAATAGTCATATCTTCGTACCACTTCATTTTAAAATTGGGTGTTATTTTTTATACCCTACTTTACATTAAACCATATTTTAAACTAGTCATTTTTTACATAAATTTATAATTTATTTATGTAAATACGTACTTTTTTAAACAAATGTCTTTTTTTCTTTTCTTTTTATCAGAAAAATGTCATTTACACATTTACGTAAAAAATGACTAGTTTTCATATTGGCTTGAAAATGCTAAAAAAACGAATGGGGATGAGGAGATGTCTAATTTATCAAAACCTCACACTTGCCGCTTGTAGTAATGGCTTTTCAACACGTACCCTCCTGGTTCTGTATATTGTAGTCTGTATGCATATAAATACATACAGTAGTGGATCCAGAATTTTTGTCTATTGGGGTTCCATTAAGGTAGACTAAAGGCGCGTAAAGTCATTCGACGTGTTTCGGGATTTTTTTAAAGTTTTTTAGTTGATTTCAAAGGATTTTATTAGTGTTTTTGTCGATTTTGAAAGATTTTCTTAGCGTTTTTGTAGATTTCGAAGAAGTTTTTCGATTTTTTTATTGATTTCAAGAGACTTTTTTAGTGTTTTTGTCAATAGTCGGCAAGATAGGGTCCCTTGGAAAATTTTACTGGAGGGACCTAAGGCTAAATTTAGTATTTTTGATATTTTTTACCCTGTATAATTTTTTTTAATAATTCAGTCTGATCCTTGGACCCACCCCCCCCCCCCCCTCCTTTTTCTACACTGCATCCGCCACTGAATACACATGTATATAATATATATACAGGTTGGGATCAGATAAGAAGGAGAGTTAAGGTGAGAACCATAAGAAAGGATCTCTACCATTGGATGCACATTAGGATGAGATGTACTGAGATAAGATACGTCGCGGATGCACGAGATCATTCCTCGTATGAATTGAAACCACTCATGGGTGGGTTTGAGATTAAACGGATCTCATTGTAACCCTCTTTCTCACACGATTTTGTGCCTGTATATATGGGTGGTTTACTTTACAAACCAAGTCATCTATGCAAACCGTGAAAACCTCATTCAACCCCTTATCATAGTTATTTTCCTTTTTCCTTTTTTTTAATTATAAAAGATTGATTAATCATATTAATTATGAAAGGCGTTAATTATAGATATTATCATCTTCATTTATTAATTTTAGAGAAATAAAAAAACCATTTTCATTTTTACATAGAAACAACCATATATAAATATTGAATACTAAATGACTTTTATTATTCATACTTTTTAGGACACATGTCATACTCTCCTTTATCCTTACGTTTACAATAAAAATGAGTTTTCATGTGAGCTTTCCACACTATATATATATATATATATAGGGAAAGGATCATACGAGAACCACCCTTTTTTAAAGGGATAAAGGAATACCTTGTGGATCATATATGATGTGGGTCTCATATAATATTAAATCTTTTGAACCTTCCTATATATATATAAGGGATGGATCAAATGAACCCCCTTTAAAATCACATATGATATGGGTTCCACACAATTAAAAAATTATATCTGATTTAATGGGGCCCATCATTGAATCATATATGATCTTTTTATTGTGTGAAAACGACATCACATGTGGTTATAAGGGTGTTCCTTTATTTCTTTAAAGATGCAAACTATTCTTATATGTATATATACACACACGTATATTAACATGTTTCATTTTCATGCTGTAACTTATCGATAATATCAAGGGTATATATATATAATCCCACCGAAAAGCTAGGTCTTCTAGGTGGTGGTGAATTCAACACTCAGATTAACAACTAATGGATAGCAAGCATAAGTTTTACGACGCTTATTCCGACGACGACGATGATTCCGGCGAAGAAACTTCACCGGAAAACAAATATTCCACCAAAAAGACCACCATTCATGGCGGTGCATTCGATCCAGGTGTTCTTCAAGCATGGGACCAACTTTACGTTGTGGTTTGCACCATCGGTCTGTTCATCGATCCAATCTTCTTCTACGCACTTTCCGTTAGTGATGCGTGGATGTGTGTGTTTCTGGACGGCTGGTTCGCCGTCACCGTCACGGTGGTCCGGTGCATGACCGACGCCTTACACGTGGCTAACATGTGGTTGCAGTTCAAGTGGAATAGATCATGGTATCGACACGACGTCGGATTTATAAGACCTTACGAGAGGAAGAAACCAGCTTCATGCCACGTGGCAAACCGGCAGGTTTTAAGAAGGGGACTTCTCTTTGATCTTTTCGTCATCCTACCCATCCCACAGGTTTAATTATTAACCGATATTTAATTTTAAAAAAGTTTAAATATTATATAAGAGTATAATAAAATTGGGTTTATATTAATTTATAAGCGTTTTAATAGATTGTTTTATAAGACTTACGGGTTGTTTGGTTGGTTTTTCATTAAGTATTTGTCCGTATGAAGTTGTTTGTGTGAATTAATTTGTTTATATATATATATAAAGGTTTTTGTCTAGGGGAGATTTTTTGTAGATCAATAGAAGAAGTGTGTTTTTTAATTGGGAGGGACAGATTTGGAAAAAAAAATTGTTTTCTACATAAAGCTCCCCTTGAAAGCTTACTTAATTAGTCGTTACTTAATTAGTCGGTTAATATATCATTAAGCCACTATCAAACATTATATATAAGATGCAAATAAGATCGTTAAGCTACTAACAAACAAGCCCTTAATTTATAAGAACAAAAAATAAAGTGTCTTATAGAACATTTTTGGGCTTGTAAAAAATATTTCACATATTTTATAGAAAAAAAAGGTCTTATTAACTATTTTATAGGATATTATTTGAAAAGGTATCGTATAAAAAGAAGTGTCTTATCGAAATATGAGTGTACAAGTTCCTCAAAGAAGGGTCTTGTAAAATAGTCAATCCGACTCTTTATATTAAAAGTATTCTTAAAAACTTGTTAAGACGTTTAAAAACGTCTTATAAACTTATTATAATGTCTTTAAATATGACGTTTTATTTTTTGGTAAATAAATCAAGTCTCCTAAAGCAGTCTTTAGAAGACTTAGAAATTTTTGCCATCCTATAAGCTCAATTATATTTGTAGTGTTGTCCTATATTAGTTAAACTTATACCATTTTTAGAAATAATCTGATGTCTTTCCACATATTCTCTCGTAATAATCCTTTTGCCGATTAGGTTTACACGTTCGAATTAACCTAGGATATATACAAATGCATCAAACATAATTTTGTTTTCAACAATTGTTTCGTGTAAAATATGAATGCATGAATGATTATTGTTGAAATTTTGTGTATAAGTGTCGTTTTTGTTGGTAGGTGGTGTTATGGGTCGTGATTCCGCCATTGTTAAAGAAGGGTTTGACGTCGGAGATTATGACGGTAGCTTTAATCACGTTCTTGTTTCAATACCTACCTAAGATTTATCACTCGATACGTCTTTTACGACGGATGCAAAATCTTTCGGGATACGTTTTCGGTACCGTTTGGTGGGGAATTGCTCTCAATTTGATCGCCTACTTTGTTGCCTCTCATGTAAGATTATATAATTATCTTGTTCGATCTTTATTTTGTTTTAACGTACTTGCATTTAATTTTAAATCTAGAGATGGCCAAAATGGGTCAGGCTGGTTATAAGCCCGGTGGGCTAGGACCGGTTACTATGAAAATTCAAGCCCGAACACAACCCGAGAACCAATTTTCTAGATTTTTCAAATTTTACAATAATTATAAAACAAGTTTTTCATTAGTTTTTTTTTTTCAAATAAGAGATTCAAGTTTTTCAAGATGTTTACAAGTAAATATAATATTGAAAGTGTATTTCAACGCTCAATTACAAAAATAATAATTATAAAAACTTAAATAACAATTTGTTGGGCCTTTACCAATTTGGGACCGACCTAAAAGGACTGGGGCCAATTGTCAGACGAATGATTGGTCCTAGGATTTTTGGTCGGGCTAGGACTGGACCAATCGGCCCGGTTATAAAAGGGCCAGTTTGGGCCTCGAGTCCCTTTTTTGGCGATATTTAGTATGATGTGTGCAATAATCTCTCAAAAACCATATCAAAAATCTTTTATGTCTATCTTTAATTTCAAGGACCCCAAAAATAGTTATACATTACTCTAATTTAAGCCCTAGAGCATAAAGGTTGCTTTTAAAAATAAGGAGCACCAAGTTTTGAACTTTATATATTTATTTAATGAGAACTGAATTATTGATCTTTACGGAGGTTGGATCTATCGGTAACCCATGTACTGTTAGGCCAATGACTCTTTGGTAAAGTGACTACTTCAAGTAGTAAGTGTGTGAATTCGTGTTAATACGAATATAGATAGTTTTTTTAAGTATATAATATTTATATAAGACAAATGGAACGAATATAGATAGTTACTTGTATGAAAGTTATCGGTTGATTGCAGGCCGTGGGAGCTTGTTGGTACTTGCTCGGTATGCAACGAGTATCAAAATGCTTGCGGCAAAAATGCATGGAAGCAAACGGACGTTGTGTTTCAAGATTTTTGACATGTCAAAACCCCATTTATTATGGCTCGAACAACTTGGTGAAAGATAAGACGAGATTCTTGTGGGGATTGAACAAAGAGGCGAGATCCACTTGCCTTGAGAATAATGATGATGACGATTATAGCTACGGAGCTTTAAAATGGACTCTTCAACTCGTTTCCAATGATAGTCGTTTGGAGAAGATACTTTTTCCCATTTTTTGGGGACTTATGAATCTCAGGTAACCAAATTTATTTCGTTTATATAAACGATCAAAACCATAAGATCGATTATATGTTGTAACAGCCAGTCCTACATGGATAGAAAATTAGACGTGTGAGTTCCTCATAAGTTTAAAGTTGTGGGCTACCAATAATTTTCATCATGGTTTTAAGTTGATTAGAAAGTTAATGGGCCATCATGCTTTTGGTCTATATATGTGAGGGTTACATTTGCGTTTTTAAACATTATCTATTACGAGAGATCATTTTTTACTACAACAAAATTGGGTTCATAGGACGTCACCGGTTTCTGTGCGTTATAAGACTTAATTTATACGACCAAAAAATATAGTGTTCTATCTAAAGAAATTATAATAAGTTAATAGAACGTTTTCTGGCGTATTAACAAGTTTTTAAAACACTTTTAATACAAAGTGTTGCATTAGTTTTTTTTATATAAAAAATGTCCTATAAACCCATCTTTTTATAAGACATTTGTTTTATATGTCACTTTTTTAAATAGTGTCATATAAAATAGCTTATACGGTGTTTTATATTAAAAATGTCCTAAAAAACTTTTTACGATGCCTAAATATGTGTTATAAACTTATTAGAAAGTTTTTAGAAAAAAACAATTTATTTTTTTGGTTCTATAAATTAAGTCTTATAAAATGGTCTACTAGGACGCTTGGAAATTTTTTACGTCCTATAAACCCAATTTTGTTATACTGTTTCTGGTGTTTGAACAAGCTAGTGTCATTGTATGTCTAATGTAGTACGTTTGGGAACTTGGAGAGCACGACGGATTGGCTAGAAGTTGTTTTTATCATCATTGTTATCACATTGGGGCTTCTTCTCGTCACCATGTTGATTGGAAATATCAAGGTACGCGTTCAAAAACGATAATTTGACCTTAAAAGTCAAAATACTGAGTCTAGTCTTTTAAACAAGATGTGCATATATATATATAGGTCTTTTTGCATGCAACAACATCAAAGAAACAAGCTATGCAATTGAAAATGAGAAATATAGAGTGGTGGATGAGGAGGAGGCGCCTCCCTCAAGAATTCCGACAACGTGTACGAAACTACGAGCGTCAAAGATGGGCGGCAATGCGTGGTGTGGATGAGTGTGAAATGATACGCAATCTCCCTGAGTGCCTTCGAAGAGACATTAAGTATCACCTTTGCTTGGATTTGGTTCGACAGGTACGTATGTTAAAACATATTTAATCTGCAACATCTCAGTATAAGATATTACTTTTTATATATAGTAAGATTTGAGAAATTTTTACACGAAAGTATCTGAAATGACGAAAATTGTCTTTGATAATATAAAATTTTCACGTTGAAGAGTTGATTGTATTAAAAATGTTTGATACTCATCATAATGTTATAGTAATATAATCGGTCACCGAGTCTTGAACAATCTAGACTTGAATGACAAGAACCCAAACTATTAATGTGTAATAAAAAAAAACAATTATTGGAGGGGGTGAGATGGAACTTTTTGAAATCTTAACCTTTTATGATAAATGTTTCACTCAGGTACCTTTATTTCAACATATGGACAGTTTGGTCCTCGAGAACATATGTGACCGTGTCAAGTCCCTCATCTTCACCAAGGGAGAAACCGTGAGTTCATCTATTCTCGACCTTAATGATCACTAACTTCGATATGTTTGTATATTTTCTCTTTATGTGTATATACAATATGTTGAGATTAGTCTTATCAATATACATGTAGTTGTATATACAATTTATTTTGCACAAAAATTAGGGTTTTCCGCAGTAACAACTGCTCTATCCTTTAGGACCTAAGGAAAAATTTGTATACATCAATACCCTATACGTTACTTTCAAGTGGGATATAATGAGTTGATTTGGTTTTAATTTTCATTGTTGTTACAGATTGCACGAGAAGGAGATCCTGTACAACGAATGTTGTTCATCGTAAGAGGTCATCTACAAAGCAACCAAGTTCTACGAGATGGTGTCAAAAGTTGTTGCATGTTAGGCCCTGGGAACTTTAGTGGCGATGAGCTCTTATCCTGGTGCCTTAGACGACCTTTCATTGAGAGACTACCTCCATCATCATCGACACTAGTTACCCTGGAGACAACTGAGGCTTTTGCTCTAGAAGCAGATGATGTGAAGTATGTAACACAACATTTTAGGTACACGTTTGTGAATGAAAAGGTGAAGAGGAGCGCACGATACTATTCTCCAGGGTGGAGGACATGGGCGGCAGTCGCTATTCAGTTGGCGTGGAGGAGGTACAGACATCGGTTGACTTTGACTTCATTGTCGTTCATTAGGCCAAGGAGACCGTTATCAAGATGTTCTTCGTTTGGGGAGGATATGCTTAGGCTTTACACGGCTTTGTTGACTTCACCTAAGCCAAATCAAGATGATTTTGACTTTTAACTCTCTATCTCTATCTCTATGTGTGTGTACATATATAAAACGATAATCAAATGAGAAAAACAAAAGGTTACAAACTCGTGAGAACCTATATAAAAATATTTTTACATGAATTTTTTGTTCATCCAAAATTACGATTTAAAATATTGTTTCACATATGTTTGTGTTCAGCTTATGAAAAATTACATGTGAAACTTTTTTTTGGGTCACTTACTGAAACAAAAAAAATACACGTAAAATATATTCATAAGGTGAAACAAATACATTTGGAACTATCACTTTATGAAAAAAAAATGGTAAATAAATGTCTTAAAATCCTAACATTTTATGGGAAAAAAATATTTTTAAATCAGTTCTCACGGTTTTTTTTAAACTTTTTTGTGGTTCTCATTTGATTTCGCCCCTATATATTCGTATATAAATCGATGTGAAAAAAAAAAGATGGGATATGTATTTGTATATCTAATATGTTCTTTAATTTTTTTTTACGGCATTTTAACACACTCACACATCCCAGGGTATCCGGATCCAAACGGGCACCAAGTAATCCCCTACGTCCATGATCCAACCCTATGGACTGGCCCAAGAGCTGGATACCTCAGAATTGTCAGCCGCGGGGTTCAAACTCTCGCCAACCAGATATACCATCCACTGGTGACTTAGGATGTTACCTAATACTAAGCCAGACAACCTTTGGTAATATGTTCTTTAATTTGTTTATGATATGTTAAACATTGATTGTTTTATTTATTATAAAAAGATATACACGACATCCAAACACGTTTCATCTAAAATCTAACGGTATTGGGACCAAAGCAACTCGTCTCCACGACTTTTCTCATCGACTCTTCTTTCGTTCTCTTCACTCTATATTTCCCGCTCGTTGCCACCGCCAACCAAGAAGATATCGTACTAGTAAACGGCAATCGGGTAGGGCTATTAATGCTTATTTTCCAATAAGAAGAGATAATATTGGTTTCCGCATGATGGTGGAGTTCCCTAAGAGGGCGGTTCCACCGTGCAAAACCTTGATCTTTCAACACTTCAACCGCCCCGATACTGGCGGCAACCACCCAAACTTTTCTTAGAGCTTCATTAGCCATCTTTAATGGTGGAATTGTGGGTGGTTTGAAGGCATGTGAGTTGAAGATGGAGGTGTGTGTTAATGGTGGAATGAGGTATAAATAGAGGAACCAAGATGCAGGTGATGTGTTCGACGAAATGTCAAAGATAAAAAAACAGGATGCGAATTAAAATAAGGAAAAGGGGATTTAAAAGAGGCTGCTTTTAGGCCTTGTGGGTTGCTCCCAATTTGCCTTGGAATTAAAGTTGGCCCATGGATTGGATTCTATATTCTGTTGTATTCGGATTTGTCTGTATAAAAATAAATGTTCTGATGGAAACATATCAACGGTTTAGACTGGTAAGGTTTATTCAAATATTGGGACATCGGTTCTTAAATTCAATCCATTAGGGTCGTGTTTGGTATGTGAACACCACTGTCCCTGATGGAAACACAATAATTGTTTAGTTTGGTTTATTCAGATATTCGAACACCCATTCTTAAGTTGACTCTTTAAGAGCATTTTCAATGCAAGGTTCTTATTAGCAAAAAGTGTAGTTGTTTATAAAAACTACCATTCTGGGGAGGTTCTTATAAGTACCTCATGTCTTCTAAGTGTTTGAACAAGAACTTTGATTCTTACCATGAAATTTATGAGAAATGACATTTTCATTTTCGTTGACTTTTAATTTCTTTTTCTTGACTTTATTATAATTATTGTTGCTTAAAAAAATCAATGGAACCTTACCAAAAGGAGGTTCTTTTTATAAGAACTACTATTATGGATCTTTAGACGAGTTCTTAATTTGATGAAAATTTGATGAAGTAGATATGAGTTGATAACAAAAGTATAAAAAAAAGTTCTTTATGGAGTTCTAAGGGTCCATTTGAGGACAAGAAGAATGAAATATACAAATAAACAATCTCTAAAAGATTTTAATTTCTTAAAATAGTTTAATAACGATTGCCCTTTGATTTTGTTCAACTATCTTTTATAGAACAGAAAAAATGCAACTTTATCTAACTCAAGACTTGTCATGTCACAAACTAATATTGTGTCAAACATATGGGACTACACCTCAGGACACAAATACATATAGGTATAAAAAAAGTCAATCACATCCAATTAGAACCGATGCGACTATAATAGAATATATAACTATAATTTGATCAGATCAAAAATTTCAACATCAAAGCGGACTATTTTAATTGAATTACTTATCTAGTTCCCATCTAGCTCCATTCAATTAATGATAAATTCTAATCAATTTAACTTATATTTGCATTAGAGGTTGTTCAGTCAGTTTTTCACCAAGTTTATGTATGAATGTTTTTGTTTGGGATAAAACATGTTTTTGTTATTTCAAACGATAAGTTAGGGAAAATTTTGGCTTTCAGTATAAAGATTTATCCTATATTTTTACTAAGTAAGCCATTTTTTACATCATTAAACCACTACCAAACAGTTGCATATATCATATATCTGACAAAATAAGCTCCAAGTTCATTAAGCTGCTAACAAACAACTTTTTCAAAACTGTCATTTTTCATTTAGGGTTTAAACGCCCTTCAAGGTGCTCTAACAGTAACAGCATTAACTAATCAAAAAACATTCAAAAACCAAAGAATCAAACAGAGCATTGCATGCAGAAATTATTAATTGACATCTAAATAAATTAAGCACCATCAATATATCAATAATCAGTAAATTACTGCAAAACTTTCCAAATGGTTGATAAAATGTATGATGATAAACATAACAGTAGTAGTAGCAAGTAAACTGACAAAAACTAACAATACAACCAAAAGCAAAAACATCCATAGAAAACTGTTTTTTTTATTACTTATCTGCCTTAGCGGCAGTGGCGGCAGCTTGTCCTCTGAGACGACCAGTTCTCCTAGCGGCAATGAGACCAACCTTTTGTCCGGGTGGTGCATCACGGCGGACGGTACTGGCGTGACCAATATGTTGATGGTTACCACCACCATGAGGATGTTCAACGGGATTCATAGCAACACCACGAACCTTAGGCCAGCAGTTTCTCTTAACACGGAACTTGTGGTAAGCATTACCAGCTTTGAGCATAGGTTTCTCCGTACGCCCACCGCCAGCAACCTGACCAATCATAGCACGGCAGCCACTGGGAACGATCTTCTTGGCTCCGGATGGAAGCTTGACTCTATAATCAACAACATTAAACAACAAAATTATATATATATATATATGATAGCTTAAATATTTGTAAATTTGATATAAAGATATAAAGAAAGGTATCAAATTTCACAGGTTCAATGTGTCACCATAAACAAAACAGATTTTAAAGATAACAATCATATCTTTTATTTTAATCTCTTTTGATCATAGGAAAGTTACTACAAGACTTCATTTCTTAGTTGATACTTAAACAAGGAGTAAACATCATATGTGGTTATTTGACTAAGAATTAAATACATAAAAAGGGGAATAATCAAATGAGAAAGAAAACCCCTTGTATTGTGATAGCCCTGAGAACTTTTATCTTTTAATTTGTTATTTCAAATGATATCTTTCGACAATGCATTGACTAACATGTATATATACATATATATATATATATATATGTATATACTAAGGTATTATTTCACATGATCTTTTTCCATCTAAAAGTAGTATTTGAGGGATTCATTATCATATACTTGTATCAGGATTTATTTGTTTCATATGTACTCGGTTACTTCTTTGTTTCACAAACAAACCAAAAAGTTTCTCATTGTGAAACAAATACATGTGGAAAAAAACACTTTAAAACAAATATATGTTGGTCAATACCCTAAAACATAGCCTTAAATGAAAGAATCATATGAAATAACACATGATGCTCTAGTTCAGTTATCATGGTTTTTATGGGTTCTAAAATTGATTAGCCCCAAATACACAAAATACCAACTAACAAACAAATATGAGAAACCTTAAGAATCACAGCCAGTAATCCTCACTGATACTGCATCTACAAGACTGGTTATTAAACAACCATAAATGTATATGTTTTAACAATTCAAAATCGAAAAGTGGATACGAATAAGAAAAACAACAAAAGAATAATAGGTCACAATCTAGAATCTAGATGTTACAAATCTGGTTTCTGAATCCGAAGATTGATTTTGAATTAGAAAACAATGAAAATTAATCAAATTGAAGCATAACAATTAAATTAGGGCACGCAATAGATTCGATTATACATAACCATAGATAATGAAAGAATGCATAAGAACACTAGTCGAATTCGATCATAAAATATGCATCAATCGACATAACCAAACCCAATTAATCATAAATTCGTTAAATAAAAAGTGAAAGAATGCATAAGAACACTAGTCGAATTCGATCATAAAATATGCATCAATCGACATAACCAAACCCAATTAATCATAAATTCGTTAAATAAAAAGTGATTAGATTATACCTAGTGGTGCCATTATCGGGGTTGTGACTGATAACAATAGCATAATCGCCTGAAGCCCTAGCAAAAGAACCACGGTCACCGACGTGGTGCTCAACGTTGCAAACAACCGCTCCTTCGGGAATAGATCTGAGTGGAAGAACATTACCGACCATCAAATTCGCCTTCTTTCCACAGAACACAAACTGACCGGTGTACATACCCTCGGCGGCGACGAAAAGCTCCTTCTGGTGCTTGTAACGGAACGGATGACGGAAGGTAACACGAGCAAGAGGAGCACCACGACCTGGATCGTGGATGATTTCGGTGATAACACCTTTCAGGTAACCATTTCGCTCACCGAAATCGAGACTCCTGAACCTCGCCGGACCCTTGCGATGGTGCGTGTGTGACTTGAAGACGGAACCTGCTCCCTTACGCTGTGCCCTGATGACTCTACCCATTTCTCCGGTTAGGGTTTGGTGGACGACGGCAGATGGAGATGAAGGGAGGTGGGAATGGAGGTATATGAGACAATTTGTAGGGTTTATGATGGCATGTTTTTTGACCTAGGGCTTTATTGGGCCATAAGGAAGATGTTATTGGGCCTTCTAATGGCCTTTTGTGCTATACTTGCGCCTGGGTTGTTTTTGTAGATATAGCCCAAAAATTTTGAAAATGGAAAAATTATATATATATCTATATCTACTAGAAGGGTACTCGCGTGATGCAGCGAGATACATCTTGATTTTGGAATTTATTTTAATTTTTGTCCCTATCGATATTTTAATGGTTTTATGTGGTTTTGAGAAAACGATTTTAATGTTCATTTAAAAGTTCTCTTTTTATGTAATTTTTGGTCACTTTTTCGTTGAGTTTATAATGTATTTTTTAAGCTTACAAACCGCATAAATCGCACCATATTTTGCGGTGCGATTTGAAGTTTGGGAAAATGCTCAAACCACACTGCGAACACCTTTATTTGAAACCTGACTTTTGGGGATATTTGGGGTTCGCGTTCGGGTTTACTTTCGGTCACTCAATATATACACATGTATAATTTTTAGGTGTAAATATATATATACATATATCTAATTATCCACCGAAATCCTTAATCTAGGCGGCCATACTCTTTTTTAAATACTAAGGGGGTGTTTGGTTCGCCGGATAGGAATGGAATCTGGTGGAATTGGAATCTGAATTCCTTTAACCAGATTCCAATTCCTTTGTTTGGTTCAGTATTTTCAAAAATTGGAATTTGATAAATTCCAAAGAATTTCATAATTAGGCAATTTGAGATTTCTTACCTTAGTGGTGAGAATTCATAGAAATTGAGTTGGTTTTTCTTTAATACCTAAAATACCCTCCTCCTAAAAAACAATTAAACACTTATCTCAAACAAAAAAAGTCGACACCTCTTCACTTGGATTTTCGGTTCGGTTTTTTCGGTTCTTTTTTCAATTTTCAGTTTTTCGATTTCGGTTCGGTTCAGTTTTTTCGGGGGTTTTTTTCAATTTTCGGGTTTTCGATTTCGGTTCTGTATTTCGGGGGGGGGGGGTTTAGTTTTCGGTTTTCAGTTTCTCGGTTTTTTCCAGTTTCGGTTCGGTTTTTCCTCACCCCTAGCAGTTAGGTTCTCCATCGTCTCCTGCAACAACTAAAATACGTCTTGCCCTAACAGATGTTGTCTTGCTGTAGTTTTTTGCTTTTTTCTGCAGTTTTTAGCTATTTTTGCTGTAAAAACATTATGATTTTTGTTGTTTTAGCATTTTCTGTAGTTTTTGGCTGTTTTATGCAGTTTTTAGCTGTAAAAAAACTCAAATTATTTTTAGTGTTAAAGAATTGAAGTAACTAATAATTATTTTATTAAACTAATTTTAGTTTAAAAAATTAAATTTAATAAAAATGGTATTTTAGTCATTTACTGGAATTTCATTCCAATTCCAAAGCTACATTCTGTGAACCAAACAGACAGATTCCAATTCTTTCAACTGATTCCATTCCAATTCCGTCAACCAAACAGCTGGTCAAACCTGACAACATTCCAATTCCAGTTCCTTCAAAGTCAAATTCCTTTGACAGATTTCATTCCATCCAATTCCATTATGTGAACCAAACGCCCCTTAAGTCTACCATGGATTTCATCAATTCTTTCAATTGATTGAATTTATCATTGAACGCATCCAACCCGAATCCAAAGTAATCCGAAATCCGAAAATTCGGGGATTGGTTTACACATCCGAAATCTTATCGGAATCTTGGCTCACTTTACCTGCCTGATGCATGCCCCTATTGTGTTAGATAAGGCGTATGGGGTGCATAAAAAATCGACTAACCCAACCGCAAATAACTCTACCCAACCCAATTTGAATGGACTCAATATTTAATAAAGTTGTAAAATCTTCAAACTTTATGTATTATGTTGGAAACTTGGAATTGGGTTAGAGTCATTTGAATCAAACCAACATGATAAATCTAACATGTATCTATATCATGGATTTAATATGCATGTTAATTTATTTGGGTTTGTTAGCCTTATTTGTATATTCTCGTTTGATTGTACTTCATAGAAACGAAATTGTTTACCTAGACTGTAAAATGATGTACCAAAGTTTCAACCCGACTAACTCAACTCGTAGGCTTTTGTTGTGTTGGGTTGCACCTTTGCTTTTGGGTTTTGTTGGATTGGTTTTTTATTTAACTACAAACATTCAATTGGATTATTCTAGTGCCTTCAACTCATCCACCTCAACCCATCACCCGTTTGCAACACTAGTGTAAGGCTAAAAATTAGAGTAAATTACTTTCTTCATCCCTGAGATTTGTTTAAAAAATGCAACTTTTATCCTTGTAGTTTTGTAACTGTATTTGTTATTTATATAGTTTGCAATTCATTGTTATTTTCATATATCAGACTAACTCCTACTTTTAAGTACAAGGGAAGAAAACATAAAAAAATGTAAACCAAGACGGCGAAAACAACAATCTATTGTAATCCCTATGGATGAAAATCGTAATTTCAAAAGCATCGGGATAAAGATAGCCATTTTCAACAAATCACTTAAACAAAAAAACATATTTACTATGAAAATTATGATTATTGTCGCTATATTTTATTTATTTTGCACGAAATCTCATTGGTATGCAATTTGTTCCAGGATGGTAATACCCTTGTTGTTTTAGGATAATATAATATATATTTCCCAAAGTCACTATAAACACTTGATTATTTTTACAAAGTTACCGAACACTTATTTCCTCTTATCTGGTATGATAATGTTACCCTGTCCAAGATGGTGATATTTGCAAACAGATTTACCACTTCATTTTAGGACTTTCTGTTTTGGACTTTGAATTTTATCTAATATAACAGTTAATTGGACACGTCACAACTCACATGAATTTAGTTTGAAGTTTTTTTTCCAAACTATTTTTATTTATACAATATGTATTAGGAATCGGATGCATTGAAGCTCTTTATTTTTTGTGGAGTACAGTCACTTTTTCGTTGAGTTTATAATGTATTTTTTAAGCTTACAATTATTGGATTGTAAGCACAAAGTGCGATAGATAAAAACCGCATAAATCGCACCGCATTTTGTGGTGCGGTTTGAAGTTTGGGAAAATGCTCAAACCACACCGCGAACACCTTTATTTGAAACATGACTTTTGGGGATATTTGGGGTTCGAGTTCGGGTTTACTTTTGGTCACTCGACTTGTTTGAGACCTGATAATATATATATATGTATATATATATATATTGTATGTATATACATATGTATAATTTCTAGGTATAAATATATATACATATAAATCTAATTATCCACCGAAATCCTTAATCTAGTCGGCCATTCTCTTTTCTAAATAACATGTCTACCATGGATTTCATCAATTCATCATTGAACGCGACCAACCAGGACCCAAAGTAATTCGAGATCTGAAAATTCGGGGATTGGTTTACACATCCAAAATCCGGTTGGGATTTTTGCTCATTTTACCTGCATGATGCACACCCTTATTGTGTTAGATAGGGCATATGGAATGCATAAAAAACTGACTAACTGAACCGCAAATAACTCTACCCAACCCAATGGACTCGATACTTAATCAAGTTGTAAAATCTTCAAACTTTGTGTATTATTTTGGAATTGGAATAGAGTCATTTGAATCAAACCAACATGATAAATCTAACATGTGTCATGGATTTAATATGTTTGTTAATTTATTTGAGTTTGTTAGCCTTATCTGTATATTCTTGTTTGATTTTACTTCATAGAAATGAATTTGTTTATCTAGATTGTAAAATGATGTACCAAAGTTCCAACCCGACTAACTCAACTCGCAGGCTTTGGTTGTGTTGGTTTGTACCTTTGTTTTTGGGTTTTGTTGGATTGTTTTTTTTTAACTACAAGCATTTGGTTGGATTATTCCAACGCCTTCAACTCATCCACCTCAACCCATCACCCATTTGCAACATTGGTGTAAGGTTAAAAATTAGAGTAAATTACTTTCTTCATCCTCGAGATTTGTTTAAAAAATGCAACTTTTATCCTTGTAGTTTTGTAACTATATTTTTTATTTATATAGTTTGCAATTCATTGTTATTTTCATATATGATACTAACTCCTACTTTTAAGCACAAGGGAATAAAACATAAAAAAATAAATGCAAACCAAGACGGTGGAAACAACAATCTATTGTAATCCCTATGAATGAAAATCGTAATTTCAAAAGCATCGGAACAAAGATGGCAATTTTCAACAAACCATTTAAACGAAAAAACATATTTACTCTGAAAATTATAATTATTGTCGCTATATTTTATTTATTACGCACGAAATCTCATTGGTATGCAATTTGTTCCAGAATGGTAATACCCTTGTTATTTTTAGGATAATATAATATATTTCCCATAGTCACTATAAACACTTGATTATTCTTATAGTGTTATTGAACGTTTATTTCCTCTTATCTGGTGTGATGATGTTACCTTGTCAAAGATGGTGATATTTGCAAACAGTTTTACCACGTCATTTTACTAGTCAATAGTCTCACCCAGTAAGTGAGGGTGATTACTCTTACTCGGTTATTGTGTATCAAGTGAGAAGCGCTTACAACAGTTTGATGACTGAGAATCTTACAGAGTAAGATAAGTGGGAGTGGTGACCACCGGTTACCCATTTTGTATTGTTAAATGATACCTAATAATTCATTACCTTTTATTTGAATTGTCGTACTGGTCTCTTGATCACATAACTATTGTTTTAGGGGCTCAATCGTGTTCAGGTTTGATACGCTAAGATTTCCCAAATGTATATTTTTGGTACTGTATTTGGTTATTAAATTATTGGTTTTATAAATTATGGTAAGGTGATTTGTCTTAGATACATATTTCCTCTTTAATCTCTTATACATATTAATTGTAGTTTTTTAGATACTATGACCGTTTCATAAATAGGTATTCACGTTATCAAGATCAACAACTTATTGATAAAATAAATACAAAATAAGAATGTCTATGATATTGATAGCGGTGAGCCGGTGCTGGGCAACTTTGCTTAAATAAAAAACAGATACTGGGTTCAATCTTGGGCCCTTTGCTAGCCTCAATCGCTAAGTGAACAAAAAACATTAGAAGCCGGTGAGGCCGATTGGGGTTGTCATCAACCTTTTGTCCAAATAAATACAAAATATAAATTTTTAAAATTTTATAATGCCTGATAAAGCTTACTGCTAAAATTCAACATAATTACTTATTTTACGGGGCAATATTATAGTCAAATCGAAACGACATCATATGCTAACCGAATGAAACTCGTCACATTCACTTACCAGTTAAGACTTTTAGTCCTTCTCACCCTCACTTAGGTAAAATTCATAATCATTATCATGTTCATCTGATTAAGTAGCTTATATTGATATACGTTTATTTGATAAGGAATGAGATAATGTGAGAAGTGAAGTTAAGGGATCTTGACCCTTGATCGCTTTTAATCTCAAATTCAACCATGAATCGCGTTTCATACAGGGATTAATCTGGTACATCTTAGTATATCTCATCTTCATACATCTTATCTTAATATGTATCTAACGATGGAGATCCATTCTTACCGTAACTTCAGTTCTCACGGAACCCAACCAACCTATTTGATAAACTTTTTTTTTGTTAATGTGTTTTTGCTATTGATATACAACCAAAAGCCCAAATTCTAGCCTCATGCACCCTGACGAATTCACGCCTTACCTAGTCACCCTCAGTCCAGAATTCACGCACACCGCACCCTGCGACCCGCAACCGATCCTGCTACTGCTCACCGCTCGCGCCCTGCCGGTCCGCCCTCTGGCCGCCGCCGCCGCTGCTACTTACGCCGGTATGATTCAGTGATTCTTTCTATCATCTCTATTTTTAGGGTTTAGTTGATTATGCATCGACTTCGTTATGGTTCTACGCCCACAATATGATTAAAGCCCTTAAAATTTATGGCTTTTTATATTAGGCCTCTGATTTTTTACGATTCGTGGCAACTTTTGCTTCTGTTGAAATAAAATTATCGCAAAAGGATCATGATTTGACGTTAATCCAATCGGTTTTGTCTTCTTGATGTTTGAATCGTTGATTAGAGAATATTAGGCTTGTGTTATTGATTGATTTTGATTTAGTTGTTTTTAGGGTTTATTTCCATCCTTGATTGTGAATTCTAGTTGATTACTTGATTAGAAAGACTATACAAGTCACTAATCCAACACTTTCAAGGCAGATTATAGAATAGACAGCTATAAAATGCACAAAGGAGCATGTTTTTGTCATCCCTTCACTAATCAAATACTTTTTTTCTTTTCTTTTTTGAAATTTCATATCGGTCTCTAAGTTAATTGTGCAAGTATTGTTGTTTTTTGGGGCTCAATCTTGTTCAAATTTGATGCGCTAAGAGTGTCTAGAGGTAAAAAAGTTTCTATGATATCTGAGGTAAATATCTTTATCTAATACACCATACATATCAGTTCAATGTTTTTTAGATTTCTTAGGAGTTCTTGTAGCTCCAGTTTTTTAGGTTAGGTTTTGAGTGCAATAGATTGGCCTCTAATCCTCCATTTCAGGTGGAGGATACTAATGGAGATTTATTTGATAATTTGGCCGATGATGATTATAATTCCAGAAAGGACTAACTTAGCCATTGGGAAAGATTTTGATGATATTAAAGATTTTGCTAATTTGGGTATAAGTGATGTTGGAACCCGAATCAAAGATTAGGGGAAAGTAGGTAAAGGAGAAGACGAAGAAGATTTTTAAATGAGCGATGTACGTTTTGAATGTGATGTCTGAAAATCGCAATGATTAGTTTATATTGTTTTTGTAACCTGCGTTTTGTTATGATTATTTAAATATTTAAAGGTCATATAATTAATTGCCAATAAAAAATTCTATAAACGTGGCATCTACGTCATCAAATGTTACAAGATCAACATGATACCGGTCAAAAACTCAAAATAGGAAAATTTGTAACTTTGTTACGTTGTCGGAAAAAAAAAGTTATTTGTTACACTAAATAGGAACTAAGGTGAAATCCATTGCATTTAGAAGCACTTTTTTTATCTATATTGACATCTACATCGTTCCGTCAATCAAGATACCTCCTAATTGGGTGTTGCTATTTGAATCCTTGTGTGGGTTAAATCGAAATGTTAGAATCACCTCTCCAAATATAACGTCTTTTTTGGTAAGACAAACACCATTGCTGCCAAACTCTTGATCGTTCTTCGTTCTTGATTGTCTACAGGACTTAATTATTTAAAATGTAACCCACCCTTGAAAGAGAACATCCTACGTAAAATTTAAGTTTTAGTGTTTATCTGTCAATCTGAGTTCTGAAATCCGAATTGGAATTGTGATTATTTGTGCTATCTTTATATGTTCTTTGATGCCAACTGCTCTCTTCTTTCATTTTTTGCAGACAAGTTTCACAGCAATAATCACACATATTATTTTACAACAGTGCAACCCATTGGATTATAGCTTTGCAATTGGTGGTTCCATATAGTGTCGTTTTTGATTAAATTTCAAGTATAACTGTTGTCCATATACATTCCGACATCCGCCATCTGCCTCAACCCCACCAGTGGTGGCTGTTCCTGACTACTGGCCATGAAGAGAGGTTATCAACAATCATCGTCCTCGCCTTCATTAGGACCTCCAAAATCCAAAGCCAGACACAACCCAGACGGTATTATTCCATCTTTAATTTATGCGGTTTCATTATAAATTTATAATCCACTTATTCCAGAAAACAAGACTTGTAGGTTCATTCAACTTCAATTTGTATTTGAATTTGCATACTTTCTGCTCAATGTTCACAAGCACAAAAAAAATGAAAAATTAATGCTCGATTCACAGTAATATACACATTACATTTGCACTAGAAAACACTAGAATTGATGTAAAAATGAAGTGTAGCTCCTTTCCGTAAGGAAGGAGTATTAGGCCTTGTTTGTTTTTTCAAAATAAGCTCTTAATAGCCTCTTATGTCTGATTCGTTAAGAGGTAGAGTCATTCAGACTGGTTGTTTTTTCCAATTTTCAGAGGCACTTATGTCTTATTGTCCTCTTGTCTTCTTGTCTGATAAGAGGTAAACTAACCTCTTATTGTTCTCCAAACTCTCGGCAACAATGTTTCTCAATCGATTAACCTTAATCGATCATTTCTCTCAATTGATTCTCATCAAAATGATCCTTATCTCTCTCAATTTATGTATTTTAATAGGATTTAAATGTGCTAAATATTGTTTTGACATATTTTCATTTAAATTAATGCTAATTATATAATTTAGATGTAAATTTCGTAATGATGATGAATAAATATGTGAAATTGTATAAATTCAACACTATAATTTTTTAATGGTTAAAATAGACGATTTAAACAAATTCAGACATTTATCGGCTTACAAAAACAAACAGTATTATTGATTCAGATTTCAGACTTCAGCACCACCGCTTATTAATCAGAAGTGAAATAAGACTTCAGACGTGGGGACTTGATTTCAAAACCTCTTAAAAAACAAACGCCACCTTAGTTTCTCGAGCATGGGGACTTGATTTCAAAAATTTGTGTGTTTCAACCTCATTTTTTCATGATGTGCAAAGATGATGTTTTATTTTTGGTTTTCTATGCCTTGTTATGCGTACTTTACTGCCAGGTGATGCCTTTCTAGAGGATGAGAGCACAAAGATTTTTGCCAAGAAAGTTGCAGACCATTATAGTGCAAGAACAAACCAAACTTTGGAAGAACGAGAAGCAAGTCCCATTATTCATTTAAAGAAACTCAATAACTGGGTATGTAAATGAAGAATTGTGTTGACATTTGCGGTTTATTAATTTGGTGTTTTAATGTTACATTATTTATTTATTTATAATGAGCAGATTAAAAGTGTTCTAATTCAACTTTATGCAAAGAGGGGGGATGCAGTTCTTGATCTTGCGTGTGGTAAGGTACTATAAGTATCTTATACTTCCTTTATAAAAAAATTATCTTATACTTAATATATTATCTATATATGTTCATTAATAATTAGATTGACCTTTATCTGTGACTTTTAATTTAGGGTGGTGATTTGATCAAATGGGATAAGGCAAAAATTGGGTACTATGTTGGCATTGACATAGCAGATGGCTCGGTAAATTACTTGAAATTTGAAATATACGATATCTTTAATCAACTGTGAAAGTTTAATATTCTTAGCTATGTGGTTATGAATTATGCATGCAAAGTGAAGTGAGTCTTCTTAAGTTTATTTTAACCTTTTGCAATTACATTGAAATATATGCAGATAGAAGATTGCCGCACTCGCTACAATGGTGATGCAGATCATCATCAGCGCCGTAAAAAATTCACTTTTCCTGCTCGACTTTTAAGTGGAGATTGTTTTGAGGTGACTAATAGTGTAGATTTACTTTGTAATTCTCACACATTTTACTGTCCCTTGATTTATTTGATCAAATGTATGTCCAACTCGATCAGACTTGTGAATGGTTGAAAAATTACTGCTCCTTATGCGGTAATTTTTCAACCACCTGACAACTTTTAATTCTACCAAATTATCATTTTGTCTGCTAGTAAATGAATGTGATGCTTGTAGTATTAACTATTAAGCCTTAACTGCTTTCAGGTCCGACTGGATAAAGCTTTGGCTGATGATGCACCTTTTGATTTATGTAGTTGTCAGGTGAGTAAATAACTAAATATTTATAAAGAGTAAGATAAACTTCGATGATATAATTATTGAAGCAAATGAACCAATATATGGACTGCCTTTCTTTTGCAGTTTGCGATGCACTACTCGTGGTCTACTGAAGCACGAGCAAGGAGGGCTTTGGCTAATGTATCATCATTACTTCGTCCAGGAGGAATATTTATTGGAACAATGCCAGATGCAAATGTTATAGTAAAAAAACTAAGAGCAGGTGACTTTTTCATTTTTTTTACTGCTTTCAGTATCTTGTATTGCATAAGAAAGACAATTGGATTCCATGAGCTCCATATATTTACTATTTTTATTAAATAATGAAAACAAAGGCCATGTGTGCATTTTGTAACCCCTAAAGCATGTACTTTTTTATTTACCATTGGTAATGAGTTGATATTTTTTGTTGATCGTACAGCCGATGGATTAGCATTTGGCAATAGTGTTTACTGGATTCACTTTGATGATGAATTCTCAGAGAAGGTGAGTTCTCAATTTATTGTCGGCTTGTGGCTTAGAAGCTCGCTTTCTTGAAAAGACTGACAGTTGTACATTGTTTCATGTCTTTTTCTCAGAAATTCAAGTCTTCGAGCCCCTTTGGCATAAAGTACAAATTCCACCTAGAGGTATGTTCCAATATATTACTTGTATGTTACCAAATAAATAATTAAATCAATAATAGAATTTTTAATGTACACATGTATTGAGATTAAAAAAAAGAATAAGATACACATGGTTCATCAGTTCTTTAAAGTTTTCTTTTTACTACATAAACTTCCGTTCTCATTTTTATGTTTTCGGTGGAATTTCAATGTTGGCTCTTCTTTGCAGGATGCTGTCGATTGCCCAGAGTGGATTGTTCCATTTCATGTCTTCAAATCACTGGCAGAAGAGGTAACTGTTGTTTACTTGACACTGTTCTAGGCGCCACATGTTAATACTTAATTGTTTCTCTTAACAGTTCCATTAAGAGGCGGCCTCTGAATATTAAGAGGTGAATCATGTTTGGCAAAAAAATAAGTCTGCCTCTTAATGGTTCCAAAATCCTCTGAATCATTTTGTATCCTAGACCTCCCTTAACCATTAAGAGCCCTAATTACATCTTGAACAATTATCAAGCAATTATATTTCATTTTGCACTATATCATAAGAGTCTCTTAATCGTTCTGACCACTTAATCATTCTGACCACTTAATCATTCTGCACCAAACCATTCAGCAACTGGCAAACAACCCCTTTTCACCGGACCAAGATTCTTCACTTCAAATTCTTGAGCTAGTAACTTTAAACAATTTTATTTCTATAATCAACTCCATAAAGGGAATGTTCAATTTTGCAATTGGTGCAAGAGTCTGTATAATCGACTCCATATGTTAGTTAATCCATATGCCACCAATATTGCTTCAAAATCTACAACACACCAATATATAATATATCCCACTCGGAGATGGGGTCCGCATAAGTCTTACCACCTCCGGATGGGATATACCGGGTTCCTTTGGATTGGTTTGATTTATAGTATATTTAGGTGGAGGCATGATTGCGATTCTTTCAATATATTCTAGTTAAGACATCCTCTTTGTACAAAAACTCTTATCTAATTGTGATGGTATAAGGTATACCTCAAACTACTTGTTCTAGGTCCTCCTAAAATCGTGTAGGACTCTAGGGTGCTTTTGGTACACAGGACAAAATAGAACAGGGATCACTGTTTCACGTTTGGGAGGACTTTTATGTGGAACAGACAGGGCTGAAAAGAACAGGGTAGAGCTAGCGCGTTCCATCCCCCACTTCGTGGAACAAGCTGGAACAAACTTGTGTTTTACCAATATAACCTCAAAATAAAACCTAATTCTCTTCTAAAAAACCAAATAAGCCTTTATCTTCACATTTTATTCATTTTCTAAATTTTATTTTATTGTAATTTATGCTTTTTAAACTTTCACTTTACCGTCCTCAAAATATTATTTTATCACGGTTTCTATATTTTGATTAATTTATGTAGTTTATTAAATATTAATAAATAAAAAATAATATTTAAAAGGTATAAAATAGAATTGGAAACTATATAAACCTTTTATTTTGGTGTTATTTTAATCGTCTTGATGAAAACTTTCTAATGATATGTTATGTTATAACTTAATAAATTACATAATTAATCAAAATATATAAACAACTCACCAGGGGTAAATCGGTCATTTTATCTGGCCTTTTGTTGCCGGTCAATGAAGTCTGGTTTTGTTTGGTAGAAAGAAATTTAAATAACTTTGAAGATGCAGAATTGTGTTTTACGTTTCTTGTACTCTAAATCGTTCAGATTCTGTTTGAAAATTGCAGTATGATTTGGAGCTTGTTTTTGTGAAGAATTCGCATGCATTTGTTCACGAGTACATGAAGAAGCCTGAATTTATTGAACTCATGCGGAGACTCGGTGCCTTGGGGGATGGAAACCAAGACCAGAGTAAGCTTCTACTCCTTCCTTCCGTCCCAAAATAACTATCCACATTTCTATTTTGTTTGTCCTAAAATAAGTGTATAATTTCCAATTCTGCCCTTAATTATGAGACGAAGAAATTCGTTACTTTCCTCCTTATCATTAAGGGTAAAATTGTCATTTAGTTAATTAAAAAGTTGTACTAATTACACATTTCTATTTTGTTTGTCCTAAAATAAGTGTATAATTTCCAATTCTGCCCTTAATTATGAGACGAAGAAATTCGTTACTTCCCTCTACCATTAAAGGCAAAATTGTCGTTTAGTTAATAAAAAAGTTGCACTAATTACACATTTCTATTTTGTTTGTCCTAAAATAAGTGTATAATTTCCAATTCTGCCCTTAATTATGAGACGGGGAAATTCGTTACTTCCCTCTATCATTAAGGGTAAAATTGTCATTTGGTTAATTAAAAATTTGTACTAATTATACGTTTCTAAAAATGTCTTTTCGATTATGGACATTTATTTTGGGACAGAGGGAGTATTATTTGATAGGATCCATCCTTGTGTTGTGGATACTTATTATATGGATGAAATTTGCAGGTACACTTTCACCAGATGAATGGGAGGTAGCTTATCTGTATTTGGCATATGTCTTGAGGAAGGTTAGCTTCAATTACACTTGCTATATATAATTCTATACATCTAAATACATGTACTCCATCCATCCCAAAACAACTGTCCACATTTAGGGGCTGTTTGGTTGGTGTTCCATTAAGTCCTATATGGATAAAGTTGTCCGTGTAGCTTAATCTGTCTGTATAGATTGCTAATTTTTTGTTTGGTAAGGATTTTTCATAGATGGAAGGAGTGTATTTTTTTATTTGGAAGGGACAGGTTTGGAGACAAACTTGTCTTTCTGCATAAAGCTCTCCCTTAGAAGCTTACTGAATAAGCCGCTTTCTATATCATTAAGCCACTACCAATCAGTCATGTATCGCTGAACTGAGTAAGTTGGGATTAATCCCTTTAAGCTGCTAACAAACATGCTCTTAAGTATTACTTTCGAAAGTGAAGGCATACTTTCCAATTCTACTCTTGGTTATGAGATGCAGAATGGGGTAGCATTGTCATTTAGGTTTTAACCAGATCCAGAATGGGGTAGCATTGTCATTTAGTTAATTAAAAACTGTAATAATTATATATTTCTAAAGTTGTGTGCCTTCTTCATTGTGGACATTTATTTTGGGACAGAGGGACTTCTTTTGGATCTCAATCTTTTATGTCAATCATGGTGGCAAGATTAGTGTCCATATTTCTATTTTAGTCGTCTCAAAATAAGTATACATTTTCAAAAGTAACTGCATACTTTCCAATTCTACCCTTACCTTACCTATGAGATGCAAATATTTCTTACCCTCTCTATTGTTATAGGGTAACATTGTCATTTAGTTAATTAAAAAGTATAATAATTACACACTTCTACGACTGTATCCCTTTTTCACTGTGGACGTTTAATTTGGGAAGGAGGAAGGGATTTTTAAAAACCCCACTTCATATCTCGATCTTTTATGTATCTACTTTCCAATTTTATCCTTGGTTAAGGGTAAAATTGTCATTTAGTTAATTAAAAGATGTAATAATTACACATTTCTAAAACTGTCTTTTTCACCATGGACATTTCTTTTGGTCGTAGTTTTCATTTCGGTTCTGAATCTTTTATGTGTGATTTATGATGAATTACAGCGAGGTCAACCAACGGACCAAAACCGAGCAACTGGGAGAAGAGACAAAGGGAAAATGCATGTAGATAAGGAAGATATAACATATATCAGAAGCTGATTTTTATAAGATTTATTTTAGTTTTCTGAAAAACAGGTATTAAATTTTGTAAAATAAGTTGGTTAAAAAATACAGCAGCAGTGGTTATATTTACTTTGTTGTTACAGTAGGAAGGATTTTTCACATTATGTACAATTGTATTCTATATTTAGTTATTTTTTTTTAATGTAAAAGGATTGTTTTTAAGTTTCTTCTTTCTTCTTTTCTGTTTAATCGTGGGTTTCTGAGATGGCTTACGTGCACTGACTTATCTTTTGAGCGACTGCGAATGACCTGGAATTATTGCAGATGAACCTCTATGGCCCGAAGTAGGGGGTGTAAACTAGTTGAGTCGATTAGCTGGTTATTCGAGCTCGACTCGAGCTCGAATGACTTTTTCAAACTTGAGCCTGAGCTAGCTCGGATTCTTTTTTAATGTTTGAGCTCGAACTGGATACTGATTAACTTGTTTATCTGTTCAATGTTGATGATTTTTATATTTTGATTATATAATTTATTAACATATGAAAACGTTCGGTTTGAAAAGTGTATGCTTGAATAGCTCAGCAGCTCAGCTTGACAAGACTCGACTCGTAAAGTTTAATCGAGTTTTATTTTGTGTTCGAGATAAACTCAAGCTCAGGTAGCTCGTTAAAACCTCAAATCGTTTACGCCCCTAGTGTCTAAATTCGAACTCGATGAAGATAAGATTTCCACTACATTCCTTATTAATCTGTCTCTCTGCTTACAACTTTAAAATATTTTTGTATTCAATAAAAATAATTTTGAGAATTTAAACTGGACATTTATTTTGAGATAAATATAAATAAAAATGTAGACATTGCAGAACCGATTATTTCTTAACGGTTTCTAGGAGAAAATATCGTGATTGTAATTGGTTGGACTGATCCTTTTGGCTCGGCCCATTTAACTTTTTAGTATATTTTATATTAACTATTTAAAAAAAAATAAAAATCATATATCCACTTTTTTTTTATTAAATTTATTTTTAATACCAGGTTCATTTAATAACATTATATTAATAAATATTATTAAAAATGTAAAATGGTATTTATTCTAGTTAACAACATTTTATTTATTCGATTGTAAATGTAAAAATAAAACTTTAACGTTTTAAAACTCTTACAAGTTGTTTTGAAACTTGTAAATATCGACTATATGAAAATTGAAATCATTTAAAACTCCTAATAATAGTTATCTTGTATCCTTAGGCGATATTGGTGTAAGGGGGTGTGTGGGATTGTTTATTTAAAACTAACTTATTGATTTTTTTAGAAAAGTGTTTATCAAAAGTTAATAAGTTAAAAGTTTTAACTTCTTAAAAAATGACTTATCACCGGTTTGGCACCGAATAAGTTGTTTTTCTGAAACACTCAAAATGACTTATTATCAATGCCACACCGGAATAAGTCAATAAGGTTGCTCTTATAAGCAATCCCAAACACCCCCTAAGTTGTATCTTTTGTTACAACATAGGGTGTATCGTTATCGATCGAAATTTGACTCCTCGAGCGATTTGGCTGTATGCCGCTTCCTTTGCTCCCAAATACCCACCATTATAAAAAGATGGATTCCGAAACTATGATGCTAATTTGGAGGTTAATAAATCCTTGACGTAAGAAGAGTGTCAGATCTTTTATATTACACATATGTTTTCTGATCAACAAAACCGTCAAATCATAAGTTTGCCAAAACCCATATTGTTGATGATTATTTTGGTAAGAAGGGTGCCACATCTTTTACGGGTCAGTTTGTGTATACCTCGACTGATCTACGGGACCTGGAACTGAAAAATAGCCAAAAAAAATCCCTAGTGGCTTTGGAGAGACTAGAACCGGTTATTTATGGAAAATATTTCCAATGCCAAGTCTTATTGTCAGTTAAACTAACCATTTGGATCAATACAGTATGATACTACCAATTTTGGAAAGTCGTCGATTGCTTTCTCAACCATGCGATTGTTCAGTTCTTATGGATGGGTATAGGCACCATTTAGTAACACAAATTGGGCACAAGCTAATTAGCTAAAGAGTGTTGTATAGGTCAAAACTAATTGTTAGAGTCCCTCCAACTTAACATATCAATATTATGGACCGTTAAAAAGTCTTTGGTAAAAACATCACATACGCTGTAAGAGACGGTAAACAGGTAGTAAACAATTACCAATTATTGATTATTTAAGTCATAGAGTCTGTTTGTTAGCTGCCAATGAGCTTAATGGACTCGTATCTTATTCAGTCAAATTATACATGATTGTTTGCTAGCGACTTATACAATAAGTTTTTAGATGAAAACTTTATACAAAATTCAAGTTTTTTTAACCAACCTGCTCACCCAATTAAAAAAAACACACTTTTTGTATCTACGAAGAAACTCCCAAACAAAAATCTTCACATTCAATGTAGACAGATTAATCCACATAGGACTTAATAAAAAACCAGCCAAACAACCTCATAGTTTCAGTCCCCTTTGATGTCGTTTCTAGATCAAAGATCTTTGTGTATTCTCCTATCGAAGTAATTAACTCGGGGAAATTACTCAAATAGTCATTTGAGAAATTTATTTTCACTTTTTAGCCATTTTCCAAAAAAAAAAAATTCAAAACTTTTTCCATGTCTTTTTTGCCAACAAGACAAAGTTTACACATAAACTCAAGTTTCTGCGTAAATTTTTTCTACGTAAACTTTCTGCGTGTCTTTTTTTGCCAACAAGACAAAGTTTACACAAAAACTCAAGTTTCTGCGTACCTTTTTTTTTGCCAACCAGACGAAGTTTACACAAAAAGTTGCAGAAAGTTGAGTTTCTGCGTAAACTATTAAAATTTGATTTTTTTTTGTAAATTGGACCTTATGCATAGACTTCTTTCTGCATAAAGTCTCTACGTAAAGTCTGACTATTTTAGGAAAAAAGACTTGAAAAATTGCTAAAAAGTGAATTTCTTTTCCCAAATGGCTATTTGAGTAAATTTCCCATTAATTAAACAGTCGTTTATCAAATGCTTACCGACTGTCTACCTTCCAATTAAGCATGACAACGACCGAGACTTTTACACAGTAAGTAAGGAAAAAGACTGTTATCCGGTAAACGTTTATCACATTTTTTGTTTTCCAACAATCTATTTTTATAACGAAAAATGTTATCCAATAAGATAAGTAACAGTAAAACTCTTCCAGATAAGCATCTACTATGTAAAAATTTGGTAAACGACATATAAATCCTACACTATTTCCACAAACAAAAAAAATTAAAGAAAAAATGCATAAAATGTCGACAATTAAAATGAATAAAATGGGAAAACCATATATATATATATATAAAACGACAAATAGAGTTTAACTTTCACAGAGACATCTAATCAAACACCTTACCTGCATACCAGTTTAGTAGTAGTAGTGCTGCTTTTAACCTCAAAAATCTCTGCACAAATTGTCGTTCTTCCATGGAGAAAAACTATTCACCAGACTTTGTTCTTTGTTTCTTCTTCATAATCATTCCCCATTTTCTCTGCAACAATTACTTTGAGTTTTTCTTTTTTGATTTCTTCCCAAAAATCAACCTTTTTTCTTTTAGGATAATAACAAAATCAAAAGCAAAGATTGCTGCTGCTGCTACTTTGAGTTTTTTGCCCCTATCTCTCAAATCAAATCATGAAAAAAGGGTTCCAACAAAAGCTGATTTACCCATCAATCAATTATGAATGAACCCTATTCAATGGATTGGGGGTGGGGGGTGTTCATACGAATTCTTCAACGCTAATTATTGGTGTACTGTATGTATGTATGTATGTATGTATACATGCTTATTTTGTTATAGGAAACGTGTGGTTTGATTCCTATTATTGATTTGGGAATTTAACGGAAAAACGGATTCATGCGAGTACAGTAACAATTTACGAGAATGCGAAACCAATCATTTTGTACATGAAATTTTTTTCATGTACAAAATCATATGTGATTTTGTGCTAGCATCAAAAATGACACGCGCGACTTTTGCCGCAGGGAAAAGTCTCGACTAATCATATATGATTTTGTATGTGAATCATATGTGATTTTGTACATGAGAAATTTCATGTACAAAATGATTGGCTGAGGGTTGTACTCGCATTCTCGTAAATTGTTACCGTTCTCGCATGAACCTCTTTCATCAACCGAAATGGTTATTTCTCGTCGTGGACCTAGTTAAATGATAAAAAAAAGTTTAATTTCTACCAGGTCCGTAAATGATAAATAAAAATATAATTTCTACCAGGTCCGTAAATGGTACCTCCTCCGCTTGCGGACCCTAGGCAAAATTGCAAAGATACCACTTATGGACCTGAGTAGGAATTGATTTTTTCTATGTTTTAGCTAGGTCGGCAAGTGGCAAGGTACCACTTGCCGGAGGCAGTAACATTTTGGTAAATCAGGGAGAAGAATGACTAGAACAATAATTTATGAGAGAGAAATGGTTTGTTGTAGTTTCAAAATATATAACGCACCACAAATTGTACGAAATGGTGGCAATGCCACCATAAAAACGGCCTAAGGGGCCGTTTACCAAATCTTACCCTGGTAAGTGCTTACCGGCAATATTCAACACCATCACTTACTTACCGGGTAAGATTTTAGTTCACCAAAACGGCATTGTATACCACAATTTACCCGGTAAGCGCCTACCGTGGTAAGAGTCGTCGCCAAAACTTACCGGGTAAGACTCTTGGTCCTTGCTTTCTTTGTCTTCGTTCTGACTGGGTAAGATTTTTGGTACTTGTTATATTTCTCCGTCAAGGTAATATGAGTTGGTAAGTGCTTACCTGGGTAAGCGTTTGATAAACAGCCCCTAAGTCTGTCGCTAGTTTAAATCACATCAATGATGAGGAGTATATGTGTGATGAGTGTCTATTGTACATGAATATAGGGATTAGTTCAAATAAGAAAATTAAATATCATGATACAGTAAGAATGAAAAGTTCATATGTAAATCATTTGAAACAATCAAAAAAATCTACTAAGGACAAAAAATTGATTTCCAGCAACTCCAATTGATCTACACGAAACGCGCTTCCAAAAGAGAAAAAAAATGCTGAGAAGATGCAAGCAAATTAGTTGGAAGAGTGTTCATGTTGTATCGTTTGTATATATTGTATAAAAACTGAATATGTATTTTAACAGATTATTTTAATACCGAAGAGATTGAGCTAGCAGCCGTGTTGTATATGGAATGGTGGGAACGAAGAATTCCGTTGCAAAATTAAATGCGCCAATTTCGAACAACAATAACTTCAAATCAGACAGAGTTACGAAACTTATGATCAATTATCGTTAAAGTCTTGGTCTACAGTCGGTCCCAAAATCCTTTATGTAACGCCTCAATTTCAAAGGTTCCATAATTCTCAAGATTTCTATTTTTTATTAAATCAGTGATATCATCGATATCAGGTTATCTTGCGAAAGAAAAATAACATAATAATCCTCAATTTGAATTTTCATATATTTTTCTACCCTACCATAAACATTAACATATTAATCCTTGATAAATACCCATTTTGACACAAAATAGATGTATACCATTTTTATTTTAGTTTATTTTAAAAAAGTGTCAAGTTTCAAACTAAGTATTTAGTTTTTAATTCTATCTTTTAACTTCGAGATCGAAAAAAAATCTATTTCTCTGTTACTAAGAATAAAATTGTCTTTTAATTAATTAAAAGGTACAGTAATTATATATTTTTAAAACTGTGTTTTTTTAGGGTAAACATTTTCTTAAGGATTAAAATAATAAATCATTGTATTTTTAGATGAATGTGTCAAAAACATTTACTTTTCCTCTTTAAACATAAATTGCCTTTTATTTGCTACACAACATGGTATACTTTGCGTGTTAAAACTTTGATCTAATCACAATTCTAAAATTACCTTTACCAAAAAAAAAAAGATATATAATATGTATCATTTTTAGTTGTATTTTATTCCAAATTAGTCAAATGGGTATGCTTTTAAAATCTAGAAGCAAGTCAAAGAATCACCTAAATATGACGTTTGTTTTTTAAAAAATGTCGAAGTCTGAAGTCTTATTTCACTTCTGATTAATAAGAGGTGGTGCTGAAGTCTGAAATATGTTTAAATTGTCTATTTTACCCATTAGAAAATTATAGTATTGAATTTATAGATAAATTTATACAATTTCACATATTTATTCATCATCATTACAAAATTTACGTTTAAATTATATAATTAACATTCATTTAAGCGAAAATATGTCATTGACGGTATTTAACATATTTAAATCCTATTAAAACACATCATTTAAGAGAGATGATGATCGATTTGGTAAGGATCGATTGAGAGAAATGATCAATTAAGGTCATCGATAGAGAAACGTTGTTACTAAGGAGTTGTAGAACGTTAAGAGGTAATAAAAGGTTGGTTTACCTCTTAACAGATAAGAGGATAATAGGACACAAGTGCCTTTAAAAAATTAAAAAAAACAAACAGTCTGAATGGTCCTACCTCTTAATGAATCAGATATAAGAGGCTGGTAAGAGTTTTTTTCAAGGAAAAACAAACAAGACCTAAATGTATACAAATTTATTCAAAGATATATTAGTATAAATAATTTTGTGATCATATGTATTAATATATAAATATTTATAACATTACAAACAATAAACACATTAGCCTTGAATTCGTAACACACATGTATGGTTCGGGGCTGATATACTTGTATAAATATGCCAGACTGATATACTCGTACAATGTGAGATTTACAGGTTTTTTATGGACACTGGCCACTTTTAAGCTACCCACCTAGCATGCATAACCACAGTGTGAGAGTTACAATTCTTTTATGAATTATGTTTCCTATGGGCACTGATTGGGCTAACATGTCGTCGTTGTATACCTAATTAGTTTGCCTCAATGGTAAAGTTACAATTCCGTAGTAAACTAGGTTTCTTATGGGCTAGCCACCTAGCATGCATTGCCACAGTACGATAATTACAATTCATTTACAAATTACGTTTCTCGTAGACACAGATCACACTACCATGTCGCTGCATACCCGATTTGCCTCTCATACAATGTTTTTATAGCAGAAAAGTATAATGTCAGTGATTACAGATAATTAACAAACCCCTTTTGCAAAAACAATAAAATATTAAACGTTGGACGAACCCCATCTTCACATTTATTAAAAAGTTACTCGTTTTTGACCCATTACCTTATTCCAGTACTTAACCAACGTCACATTTATTTTGAAACGGAAAGAACAACCGCTCGAGAAGTATTCATTAATTAAATTAGTGGGTATTATTGGAAATAAATAAATATATATATGTATATATATATAAGAAAACATAAGTAGGATGGAAGGAAAGTTAGTTTACTTTTATAGGAAATATTAATAGACCATCCCCATGAAAGTTAAGTGGGCAGGATTCCAGGTTGGATTTAATTTCATCAAGTAACCAACAACATCGTATCTATAACGATAACGATAATCATCATCTTCTTCTTCTTCTTCTTCTTCTTCTTCTTCATCGATCTTCAATTTCCGCACTCTTTTTGTACATAAATAATTAAACCCCAAATTTCATTAATTTCAAATTCGATTCGATCTTTCTAAAACTAAAAATCACATTTTTTCGTTCGTCTTACTGATGATCATCTACGTTATTATTCTTGTTCCATTGTTTATGGCCCGGGACCCATTTCGGACACTTGGGGCTCAAGTAACTCGCCACCATTTTCGAGCTCAAAAGCTCGATAATGGGTTCGAATTTCACGCATCTCGGTGTTTTATACTGGTTAATGGAAGCACCTAAACTAATAGCGTAATCCATTAGTTTATCGAAAGTGCCATTTTCGACGACTCGGATCTCGAGTGGTCCGATCGACTTATCGGAAGCTCGTCCTTGCCGGTAAACGCTATTTAGAGACTCTTCGATGGTGAAACAGCAATCTTCGAAGACCGATGGCGGGATTTGGGCTGAACCGTTTTGGTTAAGCTCCCAGAAGATGACGTAATGGCCCGGGATGGTGGCTGTATCGGCAAAGCTGGTGTATTCGATTAGGGTTGCATCGAATGGGACCAAATGGGTCGATGCTTTCTCGACGGCTTGGTGCAGTTCGACTTCGTCGGTTTTGTCTGAATCGATGCTTAATGCGACGTTCTTTCGACAGATGAAGTTGAATTGTGGAGCTTTGTTTTTGAAACCGGCAACTCGTAGTACATCACCAACCCTGTACCTATAAAGACCTGCAAAAAAAATCCATTTTTGATCAAAAAAATCTCTATCTTTTTGTAACTTCAGAAAACAAACGGATCACTATAATAAAATTGGGTTTATAAGACGTCTGATGTATTCAAGTGTCTTAATAAACTGTCTTATAAGACTCACTGAAATAAAGCGTCATATCTAAAAGTGTTACAATGAGTTTACAGGACATTTTTGAACGTTGTAACAAGTTTTTTATGACCTTTTTAAAATAAAACATCGTATTAGCTATTCTACAGGGCATTTTTGAGAAGTGTCCTATAAGTTTATAGGACACTTTTAAACACCGTCCTATAAAATAAATAATACGACATTTTATTTTAAAATGATCGTAAAAAACTTGTTACAACGTACAAAAACGTCCTGTAAACTTATTGTAACAGTACTTTTAAACAAGACAACTTTATTTTTTGGTCCTATAAAATTATATACACTCTTTTAAGACATTTAAACACTTTTGGTGTTCTATAAACTCAATTTTATTGTAACGAATTGTTCGACATAACTCACCGGCGTAAGTGGTGACGACGAGCTCGTAATCTTGGCCGAGTTTAACGTCAGAAAGATCAATCAATTGCTGTTCTTGATCACCATTTAAAGGAAGGAACTCGAAATAAGCCATGGTGGGAATAAGAGTGTAAGAAACTTCATTCGGTTTACAAAGCGGGTTCAAATTAACCCCAAAATAGCATTCGGAAGACGCATACATCGTGCAAACGAGCGGGAGTCCGTTGCTATAATAATCGAGCGTCGGTATGTATTGCGACATAGTTCCGGTGACGATAACGTCAACATATTTCGTGTTCGGCCATAGCCTCGTAATAATCCCTTGCCATGATTTCTTCGAGCATTCGTTTGCTACGAAGTCCGCCAGTTGCGGGTCCGGTTTCAGGACCCGCAACACTGATTCCCGAACTACCGGGTCGGTGATCACCTGGTTCACCGACCCAGTCCGGAGATCGTCGCAAAGAAGCGACCAGTGTTTCTCCAAGAAATGGATGGCTCGGATGAACCCGGAAGCGAAAACCGCACCGACTCGAAGGACTTGTTGATTCAGACACAACCCACAAAGCATCTGAGAGTACATGCTTTGATATGAATCGGGGCAAAGGATGGTTTCATTCGGGCTGGTGTAGTTGGTATACGGGTCGTAGGGTCTTTCTTTGAAATGGTTGCTTTTATAGTAACTGGTTAAAACGGGTCGGGCTAAAAGTCCACCCGGAGTTTTGGCTTCGGATTTAACAAACAAAAAATACATCCCTTTTCCTTTATCTAAACCAGGAACAAACTGGTTCATAACTGGCATTAAAAGACTGTATAATAAAGACCTTCTTTCAAGCTCAGCTTCAATGGTGGGCATCAGCTTTCTTTCTCCACCGGACGTCCCTGAACTGCACCATAATAAAAAATATAAATACATATATACATATATATATATATATATATATCAGTCGGGTCAGGTTAATGAAAAGCTGTAGAAAAATGAAAAACTGACGAACACTGTTGGTGGTAATTAACAATCCATCTGGATGGTATACACATGTGTATACAAATAACTGAAAGTGTTTCTTGATTTTTTTTATGTACGTGTTTACTAGACAAATTGTTTACAAATTACTTGTATGCACATGAGCGTACTCTTCAGATGAACGATCACCATGGCGTTCTTCAAATTTTCATTTTTTTTTTGCAGTTTTTCGCAACTTAGACCTTATAGTTCTAGAGAGATTTGGGATCATGTAAAACCAGAATTTTTTCATGACACCCGTGAGACCACCTAAATAACACTGAACTTTTACAGCAAAACATTGTGAAGATTCATAATATTTTTGCTGTTTCGGAGTTTATTTTACATTTACAATGTTTTGCTGTGAAGTTTCAGTGTTATTTTGTGGTTTCAAGAAAAAACAGGTCGGTTTGACGAGAACCAACCCCTATATATATATATATAATACCTTGTTAGGAATTCTGAAATGGGATGAGAAGAAAGAATGGGGGATTTGTCTCCATTGGCGATACGAGTGATATCGGGCTGGAGATCTTCGTAAGTGACGACCGGAATGAGTTTCTTGAAAGTTTCACGGTCAGTCTGGCTGGAAAAACCATGCCGGTGGAGGTATTCCACGTTGGCATTTTGGGTGAGGATATCGGAAAGAATTCGAAGCTGAACATCATCAGGATTAGAGGTTACTTCTTCTATGAATTGAAGAGATTTCTTATTCTTTTCAGTAAGACTGTAATCCGTCATCGTCATCATGGTGGTCGACGACTCATCACGTGAGTTTTTCGGTGCCTCCGGCATGGCGGCAGAGCGGTGGACGGTGGTGGTTGTCTACGGTGGCGTATGTAGAGAGAGAAAGAAACGATTTTAGAGAGAGAGAAAAAGGAAGATTATGGGTGTGGGTGTGGGGAGAAATGAAGATAGAAGAAGGGATATATATAGAAGAAAAATCAAGGGGATTTAAAATAACACCATATAACCCTTTTAGGGTAAATAAAAGAATATATATTCTGGTATTTTAAATACATGTCTTAAAACATCATAAAAATATTACCATGTTAATATTTTTCTTTTGTACAATTATTATTGTTGGTTCACGACCTTTTGTTTTAACGCTACATTTTTACAACATGCTTTTTGTGATCTAGTCACACGAGTTAGAGACTATAATACATCAAAATCCCATGTTTTCCGGTTCATTTAATTTTCTTGTGAAGAAAGAAAAAACACAGAATAATTATACCGATATCACACCCTCGAGTCGATTGTTACATATGACCCGTCGATAATTACCACCGACCAACGTGTGTGTGTATATATTTTATATAATTATATGTATATTGACCTAACGAGATTGGAAATTTTTAGAGAAAATAACTTTTTTTGTGTGAAGGATATCCTAGACTATGTCTGGACTAATCCCGACAAATTATAACTGTAATATATCAGTTTTGATAAATTCATTGACTATAATTATTGTAAACGTCTGAATTTGAATCCTGGACAGATGAGATATTTCATCATATCCTATAAGATCTCAAAAGTATAAATTTTATTTGGGGGGAGGGGGTTAGGCATGCCAAAGTGGAGGTTTCCCTAATTAGGGGGTGACAGCTGGCATGTTAATATTGTTAGGTTGACACGTCAATTAATAGTAATAGGTTCGGTTAATACATGAGTTTTCCATTGCCAACCTGGCTTATATATGTATGTATTTAACCCCTATACGATTCCCTTATCATCATCTTTTTAAACTCTTATTATCCCATTTTTATGAAACACTATTTTTAAATATCTTTTATATGACAAGTGTCTACCAATTATATGAATATATATATAAAAAAAATACATGAACCTGAGTAAATTATAAATTCGGTCCATATTCTGTTGAAAATAACAAATTTCTTTTTTGTAGTAATTTGAAATTAGAAGATAGTCATTGTGGTTTTGTAAAAACGTTCGAATGTGGTGGCTCCCTCTAATATCGTTAATAAAGGGTAGTTTCGTCCTTTTATGGAATTTTTTTTGTCTTTTATTCAATGCAAATCGGTTTTATTATTTTGGTCTCTATGGTTTTGATTGTATAAAAGACAAAAGGTTGATAAAATGACAAATATGTCCTTGATTTAACAGAATTTTTTGATGACTGTTAGAGGGAGGGACTAAATTTGGTCGCTTTTACAAACCGAAATGGTCATTTTGTAATTTTAAAACTGTAAGGATGAAAATGTTATTTTCAACAAACCACATGGACCAAATTTGTAGTTTAGTTTAAAATAAATTTAGGGGGTGTTTGTTTGAGCTTACCAAAACAACTTATTGACTTATTCCGGTGGGGCACCGGTAATAAGTCATTTTGAGTGTTTGGGTAAAACAACTTATCCGGTGTCAAACGTGAGATAAGTTGTTTTTTAAGAAGTTAAATTTTTTAACTTATTAGCTTTTCATAAGTTTTTTTTCAGACCGATAATAAATCATAAGTCAATAAGCTCGTTAAAGTATATAAAATTGTGATGAATTAGTTTCGTTGGTAAGACATGAGATTTTAGAATAATAGATTTCATTTGTTTTAAATAAAAAAACTTTCAAAAAAAATATTGCAACTTTATAAGATATCTTACAAATAAAATGTTTTGGTTTCCATTTGAATATTTCAAGGAAAAAAAAGATATTTAACTTATGTTAGATAGAGGATGTATGTGTTATTTTCACTTTTAAAATATGAGATGAAGAATTATGTCTAAATACAATAAGATGAGAATATTCTAAAATCTGTTGATCAAATATTGTTTTTTTTTCTTTTTTTGTTTAAAAAGAAATTGATTCTGAATATTTAACTTACAACTTGAGTCAAGTCCCTGTAACAATTTTTATTTTTCAGCTATCACAACAATTAATTTACATAACAAAAAACCACTTTATATTTTTTTGGGTTATTACTCTCATTTTTTTGATGATACATATATAAAGATGATACTATTGACTTATATTTTGAATTTAGAAATGCACATGTCAAAGTCCAAGTGTTTTGGCCTAACATATATAATGATATATAAACTTCTTGAAATAAAATAAAATTGTTCTGTAAACATATACTAGAAATGGTCAAGTAATGATAAGGAGCTATAGGACTGATTATTGAATGAACTACAACGATAATATATGTCTTAATTTATATGATAATCAACTATAGGACTGATCGATCTTGGACCACCTCTATGCTTATATTGCTTCCTTTGGTTGTGTTTAAGCTTGGCAGTATAAGCTGTAAAAAATATACGTATCTTGTAACAATATTCATTTACAAATGAATGGAGCATTTGCGGTTTGAGTTTCTATATTTATTAATTCGAAAGGTTTTATTTTCAACATTATACAGTTATTCAATTTTGATGCTTAATTATTGTTATGCCTACTATAGAGGTACGGCCTAAACTCGTTTTCACCTTCGAAGCTTGTGCCAAAACAAAGTCTACCGTACGGTTCTAACAATTTATAATATCATGTTGTATTATTAAAATTGCGTTTTTAAACATGTATGTTATATCTGTTATATTCAGTATATGTACCTTAAAACGTAATTTAAATATATGTTAAACAAATTTTGTACGTAAATTAAAAGACACATGGTTCTTTCCTCTTAGTATATGTGGTTAATGATAATTATCTTTAAAAAAATAAAATATTTAATATAACAAAAAAATATTTAATTATCAATTAAATGTCGAGACGTGTTTCAATAAGAGTAAATGTGGATAACTTCGAAGAGTTTTGAGTAACGGGTTAAAATGGATGTGCTTTTAGTATCAGTCGAGTTTGGTGGCCAGATTTTTAAGTATACAAATAATTAATATTATATATATATATATGTATATATCATAAAAGATGTTGGTTCATTTAGAAACTAGACGAATGGTAAAAACTACAGAAACTTTGACAAATCAATATAAAAAATAGTTTTTTACATGAATTTTTTACATCAAATGCTATGATTTAAGATATTATTACACATATGTTTGTTTTATAATGTAAAAGTTTCACGTGTATTTGTTTTTAATAAGTTGAAAGTTTCTCATATATTTTTTATGAAAAGTTTCATATGTTTTTGTTTCACAGTGTAAAAGTTTCACATGTAATTTTTTTCACAAGGTGAAACAAACATATGTGCAATAATATCTTAAATCATATTATTTGATGAAAAAAATCATGAAAAAAATTATTTTTTTTATATTTATTTGCCAAAGTTTCTATAGTTTCTACGCTTCGTCTAATTTCTAAATGAACCAGCCTTTATCATAAAAACTATTTAATTTTTGATAAAAAAAAACTTTAGTTAGTTTATTCCATTTGAATATAATTAGGTTACTTCCGACCTATTTGACTAATTTCTTTTTCAATGAATCAATTCCATTTAAAAGATGTAATATTTTTTAGAGTAAGGCCTTGTTTGTTTTTTCATTTTAAGCTCTTAATCATTATTTATGTCTGATTCATTTAAATGTTTCATAACCATTTTAAAACTGAAATCAGACTTCAGACTTCAGCACCTCTTAAAAAACAAACGACACCTAAATGACAAACTAAGGTGCCTTTTGTTTTTTAAGAGGTGCTAAAATCTGAAGTTTAATTTCAGCTCTGAAATGGCTATAAAACGTCTAAACGAATCAGAAATAGATGGTGATTAAGAACTTAAAATTAAAAAACAAACAAGATCTAAATCAGTCCCTCTCGTTTTTCGAAAATATCACTTTTAATCACTGCAATTTCAGAATTATAAAATATGTATATTGGTTTGTAAAAACATTTAGATCGGGTCTATTTTCTGTTATTGTCGCTAAAACATTATGTTAAATGATGAGTATTTTGTCCTTTTATCTAATCAAATTTAATTTTATGATTTGGTTCTTTGGGCTTTTGTCGGGTTAAAGAAGAATATCCGATAAAAGAATGAAAATATCCCTACATAAAAGGGATTTTTTAACAATCGCTAAAGGATGGACCAATGTTGTTTTACAAAACCACGATTATGATCTTATAATTTCAAAATTACATTACTGAAAATGTTATTTTTAACAAATAATAGGAACCAAATTTATAGTTGACTCTATTTTCTGTTTAATCTTTGTTGTTCAAAGAAAATATAACTTTTCCTTCCTTTAGTAAGTTCTAGACCCTAATTTTTTTGGGTCCATCACTAACTTTTAATATTAAATTAGTAATTTTGATTTTGTTTCACAATGTCTGTGTTCTTCTAAACGTCTTTTTTATTTGATCAATTATTATGTATGCTTGTATACTTGTTAAATAAAATATCATATATTTATACGCAAGATACTTGTTTAAAACAAACTAAATAATATGTTATATGAGTTATGTTATATCTTACTATAATGAGTTCTTTTAAAAGATCTTCGTAAATAGCAATAACTGGTTGTTTGTTTACACTTAATGAGTTTAATGGTTTAATATATCGTTAAGTTATATATGGTTGTTTGTTTACAACTTAAAGATTAAACCAATAAGCTAAGCCGATTTGCTTAGTTTGGCCAACCCTTGTCCCTTGCTTAACGTATTCAACCGCTTGTATTTTTAAACCCGATTTGATGCTAAACTTTGCACTAAACAATATCTTTACGTTTTTTCCACTTACTCGCTCTCTTGATTAGAGCCCAAATTTTCTCATCCTCGTCTTCCAAGGTATGAAAAAAGAAGACAGTATCGATTAGGTCATTACGATGCCAATAGGAGCAGTTTTGTGAAGTGGTTCAAAAACCATTTAGAGAAATCAAGAAATTTGGATGGGAGGATCGATTTAAGTGAAGGGTTCTTCGTACCAATGATGGCAGTTCTGGAGTATCGAGTCACACTCTCGTTGGACCAGTACTGAATCAAATCCTATTCTTATATCTCTCCATGTCGATTTTTAGTTGAAGATTGAACTTGATTTCATCAATCTCTCTTGTTCTCATATATCTTGTTATATTTGAATGGGATTTATTTCCTTTTTCTTAAAACGTACTCCCTCCATTAATGAATAACTGTCCATAATAGATATGACACACATTTTAGACACCCATAATTATTACCGTTTATATTCAACCAAAACATAACTTTACTCTTAATTAATTTATCTCTTTTTCACAACTCTTAAAAAATTGTCATTACTTATTTTAGTACAAACGTAAATAGAAATGTGTACACTTATTTAATGGTTTTAACATGATTAATCAAAGTTCTACATAACATTTTTCATATTAGGTTATTATATCTTTTAAAAGATCAATACAATATAAACCGACATCACTAATACATTATTATCAGAGCCCCTTCTGGCCCTCCACAACAAGTGTTCAATCCCACTTGTCCTCTCCCCTATCGTCCAATATCGATTGACCCTTTGACTTTAAGCATTCAACTAGTCAATAGATCTAACGGTCACGAGCATCTCGAAAATTGTTCTAAGTCACCCGTCAATAATTGAGTAGAAGAAACTGAGACCGAAATTGATGGAAAATACGTATGCTGATCAAAACGAACTGTAACCGCACTCAATATGTATGCTTTGTGCTCGATCTTCAATTTTGTGACTCTTGTTTAATTTGTTGGATTTCAGTTTGAAACGTATTTTCAACGTATTACATACTAAATAAAAGAAGTGATTATATAATAGAGTAAACTACATATATGGTCCCTGTGGTTTGTTAAAAATAACACTTTTTGTCATTGTAGTTTCGAAATTATAAGATGGCTATCGTTGTTTGAATAAACAGCCGGATTTGATCTCTCCCTCTAATGCCCACTATAATTTTTCATTAAATGATGATCATTTTCGTTCTTTTATCAAAAACAATTGTGTTTTATGACTTTATCTAATCAAAAATCATATGGACCAAAATCATAAAAAATCGATTTTAATTGGATAACAAGAAAAACATCAATGGATTTTTTTAACGACCCTTAGAAAATAAGATCAAATTCAGATATTTTATGAACCACGATAACTATCTTCTAACTTTAAATTTCAAACTGTATAAATAAATAATATTATTTTTGATAAAACATAGTGATCAAATTTGTAGTTTACTCTATACTATATTCTTTTAATAGATTTGTGAGATATGAAAAAAGAATGAATGTATGATGGAAATCGTTGACCTTTGACTCATCTCCCCATATTTTCTGGTGTCTTAATTTAAAAATATTTAACAAAAATAATACATAAAAAGATGTGTATATGTAATGTAAAATGTCAGTAAACCAACAACTATAAAAAATGAGAAGGACCACATATATCTTCCTCAAATCCCTGCTTGTCCCCTTGTATTTTACTATTATATCTAACAAATATAACAACTTTTTAGAAATATTTAAAAGATATCTATTTTATTTTCTATTATTTTTGTAATTAAATTTAGGATAGTTGACTGAAATAGATAAATGTGTAGTTGCTTAGCAACATTTTACGTAAATTCTCAAACTATCCATTATTTGATGTAAAATGTGTAATTTTTTACATGCAATTGTGCACTTTTCTAACACAAATTTATACCCTTTTTTTTTAATTCAAATACCCATTTTTTTTCTTTTACTTTTATAAAAAAAAATGCAGTTTAAAAAGATGTAGTTTAATCAAATGCCTAAAACATTTTCGTAAACAATTTTAATTTAAGAATTAATTTTAAAATGTGAAAAGTAAATAAGGAAGGAGATCGACTATTTTAATCAATCTCCCTTAAATTGATTATTCTTCACCATCATTATATCATATTGGTGATTTGTAATTTGGTAATAAATTTAAAGGGTGTTTAAATATTTGTTTTTAAGTGACTATACTATAACAAAATCGGATTTATAGAACGCTAAAAATGTCTAATTCTACATGTCTTTGGAACTGGAACCGCTCTAGAACTACCGGTTCCGAAACCAGAACCAATGTGATTAGTTCCGGTTCTTAAAATATGGAACCGAGCGGGACTAGTTCCGATTCTGATTCTCATTTTTTGGAACCGTTGACTGCTGGATACCCTGAACCGGAACCGCTGGGTGCCCACTATTTTTTAATAAAAAATGTTTTATATGTGTTGACTTGAAGTGCTTTTGTAGTCGTTTTGATGCTGTCAAAAGTTTTTATCAAATTCTTTATGTAATTATTAGTTTTTAGTTTATATCCGATTAGCTTTCAACGTTTGTAGTATATTTTTTTTCATTGGTACTTTGTAATGGACTAATAGTTACTTTTTTATACTATGAAATAATAAATTTTAAAAAAAAATTAGACACCAGGTACTCGATACCGAAACCGGTGCATGCCAAGCGGTTCCAGGACCGGTTCCATGCATTTTGGCCGGGTACCCCCTTTGCTCACCCATAGTATCTAAAGAAGTTGTAATAGGTTTTCATGGTGTTTTTGGAAGTCCTAAGAAAGCTTTTTATGACACTTTTGAAATAAAGTGTCATATTAACTATTTTATATTATATTATTTGAAATATTTTGTCTTTTAAAACAAGCGTTATGTAAAAAGATTTGTTTAAAGAAAACTTCTTAAAAGTATCATATAAAAGAGTTAATAGAATGCTTTGTTTAAAAAATGTCCAAAAAACTTGTTAAAACATCCATAATATCTTATAAATCAATTACAACATTTTTAGATAGAACACACAGATGTTTGGTCCTATAAAATAGTTTATTATGACACTTAAACACTTTTGCCAACTCGATTTTATTGTAGTGCTAGCCGTCTATCCTTGTATTGTATCAGAATATAAAACTTTATTGTATATCTAACAATAAGAAATTAATGTAATTTTTAACTTAAAAAGTTTAAAAAAAATAAGGGAGGATTTTGACTTATTAATAGATTCACCACTTATCGTGTATGTAAACGTTCATATCACTTGTTTTCTAGAGTTCAAACACCGATCTTTATATAATTGTACATATACAATAATTGGATCAGATTTAGAAAAAAACGCTAAAAAAAAAAACTAAAGAACGTATCGGGATCCTTCCATCTGGACGTTATTCACAAATGCATACTGATATGCATTTATACATATGCACTAATGCATATCTATGCCATCGATGCATAGAAAAAAAAACAGCTTCAATCGCTTGTATGCATTTGTACATACAGTCCGAATGGAGGGCTCCTAGATTGCTTTTCAACATTTTAAACTTTTTTAGCGTTTTTCCCTGAACCTCCGTCTATAATAATATGTTGTAAATTTAAGTTTAAATATATTATACATTAATAAGCAGTATCTAGTGTGTTTTATTTCAACGAATCATTACTTGCTCTCTTAAAATCTAATTATTATTGTCTTGCCCTTACCTCAAATGCTCCGTTTTTGGTTTTACAACTTAAGGTATTCATAGAACAATCTATCTGTTTCTTAGAGTATAATAAATGTTTGTATATTTCATACCCTTTACCTTACATTTGCATGAGAATTATTTGGTTTGGTAAATCATAATTATAAGTGGATTTTACAAATTCTGTAAAATTAATAAGTCGTCATAATCGTATTTCCAATACATTTGAAAATCCATAACTTATTTTGGTTTACTTAAAGACGTTTTAGATAAGTAACTTATAGTAAAAATGTTCTTATAAATTGATAAAAAAAAATGAGATTAGAAAGTTGAGCATCCACTTCGTATTAAAGTTTTATAAAAATCTCCACTATTAGACAAATGTTCTTGTCTACTCGTAGATTTTTATTAGAACACGATTGTTCTCATAATAAATTGATTTCTTTTCTACATTTTATTATTATTTTTTTATTGTTTATCAACTAATTTTATTTTATTCTATTTTAATAAATCTATAAAAAATATAAATTAATATTGGTACAAAAATATAAATTAATTGTTATAAAATATATTTATTTGTTTTGTTTTCTATTTCTTGTAAACTTTTACGCAAGTTCTTTTTATTTTATTTTAATAAGTTTATTTTTTAATTGTCTAGTCATATTATATTTAGATTATTTTAAATATATATATATATATAGACATCTTCAAATACAAACCAGTCAAATGTTACAAACTATACAAACTCGTACAAATCAATAAAAAAAATTGATGATTTTTTTCATCAAATGTTATGATTTAAGATATTATTACACATATGTGTTGTTTCACTTTGTGCAAAAAAATACATCTGAAACTTTTACATCATGCAAAAAATCATGAAAAAAATTATTTTTTGTATTGATTTGTACGATTTTGTGTAGTTTGTTACATTTGATTGGTTTGTATTTGAAGATATCTATATATATATACTAAAATTTATTTATAAATCGTAAATTAAAAATTGTAAAAGAAAATTCAACTTTAAAAAGTAGATCAAATTGTTTATATATATATATATATATGACATTTTATAAATAAAAAACAGAAAAATGATTTTTATAAAAACCTCTATTTCAGAGTTTTATTGAATTTTATAAAGTTTTTTTTATTTTTATTTTGTTATGATAATGATGTGATAGAAAAATGAAAAGTTAGGTTATTAAAGTTTTTATCACAATTAATGTTGTAACAAAGCTTTTTGATACTATTTCTTCATCCAGAAATAAATTAAATTATTTAATAAAATTGTTCAGTTATTAATTAAAAAAATATCTGAAATGATCCTTAAATAAAGCAAACTAATAATATTATAAAACATAAATTTAACATTACCAAGGTAAGAATAAAAAATAAAAAATAATAATATATTTATTTGTAGTAATTAATTGCCTCCACTCCCAACAAAAAAATAAATAATAAACAGCATAAAAAAATTGTGTAGCTAGGGTTTAGTTGCATAAACAGACGGAGACAAGGCCTTAAAACCCCTCCCCAGGCGACCAACCACTTCAACTTATATTTATCAATAATAATTAAATTAAAAAAAACTCTAATAAATTGGTGGAATTTAAATAAAATATTATAGTTACAAAATAAAATACAAAATAGTATCTGATGTGTAACTCACTTGAAGTTGGATGGATTGATGGAATGATTTTACTCAATCATAAGACAAAAAGTATTCTTCTGGTGTTTTTAGAGACGGGATCTTGTGGGGTGGTTGAGGTTATCGGTAATCAACCTTTTTGTCCAACTAAAATACAAAATATAAAAAGACCACTTTTAATTCTAAGGATTTATGGTTAATTTTAGGTTCAATCATTGTTAACCATTAAAATTAAAATTTAAGTTTCGATATGCTATTATAGTTTCTCGTTTTTTCTGCAACAACGTTGGGTGATAATACAGATGAGTCACCATAGTAACACCATTAAAGGTTGCAAAAAAAGTTTACTCTACGATAAACACATTCATGATTCAACAGTAGAACGAGCCACTGTTACCATTAGTGAATCCACCTCTGGTTTGCTCATTGCAAAGTTTGAGGCATGTTTGTTTTTGCTTTTTTACTTAACGGGTCAATGATTTATTTGTTCACTTAATAAATAATATTTATTTTAATATAAAAAACAATCCTTTTAATTTTGAGATAAGATATAAAATATAACCCTAAGTCTACCACCTTTTAAGAAAACTAATCAAAATTGTCATCCTAAACTTGAACAATAGTTAATAAAAACTTACATAGACTTCAAAAGTTTGGAGATTGAGAAAAATCCGACTAGGTGGAATAAGTTGGTGCCTATTAAGGTAAACGTTTTAATCTGGAAGTTGGGTTTGAACAAAATCCCCACCAGAGATAACCTCGTAAAAAGGGGAATTGATTTGCACTTTGTTCTATGCCCAACCTGTGCAGAGAAGATTGAAGCCGTGGATCATCTGTTCTTTAAATGCCAGTTGGCTCAAGATGTATAGAGGAATGTAGGTTGCTAGTGGAACATTGACATTCCTGCCCTTCACAATGTCCCGGGTTGGAAAATTTGAATGGGGTCCTTAAGATTGAAGAAAGGAGAAGGTGAACGCCTAGAAGCGGTCATGTACACAATTCTATGGACGATATGGAACTTCCGTAATGGGACGTTTTTTGGAGCAATGAAACCTAAAAAGACACTGATATGAGATAGTATAGTTACTCATTCATTCATTTGAACACAATATAAAAGTAAGAAGGGAAATATTAATTGGGTAGGGTGGCTCCAAAACCACCTACAAGCTATTTCTATAATTTAACTGTTTTCTAGCTCCTTGCTAGTCTTAATAAAATTACTGTTGTTCGAAAAAAAAAATAGTTAGTAAAATCTTAAATGAAGAAAAAGTGTATGGAGATTTTTTTTTCTTTCTGAAACATCAAAATAAATTCAATTCATTGTTGACACTAGTCACTAGGCATTACAATAGTAATACAAGTGATCGAGGTAGCTTGAACATATTCGTGTTAAATTCTATCCACACATTACGAGGAAGCTTCGAGGTACCATCAAGTGAAAAAGAATTGTTATAATTTCTTATGTTTAACTTTTACGGTAAAATAAACATGTTACAATAAATTTTATTGTAAATTTTCAAACATCAATGATCGAATTACATGATATGATGAATAGTTTCTACACCTATATATATATATATAGGGGGGGGATCATACGAGAACCACCCCTCTTTAAAGAAACAAATGGACACATTGTACCACATATGATGTGGGTCCCACATCATATGTGGTTCACAATGTGTCTCTTTGTTCCCTTAAAAATCAAAAGTTTTCATTTGAACCTTCTTATATATATATATGTGTGTGTGTGTGTGTGTGAAGAGGGGGGGGGGGATTCTAATGAGAAACGTAAGAAGGAACTAGACCATTTGATCAATCTTAATTGAAGATTGATATTAATGAAATGTATCGAAATGCACCAGATCAATTCTTGTAAAGAACCTCATTTTATGTGTGGATGTGAGATTAAAAGTGATCAAATGTCAGATTCTTTTTTACGTTTCTCACCTTAACTCTATTTTCTTACACGATTCTGCACACACACATATGAATTACGCTTTAGAAGAAAATTGATCTAGTGTATCTCAATTGTGTTGATCTAGTGGTTCTCTTCAATTAAGATTGATCTAAGGGTGAAATTTTTTTATTTTCCTTCTCATTGGAACGCAACCATATATATATATATATTGGTTGTGTATTCTTGGCGATACATCGAAATGTGAAATTTTATTGTATCATTTATGATTTTGTACATGTATCATATGTGATTTTGTACATGAAAATTTTCATGTACAAAAATGATTGGTTGAGGATTGTCCTTGCATTTTCGTAAATTGTTACCGTTCTCGCATGAACCTCCTTTCTCTCTCTCTCTCTCCCCCTATATATATATATATATATAGAGAGAGAGAGAGAGAAAGGATCATACGAGAACCACCCATCTTTAAAGGAACAAAACAACTCCCCTTAGAACCACATATGATGTGGGTCTTAATCATATATGATTCAATGGGGCCCACCATTGCATCAAATATGATTTTTTATTGTGTGAGACCCACATCATATATGGTTATAAGAGTGTGGACCACATATGATGTGGATCCCACATAATATTAAATCATATTTGATTAAATGGTGGGGCCCATTGAATCAGATATGATTTAATATTATGTGGGACCCACATCATATGTGGTCCACAAAGTGTTCTTTTGTTCCTTTAAATCATGGGTGTTCTCGTATAATCTTTAGGGAGAGGTTCAAATGAGAATTTTTGCATATTTAAAGAAATAAAGGAACACCCTTAGAACCAAATATGATATGGGTCCCACACAATAAAAAATCATATATGATTCAATGGTAGACCCCATTGAATCAGATATAATTTAATATTATGTGGTCCACAAAGTGTTCTTTTGTTCATTTAAATCATGGGTGTTCTCGTATGATCCCCAAGGAGAGGTTCAAATGAGAACTTTACATATTTAAAGGAATAGATGAACACTCTTAGAACCAAATATGATGTGGGTCCCACACAATAAAAAATCATATATGATTCAATGATGGACCCCATTGAATCAGATATGATTTTTTTTATTGTGTGAGGCCTACATCATATGTGGTTCTAAGGGGAGTTTCTTTGTTCATTTAAAGAGGGGTGGTTCTCGTATGATCCGTCCCCTATATATATATATGGGAGGGATCATATGAGAACCACTCATACTTAAAGAAACAAATGAACAATTTATGGACCACATATGATGTGGGTCCCACATAATATTAAATCATTTCTGATTTAATATTAAATTATATTAAATCATAAAGATTTAATATTATGTGGGACCCACATCATATGTGATCCACAATTATACATTTGTTCCTTTAAAAATGCAAAGTTCTCATTTGAACCTTCATATATATATATATATATATATAGGAAGGTTTAAATGATAACTTTGTAAATTTAAAGGAATAAAGAAACATCTTGTGAACACATATGATGTGGGTCCACATAATATTAATATTAAATCATATGTGATTCAATGGTGAGGCCCGTTGAATCAGATATGATTTAATATTATGTGGGACCCACATCATATATGGTCCACAAGATGTTTCTTTGTTCTTTTAAATAGGGGTGTTATCGTATGATCCCCGTATGTGTGTATATATATATATATATATATATAGGAAGAAAGGAAGGAGAAAAAGAAAGAAGGGGTTATCCAAAGACTGTAGAAGAGGGGCACACCAGTAGTTTGTGTCATGTCAATGTATTAGAGATGTTGGAACAATGATCCCATTTTTAAGGGATTGCAACTTCTTACTATTTTGCCTTTTTTCTCCCTTCAATTCCCTTCCCTTGTCGGTACCTCAAACTGCTCCTATTTTTAAGGACACTCTTCAACCTTCAATTCCTTTTAATAATAATAATTCCTTAATTACCCCTTTCAAGGGCAAAATCGTCATTTCACACCTTCCTCTCGTATTCGCTTCCTCCTTTGTCGTCTTTTTGTACTAATCAAACCCCCTGATCCATCCTCAAAAGAAACATGTATGAATCTTGAAAATCACAGTCCTGTTACAAAATATCGTAAAATTAATTGAAAATTGCTTTTTATTTTTGTTTTTTATATCGATGGCATGTGACAAGCTAATTCAGTACTTGATAGATTTCTTTGGTTTGATTTTATTCATAAAATAACAAATTATTGTTTTGAAAGACAATAAAAAAACAGAAAGTGTTTTAATACAAACAAAGTGAGTATAATTTGTTTTACGCAGTGTCTCTGTTGTCCTCAAGTTCAGATCATCAATTTATATATTTCTCGTCTCATCTGTATCGTTTAGATATGCTAAGATATGATATAAGACGTACGAGAGATATATGGCCCAAAAATAAGGAAACATATTTTAGTCGAAGTCCATAAATGGAAGACATCAACTAACTCAATGCTAAGTACAACTTGTTTCATTCATATAATTCCATTTAGACACAATGAGTATTTTTTAATATGTTATCATGTTTATTTTTTTTTACTTCAAAAAATTTCTTAAAATCAGTGCTCTAACGTTTTTTTTTTCTATTAAAAATATTGCCAAAAAAATCTATTGCATCCATTAAATTGCAGGTTTTCGTCTCAATACAAGAAGTTTGATGTGAATTAAAACAACCATAAAATTTTACATACAGTATATCAAGAATCATGATTACATGTATGTGTGTGTATATATATACATATATATAGACGAATAATCGTGTGAGAATACGAGTTAATGTGATAATCCTAAAAAATGATTCGGACCTTTGAGCGCTTTCAGTCTCACCCCACCCTATGAATTGTGATTTTCATTGGAATTGATATGTTGCATCTCATTAGTGTTGATCTTCAATTAGGATTGATCCAAAGGTGGAGATTATCTTACCATTCTCACCATAACTTTCAATTTTACTGGAACTCAACCTACCTCTCTCTCTCTCTCTCTCTCTCTCTCTCTCTCCCCCCTTTATATATAGGGGTGGATTCAAATAAGAACTCAAATTTGACTTTGAACGTGAGAACAAATAAGAGCGCGAAACGTGTCATATTCAGACTGAATATAGTATTTATTCAGGATTTCAGTCTGAATAATGTTTATTCAACCTGAATAAATATTATATTCAGTCTGAATATTTCTTTGATTATTCAGTCTGAATATGACATGTGTTGCGCTCTCATTTGTCCTTACGTTCACAACCAAATTTGAGTTCGTATTTAAACTTTCCTCTATATATGCAGTTTCAAACGAGAGAATGGTCAACTTATGAGAATAGCCAAATGATATGTGATTCCAGAGTAAGATCATAGGTGATTTAAACATGTCATGTTGCGGGTGAATTTTCATGCGACACTAGTCGCGTTGACTAGACATTTGCGTCCTTTTTAGACGTGTTGTATCAAATGTGATATGAGATTCTCATAAGTTTGATCCTTCTTCATATGTATTATGTATGTGTGTATATATATATACACACGTTATGTGTATATATGTATTTAAAAGTGATTATGGTGTATTGATTGGTTTATTTATTTGGAGTATTTTAAATGGGTATGATGGCCAACAAAAGTTATTTCCAAAACTGGAAAGCAACAGAAACCATAAAGGGGATTGGGTGCTATATATATTATATATAATATATATAATATATTTGTTATGTGTAAACATTTATAAATAGTAATAATAGTAATATATGTGTTTATTGTGGCAAACACTCACGTGGGTCGTTTCTATTCATTCTAATCAAATTGTCCCTCACTTTTAATGGTATCAAATAAGTGCAACATTCCGTTTTTAAATAAAATTATTATATATATATATATATATCTATATATATATATATATTTCTATTTGTTAACTCTTTTGTTCCATACCACCTTTTTTTCCAAAACCAAAATTTAAGTTTTTTGATCAAATGAAGTATAAATAATGTTCTAATTCTCAAGGACCTAATATGAAGAAGTCACGTCAGTAGTCAGTGAGGCAAAAACTGAGATCGTCTTGTTAATGTGTGAGTCACTATATTTCAATCCTTCATAAAAAGGACAGTTTTAGAGACTTTGGAGTACAGTAGGTACTGATAAATGATAATACTTCATTATGGTTCCAAATTCAATATTATCTTCGTTTCCGCTTCTTGTTACAACTACAACCATATGGGAGTTCAAACCAAAACTTACCTGATCATACTCCATGTCATGAACCCATAATCAAACATATTTCAGGTACAACTTTTATATATATTTTTTTTTGAAGGAAAAATATAGAATTTTAAATAAATGTTAAGCATTGTTGTAATTGTATAATATTAATATTTTATTATTATATATTAATCAAAAAGATTTATGATCAAAATCTTGTTAAAAGTATGATAATAGTAGGTTGCAAATTAGGATCTAAAGTTGAAAAACATGATAAGACCATTCATAAATTAAAGTATTTATTAAAAACATCATGAAAAAGAATGATGACTTTTTTTATTCCAAAAGCCAAAAAAACACACCAAACAAATGCATGCATTGGATTAGATTCACTTATTATATATAATAGTCCATTAATCATAAGTAGTATTTATGAAAATAAATAATTTAATTTAAATAAATCTGATTGATTTTTGTATATTTTTATCATTGTAAAATACCCAAAACAAGTGTGGATGAATTGAAGTATTTAAGCAACAAGAAAATAATAACAAATCAAAAGTCACTGAAATGTCAATAATTCAAGTACGGTCATAAAAAAAACCCATCCAAATTGTATAAACTATCAGTATTTAACATTAAATCAAATCAAATTAAAGGCAACTGTTAAAAAATATTATTTTATATTATTTTTTAACTGTAAAAATACATTATTTTCTACTTTTCTAATATACACCCAATTGGGTTTTTCTAATAGTACTGTACGGTCAATTCAGAAAACTAGCTTCATATATAAAATCAATATCCTTACACGTTACTTACACGGTTTTGTTTTATCATCTTTACTTGATTCATACTGTATTACAGTTGACCAATTGAAAGGTCAAATGGGTTCGTGATATGTTGTATTTTAAGACAAAAATAGATTAAACGAGATCCAACATTATCGATGTTTTAATTAATTAGTATATTTTAATAGTTAATTAGGTTTAGTGTTCCCTAATTAAATGACATTATGAGATTAAATCAAACAAAGTGATGGGGAATGGAAGCTTTTGGCCCATCGTTTCATGTCTCATGGTAGGACCCCAATTGGACCCAATATCCGCTAAACCTCCAACATTTGGTCAACTAGTATTCTAACACTTTAACAAGGACAAAAATTAAATATAATATACTTTTATTTTTTAAAATAATTATATATATATATATAGGCGGGTTCATACGAGGAAGATACCAATTTACGAGAATACGAGGACAATCATCGGCCAATCATTTTGTACATGAAATTTTTCATGTACAAAATCATATATGATTTCATGTACAAAATCATATGTGATTTTGTAAGCATCAAAAAGGACACGCGCGACTTTTTCGGTGGGCAAGTCGTGGGAAAAGTCACGGCTAATCATATATGATTTTATACGTGAATCATATGTGATTTTGTACATGAATCATATGTGATTTTGTACATGAAAAGTTTCATGTACAAAATGATTGGCTGAGGATTGTCCTCGCATTCTCGTAAATTGTTATCGTCCTCGCATGAACCTATTTCTATATATATATATATATATATAGGTAAATTTAAATGCAAACTTAAATTTGATTGTGAACATAAGGACAAATGAGAGCGAATATTATTCAGTATGAATAATACTAGATATGGTGAGTAAATATTGTTATCAAAATGAAATTTAAGCCCTTTTTAACTTAAAGTAGTTTTCAATTAAAACCATATGATTAAAACTAAATTAAGGCTTAGATCGGTCTTCACCGTTTTAAAAAAAAATGGTTTTTATTTGATTTAATCTCTCTCTATCTCTCTCTCTCTCTCTCTCTATATATATATATATATATATATATATACATAAAGATTTATAACAAGAAAAAGTTCTAAAAACTTAAAATAGTTCTATATTTAAAGCGAAAAAGTTTATGGAAAAAAATTAGACAAATAAAGCCTTGAATTTATTGAAGCTAGACAAATAAAATTTGAACTTATTAAAACTCCACGGACTTTTATATTTTGAAAGAATAAATCTTTACACTTATAAAAAAAGATAAATAAAGTACATTAAACGCTTCTGGCATGTAGCTCAGGGGGGGAGGGTGATGTGATTTTGTCCAAATATAAGACACATGTCCCAGGTTCAATCACCCCCTTCGTGTGCTGACCTCAACCGTTGAGTGAGCAAAAAATATTCTCGCATATCGATGTCCATAGAGGCGGGTTTTGTGTGGGGCCAGTTACGGTTGCAAGTAACCAACTTTTTGCGCAAACAAAGTACAATAAACCAATAAAAGAAATGATTGGTGGGCGTATTTCTTCTTATCTGTTCTTTTATTTTTCTGTTGGTTTCATTATCATAAAGCTGCTCCAAAACTGGCTTCTTCCGGGGCATACGATGATTCTTTCACCATTTGGGGGATTTTCAATATCAAAATATATAGAATAACTGGGAAAATGAAATGATTGAATAATTGAAAAATGAGCCTAAACCGTGAAAACGGGGTTGTGGGAGAGCAATACCTATAGCTGCAAAAGTAGGAATAATGGCACCTGAAATAATATTGTTTCCATATTGAACCACCATCTTTTCATAGAGTTTTCTATGTCATTTTCATTATCAATTATTTATTCTTTAGATTCAAATAACAATTGTAAGAGCATCTCCAACAGCTTTTTTATAATTTCTCTAAAATAGAGAATGAAAAACCAAAATCTCTAAAAACATTTTTTTCCAACTCCACCAGCTTTCCTATTTTAGAGAATCCATCATTACTTAGATTATTAAAATATTTAATACGTTTAATAAAATATTATTTCTCTTTCCTACACATTTAATTTCAATAATTTTGATTGGTTGTATATATTAAAATAATGTTTCTCTCTCCTAGTTTAGCGATTTTAGAGATTTCTTCCCAAATCTCTAAAATAGCAAATCATATAACAATGCTCTTGGAGCATTTTAGAAAAGAAAAACTCAATTTTTTCTAGTATAGAAAAGCTATTGAAGATGCTCTGAGGGAAGTAGTAGTTATTAATTTTTTAGATTCAAATGGCAATTATAAGTCATAAGAACATTTGTGATCGTCATTTCAATATTAAAAACAAATGTTTATAAAAATGGTGTTTTTTTGTGATTAACCTGGATATTCAACCCGCTATGCGAGCCGACTAATCCTCCGTGGCCACAAGGGGATTTTTATTCCTCATTGGATTCGAAGATGTGACCGTTTGATTCGTTGTATTTGGCTACTGGTTTTTTTATATACAAAAGAGAAACAATATATATATATACTTATTTTATAAATGTAAGGATTTATTCATTCAAAAAATGTTTATAGACTTAATTACTCAAAATATGAAAGTTTGTTAGGATTTTTCCGATTTTAGTAAGCTCAAAGATTTTTTTTTTGAACGGCGAAGATTTTATAAAAAACTAGCAAGAAGCTAGAAAAACAAATTACATGTAAAAAATAGCAAGAATGAGATTTTGTAACTAACCCACCCAATTAATATTAAACTTACTACTCCTATTTGTAACCCAAACGAACGAATAAGTCACAATATTATCCCACATCACCGCTTTTTTAGATTTAGTACTCTTAAAAAGAATCTCATTCCGAAAAGACCAAATTTATTTGTTCGATTTCAGTAAGTTCAGGAATTTATTTGAATAACTAAAATTTCATATTATGTTGCTACACAAATTTTGTAACATGGGGTTTGATTTGTTGTTTGAAATGACCGCATATAAATTTAAATAGTGTGATGAAATTGACATGATTATGACATTTACAAAGACGTTTTTTGCTTTTGTGAATCCCAGTTGTGTATCATTTACTTTTATGTCTGTAATGTTGATTTACTACTGTTTAGACCAAAAGTTTGGTCTAAACAATTATGTAAAAAACTAGTCCAAATTAAAAGCAGCTACATTAATAACTAGTTACGCTAAAAACCAAGATCAAATCTTCTGATCCAATCGTTTTGTCTATTTCAAGTTTAGAATTACTTTCATTTTGTATCTGTATTTTATTTCCTTGATTTTAATATCTTAGGATGGGACAAAAAACATGTACATCAAAAGAAGATAAAGTCATTAGAAAACCACTTGACCTTTAATGACCTTTAAAAGTCTCCAATTTTTTTAACAATATCCGTGCCAAACAAGTACAGTTGTTAAAACGATAAATTCTCTTAACGCATTATGTTGTTTAGTCTCTATAAAGATGACGACAACAATTAAAAGGAGACGGTCTTACTTGTTACCCCATGGTTCCGCCACTGCTTCCTTCTATCAATAAAAACAATTTCGTTTTGTTATCATCTCAATTAAACGCTACTTGCAAGATTCATCTAGTGCACTTGTTTTAAAACTCGTAACATAAAAAAGATAGTACTGTCGTCTGCGACATATTACCATGCCCGTTATTTTTGACAGTGTAGAAACCATGCAATGTGGGGGACAAATTCATGCAGTTGTCAAAAAGTTTAAAAAGGGAAATGGATAATGAAACATAGAGTGGCAGATGGTGTGGTCTTTGGATCGTTAAAAGGGTCTATTGTCAATTGTATTTGGTCGTAGAAACATGTCTCAAAGATATTGGGTCCTTATGCTTCGTTGTCTCGATTCTATTTAGTGCTTTCTTATGTCAGTATACAAAAAAACATGTGATTATTGCCATTTGACGTTATTTAAATGGTCCTAGCTTTTTCAGTATGATCTAAGGATCACACATTCGACTATTATTTTCAAGGTATTGTTTAATAAATGAAATAAAAAACGTATTATTAAACAGATAACAAAAGTTTCGATCAGTACAGATCAGATGAGAAGAGAAGAAGTTTGACTTTGGAATGTGGGATGAGTGGTGTTGAAATAGAATACGTAGTAGAGAGAGAGAATAAGGGGAGGGGGTAGCAACAACAAGTGAAAGTAAAAAAAAAAGGAAAAGGGAATAATGGGTCATGTCTCCCAACAATTGACCCTTCCATTCCATTCAATCCTTTTCAATGTGTTTTTTATATATGTGAGATATTGTTCATGTGAAAATGGAGGTTTCTCTTTAGTCTTTAACAACCCTTTTAATTTATAAGATTTGTGAGATTCAATTAAGATCATGAAAAATTATTTAAAAAATAAAAACTCAATTTAATTTAGTACTTTTTTCTATTTTTTTACTTGTCTTCTCTCCATAACATATTTGTATATGCACAATTAAATACAAATACATTATAGACATATAAGGTTATGTCTAGACTAATCTTGATAAATTGTGACTGTAAGACATCTGACCTGATAAACCCGGTGGTGTTGTGGACGTCTAAAAATTGAACCTATGGTAGATGCGATATTCCACCATATTCCCCTGGGTCTCAACTACTACGTCACAACCATTTTGTGTGTATGCTACAGGGAAGAGGAGATGAGACAAATATATATTTATGGTATTTGAATTTTTCCTTAAAAATGCATCAATTATCTTAATTTAGTGGCATATGTTGGACCTCACAAATTTCAGACTTCTCAAAATATTAAGCTTTATGTGAAAAATAAGTTATATTTTACTGAAAACAGGTTAAATATGTAATTGTTTTTGTTAATTGTAGTTGTTTGGACAAGCTTGCATGTACCACAACTAGTCTTAAGGAGAACAGTCAGGGAACTCTTCAATAGCTTTAGAGCACTCGAACTAGTAACCTATGTGGAGAAGTACTAAAAGTCAAAACCATATCGTCAGTTGAGCTAACTTTAGGTAAAATAATAAACATGATTAAAAGGAAACGGGTTAAATGGCTTAGAGCGACTCCAATGGAGGTTAAGAACTTCATTTTCACATTTTTTGTTGCCAACTCGTATCTACTTTATCAAATTAAGAACTCTGTTAAAAATCCACAATGGTAGTTCTTATAAGAACCTCCTTTTGGTGGGTATCATTGATTTTTTAAGCAACAATAATTATAATAAAGTCAAGAAAAATAAATTAAAAGTCAATAAAAATGTCATTTCTCACAAACTTCATGATAAGAATCAAGATTCTTATTCAAAAACCTAAATGACATAAAGTTTTTGTAATAACCTCCCTACAATGGTAGTTTTTATAAGCAACTACACTTTTTACTAATAAGAAGCTTCCATTTGAGATGCTATTAAATGTTGGCAAAGTATATATTCAAGTATTTTCTACATTTTAAATTGTTTTAGTTTAAAAAAACTAATCATCATTTTAGCAATAAATTTTGCAATTATATTTACTAATATTAGTTATTTAGATAAATTTTTAAAAAAAATGATAATAAAAATTCATTGCTTTGAGCCACACTGTTGTTGTCCTAGCAACTCATATGCCTATTTTGTCACCTATAATTGTATTTTAAATTGGGGTAGGGGCGGGTTCAAATGAGAACTTAAATTTGGTTGTGAACGTGAGGGCAAATAAGAACGCGACATGTGTTATATTCAGACTGAATAATCAAAGAAATATTCGGACCGAATAAAACTGAATATAGTGTTTATTCGATCTGAATAATGTTTAGTCAGTCTGAATAAACATTATATTCAGTTTTATTCAGTTCGAATATTTCTTTGATTATTCAGTCTGAATAATTTACATTAAGAGACGTGTCGCGCTTTCATTTGTCCTCACGTTCACAACAAAATTTGAGTTCGCATTTAAACTTTCCTTAATTGGAGTATACTCAATTGTATATATTTTAATCGAACAAATTTTTTTCATAAGATATTGACAAGATCTATTTGACATAATATGCAACTAAAATTGGTAGCATTAAATAAAATTGAATAAAAAACTTCGTGTTATCTGAAATAATGAGGATTCAATAATGTCTAATATTTAAGACTGCAAATAAGCCTATTTTTTATTATATCAATCAAGATCAAGTTGTTGCATGAGGTCATATATGTATTTTAAGTACACGAAAATACGTTCTTTATCATTTAATTTTATAGAAAAATGACGTTTTGTTTAATTATTTGCGAAAATTGTTTTAATTTAAAATTCATTTTCTTTTGGTTATTTTTGAGTCATGTGTTAACTTATAAAAAATTATATCTTTAAATAATTTTTTTATAACAACATAATATAATAATATTTATTAAGACTTACTTGTGGTAAGATACCGAAACCTTTAGTTAAAAATTGGAAGAGTTTTAATAGACTCTTGCAGCCACGTCTACCAAGCAAGTATAATTTATAACACATTATTTGCATCCAATAATGAAAAATGGCTATAAAATTGGTCATAAGGTCATGCATTGTGAATGATATCTGTACAAATTGGCACTGTTCTACAAAGTCAAGACATATTAATATAAGTTTATGGTTGTCAAGTGAACAGTACAAAATGAACAGACTTCTATGGAGAACATTAGAATAAACTTAATGATGGTGGATCCACTTAGTAAGGGATTATTACAGGAAGTCTTTCATAAGCATATTGTAGTCACATGGGTGTTGTACCTTTTGAGGATATTATGATTTAGTGTGAGTTTGTATTTTGAGTGTTTTATATGTTGTTTAATATAAATAAGTACTTTGTTAAATTTTTATCTCATCGACGATTGAGGAGGAACTATCTGGAAAAAAACATATTACAAAATACCTTTTTGGTCATCTATGTATGAAATGTTATATGGGACGATGTCGCTATATGTAAAAATAGCTGAATGTAATCGCTTACGCTTGAGGGACCGAGAGCATCTCGAAATTGGGACTGAATGCCTGATAAGGCCCAGTTATCTAAACCTAGTTACAAAACTTTTTGGATAGTCAGTTAAGGGACGGTCCTTCTATGTTGGTTATAAGGCTTGATCAAGAAAAGCTCACAAGGACCTTTAAAAAGGATTGATTGTGTACACAAACTTATAAAGGTATTTATTTTAAATTTTGGTCAATTTTTTTAATGTAAACAAAATTTTAAAAATATACAAAGCGAATTTGTTTAAACATAAACAAAATTAAAGATTTCTAAAGAAGACTAAAAGAATGTCGAATTTGATATAATTTCAATAAAAATAGTATTTTTCAAGTTTATTTTAGTGGCTCAATCTTAAATGTTTTGAAATGTGAATTTTTTTAAAGTAAACAAAAACAATTTTATAGTAAAATATTATAAAAGAATTGAGTTTTAAAAAAATAAATTTGGTTGTTTAAGGGACCAGTTATATAATCCTTAAATGGGCCTGGTTAAAGCCCAGCGAAGACCCAACCCGATACCAGTTAAGGCTCGATTAAGAAATCAGCCCAATGGTTTAGATGGTTTACTAGTTATAAGGCCCAGGCCCAAGCCCAACTACTATTTTGGTAAATTACGTTTCTCGTCCCTGTAGTTTGTTGAAAATTCTTATTTTCATCCTTATAGTTTTAAAATTATGAGTTCATCCCAATAGTTTCAACTCACTACTGTTTTCGTCCTTAAGATTTCTAATATATATATTATTGTTTTCGTCCCTATGGTTCATCGTTCATTCCTATTTCAGTCTCTTATACTTAAAAGTATGAGTTAGCCTTAGGGATGAAAATAATAATGAATTACAAAACACATAGACAAAAACAATTCAAAATTACGAAGACATAATCCGCATTTTTTAACAAACCAGAAAGACTAAATGCGTAATATGTTCATTTTCCTGTTGCTGTTAAAGGTGATGCACACATCATTAAATTCCAATGTCGTCCAAATTTATAAACCAGTTCTATAATCGAAAAACATATTTAGGATCGATCCATGATCATTTGGGACTATATAACTGTAATAATATTAATTACTCTAGCACTTTTTATGTATAATGTCATTATTGCTAATAAGAGAACTAAAAACCGAAGTTACGATATATACACACAGATGTACGCACACCACGCATATTCACATATGCATATGAAGTCATCTTTATATTTTGTACAAAAATAAAATAAGAGAATAATTTTTTCAAAATTACAAGTGTATAATGTACTTAGCTTAGAAACCCTTCAACTCTTGTGGTGCAATTTAAAACAGTCAGTATGGGTTGCGATTAGAGGTGTAAATGATTTAAGCTTTTAACGAGCTATTCGAGCCCAAACTCGTTTATCTAGAGATCGATTTTAATACTTCTCGAGCTCGAGTCGATCTCAAACACAAAATAAGACTCGTTTAACTTAATAAGTCGAGCTTTATAACACTGATGTTCCACTCGACTCGTTCAAAAACTCGCTTATATTTTTCGAGTCGAGTCCGAGCCGAACTATTCGAACATATCATTTTTTGAGTCAAACATGCTCATATATTTACTAATCATACAATAAAAATATAAAAATTATTGATCTCAATCCGATAAACGAGTTAATCGATCGCAAGTTCGATCCCATAAACAAGCATCTAGTTCGAGTTTAATAACTCAAAAAATATTCAAGCTCGAGCTGGAGCCCTAAAACCTAATATTAATTTTTTGAGTCAAACTCGATTAACCTGTTACTCAACTCATTTACATCCCAAGTTACGACCCTTGAACAAAACAAATAATATCATTATATCAGTTAGGATCCTATCATAATATATTTATTAATTATATAGTCTTGTAAGTAGTATATATTTTATAAAGGGATTGAGTAGATGGTGGGAAATTATAATTGTTAAAGTGTCTTTATTCATTTTATTTGTCAATATTGAAATCATCACCAACCATACTTTTTCAGGGTTAAAAATATAATTCCCCTCCATTTAAATATAAAAAAATGCCCAATTTAGTAATATTTTAATGAATGTTTTAAATAACGTAAGGTCTGACATAACGAGAAGGTCAAGCCTTAAGTCTTACGAGTTATGGTAAAATCACAACGTTTTTTGATGTGTGCCCTAAGACGATATATGCATACATATATGTATGTATACGTTGTGTGTTAAAGTTTTGAATAATCACGTAAAATAATTTAAAATTCATTTAAATTTATAAAACTAAAAAAAAGCTGTTTATATCAAGCATATTAACATCATAAAAAAAATGATACCAAGAATGTTAAATCGAGATCATATCTCTTAGAGTCTCTCTACTCACCAATTTTTTTAACCTTCAAATAATTCATGTTCGACTCTCTGTATATTGATTTGCCTATTTAGATTTTAGTTTTTATGTTTCATTTTAATTTTTATTTAAATCTCATTTGTCGTATCATTTCTCCCCGAATTATATGTTCAAAAAGGTAAAAAGAAAACCCATGTTTTACAAAATAATACATCGTAACATGCCATCATGTTCCATAACACGTCGTTACGTGTTACAATGGAAATCAAACCAAAGTTGTGCGTGAATCACATATGATTTTGTACATGATGTTAATGTGAAATCACATATGATTCGACCGTTTTCTTATTCTCTTAGGTATTGTTCTCATTTGAATCTTTTTCTCTCTCTCTCTCTCTCTCTCTCGCTCTCTCTCTCTCTCTCTCTCTATATATATATATATAGGCGAGATCAAATGAGAACTCAAATTTGGTTGTGAACGTAAGAACAAATGAGAGCGCGACATAATGTATTATTTTCCAGTCTGAAGAATACTACATTCAGTCTGAATATGACACGTGTCGCGCTCTCATTTTTTCCACGTTCACGATCAAATTTGAACTTTCCTTTCTCTCTCTCTCTCTCTCTCTCTATATATATATATATATATATTCAAATACTCATAGTTTTTAAAATTGTTTATTAAAATAAATAAGGTAAATTTGTGTGATTGTAATTATAATTAATACATTGATTATAATAAAAAAAATTGTAAATGACGTAAACTAATATGATCCAACCCGATTTACAATAATACATCGGTCTTGAATCAATTACCCATCTTTTTTTATATGCTCATCTTGCACCATAAAATATATATTTGATTCAAAAAAGTTGTCTTTTTAATATCTGAAAACCAAAATTAAGAGATTAAGGTGGCGTTTGTTTTTTAAGAGGTGCTGAAGTTTGAAGTCTGATTTCAGTTCTGAAATGGTTATGAAACGTCTAAAAGAATCAGACATAAGTGGTGGTTAAGAACTTAAAATGAAAAAACAAACAAGGGCTAAATTTCTTTTCTTTTCTTTATTAATTCGCCCCAAACGAAGAACTTCACATAAATCACATGTATATGAATGAAAACAAAATCCATGACCTTTGTTTGTCATAAATATTTTTAGCGTTTAAAAAACATATTATCGTTAATATTTATCAATCATTTCCCCCTCTTTTTTAATCAACATTTAAAATATATATAGTAAATAAAATAATACTGCATCCATAGAACTTAACTTCTATTTGTTTCACAAAAACTGACACGTACCGAACCTTTTAAGCAATATTGTAATTTGTTTAATAGGAACAAAATTTGGATTCTTAGTTGGAATTTGTTTGTTAGTTTAATCTATTGATAAGCTTTTATATCCTTTTTACTTTCTTAAATCACCATGTCTTCTGAAGTCGTGTACGGGTATTTGAAAACGATTGGTATCAATTAAGTTACTTTTTGTTGGGTGGGGATATATGTTTAAATAAATGTTACATGACTGATTATAGATGGGATATTTTTGTCCATCTTATGTACCACCAAATAAATGTGACATATATTTCTCGTTTTTAGCTGGAAAAAAATATGCTTTTCTCATTCTCAGCCCCCAAAAATATATGTTTCAAGTATAGTATGATGTATATTGCATAGATGTCACTCATTACCTCTACCTCTTATGTGATTTTTGCTATTAGAATTAGATTGCGTGGATGTATGTTTTTATAACGATTATCAGATTAATGTAACTTCAGGTGAATATTTTATGTTTATAATATTTGAATTGATAATTTTACTTATGATTGTTTGGTTATGTGCGATTCAAGTAGTTTATTTGATATGAGTTTAAACAAAATTGATGATCAGACATGCAATGAAGTAAAATTACTCACATATACTTATCAAAAGTTGGAGTAAAATTACTCATATACACTTGTTTTATACATATAAAACAATTATTATTACAACTTCAAATATGGAAAACAAAACAACTCTAAGCATACCAATACACTATTAGCATTACAATTATTCAATATCTTCAATCACATCTATCTCGGGTTCCAATTCAAACGTTGTTAAAGTCCTTCTGATCGTGGGGATTTACCTGCGATAACTTCAGAACATTTGTGTCATTTAGGGGATCAGTCGATACATGTAAACCGGCCTGAAAATCCACGGCTGCTCAGGAAAAAAAACCATCTAATATGTGAATAATTTACAAAAATTGAGTCTGAACCCTTCTGTCCCATATCCATATTATACTGTAGCAACAATTTAAAAAATGTTGTTCTTTTTAAAACAATATTAATAGCAGTCAACTCAATTCAAGTACCAACAAGAATTAGAAAAAAATTATACAATTTTTTTTTTCTTTTACACTCTAGTCTATGATATATATGGTAACAATTAAAAAAGTCAAAGTAAACATAAACAACCTAGTTTTATTGATGAATATGATATAGACTATCATACAAAAAATAATACATTTACCTAAAACGTGTAAAATTGAAAGATGAAAACATAGAAAGAGACAATTTTGTGAAGACTTTATGATAAAGTCAAAATAACAAGCACCACTTAGTTTGCAATTGTACATTTAAAGTCAAAGGCTACAATCATCTTTGGTTGACTATATATGTTGACTTGTGGACACTACATACGTGGTCCATCAAATGACCCAAAGTCAAACCCAACAACCCTAGTTTTCCTTGGTCTTACTCTAAGTCCTATTTTGTTTCAAATATCTTTTGGGTTTAACGACGGTGGATTATATTATAAAGTCACTTTTTTTGAACTCTTTTTGATCGGTGTAAACAATATACAATCTAATTTTAATCATTTATCTATTATAATATGTATAGATATAATTTTATAAATATATCGATTGTTTTTTTTAAATTTAAAATTTTAATTATAATAAATAAATTATGATAGTTTTTTATAAATATTTGGATCATATAAATAAATAATGGTCGTTCCTATAAGGTTGGGTTCACGTGAAACCAACATGTTTCCGTGAAACCTCCTGAGACCATTTTTTTATTCTTGAAACTTCACAACAAAAACACTGTGAAGGTAAAAAAAAATCTGAACCTTCACAATAAAATCACTGTGAAGGTTACTTTCACAGCAAAAACACTATGAAGGTTACCTTTATAGCAAAAATACTTAGAAGGTTCATATTTTTTTACCTTCACAATGTTTTTGTTGTGAAGTTTCAAGTGCAAAAAGGTGGTCTCATGGGTCTCACGAAAACAGGCTGGTCTCACGTGATCCTAAATCCATTCCTATAAGTTGCTTTGTTTGCATAATTTATATTAATTAGAGGGTTTGCAAAAACTCTCTCCCCCCCCCACTCTCTCTCTCTATATATATATATACATACATACACACACACACACAGAGAGAGAGAGAGAGAGAGAGAGAGAGAGAAGATTGGTTAAGTTCCGGTGAAAATAAAAGTTATGGTGAGAAAGATTAGAAAGATATCCACCATATGATAGATTTTAATTGAAGATCAACAGTAATGAGATATAATGAACACTGCTAAACGAAAGACTTTTGCCTACAGATTTTTCTCTGAGAAATATATCGCTAAAAGTGATTCCTCACAAAACCGTTTCAAAAGTTGGTGGGTAATTCAAATCAGTGACAGATTACCTAGGAGTGGCAATTCTCGACACGACACGAAAATAAACGGGTTGGGGTTGAAGTTTTTGACACGCCAACCAGCCAAATAAACGGGTCGTGTTCAGGTTGACCCAATCGTGTTGCGGGTTAGACCCGCCAACCCGCCAAGCAATTTTTAATTTTTTTAAATATATTTTATATTTAGTTATTTAGTTAAAAATTAAAACTCAAAAAACAAAAATGAAACCCTAACTTCACGTCTTTAGTTAAAAATATTTTATATTTAATTATTTAGTTAAAAATTAAAAATGACCCGTCAACACGACCGTGTCCGGATTAGTGCTGTGTAACTCGACACGATAAGCTAAACAGGTCGTGTTCGGGTTGAGCCTTTCTGACCCACCAACCCGCCAACCTGCGACCCGCCAACCCGAACACGACACGATTGCGACCCCTAAGATTACCCAGGGATTTTATGGGTGATCCATTGGTATTTTCTCGGAAAGCATCGGATTTTACCGAACTATTGGTATTTTTTAGGTGATCCATGTGTAATCATCGACGGAATTTTTTTTGGTAATTTTTGTGGGCAAAGATCATTTGTTTTGTAGTGGATACAATTTCCGTATCAAACCCAGTTTATAGGATGGGGTGAGATTAAAAGTGATCAAGGGTATAGATCTCTTCTCACACTTTTTCACCTTAACTTCTGTTCTTACATGATCATTTATTTATAAAAATATATCCGAGAAGTCGGTTATTTTACGATAAGTAGGAGAAAGGTTACATCACATATTATTAGATGTATTATCCATTATTATTAGATGTATTATCCATAATTACTAAATTCGTGTTTACCTTGTTTTGATATTTGAGTAAATCAAATACAATGATTTAATAAATAAAATAGTACAATAGTAAATTATATAAATTTGTAACTATGAAAAAATCATGAATTAATATATTAATTAATAAACAATTTAAATATGTCCATTTAATCCTTTTTTTGTTTTGATGGAAAATTTTGTCTATGTAATGATTATTTTTAGGATATTTTATTTACCTAAAATCAAACTAATATTGAAAGTATAAATTAATAATTACGAAACTATTCCTCTTGTTGAACTAATTTTATTTTGATACATTTGATTTTAAGAAATAAAATATATATAATTATATATAATAACCAAATAAATACATTTATATACATATTCATAAATTAATAAAATATAACTTTCTTCTGTTTTCAGTGGTGTAGGCGTTAGGGTCTTGTTTGCTGCTTTTTAGTAGTGTTTTTGTTTTATTTGATTATTCGGTTTTGTTGTCTGTTTTCACTTCGGATAGTACTGTTTCTTGCAGACTTTGTGTTCTACTTTTTTTTCTTTGTACTTATTTTATTTTTTGATAATATATTATTGTCTTTCAAAAAGTTACATGCAACAAAAAATTGATATTTATGTAGTAGGAATTAAACTATAAAACAAAATGATGGTGAAAAATCTATGGAGCATAATGGTGTTAGTGACAAATTATGGAATTTCATTTCTATTAACAAAACAAATTAAAATTTTATAGGTTTTTAATGTTATTAAATTTCTACCCTTATAAGCATAAAGTATGGTCTAAATCATAGTAATTAGAACACTATAATATTTAAGATATTTTTTGATTAATTGTGAGTTTTTAAGTCAGTTTACGTGCACTGACTATTCTCCTGAGCAATTATTAATGGTTTGGAGTCATCCGCTACATCCTCATGAGGCATAACCAATGTGCTACAACCCAAGTAGCTTTAAAATATCTATCATTATTGATAGCAATTGCAACCGAACCGTACCAAATGAAAATAGATGAAAGGTGTTTGTGTTTGTTCTTTAACTTAAACGGTCAAACACAAACAAAAACACATAAACAAAATTTTTGTTTTGTTTATGTTCGTTTACTAGGAGAATAAGTTTGTTCATGTTCATTCATATTTGTTCGTTAGAATGCTAAACGTACGAATACAAATGAACAAAAGAACAATCATCATTACTCGTTGTCGTTCTTATCGGAAAAATATAAGAAATTATCATCTATAATCATTAGATATCATACAGAATCAACAATTATCCATAGTAAATGAACAAAAAAACAATCATCATCAATGGTCGTAGATGTGTTGTATGCTAAGGGCTTGTGACTCGTATCTAATTAATGTGATTTTTTAAACCGTAAACGTTAGCGTAAAAGCAGAAAATCAATTAAAAATCTATAATAAATATTAAATTAAATGATTAATTTAACATTAATCATACAAAAATATACCTAAATAACAAAAGAAAGTGAATGTTCACGAACATAATTGAACGAGTAAAATCATTATTCATGTTTGTTCATTTAAATAAACGAATAAACATTCATGTATATGTTAGTTTATTTAATAAATAAACAAATTTCCTATCATATTATTCACAAACCTAATTAAATGAATGATATAAATGTTCATGTTGGTTTATTTTAAAAAATGAACATAGAGTCTTGTTCATTTAATTAGTAAACAAATATAAATGAGCTTCTTGTCAAATAAATTATGAACGGTTTTTCTAATATATATATATATATATATATATTAAAATTTTATATTTGATCAAATATATCAAACAAATAATGATAAAACAAAAGAAAACCTTACGAATTAAAATTACCATAATAATATTTTATCACACATTTATTTTATATTTATTTGTCTCCGTTTCAAAATAAACATTCATAATAAACAAATATATGATGTTAGAAATTTGCAGTTAACAAAAAAACAACAACTTAACTTTAATTATAAAACAATATATTTTCAATATCTTATCATTAAAGATATAATGTGAATTTTTTTTAAAAATAAACACTTATATTAAAAGTTACTTAAAATGATACTTAAAAATATTTATTTTTAGAAATAGTAGGAAAGTTAGTGGAATGGAAGGTCATAGCGCAAGTCATGCTTTGATATGGATGATGTCATGATGGTATCAGCGGTGAAGCTAACCGTAGCCGTTGGATTGGTGGCTGCTGAACGTGGGGGACACACAACGACACCGTATTCAAACTGGTACCATTATCGTTGACATTCTAATATTTTTAAAACATCAAATCGAAGGTGATAAAATAACGGTAAAAGAGCATCAAGTAATTTTTTTTCTAAAATAGCATATTAAAAGTTAAAATTTCTATAATAATTTGCATCCAACTCTAACAACTATTCTATTTTAGCAACTTTATCATTAACAATATTAATAAAATATTTCATCATTTAATAAAATATTATTTCTCTCTCCTACACACTTAACTTCAATTATTTTGATTGGTTGAATATAATTAAAATATTGTTTCTCCCTCTCTTCTACATATTTTTAGAGATTCTCTAAATTTAGAGATTTTTTTTTCTTTTTTTTTTCCATTTTTCTATTTTAGCAATTGATATACCATAGCTGTTGGAGCACTTAAATTGCTAAAATCCTCTATTTTTCTATTTTACAATAGCTGTTGGAGATGCTCTTAGACACCAATTCTTTTTCCAAATACTGTGTAACAATGGATTATAGTTAATATGTAAAATTTTATAACAAATATTAATTAATTATATTTTGTGGCCATAAAATTGGTATCAAATTTTTTTTATTGATACATATTGGTACGGTTTTGTACCAACTAAAATTTGAAATTATAAATTTATTTATACTAACGTTTTTATTAACTAAATTTACACACACTAAAATCATCGAATATCTAAATAACATGTTTACAAGGGCGGAGCTAAGAGTCTATAACTTATAAAACAAAAGGAATTCAACTTGTCGATTAAAGGTATTCAAAGTTCAAACAGAATGTTAAATGTGATTACTCTTGGTTGTCTTAAGTATAACGAGTCTGAATATTTTTTTGATTATTCAGTCCGAATAATCTACATTCAGACACGTATTGTCGCGCTCTCATTTGTCCTTACATTCATAACCAAATTTGAGTTTGCATTTTGAACTTTCCTCTCTCTCTCTCTCTCTCTCTATATATATATATATATATGTAATAACCCGGAATCTACTTTTTTGTATTGAAATTCACAATTTGGATGGTTGGAACCTAACTTCCTAAACTTTAGGGACTGAAAGTGTAACTATGGGTCAATAAGGGTTTGGAATTATGGAATAAGTCGGCTGATTCATAGAGTGTGTGTAGTGTGTGCGATTTTAGGAGAATAGAGAATGGAGAAGAGAAATTGCAAGGAAGCAAGGGTTCATCATAAATTTCAGGTATGAATGTTCATCTCCTTCATCTTCTTCCCTTATAGAGTCGTTATTCTTGATTAGAAGCATTTAGGATTTTGTGGATTGTTTTGTTGTTTAGGGATAAAGGGTTTAAACCAGTCTTTGTGGAAGTAATGAGTAGATATTGAGTTTTATTTCTTATCTTGAGTATTATATCTCATTTGGAGATTGAAATCAACCAAAAACCTCCATTTGAGACATGTTCTTCAATGTGTGTACTAATACATGAAATCAATGGTTTAAGTAAGTTTTCTATTCATGAGGATTGATTTATATGAGTTTGGGGCAAGTTCCATGCCCTTTTGTTAAGTGAAAATGTTGGAAAATGTGGATTTGGGGTTTTGTTGTTCGAGCAGGAAAGTGCAGGGACAATAGTGAGTCCCGCGACTTGTCCCGCGACTTGAAGTTGCGCAGGAAGTCGCGCAACTCACAGTTTCAGCAATTTGGAGTTTTTGCTTGTTGGTCAATTGAGAGTGTTAAGTGGTGTCCTAGCCTTAGGGATTTATTAGTGGGATAAGTGGGAGTATAATTGGGTCAATAACTTGTAGTTTAATTGATCTAATTCAGGCATTCGGTTAGTGTGATTCGTAGTTGAGACGAGCATCTAGGCTTGGCATTCAGGTGAGTTCCCTTCGTGTGTTAAATTAAACAAATGGTTGATTATATTTTCTTATAAATGTATCAGTTTAATTACTGGAAGTGTGTGCCCGACCAAATGGGCAAGTGTGATCCCGATTATATAGTCACAAGTGTGAGTGACTACCAGTGTGTTTTACCGTTGCAACAGGTACCTTTAAAGTGTGTTTATGTGTCAGTTAATATTCATGACTAACCTTCTTATCTTATAAATGTCATGCATATTTAACTGTTGTATCGCGGGAATTCACTAGGTCTTATGGTATAATCATCTCTTTTATAAACTGAAAACATTTTCAGGAAAGCATATGGTAGAAAGCTCGAGTAAGGGCAAACGGAAGTTGTGAATATAGGAGCTACAAGTGAGGCGCTATTTTGTTTAGATAGTTGCCTAGTTTGAATTTAGTTTTGTAATACTATCAGTAGCTAGTTTATTTACGCTGCAAACGATTGAGTTTATGTTTGGGACCTATTTACCTTGTAATTGCTACTTTTAGAGCAACGACATGAAATTACCTTTATTTTAGATATATGGTTGTTACAATATAGGCGTAGGATCATGTGAGAAGGAGAGTTAAGGTGAAAAGCGTATGAAGAGATCTGGACCATTGATCCTTTTAATCTCAAACCCAATCATGCATGAATTGCACATAATACGGGGATTGATCTGGTGTACAGGGCCGTTCCAATCTTTTTGGGGGCCCTGTTACAGATTTACCAAGATTGTATATCGACTAGCAAATTATGATAAGATAAAATATAAAAAAATTATGCATATATTATATTAAAAGTCTTACAACATAAACAACAAAAATGTCTTAAAATCACAATGTAAGATACAAAGTTCATTTAAATAAGACCATCCTTCAAACATTTTTCGATACAAAATCTTCAATGAATTATTCACTATCAATTTTCTCAAAAAAAAACTATTTTCAATAGCTATCAAAGCTAGTACATTGAGTCTATCTTGTGTCATTGTGGAGCGCAAATACAACTTCAATAACTTCAACTTGGAGAATAATCTTAATGGCAGATGCTTAGCAAAACTCGATAAGCAATAATAGCATTAGGGAAACAATCTACATTTTTCAGGTACTCTAAAATATCAATAGGTCCCATCTTTTGATTAGGTAAAAAACCTTGAAGTAACTTAAGTTCCACATATAAGTCATCCCCATCAAAATTTGGGCTAAAGTAAAAAGATATACACTAAAATACATATATATAATTGGGGCCCAAAAAAATTGGAGGCCCCAAAAAATTTGAGGGCCCGGTTCGAAGTCCCACATTGGTACCCCCCTCGGCTCGGCCCTGCTGGTGTATCATGATGGATCTCATCTTAATGTGCATCCAAGGGTAGAGATCCATTCTTATATTTCTCACATTAACTCTCTTTCTTACCGGAACCTAACCCTATATATATCCATCTGTATCATAATTATATAGGTTGGACGAGTTAATAAGATTGTTATGGATGGGCGAATGATCTCAATCAATTTCTATCTATCCATCCATATCATGATACCGCGTACCAACCAAGTTTAAATAGTTGGTACGGTACTACCAACCAATCAGGTTAATAACAAGTGAATTGGTATGGTTAATGTAAAAATTGTTTGGTTTGTTATGATATAAAATCGACACCCCTACTCATAATCTCATATTATCATGTATCAATATGTTCTTCCAGTTTATAAAAAAATATATTATAATATCACAAAAAAGGGCATTAATATACTAAATTTAAATAGATATCTAAACCCTTTAGAAGTAAAAATAATTAAGAAAATGTAAATATTTTGTTGTGTCATGGACCTTTTTCCTTCTGTCTATTTGATCTTAGTTGACCCTTTTTTTTAGTTTTACTTGTTTGATAATATTAATATTAATATGAACATAAAATTAAAATTAATTTTATTGTTTCATATATGAAACAAGGATGACATAATTAGCTATACTTCTACATGACTCCATGGGCCAAACTTTTTTAACCCATAGTCCCATACTCGATTATATATATTTTAATCAATTATAATTTTTTTAGATTTTTATTTATTTAGTCGTTTGACGCTTACTTTGTTTTCGCTTTCGAATAATGTTAGAAAAGTGATTCAGTTTAGGTGAATTTTATATGTTATTTTGTTGTATATGATATAAAACTTTAACTCCTCTATCCCAAAAAATGTCCACGATAAAAAGAACTTGTAATTTAAAAAAATAATTGTTACGCTATTAATGAATTAAATGACAATTTTATATTTGATATCTCATAATTAAGAATAGAATGCGAAAATATACACTTATTTTTAAAAAAATGGTTTATTTGGAACAAGTTAAAATATTTTGTTCACTGGTAACATAAATTTTAATTATAAATTATGTTTTTAAAAAGTAAGAAATTATCTAAATACGTTATGGTACTTTATTGGAATTTATCTTGAATAAAACAATTCTATATTAAAGTATTTTATGTTGGTTTAAAGTTTTGTGCCAAAAAAATATCTAGTTGCACTCATGTTCTTAAAAATTAAAAAATAGTGCTAATAATAGAATAATAAATTCAACAAATATTATCAATTTTATATTTAAAAATAATAATTAAAAAAATGAGAAGTTCTGTGTGATCTTTTGACTCAGAAGGTATAAAACTTTTTGGTAATTATTTATTTTTTGTTGATAATTACATACTTAAATCCACTTAATTATGTGATGGATAACTATAAACATTATTTAAAAAACCTATTTGTTATATATGATGCATAAGCATAATAAAATATTAAATGTGGCTATCTATATATATAAAAGATAAATTAATAACTATGTATTATATAAACACATCGAGTCTCTAACGTATAACTCAGCTGTCAAAAAGGTGGATGGGAAAACTTTATAACCCAAATATAAGACAACTGTCCGTTTCAATCACCCCTGGGCCCTTGCACTAGCCTCAACCGTTAAGCTAGTGAGTAAAAAATGTCCTCTTACATTGGTATCTTTAAAGGTTTCCAACCGGTTGAGATTATTGGCAATCAATTTTTTTTGTTAAAATATAAACACGTGAAAACAGTTATCATGACAAATTTTTACAATCAATCATGTTATTCCCTTAATAAAAAAAAGAATTAAAATTGACTGTAAACAATAAAACTCGTATTGTTGTCATAATTTAAAAAAATTAATGAAAACTTTGTATTGGCTCGTACAACAGAAAAGTTTCTCAAAATATTTTAGCTATTTATACGACACCGAAGTAGTACATGAGGTTGGAGTTAATTGTTCTAGGTGTATTTTCATTCGATCGAGGGAATCAATCGTGCTTTCACTATTGTGACCTGATTTCATAAAGCACCTTTGGGCTAATTGCATACCGGCGAAATGGTTATTGTTGAGTCATCTCGTATTCTCATTCTAGATCTATTGTATCAATTTAATGATTGTTGTAAATTATGGTAAAAAAAAATTATCGAGAAAATTTTATGGGTGTCGAGCACTGTTCTAAATGACTCGCTATGGCTTCGTTATGGCGCGTTATGACGTCAAGGCTTGAGGTCGCCGTCGCGTTAACCCCTATGACTCCACTCTAAGGCTTGACTTGCATTGTAACGCATTATGGCTCGTTACGACACGTTATGGCACGTTACGACGCGTTATTTTATAAGGTGTGGGGTTACTTTAATATATAATGTACAAGATTTAGGACTTAAATAAACATAAAAAAATTAAAAACTAAAACCTTAAATAGGTAAATGCTTAATGACATTCTCGTACACGAAACGTCAAACGCAAAGTCTTTGAATATAGGATAAAGTAGTGAGTAGAGATTCAAGATATTTAATCATGAATTTGCACCATTGATATAATTTTCTATAAACTCTATATGTTTGATATCAATGGTATTTCATTCTTTTTTTAATTTTATTACTTTACACGAATTTAGTATCTTCTAAAGTATTCAAAACGCTAACAATACAAGAATGGTTAGTGTCTATGTGTGTGTGCGCCTTAGGGCACGCCATGAAAAACGTCATGGTCTCGTCGTAACTGTTATGACTTAAGGCTTGAACTTGCCGCCACACCACGTCTTACGCCATTTAGAACCTTGGTGTCGAGTCTATCTCTTGTTTCTTCGATTCATTTATCTTTTTCTTGATTTATTAATGCATATCAATTTGGAAAATTACAATTATGATCATGGAATATTAAATAACATCGTTAAACCCATTATAGAACCATCACAGTTGTAGTCTCTTGTGAATACGTCCAATTTTTTAGTGAAAGTTACCCGAAAATTTTATGAAAAATTATGGATTTGATCATTGTAGTTAGATGATTATTATATATGGAATTTGTTCTTCAAATATCTTAGGGGACATTTTGTTTCATAAAATGGTTTTAAAAGATTTGAATTTCGTGGAAGATTTTTAAATCCAAGAGTTTTGAAATCTTTGATGTGTTTGGTTCGGAAGTTTTGAAATAAAATTGCATCTCATTCTTTAAATATAATTTATATAAACAAATTAAAAATAATTAAATCATCTATTTATTAATTAATTATTACAAAACAAATGTTTTTAACATATTTTAAAACGTTACCACATACAATTCCAAGTTTCACTACTCATGTGAGACTTCAAAATCCTATATTACTGGGATTTCAATAAAATGAGATTTCAAATACAAGAAACCCTTTACACAAAACATGGGGTTAAAATAAAATTTAATCTCAAATATGCTCAAATGCAATATAAACCTACAAAACAAACAAGACCTTAAGTTTTACATTCTGTTTTAAAATTGGCTTGTTACTTCTTATATCTGTCTACTATCTTTGTTAGCTATAAGGGCAACTACACTCATAGTTAAATAGACAATATATACGGTCGTTAGCATGAACAACCAAATTGACAAAGGGGTGAGGTGACTTTATCCAAATACATAACAGGTCATGGGTTCGATCCCAGGCCCCCCTGTTAGCCTCAGCCGCTGAGTGAGTCTTAAAATGCCTCTTCACATTGGTTTTTTTGGAGGCAAGTTCCGTATGGAACCGGTTGAAGTTGCCGGTAATCAACTTTTTTTGCTCAAAAAAATGAGCGACCAAATTGTAGAAATAAGAAATCAAACCTTATGGATTTTTCGGTATAAATAAACTTCAAAGACCAATTAAATAAAAATCCTTAAACCACAGGGACTAAATCTGTAATTTCTTAAATTTCATTTATTTATTTATGATTTAAAAGAAAATATTGAGGAAGAAAAGCGTCATTTTCAGGGCCGGAAAACAAGGGTAGACGTTGGGACCCAAAAATAAGGCACGCGTAATGCCCGTGGACCCCACTCGTTGACTGGTATTGACTATTTCTTTTTTATAAATAATTAAAAAAGTCAATATGAAAGGGACCATGACGTAAGTGATAGCAGTCGTTTTCTGCACCACCACCGCCTCCGCCGCTAATCACCACCGCCTGCCGGCTGCCGCCTCCATAGTCGTCTTCCACTCAAAAAGTTATTAACATTTTTCTATTTAATTTATTTATTTTTATGATAAAATCATTGGAAGAACAAAAGCATTTGCTGATCATGAAATTCACTACCAAATGTATGATTTTTTTATTCAGGTCACTTTCTACTTTCTTCGAATAACAGTTACATGTTCTCCATATCCATGTTAATAAGTTAATCTATGCTAGAACCATCATTTTTTTTAAAGGAATAAATGATTTTTTTTTGGATCATATATGATGTAGGTCTCACATAATATTAAATTATTTCTGATTTAATACCAAATTATATTAAATCAGAAATGATTTAATATTATATGGAACCCACATCATATGTGGTCCACAAGATGTTCTTTTATTTTTTTAAATTTACAAAGTTCTCATTTGAACCTTTCTCTCTCTCTCTCTATATATATATATACGGGTTTAAATACAATCGAGTTTTTGTTGTGAACGTAGAGACGGATCCAAGATTTTTTTTATACGGTGACACCATATAATATATGACAACAAATAATTATAAAAAAGTCCCTCGACATCGAACAATATTGAACATTAGTAAAAACATAAAAACGCACAAAAAAACCGTGATTTTCGTAATTATTTGTTGTCATATGTATTGTATGGTGCCACTGCATAACAAAATTTATGGGTTCGTCATGAGTTATTCATCATGAATGGATCATGATCGTGCGTTATTCATATTGAATTTTGTATAATTCATTATGACTAGTTTATGAACTTCACCTTCGTTATTCATACTGAAAAAGACTCCTCACGTTCGCAATGAAAAATGAGTTCGATTTTAACTTCCCACTTGACTCCCCCCCCCCCTCTCTCTCTCTCTATATATATATATATGCGGATTCATACGAGGATGATAACAATTTACGAGAATGCGAGGAGCTTTTGTAACACCCCGCATTACCACGACACAATATTGTCCGCTTTGGCCTAAGCCGCACGGATTTGTTTCTGGCGACCTGGCGAGGACTTCCCAGGGGGTCACCCATCCTGGTACTACTCCCACCCAAACACGCTTAACCACAGAGTTCCAAGAACCTGCCTTGCGTGTGGTCCCAAAACGCGTTGTGTTTAGGAAGGCCAAGGTTTACTTATGAACCCAGCATCACTCCTGTCCACGGCCGATATGGGATATGCCTAAGGTGTTACAGCTTTTTTGCATTTACAAGATCACATGTGATTTTGTACATGAAAATTTTCATGTACAAAAATGATTGGCTGAGGATTGTCCTCGCGTTTTCGTAAATTATTAGCATCCTCGCATGAACCACCCTCTATATATATATTAGTAACTATTAATCTCGATGGTATATACATTACTATATTTTTTTAAAATTATATCCTGTCGATTGGTGAATGTTGTTTTATCTAAAGATATCAAAAGTGTGAATGCTAACATAAGTGACGATAAATCTTGTAACGAGACATGATCACCTGTCAATAAAATGGTTTCTACGTTCAATCAAACTACGTAAAATAAATTAATCTTTTGTTATGTAAACAAAAACTATATGATTTTAAACGAAAAATGAAAAAAAATGATTGGTAAATTATGAAAAGCATAAGACATCATGTCATAAATCTTGAAGTAGTTGGTAATCATTATTAAGATTGTTTGGCCTTGGTTTGAATGCCATTGTTTTTGACAATATTTTTGCAACACATTTACATTTTTGGTTTACATTACAACAATATCTACTTAATAATTAGATGTTAAATATATCTAATTTTTTTAATTAATATTTTATATAATTCAATTTTATAAGACTGAATAATTATACATTATATACAAAACAATTACAATTACAATAAGGTGATATAATTTTATTGACATTATAACAAGTTTTTTAGTATGTTTGTGTAATAAAGTTTATTTATTATTTTAGAGAACCCTTTCAAAAAAGGTTCTATAATTATATATTTTTATATTATACTTTTTTATAATACACCTTTTTAATAATGTCATGTAAAGTAGTTTAGAAAAAAAAATATCACATAAACTGTAACACCCTAAAAATAAGAGATAATTTAAAACGAAAATAATCTCCAAAAAGGAGTTTGATAGAATAAGAATCACCCAACTAAAGGGGATAATAATAGAGTTAAAAACAATAAATAGATACTAAAGCAACAAACTAATAATCTATACTAATTTGAAACATATATTACATTCGAGTTTTGCTAATATCCTCAAAATAATTGTGTTCAGTAACTCCAGGGATACACATGAAAGTGCATTTCCAAAAATGCCTCAACGAGCAATACGCTCTACTCAAACCTTGGGAACCCCACCGCTAAGACAACTTGATATAATGTCATTTGAGAAAAAAAAGTCGTGAGAACAAACAGTTATACGAGTAAAGATATAAAACTTTGTAATAGAAAACATAGCTTTACACAATGGGATTTATAAATAACTCGTACATTGCCTTGTTACAATATTCAAGAACAACGGAAGAGACCAGTTTACCGTTGATGGTGGCAGAACACACAAGTATCCCCTATTCAGTGTTATCGAGCTTCAATCAAAGTATATTGGTCATCGAGATCAACCACTTCCGGTCTTTAGTTTGAATCCCCAATACCTAAGACACACTCTCTAGTTAGAAACAACCTATCACGGAACACACAGTCATCGAGATCAACCACCCATGGTCTTTAGTTCGAGTCCCCCGGTGCTATAACCTCCGTGTCTAACTACAAAATTGAAATAAACATTCCCAACCAACATCTCTACAATTAACTTATATGCCTATGGATCAATTACCTTTTAGTCATGAGTTTGAATAAATCTACCAAGATATATTAGCCATTAACCAACTCCAAAACTTGGTACATAAGTTCTCATCAAGAAAAGGAAACTCAATTTTTACCAATAAAAACCCAAATAGGAGATACAATGATTTTGAGTTCCAAATTCCATAATATTTTGAAATAACCATCTTTCAAGTGATTAAAACCATCCCACATGCTTATTTTATCAATATGAACAAATCCCCAATTTCCCCAAATTTGACCTAATTTGTCAAAACGAATAAAATGTAAAAATACTTGAAATGTAAGCATAGAGGAAGGAAAATACAACATTTTAACATGTATATAGTTTTATAAAAGCATAGGATAAACTCACAATCTTGAGATCTTGAACCTAGAACTTAGAAGCTTTAGATCTTAACTGGGTTGGGTAGGTTTGGGTAGGTTTGGGGAGTACATGCCCAAAAATCGCCTTAAATGGGGAGAAAATGAGAGAAAAACGAAGATAAATGGAGATATGAGGAAAATCTGACGGAAATCCTATTTAAAGGAGCTCACCGTGCCTGAAAAACCTTTCTCACGACCTGAATCCTCAACCATAGTGACTTACACGATCACTCATGCAGCCCAGGGTCGCGGGCAAGTCGTGGCTGACCAAAAAAAAATTGTTGCCTGTTTCCCTTTGCATCATAAAATCAGCAAAACCAAAACACCATCTTTCCCATAAATATAACTTGAATAAGGACATCTAAAATATCAAAATACTTAACTTGTTACACAACTTAAAATTCATGGGTGTTACATAAAATTTCTTTCTCCCCCAAAAATATTTGGTTACACAACATGGGAGGTCTACTAAAATTCATGGGTGTTACATAAAACATACCAAAAAAATGTTTTATTTCAATAATATATTAAAGAACTTGTTAGTACGTCCAAAATCTTATCAATAACACCTTTATATAAGACGCACATTTGGTTCAGTAAGAGATTATCTTAAGCTTTGAAAAATATTTGTATTCAACATCTTCAAATATTTGAGATGTTGTCATCCGTTCAAGACCCAACATTTACAATACAACTTCACATGTTAAATTCTATATCAAGCTACATAATGAGTATACACAATTACACATGATCACAAGTGAATATACATAGAACCAATTTTGATCCAATAAACAATCACTTGTGATCTATGTATGATATGACATTCTTGTTAAGTGTATCCTATAACAACCAATTGTGATTGTGTACGAGTATAATTGGATTATACATTTTTTTCTTTCATAAACATATGTTGTTTATTTGTATATATACTCGACAACAAAATAATGTTATTTGATCATGCACACAATTACATGTAATCATATATGGCGTCATAGTAAATAGACTTTGTGAGTTATTCCTGAGACTCTTTAGGTTGGATTTAAGTTGTGAAGGATGTCTCAGTTTTAGATAGTGGGAATTTTTTAGGATGGAAATGAAAAAATAAAGTTGATTGTGTTCTTGAATTCAAGAACACAATGTAAATGTGATTAAAATGAACGGACGCTTTGCTAATAATAAAAAAAATATCGTTATTTTTAGCATTTGATTAGTTAAAGTACAATCATATAACCCGTATTTCACATTCTTATAGTCAAACCATATTATGATTTAAGCGATACTATATATATAATAACGGTTGTGGCCCTTTCGAATTATAATTTTTGGGTTTCAATAAATATCACCCGTTTTCAAACATTTTCAAGTAAAATGAAATTATAAAGTAAGAGCATCTCCAACAACATTGCTATAATAGCAAAAAGTGACATTTTTTTCTCTAAAATGCTCCAATAGCATTGCTATAATTTTTATATTTTAGAGAAGGGAAAATTATTACAATAACCTTTTGATAAATTCGTATACCCAAATATCCAAAATCTCTCTCAACTTACCTAAATAACCAAAATTTACGAAATATAGTTTAGTTTGCATACGAAATGAATTGATTGTAAATTGTAATTCTTAATGCATACGAAATGCAGTGGGTGGGGGTGAGGAATTTGGATACCAAATGCAGTAGGGAATTTATATACTAAATGGAATTTACAAATTGTTAATTTATATTTTTTATTCTTGTAATTAGTTAAATAATTTATTTTACGTCATTTCATTTTTAGTTTTTTTTTACATCCTTATTACATTTACGTATATAATTGTATATCAATTAAAATATATTTAAAAAATACGTTTTTATTTTAACATCGAAATGAGTCCAATATTAAATATTTTTTGAAAAAAAATATTTTTTTATTCAATTATATTATTATTATATATAATATGAAAAAATTCTTCTAATATTTACACTTTATACTCTTATAGTTATTTATTTAATTTGTAGTGTATCATTTATTTTTTTAATTTTCGTTTTACACCTTATTACACTATAAAACATAATCTTATATTAACTAAAATATGTTAAAATAGGTTAAAATACATAATTTTATTCAATATGCGGCTCATTTCGAAGGTATTTACGAGATGATTATAATAATGTAACTTGTTAAAATAAAAACGTATTTTTTAAATGTATTTTAATTGATATCCAATTATATATGTTAATATGATAAGAGTGTAAAAAAAACTAAAAAAAGGAATGTAAATTAAATTATTTAAAAAATTATAAGGATAAAAAACATAAATTAACAATTTGTAAATTTCATTTCGTATCCATGGATCACCGCCCATTGCATTTCATAGAAATGCTTTCCTAGAAATCAATATGAAATTCAATTAAAAATACTTTTCATTATGTATGTTTGCTTTTCAAAAAAGATTTCGTATGATAATAAATGTATCTACGAAAATGTTGGTTATTTTGGTAAGTTGGTAGAGATTTTGGATATTTTGGGTATACGATTTTCTGAAATGGTTATTATAATAATTTTTCCTTTAGAGAATTAGGGAGAAATCTCTAAAGTAGAAGAGAAAAACTAAATACACCAATCAAATTTTTTGAAGTTAAATGTGTAGGATAGAGAAACAATATCCAATAAATCAAAATTATTGAAATTAAATGTGTAGGAAAGAAAATAATATTTTAAAAATATAATTAATGATGGATTCCCTACAATAGAAAAACTATTGGAATTGAAAGAAACTATTTTTAGAGATTTTAATTTTTAATTCTTTATTTTTTCAAAAATTATAAAAAAGCTATTGGAGATGCTTTAATATAAATAGTAAGAGCATCTCCAACAACTATTGTAAAATAGAAAAATAAGGGATTTTAGCAATTCAAGTGATCCAACAGCTATGCTATATCAATTGCTAAAATAGAAAAATGGGATAAAAGAGAAGAAAAATCTCTAAATTTAAAGAATCTCTAAAAATATATAGAAGAGAGAGAAACAATATTTAATTATAGGAAAAAGTCTAAAAAAATCCAACGAACTATCTGATTTTGAATGATTAAGTCCTTAAACTATTTTTTTGAATGAAAAAACCCTTAAACATTCTGAAACCGGTTAAATACATCATTGTAACCTGTAATAACAGGTTAATGTGATAACAATTTGGAAAAAGTCTAAAAAAACTCAACGAACTATCTGAATTTGAATGATTAAGTCCTTGGTTTTTTTTAATGAATAAATTCCAAAAAAAAAATCTAAATCTTCTTACCAAATTAATTTTTTAACTTTCTTTAAACAAATAAATTTCAAACTTTTTTTTGAAGAAATAAAATCATAAACTTAATTTTGAACAAATTAATCCGAAACATTTTTTGAACAAAATCATAAACAAAAAATATATAATTTCTCTTACCAACAACAAAGTACAATGAATCAATTAAATGAAGAAAAATTATACCATTTCTATTACTAATTATGAAACATATAAAAGTCATACTTAAACATAAATAGATACATATAAAATATTTATACATAAATTTTTTTGAACAACAATAACACACACACGTTCCCGGGGTATCCGGGATCCATTCGGGCACCCGAGTAATCCCCGGCGACCAAGATCCACTACAGAGTGGTAGACCAAAGTTTGGATATCGTCACATGCAGCCGCGGGAATTCAAACCTGGGTAGTCAGGGATGCCATCCAAACATCCACTACTTATACCATTTCCATTACTAATTATGAAACATATAAAAGTCATGTATAGAACATAAATAGATACATATAAAATACTTATACATAAAAAAATTAAGTTAATGAATTTGATTTGTACTTTGTAATTAGTATTGAAAATGATATAATTCATCTATATTTAATTGATTTATTGTAATTTGTTTGTCGGCGAGAAAAATTATATATATATATATATATATATATATATATATTTGTGATTTTGTTCAAAAAATTCCGCATTTATTTGTTCAAAATTAAGTTCATGATTTTAGTTTTCAAAAAAAGTTTGGGATTATTTGTTAAAAAAAGTTCAAAAATTAATTTGGTAAAAAGGTTTAGGAAAGAAATTCGGGATTTATTCGATAAAAAAATCAAGGACTTAATCATTCAAAATCAGATAGTTTATTGGGTTTTTTTTAGACTTTTTCCACATTTTTATAACATCAACCTGTTTTTACAGGTTACAAGGATGTATTTAACCGGTTTCAGAAAGCTTAAGGGTTTTTTTCATTCAAAAAAATTGTTTAAGGACTTAATCATTCAAAATCACATAGTTCGTTGGGTTTTTTGAGACTTTTCCCTTAATTATATTCAACCAATCAAAATAATTGAAGTTAAGTGTGTAGGAAAGATAAATAATATTTTATTAAATGATAGAATATTTTATTAATATTGTTAATGATAAAGTTGCTAAAATAGAGTAGCTGTTGGAGTTGGATGCAAATTATTATAGAGATTTTAACTTTTAATATGCTATTTAAAAAAAAAATTATAATAACTATTGGAGATGCTCTAAGAATTTGAATTTTGCGTATATATGTTAATTAATTAGTAATTACTCAACATATTATGGGCGTAAATCAATAAAAAAATACAATAAATCGATTAAAATATAAATAAATTATATAATATGTGATTTGATTAGCATCTTATTTATAAATTTGAAAAGGTTATACCGAAAGCAAAAGTAGAAATGAAGTGATGTGTTGTCCTTTTGTATTCACTCAAATAAGATATTTGGCTCCATATATCCCTCTTATGATGTTCATTATTTAAAATAAAAACAACAAAAAAAGACCAACTAATTAGAACCAATCAAAATATGTAAATCTTTTGGCCAAAAATCAATTTTGTAAATTATAAATGGGAACATATAGCATGTGTTATTTCATCAAATAGATTGATTTATAATAGCTTTTTTTTAATATTATTTATCATATTATTATCAACTCAATAAATTAAAAATAATCATAATTCTTCATGACTTCATTTTGTAAGTATCATATATTATTTCAGTATTAATAATATAGAAATAAAAATATAAAAAAAAACTAATGATATGTCATTACACACAAACATTGAATCTTATAAGTAAATTTCTTGTACAAGAACTCCACAAATGTGTGTAAATTATATAACCCACCAATTGGAGATGCTCTTAAATGTCATATGTAGGATCGAATCACATTTATTATTTATATAGTTTCGTGTAGTATGTTAAAATCATAATAATGATAGTTAATTTTTTTAAATGATGGCGCATAATTTTACTATACAAAACAAAATATAGGAATATTTTTTACTGATCTGTTAGTTAGTTCATTGTTTTTCATGCGCGAGTCATTGTGTTCAATTTTTTTATTGCAATTTTTTTTTTCAGAAACAATAATAAACTTGAAATTAAAAGATCAAGACTAAGAAAATAACCACTAACGAGATTCAAACTCGTGTCTGGGGTAAAATAAAAGTTTTCCAAACCAACTCTACAAAAAAAAATCTTGTAACCTCATTGTAATTTAAAAATAGATATGATGACACACAGTACAAAACAAATGACTTTTACCCACAAAAATCACCCAGAGAAATTTATGTCGGTGATTATCCACGGATCACCCAGAAAATACCAATAGTTCGGTAAAATCCATTGTTTTTCGAGAAAATACTAACAAATCACCCAGAGAATTCCTGGGTAATCTGTCACTGATTTGAATTACCCACCATTAATTTGCCCAACCACTTTTGTGACAATTTTGTGAGGAATCACCCTTTAGAGACAGATTTCCTAGGGAAAACGCCGTAGGCAAAAGTCATTCGTTTAGTAGTGACATAACAAATTGATACGATGACACTTTCCACGGCCCTATAATTTTTTGACACTACGACGGAGAACAAAGCAGTTTCCCATGACACTGGGTCGAATACACTGGGTCCATCCCTGTTGATAGTGTGTATGTACGTGTGCGTACACAGTTTCCACACACACATGTGTATATATATATATATATATATATATATATAGAGAGAGAGAGAGAGAGATTCAAATGAGAACATATACAGTCAAAATAAGAAAACATGCATGAGAAATTGAGAACGACCAAATCACATGATTTTATCTTGAAATCACATATGGTTATGGAACACAATACTCATCTTGTGTTTCCTTATTTGATTATTGTTAACTTGACTTTAATATGTGTATATATATATATATATATATACCATATATGAATATTATAAATTGCATCATATATATTTAAAAGAAAGTATATCGACAGTGAAATAAGGTTATTGACTAGATAGAGATGACCAATTGAATTTGATTTTCAACAAGATTTTTATGTTGTCTACTCTATCTCAGTTGAAGAACAATAAGTCAACTAAATTCTGGTCATTTCATTTCTTTGTTTATCCCCCCCACCCTCACCCCCACCCCCACCCCCACCCCACACTCTAAATTTCATCTTCAACCACATATAAATACCAAGATCAACCAAACCCTTTTCATTTCATTTGATAAAGAATCTGATAACATATATATATATATATACATACATATATATATATATATAGATAGATCCAAAATTACCATACAACCCATGGCAGATAATTGGTGGGATTCATCATCAAGAACAAGGCCTTGTTTGGATTCAGTTTCTGTTACTAGCTCCATTGACCTCTTCCAAGATACTACTCATGATCATACCACCACTGCTTCCGCCACCGCCACCACCACCACCACCAGCTTACACATGATGGGTTTGGGACTTTCTTCACAATCACTTCCACAGTCGTTGGATTGGAATCAAGCTCTACTAGTGTATGTCCACTAACATTTCTTGATAAGTTTCTTTAAAATTTCTTTTTTCTTTTTTTCTTTATTGCATTTATAATTAATCTTGAATTCTATTCTCTTTTTCATCCACCAAAGGAATATATACTAGTAAACATGTATAGGGTCAAGTTCAGGGAAAAATCGTAAAAAGAATAAATGAAAAACACCATGATAACCGTTCATGTAGATAGTACGCACATATGCATATTGGTAATTCTATTCTCTTTATTCTTTTTACGATTTTTCCCTGAACTTGACCCTATACATATTTACTAGTATATATTCCTTTGGTGGATGAAAAAGAGAATAGAATTCAAGATTAATTATAAATGCAATAAAGAAAAAAAGAAAAAAGAAATTTTAAAGAAACTTATCAAGAAATTACATATGCAAATCTGTAAGCAATTTGTCCAATATGCACATGTGCATAAAAACCAAGAAACAACTTCAATTACTTATATTCCCATGTGAATTTCGTTTAAATGGTTACTAGGGTGTTCATTAGTTTTTCATTTTCTGAAGATTTTTCGCTGAACCTCCTCTGTATGTATGCATATATATGTGTGCATGCACACACGCACGCGCTAAAACTGTTTAAATTTGGTGTAAATTTGTAGTCGGGGAGATCAAAAAGGTAACCAAAGTGGTTACCGGAATCTACTTCAAGATCAAGATCATAATTTGAGCTCAAACACAAACACTTTTCAGCTGGATCAAAATAACCAATGGAGATCGTCACAGAAGATGTATTCGGCTAATTCACAAGATTCGTCATCCGATTTCAAGCAAATTAGGGGTTTTCAGTTGGATCAACCGATGCATGACAATAGCGATAACGAAAGCATAATCACATGCCAAGGGCTGAATACAAGCTTCCAAAGTATGGATTTATATGGAAATCCAACTTCAACTATAATGCAAAGCTTATTCGGTTCAGATAGTAACAATCAACAACAAGATTCGGGTTTCGATCAAAACCAAGGAGTGAGTAATTATTCTTTGTATCAATCAAGCTATGGCGGCATGAACATGCCTAGCGGGAGTGGTGGGGGCGGCGGGAGCGGGGGCAGGGAGTTGTCGTCGTCTAATTGGTCCAAATTTCCTCCACAACCTCAAGAGTTTCCCGTAAATGCCCCTCCGAAAATACAGCTACCGGACATCGGTGGCAGCCAATTACACTTCTCTAACAATGCGCGATTTTGGAATGCATCGGGTGGGGGCGTAAACGATATCCGATCGGGTTTTTTTCCTTCTTTGCAAATGCAATTGCCTTCTTCAACCTTTGAGGATAAACCTAAGGTAACAAATTAATTAAAATCTTTAAAATGACCACCAAATTAATTAATTAAAAAGCTAGGGTTTTCACTGATCATGAAACCCTAATTTTTCATATTCTCTTTTTTTTAATTCTTTTTTTCCTGCTAAAATTCACATAACAGATTACTTCCAAAATAGTGAAAGAAAGCACCAGCGAATCATCATCAAACAAAAGACCTCGAACCGAAACCCAATCACCTTTACCAGCTTTTAGTAAGGTATATATATTATCATTTTCTTTTTAATCAGTATAGTTCAGGTACAAATTAATTAATTAATGAAAAAAATGCCAAAAGAAAACACACTAAAATATTATAAAGTGTATTGTTGTAGGTAAGTATATATAATAGTATGTTTTTAAAAGAAAATCATTTTGACCAGTAAAATAATTAATATTAGTTTATATAGTTTGAAGTTTATATATATACAGGGATTAATTATATAATTATTTCTTGTGTGATATCCATAAAGATGATAGAAATTTGTGTTTGGATTTTTTCAGGTGAAAAAGGAGAAGATGGGGGACAGAATCACTGCACTCCAACAATTAGTTTCACCTTTCGGAAAAGTATGATCAATTTATTGAATTTTCATGTTTTATATATATATATATGTAGGACTAGATTCAACGGGAAATCATAAAAATAATTAAAAATTAAGTAACATCTTAGTAATCATTAATCTATACTGTATATATGTATATGCATATACAAGTATTTGTCATCTATTCATATGTGCATAACATGTATAAATACATTAAAATCATGAAACATCTTCAATTATTTGTATGCATTTTACAGATAAACGGTTACAAGAGTGTTAATTTCTCAGTTTTTCATTTTTTTAAATTTTCTTCTTAACCTCACTCTCTATATATAGATGTGTGTGTGTGTGTATATATATATATATATAGTTTAATATCTTGATTTACTAATTATTATAAAGAATTCTTGAAGTGAAAGGAACACTTGTATATGTTTCGTGTTGGTAATAAATCAAGTTTTCATGCTTCATAACATTGGTTTCAGACTGATACGGCATCTGTGTTGTCTGAAGCTATTGAATACATCAAATTCTTACATGAACAAGTTAGTGTAAGTCCACCTTATTACTTTTTCAATTATCTTTTTTTTAATCATTACAATTACATTAAAAAAAACCCTTAGAATAACATATTATACTGATTAGAACTGATATTTAAAAAATAAATTAAACTAACTTTTTGCATTTGAAATTGTCATTATTTAATTCCAGGTTCTAAGTACTCCATATATGAAAAATGGAGCTTCCAACATGCAACAGCAGCAGGTAAGTATGAATACCATTTCATTATTCAAAAAGTTGAATCTTTTAGAAATTTATATATATAGGGAATAAGGTTGGATTAATGTAAAACCAACATGTTTTCGTGAGACCACATTTTTACACTTGAAACTTCATAGCAAAACAATGTGAAGGTAAAAAAAATCCGGACATTCACAGTGTTTTGCTGTGAAGTTTCAAGTGTAAAAATATTGTCTCACGGGTCTCATAGAATCAAGTTGGTCTCATGTGATCCCAAGTATATATATATATAGGGGCGAGTTCAAATGAGAACTCAAATTTGGTTGTGAACATGATGTCAAATGAGAGCGTGACACGTGTCATATTTAGACTGAATAATCAAAAAAGATATTCAGACTGAATATAATATTTATTCAGTCTGAATAATTCTTATTCAGACTGAACAAACATTATTCAGACCGAATAAATACTTTATTCAGTCTGAATATTTCTTTGATTATTCAGTCTGAATAATCTACATTTAGACATGCGTTGCGCTCTCATGTGTCCTAACGTTCACAACCAAATTTGAGTTCGCATTTGAACTTTTCTCTCTCTCTCTCTCTCTCTCTATATATATATATATATATATATATATATATATATAAAGAAAAAGGTTCATGTGAGGACGGTAACAATTTACGAGAATGTAAGGACAAGCCTCAGTCAATCATTTTGTACATGAAAATTTTCATGTACAAAATCACATATCACTACTAAAAAATTGAGTATTTTCAACGGAAAATGTCGTTGAAAATTTTCTATTAATTTTAAAGAGATAATTGACAAAACATAAATTTTCTACGAATTTTCAATGAATTTCCGTTGAAAATCTCTCACAAAATGCATTTTCAACCAAAAACTTTTTGACGAGACATTCCGTTGAAATTTTTTTGGTTGAAAATGCATATATGTTTGTGAGAGATTTTCAACGAAAATTCGTTGAAAATTCGTAGAAAATTTTCAACGACATTTTCCGTTAAAAAGTAATTTCCGTTGAAAATACTCAATTTTCTAGTAGTGTAAGATTCATGTACAAAATCACATATGATTCACATACAAAATCATATATGATTTGCCGGAAGTTTTTTCGCAGCAAAAGTCGTGTGTGTCATTTTTGATACTAGTACAAAATCACATATGATTTTGTACATGAAAAAAATTTCATGTACAAAATAATTGGCTGAGGTTTGTCATCGCATTCTCGTAAATTGTTACCGTCCTCGCATGAACCCACCTCTCTCTCTCTCTCTATATATATATATATATAAAGAGAGAGAGAGAGAGAGAGAGAGAGAGAGAGAGAGAGAGAGAGAAGCAGCTTCGTACGAGAATAATACATATTTAAGAAAATAAGAGAACAACCCAAAATTATTAATGATTTTACATTAACGGTGAGTCAGTCAACGGGGTGTCCAAGAGACACGGGCGACTTTGAACCCGCGGGGCAAGTCGCGGGAAATCATTAATGATTTTGTTCATGATGTTAGTATAAAATCATTAATGATTGAGTCATTCTTGTATTCTCGCGAATAGGTTTCATTCTCGTTTGAACCTATCTCTTTATATATATATATGTATGTATGTATATGAATTTGTTTCGTATTTTTGAATTCGGAGATTATAACTTCATGTAGATTGCGGATGAATCAGTGGAAGGACCAATTAGACAAGATCTAAGAAGTCGTGGGCTATGTTTGGTGCCCGTTTCAAGTACGTTTCCTGTGACACATGAAACAACGGTTGATTTCTGGACGCCTACGTTTGGTGGAACGTTCCGATAATGTAATTAAGAGTTTATATATATTTATATATGTATACATATGCGATTAATAAATGAAAATTAAACGGGAATAGCAATACAAGTGGGGAGATAAAGATAGAAAGATATGTAAAAGAGAAAGAAAACAAATGGTGATAGAGAAAGAAAAAGGAAAGAAAAGAAAAGAAAAGGGTATGAATCTTTGATGTTGGGCCAGCTACAGGCAAAATGATGCAGCTTTGGCCAATATCTTTGTACAAGAATATGAGTCTTGTTGTAATAATTGTAGCCTACATATATAATCATTAATTAATTAATTAATTAATTAAAGTTAAATTAATTAGTGTAAGAGCATCTTCAATCAATTTGTTATTTTAGAGATTTTAACATAAATTATATTAATATAATATTCTTTAATTTATCATTTCAATATATTTAAAAAAAACTTAATATAAAATGATAAAATTTGATCTCATTGGTGGGATTGAATAAAATAATCATTTCTCTCTTCACCGTCAAGTTTTAGAAAATTTCTAAACTTTGAAAATTTTCAAGTTTTCTCTATTAAAGAAGACAAGATAGCAAAGTTGTTAGAGATGTTTAGATAAAAAAAAGCTCATTTTTTCTATTTTAGAGAAGCTGTTGGAGATGAATGTAAGAAGAGATCCTCACCCTATTATGATGAGATACACCGAGGTGGGATGCGCCGAGATGTACTAGATCAATCCCCGTATCAAACGCAATTCATGGGTGAGTTTGAGATTAAGGTGATCAAGGGTTCAGATCTCTTCTTATGTTTCTCACATTAATTCTCCTTCTCACACGATTCTATGCCTATATATCTTACAATCATTGCTTGTGATCAAACCCTAGTTAGATACCTACTCAAGATCTCAATTCAATTTAGGAAGCAATCTCTCTCCCTCTCCCTCTTAGGGAAAATGAAACACTTTGATTAACTTGTAAGTTACCACTAATTAACAAATACTTGAATTGTCTTTTAATAAATTAATGGAACAAAATCAAGATGGAATCATGGTGTAAAAGAAAATGTTGAATTTCTTGAAATAATATTGTATAAAAAGATTTATAAACACGTGAAGTAATTAAGAATATGTTGTTTTCTACTGCATTTTACAAAATGTGAATGAGTTTTGAATAAAAATTTAGTTGAAATTTTAATGAAATAAATACAAAATTGTTTCATTTATGAATGCATTGTTAACAAAATGAATCATTTTATTAGTGAAACATCTCATCTTTTATGGCTTCAAATCCATATTCTGCTATGACCTTATGACCATAAAGTTTCATCACAATGACTTCAGGTTATTCGTGGTCGACCAAAGTATTAGTCGGTGAACATAAACTAATCACGACTAGCACTGTGACAAAAAATCATTTTACAAGTTATATAATGTTTATATTATATCTATTTTGGTTACATAAAACATTGTGTTTGTTAAGATGTTAAAAAGAGAGGTTCTTAGGGATTAATTGAAATGAATAATGATTAAATTAATGGATTTGAGTGATGATGATTGAGGACAAAAGGTGGGGGAAGGGCATGGGGTTTTGAGAAAATGTAAGAAACAAAAAATAAAATAAAGTAGTGGAATTAAGAGAGTGAATGGTAGGGTATGCATACTTTTTCCCACTTTAAGTAAAATAAAATATGTGTAAAATATTCCTGAAAAAGAAATTAAATGGAAGGGTAGATGAAGAAGGAGTATGCCTTTGTGCTTTTCATCCAATGGTCACCTTCTTGTCTTCCCATTCTCTAAAGTTATCCTTTTCTCCTCCAAAAATTCATATATTATCAATCAAAACTGTTTGTTTGTTGGCTATTTTAAGTTACTCGTTCGAATATACTCACGTGGAAGATTTAAACTCGAGGTTTTTAAGTTATTTGAAAGGGTTTCAATCACTTAATTCGATAGATATAAATGACCAAACTTTGTACAATTCATGCTTTGTTTTGGCATTGCTCTGTTTCCATAAAAGACTGAATTGAAGATGGTTTTGAGCATGATGATTAAAACCATGTGAATTAAAACTTGATTAACGTGCATCAGTCCTAGTTCATAATGGCTAAATGATACAATCTTTTAATGTTATGGAATAGAATACTACATGTATGTGTTATTAACATTTATTTTAGATTTTTTTCGGAGATAGCGAGATTTTTGTTGTTCGATGATGCATAGTTTGTAGTTTATTAGATAATAAACAAGTGTAAACTTCACATTTACTTAGGAATTTTAAATTATAATTAAAGGGGGCAATCATTTAAAAATTCCTGATCGAGCTATATTCATTTTACAAAGTTGAAAAAGATACTTTAAAACGTTACCTGTAAAAATATCTTTTGACAAAATGATAATGGCATCAAGTAGTAGGTAGGGGATATAGATATGTATTTGAGTTGCCTATTAAACAAAGCTTCAATTGGAAGCATGAAATAATGCATAATATCTTTACATACAATTGACATAAAGGTTGGGTTCCAATGAAACCAACCAGTTTTTGTGAGACTCATGTGATCATTGTAGAAGTTTGTTCTCAAGTTTCGTTTTTCTAATGTAAAGGTTTAATTTTTTTATGTAAAGATTTGATGTGTTCGTTGTGAAGCTCATTGTTTTTTATTGTGGGTATTCGGCAAAATCAACTCATCCAATGACTCCGAGTAAATGGTTTTACGTCCCTCAAGAAAGGTGATCATACATTATTCATTCCAAGTCAATAATATACATAATTATGGAGTATTTTGTTGTGAAGTTTCAAGTGTAAAAAAGTGGTCTTACGAGTCTCACATGATCCAAAGTCTACACACAATATACAGAGACACACACACACACACACACATATATATATATATATATACTTAATAATTTGATAACTTTAAAATATGTGAGATTCGTGAGATCCATCCTAAGCCATTAAATTAAGATAATAAATTCTATTAACTAATGAGACAATTAGCGTTTTTAATCAAATAAAAATTAATGCATTTTTTCACGAAATTCCATATACTTCTCTTTCTCTTTCTTATCTTCGTATTAACATACACATTATACATACAAAGTGAACACATTATGAACACAATGTAGACAACCATAATAAATTTTTTACTATAGTGTTAATAGGGTCACACCGTTTTTATAAGCGGTATATTTAGATTTAGTTTATGTGCATAATATATTTATAAGCTATAATAGATTTAAAGTGTGTTCAAGAATCAATATGTATTCACAAAATATTAGGAGGCGTTTGGTTCGCAGAATGGAATTGGATGGAATGGAATCTGTCAAATGAATTTGACTTTGAAGGAATTGGAATAGAATGTAGTCAGGTTTGACCAGCTGTTTGGTTGGCAGAATTGGAATGGAATCTGTTGAAATAATTGGAATCTGTCTGTTTGGTTCACAGAATGTAGCTTTGGAATTGGAATGAAATTCCAGTAAATGACTAAAATATCATTTTTATTAAATTTATTATTTAAAACTAAAATTAATTTAATAAAATAATTATTAATTACTTAAATTTTTTTAACACTAAAAATAATGAGTTTTTTTACAATTAAAACTGCATAAAACAGCTAAAAACTACATAAAACAACTAAAACAGCAAAAATCACAATTTTTTTTCAGCAAAAACAGCAAAAAAAACTGCAAAACAACATCTGTTAGGGCAAGACATAGTTTAGTTGTTGTAAGAGACGATGGAGAACCTAACTGCTAGGGGTGAGCAAAAACAGAAACAAAACCGAAAAAAGCCGAGAAATCGAAAACCGAAAACCCCCCGAAAAAACCGAACCGAAATCGAAAAACCGAAAATTGAAAAAAAAAACCCCGAAAAAAACGAATCGAAAATCCAAACGTACGGTTCGGTTTTGGTATTGTTGGGTAATGTGGTAAGGGTAGTTTGGGTATTAAAAAAAGAACAAATTCCATTCCAATGAAATCCCACCTCTTACCTAAGGAATCTCAAATTGAATTATTTTGGAATTCATTGGAATTACCAGATTCCATTCATTGAAAAGATTGAACCAAACAAGGGAATTGAATCTGGTCAAAGGAATTCAGATTCCAATTCCACCAGATTCCATTCCATTCCGGCGAACCAAACGCCCCCTTATAGTATTTTTAAGAAATTGTTCATAATGTGTTGATCTTGATTTCATATTCAATATATACATATTATACATACATACACCCTTATCATGGTAAAAAATAACTTTGGTATATTTAAAACTATGTTTGAATTGATATTACACTTAATTAGCTATTTATTTGAACAGTAGGATATACATAAGTAGCTATTAGTGGTCTAATTAAATGATAGATTGTGATAATCGTAAGATCCAATTAAACCACTCATTTTAATATATTTAAGGTTATTACTTATTTAAATTAAAAAGGTAATTTAGTATATAAGATTTAATATATTTTTTAAAAATGAATGACCCCCTTAGCTATTAACTACTATATTTGTGTCTATGTTCATTTAAAGTAACTCTTAATTAATTCAGTGGCAAGAAACGTTTATGTGCATTGTTTAAACTATATTTTAGGGTGGTTATTTTACAACTACAGGATAGATTAATACATTGACTTTTTTATATGTGTAATTAACACATTGACTTTTTTGAGGTGTAATTAATACATTGACTTGAAATTAAGATCATTTAAGTTATTTTATAAACTAATAGCAATTCATATAATTATTAACATTTTTTATTTCTTCATATTCATAGGTTGGTTTTAGTAAATTTGGGGTTTTCTGTAATTGATTTATTCATATATAAGTTTGCTCTAATTAATATGGTTGCAAAAAACTCTAAATTTAAAGTTTATGAGTAAAAGTTTACGTTAAAAAGGTGCATTTGTGTGGTGATTAGTGTCACCGTTTATTTTATATTTTTATCATATTTTTCGATCACATAAATGGTTAACTATTTAATATTTTAATATAAGGAATGACAATTTATTTTACACAAAATATGTTTGTTATAAAGATTTTGTTGAGGCATTTTAAGTTTGATACGAATATGATTTTTTATTTTAATAGTAAATTACACAAAAATCGTCCATCGGATTTGTGAGAACTCTAGATATAGTCCCTACAATTTGAAAATTAGAAGACCGTCATTTTGGTTTTTATTTTGCGATGAAAATCGTCTAAGGGCGGCCTATATAATGTTCGTTAAGTGCCGTCATGTGCTAATCATGTGAGAGACATTTTGGTCATTTTATAATCTTTTTAGATACATTTTTTTTAAAAACATGTATACAGATCATTGGAACACTTATACAAATAATTAACATACTAAAACTACCCCTCCCCTCTACATTTCCACCATTAAAATCTTTCTTTAGCAACCCATCTCCACATATTTAACTCTTGTTGCCAATGGCGTGTAGCTCAGTTGGTTAAGGGGCGAGGAGATGTTTGCTCCAATAGGCCGTTGGTCTTGGGTTCGATCCCAGGTCCCCTCGCAATCGTCTTGCCGCTGAGTGAGTCGGGTATGCCCCTTACATTGGGAATTGGCAGCCTGTGTGGGCCGGTTTGCGTGTCTGAGAAATACACGTTTTAATCCAATATTAAACTCTTGTTGATGAAGATCAGAGAGGATAGCAGGAAATGAGAGTGAGAGTTCAATTCGGTTTTTTGCAGGTTCGGTGGTACGATGGTGGAAAAGAAGAGCAAGGGAGTGTTGGGGCGATGGTGAAATGGGTCACGGTAAAGGAGAGGTGCCAAAGAAGGAGTGCGTCGATGATGACGAAGGGTTAATTTAGATTTTCTTGAAATGTTTTAAACATTTATATATGTATTTTAGGAAATAACATAAACATCAACCAAAAGACCAAAAAGAAGTCCTTGAATTCAACCAAAAAACCGTAAAGTTTCTCAAACTCAACCAAGAATATCGAAAAAATCCATTACAATCCACCAAAAAAATAGAAATAATCTCTTGAAATCAACCAAAAAACTTAACAAAATCCCTCGAAATTATGAAATTCGGCTAAAAACACATTAAATGACTACCTTAAAAGTACACTTGTTCAACAAAAATATTGAGTCTTCGGCACTTTATAAGCATGGTCCCCAAAACAACGATAACATCTTAATTAAAATCAAATAAAGTTTTGACTTTTGTCAACCAACTAAAACAAGGTAGGGGAAGGTGATGCGAGTAGTTCTTTTTGTTCGTTTATTGAAGATTGCTATTTTCGTCTGTATGTTTTTGAAATTACGGTTTTGGTCTCTGGGTTGGGTTCCGATGAGAATGAAAGTTAAGATAAGAAGCGTGAAAATATCTTCACCATTGGATGCATATTAGGATGAGATGCACCGGATCTATCCTAGTATCAAACGTGATTCATTTGTGTGTTTGTGATTAAAAGTGATCAAAATTCATAGGTGAGTTTGAGATTAACGGTGATCAAGGTTTCAATTCCCTTCTTTCACTTCTCACTTTAACTCTCATTCTCACACGATCATCCGTCTTTCGTCCCTATGGCTTATAATTTATTATTTCTTTCATCCTTATTATTGCTATTTTTGTCTCTATAGTTCACGATTCATTTATGTTTTCATCCCTCATACTTAAATGTAAGAGTTAATCTCAGGAACGAAAATAGCAATGAATTATAAACTTTAGGGCTAAAACCGTAATTTCAAACCATAAGGACGATAGTCAAAATTATTACTCAGGGACGAATTAAAAGCCATCCGAAAAAGGATGGTCTAAATACACCTCTATACATATTACTAAATAATACCAACACATAATGTGTTTTCTTCTCATACACATCAACATTAAAACTTTTTACATTTTCAATTCATGATTTGACTTTATTCTAACATATAAGCAGAGCATGTAGCACCACCAAAAAAACGACACAGGATTTCATTTTAATTTATGTTTAGTAAACTATACAACATATCAGTAATGTTGATTTCATTACCCTCATGATATGCAATAATTTATTCTGAGATGGTATGTTTGTATAAACTGATGAATATTCGAGTCTAATATATGTAATATGGGACTGATGAATCAGTTTGGGATTGGACTTCTTTTGGATATTGAACTTTAGCCACTTAGCGAGTCAATGTATACATAATTTGTCTTTCCTATCATGATTTGTTGACAGTACAATATGGTCCAACTCGGGACTTGTCAATTAAAAACCATCATCAGTTTATAAGTCTTATTAACCTTATTTTTTTTAAGACAAATTGCATTAAAAAGTAATGTACTTTAGTTTGATTCCTATTTTAGGTAACGTACTTTTAAAACCTTCATTTTGGTACCTCATTTGTAAAATATCAAATTTTTAAGTACCTAGGTAACCTAATGACTTGCAAATGCTGACTAGGATCGGGTTTTTATTGACGTGGCATTGTTTATTTATTTTACAAATGCCAACTAGAAAAAAAATTCCACATCATTTATTTTTAAAATTATATATTTTTTAATTAAAAAAATCCACGTTATATTCTTTTTAATAAAATCTGTATTTTTAAATTTAGAAAAAACTCCATGTGATAATTTTTTTTTGAAATTTGTGGAACTTGTAACTTTTTTATAACAACTGTAAATTTTTTAAATGACTGTTATTTCTATAACATTTTTAGGCCTATCATTTGTTGAAATTGTTATTAACAAAACAAGACCAATATAATAAAACATCTGTAATCGTTGATAAACATTGAAGCTAATACACAAAAGAGTGTCTATTGTTAAATATTTTTACAAAAATGTCATAACATCAGTATCTTTCATAATAAAAAAGAGCAACAACATACAACATTATCAATTATAAAACAAAATGTTTCGGCTATAATACTTCGTTAATGTTCAATCAATGTTGCACACAGCTCCACTTAGTCCTCTAAATTTCGGTGGCAAATTAAAGGCTTGACAAAACTTGTGGTTGCCAAAGCTTGACGCCATTCAATAGATGATTTAAACTTGCAACATCATCTCCGCCCGATAGATGATACAAACTTGCAACGTCATCTTGACCGACATCGGAAAACACATCATTGAACCGGTCTTCATTCAGGTTTATTAGACCCCCAAGGTCATCATCACTAGTAGAAACCCCTTCTTCCCATTTCTTGCCGAAACAAAAGTGAACATGTGATCAAGACTAATATAGGTAACCATATCAAATATATAGCAAAATGCCAACAAAATTTATCAAGATCAAGACTAATGTTCCTGTTTTCTAATCTTTCTACAACAAGTTAATGAATTTGAGTAAGACAAAAAATAATTATACAACCAACAACATATAACTTTCCTATCCCCTTATTCAAGAAAAGAAGAGTTAAATTTGAAAGACAAAAAATGAATTATATAACCATCCTTATTATTCAATAAAAGAATCAAACTATTTACTCTGGCCCATTATGTTAGCATAAATGATAAATGTTGGTTCAAGAAGAAAAGTCTTCCTACAGCAAGTTCATGAAAATAATCAAATTATTATATTGAGCACTCGGTAGGAGTTTTGCTCATGGAGGCTATAGCAATACCATATAATTGAATTAAAAAACAGAGATGTTCAAGAAAGTGGGGAACATTTCTTTATGGTTAGCTATTTATTTGCTATAGTTAGTCTCTGTGATGCTCTGTTAAGAGAGTAGGAAATACGGAACGACTTGAGAATGGATTTCTAAAGCAAGTATTTTGTATCTCACTCTCATCCAGCAAATAAACAAATTAATCAAGAAGAAAGATTAATCGATAAAGACTATTGATCAATAACATTTGCATTTTATCTTGAAACCATCAAACCACAAAACCCTAGAAACCACAAAAATCAAATAACCGGATAACTAACCTTGTACTCATTTGCTATCCGATGTAGAAACTTGATGTGCGAGGAGAGCGAGCCGGACGAAGTGGTCTCAGACGACAAGGTAGGGGCGACGATGTTGAAGATGGAGGGAGGTGACATTTCAGTTTCAGTTTCAGGTCGTGTGTTTTTTTGGGGAGAAATAGAGAGTGAAAAAATTACAAGTTAAATATTATAGTTGCCAGATCATTAATTCCATGTCATTTTCTATTTCCATGTCATTAATAAAAAAATTACACATTATTTAAGTTAACCGGTTACCTGATGTATAGGTTACCCAGGTACTTAAAAGTTTGATATTTTACAAACGAGGTACCAAAATGAAGGTTTTAAAAGTACGTTACCCAAGATAGGAATCAAACTAAAGTACATTACTTTTTAATGCAATTTGCCCTTTTTTTTATTTAAAAGATATTTGATTATTAGTTATAGTTATATATTTAGGGACGAGTTCAAATGAGAACTCAACTTTGGTTGTGAACGTGAGGACAAATGAGAGTGCGACACGTGTCATATTCAGAAAGAAATATTCAAACTGAATAAAACTGAATATAGTATTTATTCAGTCTGAATATTTCTTTGATTAGTTAGTCTGAATAATCTATATTCAGACACATGTTGCGCTCTCATTTGTTCTCACGTTCACAACCAGATTTAAGTTCGCATTTGAACTTTCCTCTATATTTTCATGTACAATTATTTAATTTAAAAGTTGAACGAGGTAACGTACGCTCATCCCGCACTTTCATCCTTTTAATAATTAATACTCCTTTCCACTCAATATTTCCATGATTACAATTGTTGATTATTATATTTTGGCAAGAAAATAAGACATTTCTACACAACTTTTTTGTTATTTTGTTTATAAGTCCTAAATGTGCAATTGAAGAAACTGTAAGAACGAATTTTGCTTTTCATTTCGGTAAAAAGTTGATGATTTAAATTTAGTGAATCAACTTTAAAGTTATCTATTCTAAGCCATTTATGTAAAATAACTAATGTGATTAATTAATAAGATAATTATTATTATTCATTAAATAAAATGAATGCATTTTTAGGAAATTCCATACAAAATTCTTTCTCTTCTCTTCTATCTCAGTAGGTTTTTTGTGAAGGGTATCTTAGGTTATGTCTGGACTAATCCCGACAAATTATGACTGCAATACATCAGTCATGATAAACTCAGTAGCCACAATTTGTTGTGTACGCCTGGATTCGAACCCTGGGCAGATGGGATATTCCACCATATCCCTCAGGACCTCAACCAGTACACCACAACCCTTATGGTTTTCACAGACATAGTTACATATGCACACGAGATTAACATATTGTGAATATAATGTAAGTAATCTTAATAATTGTTTTACTAGGGAGTTCACAACTAGGTTTAGCTTTAGTTTTATTGATTTATATTGAATTCACAATGTGTTCAATAGGTATATCAGAACTGATAGATTTAAGATGTGTTTATAATGTGTTCATAAACTATAATAGTATTTTTAAGAAAATGTTCGTTTTTGTGTGCATATTAAATTATGTTTGTGCGTGTATATTATGGAAAGAAAAGACATAAAAAAAAGATAGGAAAGAGGGTAGCGAGGGTTTATATTAATATTATTATGAGACTAATTTTTCATTGTTTAAATCGAATTTCATCAATTAATAAGTTCTTAAATGCCTCCTATCTTGAAAAACATAAATTTGGTCATCAATTTCTTAAAAATAAGTTTTTTAAATAAGTTTAAGAACTTAATTTTCTAAAATAAAAAGTTATTTTTCAGGATTCTTATCATTTTAAATATAAATTGTTAAAAATAAAATTAGAATTAAATCTATTATTTGCCCTATGTAATTACAATATGGACGCAATGATATAGGTTAAAATCCACATTGTTAATTTGTTCAAATATTCATATTTCAAGCTAAATAGACTAATTTTTGGCTAACTATTTTATTAAAGTTATTTATTGAGAAAATTTAATTGTTTGTTTATCATTATTATAAAAATGTAATCATAAATGTAAGACAAAGGATATATAGGAAATGATTTAAACATAGAATTACAAAGATCGAATGAATCTTTGATACTGAAATAGATAATGAAATTGTTCTTTTCTTTAATTTCTTTTGAATATGCATCAATATCAGATGTTGATTTTTAAATTTTCAAAGCTCTGATTTAATCCAAATGAGTTAAATGGTAACATCTAAAAACAAAAACATCTCTCGAAATCAATTAAAAAAAACCAAAAAAGACATGAAATCAACCAAAAAAGCTTTAAAAATATCATTCGGAATCAACCAAAAAAATTTACAAAAAATTCTTTTAAACGGTGGGACGGACCCAGAAAATGTGCACCCGTTCGTAGGGACGGACCCAGAAATTTTTTCAAACGGTGGAACCGTTTAACTATAAGAAAAAAAATTGAGATATTTTTCACAATATCATAATTGGTCTATTGGTTGGTTCATTGATTTTCATACATGAGGTCTTGGGTTTAAATCTTTTATAGTGCATTTTTTTATAAACATAATAAATTTGAAATTAAAAGAAAAAAACTAAGAAAATGATACTAGCAAAATTTCGAACTTGGGTCTTGGGTGTAAGAAAAGCCTTGCAAACAAACTCTGCCAAGGAAAACTTGTGTTCATATTGTAGTTTTAAAATATATATGGTGGCACACTGCAAAACGATACGGTTGTACCTTTCACAAACCTAATTTTTTTACCCTTCGTCGGACAAATAATACGGTAGCCCGTGCCACCATTGGCTACACTACAGGTCCGCCCCTGCCCGCTCGACAAAAGCTCTAGGTCAACCGCAAGTTGTACTTGAAAACATGAATGATGTTTTGAGTTATTGGCCATGAAGTACAACGGCTTGTGGGGGATGAGGTTAGATAACCCATCTACCCCAGGTTCGAATCCAGACGCAAACAACTTGTGGCCACTGGGGAATTATCTCAGGGCTGCATGCTTTAGCAGTCTTAAAAATTGTCAGGGATTAGTCTAGGCAAAATGCCTAGGATACCCTTTCCAAAAAAAAAGTATAACGGCCAATTTCGATCGATGGCATTCTCTCATGGTGTGTTCTACAAATACTATTTTAGCAATCGAGTCATATTCATATCTAAGGCTTTCCATCTGGCTGTACCAAATTTATTGATTTGAATTAATTTATGAAAATTCTAATTTATACGATGATATTCGTTTCTTGTTGATGCTATAAAAAGTTGTAGAGTGATCATGCATATATATATATATATATATATATTAATGATACACAAAAAGGATGACCCTATAGTATATTTCTAAGTTTTTACAAGAGCATGTTGTTTTGAGCTATGAACAAGACTGTTTTGAACTAGGAGCAAAAAATATTCATTAAAATAGAGAGTGAAAATCAAAATATCCAAGAAAAGATTTCCATTTAAAATATTATTAAAATATTCAATATTTCATAATAGTCAATTATTATCATGCCATTTCATTATAAAGATATACATTAATAGATTTTTTTTTCTAATTTTTCATCTTTCTAACAACGTGGACTAATGAAATCAACCGCATTTCAAGATTTATATAATACTCAAATCTTTTGGTGCAAACATATATTTCTTTTTTGTAACTGTAGGTCTTTGGGTTAGTTTACATGTACTGACTAATCTCACAAGGGACCACGAATGGCCTGAACTCATTGCAAATGAACCTCCATGACCACAAGGGCTTTGGCAACGCCCTGATTTGAACTCGAGAAATATGATATTTCAACTACAACATATCCCCTGAGCCTTAACGGTCTGCTACAACCCAAGTGGTTCTTAGGGGCTGTTTGGTTGGTTTTCCATTAAGTCCTGTAGATAAAGTTGTGGATTAATCTATCTGTATAGATTGAGAAGCTACTTTCTATATCATTGAGCCACCACCAAACAGTCATGTATAGCTAACCAAATAAGTTGTGAGTCTCGTTAAACTCATTAAGCTACTAACAAACAAGCTACTAACAAACTCGTTAAACTTAGTAGATATAATAAAGTAGGTCGCTGGTGGAACATCGATATACCTGGCCTTCACAATGTCCCGGGTTGGAAAAATTGGATGAAGTCCTTAAAACTGAAAAAAGGAGAAGTTGAACGCCTAGAAGCAGTATTGTACATAACCCTGTGGTCGATATGGAACTTTCGTAATGGGACGTTGTTTGGAGCAACGAATCCTAAAAACGCGCTGATATGGGATAATATTGTCACACATTCGTTCCTCTGGGCGCAATATAGAAGTAGGAAGGGGAATACTAATTGGATAGGGTGGTTACAAAACCCCTTACAGGCCTATTTCTGTTATGTAACTGTTTTCTAGCACCTTGCTAGTTTTAATAAAAATGCCGTCGTTCAAAAAAAAAAGATATAATAAAGTAAATAATAGATTTATCCAAAGGACCACAATACAACTATTCCAAACATATTCCATTAAGCTTCAATCATTAATAGTTTCAGACACAATTTCTATAGGTCTATTATAGCAAGCAAAGCAAAGCAAAGTAGAAAAGAAAATAACAATAGCAGTTTAGCAATCACTCACATTGTAGTATATATATACATATATAGTTATAGTATGCATGCTTATTGAATCAGACAGTTCCCTTGAGTTTCTTAGTGATGGTAGCAATGTGCTTACCCTGATGGAAAGCTTGCTGTAACTCGAGCTCTGATGGCTGTCTGGACCCGTCTCCGGCATAAGTTCCGGCACCATAAGGACTTCCACCTTTCACTTTCTCCATTTCAAACATCCCACTTCCAAATGTATATCCAATTGGCACAAATATCATCCCATGGTGAACAAGTTGAGTAATTGCAGTCAATCTGTGTCATCAACATATATAATTAATTAATATCTATGACTCCAGCCAACTGTACCAGATATTGTTTGTTTTATCCATATCTGGATTCACGGTTTTAGAATATGTATGATAGATGAGGTATTCAGTCCTTATAGGGCAACTTTTATTCCCCTCCCCAATCAACGTGGGATCTCACAAGTATGAAAAAATCTTCAATATATTGTTTTTATCGTCAGAAATAATATTGGATTCAAGAAATACTAAAAAATCATTTAAAACCGTTTTTTCCGAGTACTCTTAGACACAAAATCAATCAATAATTATTTTTAAATTAATATTATCTAACATATCATTTTTACGTAGCATCGTCAATCCGTTCCACCGTAAAAACATCCTATAATATACTTTTAAATAGTTTTAGTCTTTGGTATTAAATAATAAAAACATAGAGAAACAGTACGTAATACTATAAAATGTATTACCAATTAATTTTTTACATATTTTCTTTTTAAATATAATTAATTAATACATGTTTGAACCCTTAATATAATACAAAATTCTTTTTGGTTACCATTAGACACTAAGGTGGCGTTTGTTTTTTAAGAGGTGCTGAAATCTGAAGTCTGAATAGTTATAAAACATGTAAACGAATCAGACATAAGTGGTGATTAAGAGCTTAAAATGAAAAAACAAACAAGGCCTAAGTCTATGTTTGTTTTTTTCAATTTTACCTCTTAATGACCAATTATCACTTATTCGTCCAGACGGTTTTAAATTCATACCTTTTGTTTTTTGGTTTTTTTCGGACCCTCTTAGGTCTAGAAATCATCTGGAAAAAAAAAGTGGTAACCTCACCACTTAATTCCTCTTATTTGCATACACCCACATTGTTAGGAATATATAAATCAATGACTGATTCAGATTTCAGACATAAAAACAAACAGTCTAACTAATTCAGATTTCAGACTTCAACACCACCTCTTATAAATTAGAAGTGAAACCAAACTTCAGATTTCAGCACCTTTTTAAAAACAAACGCTACCTAAATTTTTTTCTCTCTTTTATTTACTATTTTTTATGAATTACTACTATATACTAAAAGAATGTGGGCCGTGGACGTGCTTCCGGCCCGCCCTCCCCCAGGGACGTGGCTCACGGATTTAAGACGGGCCTACTAGAGGAGGCATCCAGTCCCTTATAAAGCAATCCTAACCAATGTGGAATCTCATAAGAAGGTAATTATGGAACATAAGTGTGTGTGTGTGTATATATATATAAGGATCTACGGGTACTTACGCGGTAGTTTCTTGGCCACCACCTTGAGATCCGGTGCTATAAAAGATACCAGCAGGCTTGCTAGCAAGCTGTTGTATTCTCCAAAGACCACCGGTGGCATCAAAAAACGCTTTAAACTGAGAAGCCATCATACCGTATCTCGTGGGGAATCCAAAAATAAATCCATCGGCTTCAGAAAGTTCGTTTGGTGTGATTAACGGCACATCGCTTTTAGGAGGTGCACCCATCTTAGCAAGCACCTCCTCGTTAAGAGTCTCGGGCACCTATGATCCAAACAAGACAAGTGGAATTTGAGTTTAGAATGCAGGGATTTTACGCTTCATTTGCATATTAGTTGCTCGTAAATCCGAAGATAGGAAGATAGGAATCGGATCTAGAATTCCATGTCTACCCTTAATTATGAGGCGGAGAAAATTCATCTCTCTATTATTAAGGGTAAAATTGTCATTTAGTTAACTAAAAAGTGTAATAATTACATATTTCTAAAACACGGGTGGTTTAGGGGAAACCTCAAAAAAAATACTGAAGAACACCCGGGAGCCCTTCATCTGGACGGTATGCACAAATACATACCGGTAATTTATAATATGCAGATGTGCATATGCACTCGTGCATAGAAGAAAAAGAAGCAGCTTCAATCGCTTGTATGCATTTGTGCATACCGTCTATGAACAAATGCATACCGTCCAAATAGAGGGCTTCCAAGGTGTTCTTTAGGTTTTTTTTTGAGGTTTTCCCCTGAACCTCCCTTTTATGTCTTTTTCATCGTAGACATCCATTTTGGGATGGAGGGACATTAATTAGATTAATAAGTTGGTTGTTTAAAGTATATGTGATAGGGATCAAAGCAACTAAGAAGCTAAGCGTCGATTAAGCACACACTCACCTAGTAAGCGAGCATGCACCTGGTAAGCCCTCACCCAGTAAGCGCTTACCAGGTGTCGTTTACCTTACCGGGTGAGCATGGCAAGGATCTTACCCGGTAAGAGGATAGCAAGAACTGAGAATCTTACCATGTAAGTGAGGGTGAAGACTCTTATTCAGTTAGCGCTTACCAAGTAAAAGATTATTATAAACAATCCATTTTGATGGCCAAAAATGTTACCCAATAAGATAACTGAAGATGGTGACTCTTTCCGGTAACTGTTTGGTAAACAACCCCGAAATATTTAGTTCATCTTCTATTTCTAACATCACATGACATAATAAGAATGTGCGTGTGATCTTTTTTTATCTATGATCTTTGCACCACGAACAATGAAACGAAGAGCTACAAATGTTAAGTCGCTCGTTTTTAACATATAAAAATAACTAGAGAGAAAACATCTACCTGCCATAATTTGGCTTCAACTCCTTCAACAGATGCAGCTCCTTTCTTTATCTCTTCGGCTAGCTTCTCTACATGTCCATACATGGAATAGTAACTGCCACAAGAAGGAAATGTTAATTGTCGGTAAGCAGAAAAATTGTTCCCAAAAAGATATTGTATAATAGCATACACTATACCATGATCAATAGCTTGCATCTTAAATAAAAAAAAAAGGAGAGTTCCATTCTAAGGGGGTGTTTGGTTGGTTTTCCATTAAGTCTAGTGTGGATAAAGTTGACTGTGTGGATTAATCTGTCTATATAGATTGGATGGTTTTTGTTTGGGAGTTGGTTTTTACATAGATAGAAGGAGCGTGTTTTTTAATTGGGAAGGGAAGGTTTGGAAAAAAAATTGGCTTTCTGCATAAAGCTCCCCCTAGAAGCTTAATAAATAAGCCACTTTCTATATCATTAAGCCACAACCAAACAGTCATGTATAGCTGACTGAATGAGCTGTAGGTGAGTAGGTCCCATTAATCTATTTAAGCTGTTAACAACTGTTTTATACTATTACTTGCACCACTGTAAAGTAATCTTCTTACCATATTTTATCTTACAGTTAATTTGGGGAAAATCGGTAGATCGATAAATTTGCTTGAAATTTTGCTCATGTGCTTGATTTGGAAAAAATCTGTAAATCTGCTTGAAGATTACCTTACTCATCACTTGCAACTTGTCCTAGATTCAATCCAACTGATCTAAGGGTTGTGCTTAATGAAGCTCCCAGCTTATTCGGTCACCTATACAGCTATACTTGACTATTTGATAGTGGTTTACTGATATAGAAAGTGGCTTATTCGGTAAGTTTCTTGGGGGAGCTTTATGCAGAAAACCAAGGTTTTTCCAAACCTTTCACTCCCAATTAAAAAGCACACTCTTCCATCTATGAATAAACCTTCCCTAACAAAAACTTTCCAATCTATACACACAGTACAGGACTTAATGGAAAACCAACCATACAACCAAGTGTTATTCCATCCAATCTTTGATCACGAAATTTTCAAATACGGTCTTGTGGAATAAATATTGTTCAAAAGTAACAGAAGCTATACTCTTCACATAAACAAAAAAGCCAAATGCTACTAATCATTTTTCTCATGGTTATCTCCAGAGTATGTGACAGATACTCCAATTAACTTCCCTTAAATGTTGTTTCATTTCTTGGAAAGATAAAAGTGCTATGCTCTCGATGCAATACAATTTAGGAAACATGTATGCCGTGGTATATGTTATCCCTGCAAAGAAATATTCTTCGATTAGAGATCCTCCTCAGAGGTCAGTGGTTCGAGTTCTGCAAAATCACTCGGGATTCTCCTGGTTGTTCTCCAGGGCCCTTCGGATTAGTCGAGGTGCACACAAGCTGATCCAGACACTCATGGTTACAATATATATATATAGGGGCGGGTTCAAATGAGAACTCAAATTTGGTTGTGAACGTGAGGACAAATAAGAGTGGGACACGTGTCCCATTCAAAGAAATATTATAGTATACTAAGACTGAATATATACTAGATTGAATATTCTTTTGTATACTCATACTAAATATATACTATATTCAGTCTGAATATTGCTTATTTTGACACGTGTCACTCTCTCATTTGTTCTCACGTTCACAACCAAATTTGAGTTCACATTTGAACTTTCCTCTCTCTCTCTCTCTCTCTCTATATATATATATATATATATATATATATATATTAGGTTTCCAGGCAAGGCTTTCTTTTTTTGCAAGTTGACCCAGACACTCAGGGTTAACTTATGTGTTTCTATGTGTGCATAAACCTGCTACCGAAGTTCTTATGTCCTTATAAAATTTGGTTAAAGTGAAAATGAGGATTCAGCCTTGTTCATCTTAGATCCCCCACCTTTCAGTCAACATTTTGGGGAACTGATGTACCCATTTCAGGAGTGATTAGAGGAAAGGACTTCCATTCAAATAAAAGAAGGTTTGTAAATTCTTGAGCTCTCACCTCCAACGAGGCTAGATGGACACTGAATTGTCCGGAGGGGGTTATCCTGAAAGTGTCAAGTCCCTTAGAGTGGTAGACCTTGGCTCTTATACCATATTAGGATATGTGGAACCCCTAGATAAATCTCCAAAAGAGCCCTTGAGAAGAAAGGAGAGGTTCCAACATATATAGAGAAGAAATGGTCCAAGTCTAGCCGATGTGGTACTCTAACACTCAGAAATCAGAACCATGTTGCCTTTTGGCCCAAACACGTGATACCTTCTATTTGTAAATTCTAGATGACAAAATGTCAAAAGAACTGATCATGTGGTCTCAGACTGGTAGCTTGGCATGCCTTAAATACCACACCTTTTCAAATACTAAAAAGTTAAGTCATGTATGGATTAATATGTCTGTGTGGATTAATCTGTATGCATTATTCCCTGTTTATTGGTTTAGTCAACAATCAAATATCACAATAAAAACAACATTAAACGTAAAATTTCTGATAAAATTTTCAGCACCTCCAGTAATCGCTGCAGAGGACATCCAAATGCTTCTAAACAAACATACACAAAGTAGATCTAGAAATTTATAAATAAATAAATAAATAAAAACAATGCAGATTGAAGATGTTCTTTCTCTGTAACATCCAGCCTAAACTCATTAATTACACACCAAACATACACAATCGTCAAATCATATGTTATGAATATTGCAAATTCAAATCATTCATCGATAAATTCTCCACGAAATTCAAATCAACCGATCAACAAAAAAAACACAGATTACTTGATGGAGAATAGCATAGAGAACGAGTAAAAAAATCAAATAAGCAACGATATCATCATCAAAATGAGAGAATAGTTAAAGAATACATACACAATATACACTTTAGTAGTAGCCATTGATGAATCGTTGTTTCTAGTTTCTGATCGATGATGATTGAATCAGTTATCGGTTCCGATTCGTCGAGAATTGAGTTGATAGAGCAACAACGAGCACTAATTTGAGTAATTCGACCCTGTCTCCTCCGTTCCCTATTTATACGAAAATGGAATCCTGACTACTAATTTTCTTATGAGTAAATTACAGTTTTGCTCCCTTATGGTTACTCGCTTTTTGGTTTTGGTCCCTCCAAACGTAAAAATACATTTTTGGACATTCAAACGAGTTTTTAATAACAAATTTGGTCCCTCCCACTCACTGTCGTTAGCCATGCCATGTGTCCCTCATGTGTCCCACTTTTCATATTGAGTAAACTCTAATTTTGGTCTTTGAAGTTTAGTGAAAAATCTAAAAATGGGACCTGAACTTTAATAAATCTAGATTTCATTCTTATCGTTTGCATTTGCTTTATACTAATTACTAATTCTGTTAAATAATATACGTTAGTGTAAGGAACATTTTAGTCTTTTTATGTTTTTACTAAAAAAAATTAAAATAAAAAATAGTATATCATATTTACACACACATATAAATGTAGATGGGGTTTTAATTGCAAACCCAACAATTTAAACAAACTTTGTAAATCATTATATTAGTAAATAATTGAGATATTTATAGACAGTTATCATAATTCATTAATTATAGTTGAGATTTGTATGGAAAATGATAGATTTATAAATTATGATCATGACTTTGAATTAAAAAATAAAATAAATCAAATATATATTAGACTAGATGGACGGCTAAGATTGGTTTGCAAAGTTTGTTTCGAATTGTGGGTTTGCAATTGAAATATCCCCTATATATATATATATATATATGAAGATGTATGTATATACACACACACACACCGGCAAGCATACAAGGACGTTAACATGCAACGACAATGTCTTCTTTCTCATTACTTTGACATTTTGACTAGTGACTTAGGGGCCGTTTACCAAATCTTACCCGGGTAAGTGCTTACCCGCAAAGTTCAACACTATCACTTACTTACTGGGTAAGATTTTAGTCCACCAAAAGGGCATCGTATGTAACAAATTTACCTTGTAAGCGCTTACCGTGGTAAGAGTCGTCGCCGAAACTTACCGGATAAGACTCTTGGTCCTTGCTTTCCTTGTCTTCGCTCTTACCGGGTAAGATTTTTGGTACTTGTTATGCTCATCGGGTAAGGTAATATGACTTAATAAGCGCTTACCCAGGTAAACATTTGGTAAACGGCCTCTTTGTGAAGCCGGGGGTTTTCAAATTGTCCCTCACTCTAAAAGAGATTGGTAACGAAGTTAGTGACCAGATATCACTTTTAAAACAAAATGCAACATAAGAATGTTTTCTATACTTATTAGAGTTCAAGTCTCATTTTCAGACTATTCACAAAACCTTAAGGACCAAAATTAGAGTTTATAATATTTGGATGACTTATTTATAAAGATTATTTAATTATATTATCATCATAAATATTTACATAATTTTAGAATAAACAAATCTGGTTCATGTTGGTTTATCAAATTAACATTTTTCATTTTTGCAGTTTTGAAATGACAAGATGACTATTATCGGTTGCAAAAACGTCCGGATTCGATTCATCTCTCTAACGTCCGTTGAAAATTCCATTAAATAAGACACATTTATGTTTTATTTATTTATTTGTATTTTACTTAATTAAAGACACAGGGATTGAAATCATAAATCAATTTTGATTGGGTAAAAAACAAAAAAATTTGATAATATGACGAAAATACCTCTCTTTTAACGAAAATTTTTAACAGATGCTAGAAGAAAATATCAAATCCAAACTTTTTACAAACCACGATGGCCATCTTATAATTTTGAAACTGTATGGATGAAAAGTTTTAATAAACCACGGAGACTAAATTTGTAGTTTACTCTAAAATCTATTTGATATTTTATCAAAATTTCTTCATAATTTATATAATATTGTGTATATATATATTTTGTAATACATAAGATTATATATTATCATGATATGAACCATATTTTTATTATAATAAGTTGTAATAATATATAAATTAGTCAAATATAGAAATATATTGATTATTAAGGAATTACATTTTTCAAATATTTCAAATAAAAAATTATTTTATATGATTTTACATATAAACTATCTTAAATATTAATTCTTTAATTCAACAGATTATATTAAAAATCATTTTATTATTTTTAATTTTATACCATGTCCAACTTTTATTATGTGTAAAAACTATGCATGTTCATTGCATTCTATGGTAATTGTATCTATTTTTATATTTGTTCACGTGTATATTGGCAGTGACGGATGCAGCCTAAAGGAAGGGTCTTAGGACCCAGTAAACTGTTGAAAAAAAAAATTACAGGCTAAAAATATAAAAAATACTATATTTAGCCTTAGTTTCCCCAGTAAAATTTTTTAAATAACCCCATCTTGCCCGCAATTGACAAAAACACTAAAAAAATCTTTTGAAATCAATAAAAAAACCGAAAAAATCTTTCAAATCGACATAAACACTAAGAAAATCCTTCAAAATCGACAAAAATAATAAGAAAATCCCTTGAAATCAACTAAATTCTTTTTCGAAACACGTCGGGTGACTTTGCGCGCCTTTAGTCTACCTTAATGGGACCCCAGTGGACAAAAATCTTGGATCCGTCACTGTATATTGGGTATCATTATGATGTACTTGATGTTTTTGTTTATTAATTCTTATTATCAAACAATTTTATTGCATGAGATATGTAGATATTCATGTATGAATTCCCACCAAGTTTGTGGGCGAAATGATATCAAAATGGTTTTATGGTAGTTAGTATTCACTTGTAAATGAACACATAAAACCACAAGAAATGTTGTTAATTTTATATGTTCAATGCCTATTCACATGTACATAAACTACAAGTAACACTTGAAAAACACGACCTAATAAAATATGATTATGTTCCTATTATATTCTATTAATTGACTTGTAAATCTGTACTAAGTTTGTGGGTGAGTTAATATAAAGTAAATGGTTTTGTGATAGTATTTATGTGTGAATATATAAGTAAAACCAAAAGAAAACCCTATAAATTATATTTAATGTTTATTAACATATGAAACATACATAAACCACAATAAAATTTGTTAATGTTTTTATTTTATTGTTCACTCACATACTAAACCCCCCAAGTAACACTTTAAAAAACACACCGCATGCATATTTGATAATTTTGTGTGTTGTATTTAATAATCACATGTTAATGTAAAATTAAAGGTTATATCGAAAACGAAATTATATTAAAATGGTATAAACATTTCACATGTGATATTTAATACATGAAAAACAGTTTGCATGTTTGTAACATGTTTGTGTTTTGGATTTGTTTTGCCTTATACACACACACATATATATATATATATATATATTAGAATATGTGGAACGTCTAAATGAATCTCTAAAAGAGCCCTTGAGGAGAAATGAGAGGTTCCAACATATATATATATGGGTAAAATGCAAGAAATAACAACCTACTTCCATAAATTTTTTTATTATAGCATTGTACTTTCAGTTTTACTTATTACAGCAATGTACTTTCAAATTATTTTTTATTAAGGCATTGTACTTTGAAAAATTTACCGATTATAGCAACGGGTAACTTGTTACCTTTTAAATAAGTTAACCTCTACTTTTTTTTGCTTACATGACTTAAATGAGATAACATGGATAACATATCATCATGATTACACGGCATTAAAAAAAATCTCTTGTAATTTTTTTTAAAAAATTCCACTTTCTTTTCTGATTATTTATATCTCACCCAGTTTATATTATTTTTAATTATCTCAATTTTTAGTAATTTATTCACGTCATCACTTTTTAAAAAAAATCACTCTTTTAATTATATGCAAATTAAATATTTTAGAGTTACATGTTTTTTTAACAAATATGATATTTTTCTTGAAGATAAATATTTTATTTTATAAAAAACGTAAAACTTGTGATTTAATTTGTCTAGTTCAAAAAATACTTATTTTGTACTTTTTTTTAAAAAAAATTAAACGATATGAATTATGTATTAGAAATCTTCTTAATATTGTTACATTTTAATAAATATTTTAGAAATAATCTAATTAATTTAATACATTTATTGAATGATATGTCAATTCAATTTTTTAAGACAAATAGATATATTCTTTTCCATATAAATATTTTATTTGTAAAAAAACGTAACAATTCTTATTTTCTTAGTTAAAAAAATATATTTTTAAACATTTTTTAATATTAGGGAAATAAATTGTCACCTATAAATTTTCTCAATATTCTTATATTTATGAATAATTTAGTTTAGTTTCATTAGTCTAATATATTTATTAACTAATATATAAAAGACAATGCTATAATAAGAAATGCCACATCAACAATATATTACATGTGGACAACCTACATGGACAATGAGGTGGCATGGAAACCTAGTAGAGTGGGTAAATTTAAAAGAAAAGGTTACCTAATGCTATAATGGGTAGATTTTTCAAAGTACAATGCTCTAATAAAAAATAATTTGAAAGTACATTGTTGTAATAAGTAAAACTAAAAGTACAATGCTATAATAGAGAAATTTATGAAAGTAGGTTGTTATTTCTTGCATTTTGCCCTATATATATATATATATATATATGAGAAATGGTTTAAGTCTAGCTTATATGGGACTCTAACACGCCCTCTCCAACATAGGCTAGACGGACATGAATTGTCCAGGGTGTCGAGAGGGGGTTAGCCAGAGAGAGTGTTGGGTCCCTAGAGTGGTAGACTTTGGCTCTAATACCATATTATAATATGTGGAACCCCTAAATGAATCTCCAAAAGAGCTCTTGAAGAGAAAGGGATGTTCCAACATATATATATATAGGAGAAATGGTCCAAGTCTAGCTGATGTGGGACTCTAACAATATATATATATATATATATATATATATATATATATATATATATATGCATATACATCATATGAGATGGGATATTTTTGTAATTTATCATTTCAATTCATCTCATTCTGTTTTGTTCAATCTATTTTGACGTCCCATGATGTCCTGTCCATAACCAAACATTGTACATTTTTTCTATTATGTTATAACTTGTCATACACTGCATAACAAACACACTCTAAGACATTGGGTTATAACGAAAGTCATCGATTCAAATTTTCTCAAGATCAGTTGAGGTCTATCTTGTTATTAACTTCAAAACCAGTAAAACTAAATGATGTGCGTATAAATTAGTTCAGAGATCCACATTTATCCGAAAGATAATACTAAAAAATGTAAAGTAGCAAAATCATGGACGAACCCAATGTAAGGCATACGGTGGTCAATGCCACTGTTTCGTTCCTCCGTCGTAGTGTTAAAAATTATAGGGCCATGAAAAGTACCACCGCATCAATTTGTTGTGTGTCATCATATATATTTTGAATCTACAATGAGAACACAAGTTTTTTTTTGTAGAGTTGCTTTGCAAGACTTTTCTTCCACTCCAGACTCGAGTTTGAGTCTTGTTACTGTCATTTAGGGATGGGATCGGTACCGGATTGGAACCGAACCGGTTGCCGGTTGGTACCGAATTTTTTTGGGACTAAAAACAAGGACCGAAAACCGAACCTATGTACAAACTCGGTACCAACCAGTTTAGTTTCGGTTTCGGGATGGGAAAATTCGTACTAGGACCACTTAGGATCGAGAATTGGAAGTGGGTAAAGAAACAATTAAAACCAATCGCAAAAGTTCAATAACAAAAAATTCAAATACGTATTAAAGTCAGTCACAAAAGTTCAACATTCAAACGGCCAGATTTTTTTACGGTGATACTGGTTTTTTTTGTAAAAAGTAATGGTTATAGAGAATAGAGATGAAATCGGTACCGGACCGGTTGGCCGCGAAATTTTTTGGGACCGAAAACCAAACCATATTTACAAATTCGGTACCGATTCGGTGCAGTCTCGATTCGGTTCGGAAAAAACGGTCAGTCCTCTAGTCTCATCCTTATGTCATTTTCTTAGTTTTAGCTTATAATTTCAGATTTTATTATGTTTCTGGAAAAAAAAAAATTCCAATAAAATATTTGAACACCGAATCTCACATACGAAAAACAATAAATAACCAATAGATCAATTATAATTTTATAAAGAGTTAAATTCAAATTTGGTCCCTGTGGTTTACAAATTATAACGGATAAGGTCCCTCAATGATTTTTTTAACGAATAACGTCCCTGTGGTTTCCATTTTATAACACCTAAGGTCCCTCCATCTAACTTTTCTGTTAAATATAACATTTTTAACATATTTTCTTTATTTTTCATTTTTCAAACCACATGGACCAAATCTGTAATTTACTCTAAACTATATACATATATTTATATTTTATGTATTGTATAATTATATTTTTATTTCATTAATTATATAAATCGCCTATTTTATTAATTATATAATTTTCATATTTTATAAATTATGTTACATTTATATTTTATAAATTATTTTTATTTTTTATATTCATATAATATATTACATTTATATTTTATAAAATGTTAATAAGTTAATAAAATATATGAAAGGTCCAATTTATGCTATAAACATTAAATCATGTTAATATACAAATTGCATGCATGGAATATTTAAATACATAAAATATATAAAAATATAAAATATAAATATAATTTTTTATAAAATATAGATGTAATATAATTTTAAATATACAAATAATTAATAATTCATAGATATACATATATGAAGAGAATAGAAATGATAACGAAGATTAAACGGTAGATTTTCAGGAGAATTATCTTGATGACATCGATGTTGTACGTGTTTGAATTTAATTTTTATATTATATTTACTGTATATATTTATATCTATAGATTAATAATTTTTTGTATATATTTAAGATTATATTATATTATAGATCTCGCTCATTCATTTACAAACTCTGGATAAAAGATACAAACTCACAAACCAATATAAAAATAATTTTTTTCATTATTTTTTTCCATCAAATGCTATGATTTAAGATGTTATTATAAAACATATGTTGTTTCACCTTATGAAAAAGTTACATGTGAAAAATGAATGTAAAACTTTTACATTATGAAACAAATATATGATAAACTTTTAACTTATGAAAATAAATACATGTGACACTTTACATTATGAAACAAACATATGTGTAATAACATCTAAAATCATCAAGATATAATGAAAAAAATTATTTTTACGTTGCGCTTGTATGAGTTGTACTTTCTTCATCCAGAGTTGTAGAATTAACCAACATCTTATATTATATTTATATTTTATAGTAATTTCTTTGTACTTGTATTTATATTTTATATTTGTATTTATTTTATTTATTTGAATCGTCCATATATGTATATAATTTGTATAATGAACTGATTTAGTGTTTTTAATATAAACTGATTCGATACATTTTATAAAATTATTTATATTTTATATATAAATATAAATACAAAATAAATTTTATAAAAGATAAATATAATATATCATAAATATATAAAGTATAAATATTTTTTAAATAAAATTATAAGGTGCCTATAAATATGTAGTATAATTTATAAAATAAGAAAATTATACAATATACAAAATATGTAATTTATATAATTAATAAAATGCAAATATAATTATATGTATATAGTTTAGAGTAAATTACAGATTTGGTCCATATGGTTTGAAAAATGGAAAAATAAAGAAATTATGTTAAAAATGTTATATTTAACGGAAAAATTAGATGGAGGGACCTTACGTGTTATAAAATGGAAACCACAGGAACGTTATTTGTTATAAAAATCATTCAGGGACCTTATCCGTTATAATTTGTAAACCACAGGGACCAAATTTGAATTTAACTCTATATTTTATGTACTTGAACCTTCCATCTATACATATTTTGTATATATTTATATCATAAATTATTAATTCTTATAAATTTAAGATTATATTATATTTATATTTTATGAAATTTATTTTGTACTTATATTTATATTTTTATATATTTTATGTATCTGAATTTTGAACCTTATATTTATGTAATTTGTATGGTGGTCTGATTTATTGTTTATGTATTTGAATTTTGTAACTTTCATATATGCAATTTATATAATCAACTGTTTGTAATATAAATTGAACCTTCCATATATTTTATAAAATTATTTATATTTTATATATAAATATAAATATAAAATACATTTTATAAAAGATAAATATATAAATAATTTTTAAATAAAAATATTTGGTGCATATAAATATGTAATATAACTTATAAAATATAAGAATTATATAATTAATAAAATAAAAATATAATTATATAGTTTAGAGTAAATTACAAATTTGATCCATGTGGTTTGAAAAATAAAGAGAACATGCTAAAATGTTAATATTTAACGAAAAAGTTTCTGGATGGAGGGCGCTCACTCGTTATAAAATAGAAACTTATAGGGACGTTGAATGTTAAAAAAATCTTTGAAGGACCTTATATGTTAATATTTGTAAACCACAGTGACCAAATTTGTATTTAACTCTTTTATAAAAACAATATTTTTTATGGTCAAATGATAAAATTCTGAATCCGTTATTGAGAAAACGACGTCGTAGAGGGTGGTTGGAGATATGAAGGTATGTGGGGTCCATGGGGGAATGATAGCTTGAACCACCATCATTTTTTATTGCCAGAAACGTCACCGTCTGGCTAACCAAATCCCTACACAAACGTGTTTCTTTTTTCCCAAGTGGGCCCTTCCGTATGAGCCTTGGCCCGGAAACTCGGAAATTGATTTATGATATAATTAGTCAAACTTTAAATAAGAGTAAACTTCAATTTTGGTCCCTATTGTTTACACTTTTTCTTTTAAAGTCGTCCATGTACTTCAATTAATGATCAGGGATCATTTTTAGAGCAAAATCAAAACAGTAGAGACCACTTTTCTTTGAAAGTCGTCCATGTACTTCAATAAATTACAGAGGTTGTTTCTATTGTTTCGATTTTGCTCTAAAAGTGATCCCTCATCATTAATTGAAGTACAGAGACGACTTTTAAATAAAGGTGTAAACCACAAGGACCAAAATTATGGTTTACTCCTTTAAATAATTATAATAATTTAATAATATAACTTTTTTTTTTGAATAAATAATATAACTTTTTTATAACATAGTATAAAATATTTAACTCTATTGAAAAAAAATGACATTTAAGTTTAATCTAGTTTAGCAATTTTAACATTGATTATATAAATAAAATATTTACTGCATTAATAAAATACTAGACGGGTACTCGTGCAATGCAGCGATATACATATTGATTTTAATTTTTCATTTTATTTTTTTGTCTCTATTGATGTTAAAATGGTTTTGAAAAAATGATTTTTAGTGTTTCATTTAAAAATTCTTGTTTTATATAATTTCTTTCATTTAAAATCTTGAATTCTAAGTAATATACATCAATAAAGAGTATTGCATGCATAAAAAATTGTTTTTAAGAGTTTTTGTCAAATGCTTTATAATATAGTATATATATTACTTATCATTTTTAGAGCATGTCCAACAGGTTTTTTAAAGCTTTGTCTAAAATAGAAAACTAAAAGTCAAAATTTCTAAAAAAAACTTGCATTCATCTCCAACAGATTTTTTGTTTTAGAAATTTTAACACAAATTATATTAACATAATATTCTTTAACTTATCATTCCAATACACCTTTTAAAAAAAACTTAATGTAAAATGATAATAAATTAACTTATTGATAGGATTTAATAAAATATTTATTTCTCTCTTCACCAACAATTTTTAGAGATTTCTCTAAATTTATGAAAGCACCAAGTTTTCTCAAATATAGGAACCCATATAGCAAAGTTGTTGGAGATGTTTAAAGGAAAAAAACACACTTTTTTCCTATTTTAGCAATGCTGTTGGAGATGCTCTTATATATTTAGTTCAATATGGTGGGAAAAAACTAAAATATATACTTTTAGAGATTTTTATCTAATTTCTTTTCATTTCTTTATTTTAGCATACCATTTAACATAAATGGAGCAAAAAAATTTCTAAATCTTCAAAGTTTTCTATTTTAGCATGGTTGTTGGAGATGTTTAACACTCATTTTCAAAAACATGGCCAACAACTATGTTATATTTTTTTTAAATATAATATTAAAAATCAAATACTTTGAAAAAAATTACATTCAACTCAAATAGCTGCTTTATTTTAGCAGATATTCAATTTTAACAATTCTAGTACTAACTATATTATTAAAATATTATTTCTATCTATTAAACATTTATTATAAATATATCTTATTGGTAGAAAATATTAAAATAACAATTTTCTCTCTTAATTAGAGATGTTACTAAATTTAAATTTTTTTATAATTTTTCTCATGTTTGCTTTATTTTAGTATATAAGATATTATAGTTGTTGAAGCAAAAAAATTGTTAAAATCCATATTTTTTCTATTTTCGTATAGTTGTTGGTGATGCTCAATGCAAAGTTATTATTAGAACTCTAACATTGTGGTTTCTATTATTAGAACTCCAACATTGTAACAGAAAAAATACATTAAACTTTCATCAGTTTTTTTTGTTTCTATTTCAGAAAACCAAATTTCAATTTTTTTCATTTTAGAAAATCATCTTTAATTTTCTCATTTTAAGAATCAATCTTTAAAATTATCATTTTGGATAACTGAAGTAGAAACGATTTCGTTTCCGATCATATTTGAGACACATGATACATGAAGTTATAGGTCGTTGTGCTTTTAAATAAAAAGTTTTGAAAGTTAGTTTTTCAAAACAAAAATTATGAAAATTATTTAACCAAAATAATAATAAATGCAAAATTGGTTGAATTTCCAAAAATAAAAATTTGCACAATGGAAAATTACCTGATTGTTCAAAATTTTATCAAATATTTACTTGTTATCTTATTTTTATTATGGATCTTCACAATAATTAGTTTAAAAAAATACACATCCAGAAATCTATTTTATCCTTTTAATATAGATCCATTTTTGGAACACATGAACTCTCAAATTGTAATGTTTGATTATGAAGTTTCTGGAATACACATTAACAACTTGTTTTTGGCACGTTAAATATTAAAAACCAATAAATATGTAATTTCCGTTTTTAACAAAAAAATATAATTTTCAAAACACGCTTTTATTTTAGTAAAAATATCATAATTTTGTTTATATTACAGAAAACGCATAACATAAAATGAAATTATTATCAAATGAGATTAAAAAAAGAGGTGAAATAACAATCTCTGTTTTCATATATTAACATGTAAAAGATTAAAAAAGAATTATCAAATTTTATCATCGTGTTATCGAAGATAAATAGAAGGATAAATGATTTAACAATTTTGTAATATGAATTTAAGTATTAAGTTTACAAAATTGTAAGTTTGAATTTCGACAAATGCTTTTGTTGGTTGAAAGATTAGAAGCTTATTTGATTCATATAGATCAGATGGAATGATATGACTAAAAATATCAAATACAATGGATACCATTACCAAAAGAAAAGGAAATTTTCTAATTCTTTTTTGTAAGTGGTTTTTCTTTTTGTTAACCGTGGGTGTTCGGGTCCTAGAAAACAGTCAGAAAAATTCTCAATAACATTATAGGATTCGAACTGGTGACCTCTGAGAAGAATTCTCAAAGACCCAAATCTTATTGTCAATTGAGCTAAACCTACAATGTTTTTAGATTATGTATATAAAATCATTTGACCTGAGATTTATTATGTGAGGCATATACTTTGATGTTATATATAATTACACCTTTAATAAGTAATATAATAGTTGTTGAATGTACGACAATATCATGTAAGATATTTGCTTGATAAAAAAAAACTAAACAAGACAATCTTGTCTGACGTAAATCATATATGATATTAGATTTTGTTTTTATTTATTTATATTTGCTTTTTTAAAACATAATGAATATAATTGAATAATGCATCTATGCTTAGATGATTGATATATGATATCATAATTTGTTACATATTAACTAAATGTGACTTAAACAAGATGAAAATGACACAAATCAGGTCTATTGTTCAATTTAGACATCTAGGACAAAAGGACTTAATATATACATCAAGATGGCCACAAAAATTAATGACTGACTGGATCATTCTTTTAGAATTTGAATAGTGATCATGGGTAATCAGATACCACAAACCATTTATAATAGTAAAAATGAGACTTGTTATCATTTTCGTTGTAACGGGAACTCAAACGATCACATATCTAGATCATATTTTTCTTACAAAAATAATATGAAACTAAAAACAAAACCAAATGGTACAACAATATACATCAAAACCGACTGTGATATGCCACAGAGTGATGGAAATATATAAAAAGAAGAAAAACTGAAGCGAAGGAAGCAACCTTAGTTCTCAAAAAGCCCTATTAACATAAAGGCCGTTCTAAACTGAAAATGTAAACATGTTATTGTCATGAAGATTACGAATCACTTAACTTGTTACAGAAAAGTTGAATTGATTTTTCAATCCATACTCATCACGAAATTAATCCTTTTTTGAAACATCTTGATACTGATTCAAAAACTCGAACTTGAATCTAGACGTATAAAATCTCAAAAGTGACCTAAATATTAACATATATGAAATTATTTAGCTAAAATATTGGTTTAAATAAGCTAAAGTTAGCAATTAATTAAACCATCCATGGCCCAAATAATTCAAAATAAAAATAGAACAAGGAGCCCAATGAAGCAATAAATGGAACCAAGGGTTCAAAAAAAGGGAAAAAAATGGGTCGAAGGTTCTTCTTTAAAAACCTAATATTTATATCGATATAATGTTTTAAAAACCTAATTGTATTTTTAGCAAATTTTTTAAAATAAAGAAAATAAAAAATCGTCTATAACTTTTTTAAACAAATTATTTATATTGTTATATAAAGAAGTGTCTGTTAATAATTACCTCTAGTCTAGCTCTTACTGTAATTATCAATCCGTCTTTAGATTAGAAGTAGATGTCTCTTCCTAGACTCTGTTTAGACCTTTATCGTATAAACAGATGAAAGCATGTTGAAAATCTTATTGACTAGGCGTAATTTTTTTTAATTGTTTGACCTATGATTCTTGAAATAAGTTGTGAAACTTGTGTTTTGAACCTTAATGCTAAGCTTATTGTGAAATTTGTTCTTGATAGTGTTTTTTTTGGGAGAATATAGCAACCTTTCTTTACAATACAACATAAGTGTTGTATATCCTCCTTCAAAATATTATTAGTTCTCAAATCCATCCTCATAAGAACACAATTCCACATCTATAATTATAATTAGGGGTGAGCATCGGGACTGGGTGCCTACCTTCGAAACCGGAACCGTTTTGGAACGGATATCGATGTGATTGGTTCGGTTCCTAAAATAAGGAACCGATTAGGACTGGTTCTGGTTTTGCTTCTCAATTTTTTGGAATCGTTAACTACTGGGTACTCTCGGGACCCGAGTACCTGGTCCCATTGGGTACACAGAACCGGAACCGACGGGTACCCGCTATTTTTTAATAAAAATTATGTATATTATATTTAATAAACAAAAATTGAAATTATTAAAATTGGAACCGATGGATACCCACTATTTTTGCTATTGTCGAGAGTTTCTATCAAATTATTTATGTAGTTATTAGTTTTTATCAGATTAGTTTTCATTGTTCGTAATATGAATTTCTTTACATTGGTACTTTGTAATAGACAAATAATTACTTTTTTATAGTATTAAATGATAAAAAAAATTAACCACCGGGTACCAATATCTGAATCGGTTTCAAGTTGTTCCGAGACTGGTTCCCAAATATAAAGAACCAGTTACACTGGTTCCTTCATTCCAGGAACTGCCGATTCCATAAATTTTGGCGAGGTAGCCGCTTTTGCTCACCCCTAACTATAATCCAACTAATTAATTAGGTAAAGTTGTTATTTTAATGATTCAATTTTTCTACTCGATCGGTATAACAAATATATATAACAATTTAGCATGATTTAACAAAACAAAACAAAGAACACCTAAATGAACTCCCTTCATATCCTCTTTTTTATGTAAAAATGAATCTCTATTATATTTATCCTCACAATCACACACACCAACATCTGAGTTTTCATTTTAAATTTTCAATCTCATGACTGATAAAGGGATAATCTATAAAACGCTTACTGGATAAGTGCTTACCAGTAAAATTCACTACACTTTATTACCTTATCGAGTAACATTTTTGGTCATCAAGATAGATTGTTGGTAAACGTTTTTTTACCCGATAAGTGATCATGGAGTAAAAAACTTCTACTCACTCTTGATCCTTGTTATGTCGCTTACTGGGTAAGATATTCTTTCATTATCGTATGCACCCAATAATGTAAATAATACTAAATAAGAGTTTAGTAAACGGTTTCTAAATAAGGTTCAATAATTGAACCCTACATAAAATCATAAAACTTTTAAAAGAAAAAACTGACAAGTTTGACAAATATTACATTTGTTCTTTTCCAAATTATTTAAAGATGTGTTGTTAAATAATATTATTTTCACGTAGACTTCCTTCTAAAATAAACACAGTCAAAAAATTGATTGACCGGTGAGTTCGTTAAGAAACATATTCATAGTTCTTTTATTATGATCAATATTTTAGATTTAAAAATAATCAAAATGTTTATGATATCAAATATTAAAAAATCTAGAAGGTTGGTCGACAACTTGACATTACTTTGTATGGTTGCAAATCATTGGTGCTATTTACATATACATACAAACACACTTTAAAAGAGTTTCAAATACAAATCATGTCATTGTTGTAAACTATACAAACAAATCAATTAAGATATTTATGGTTATGATCAGAATTAATTTATTATAATTTGAATATTTATGAAAAATGATTACAGTTTATTAATTATGATCAATGTTTTATATTAGAAAACAATCGGGATATTTATGAAACCACATATTCATTAGACTAGATGAACGGTTGAGATTGATTTGTATGATTTTTATAACAATACGAAACCACATATTCATTACACTAGATGAAAAACGTAAGAAGCGATATGGACCTTTGGATCAATCTTAATTGAATATTGACACTAATGATATGCACCAAATCAATTTTTGTAAGCAGTGCAACTCATGGACGACTGTTAGACTAAAAGTGATCAAAATTTAGATCTTTTTCTTTCGCTTCTTATAGTTTAGGGGCTGTTTATTTACCTCTTAATGGTTCTATTAAGAGGCAGTCCCTGAAACACTAACGCCTTGTTTGTTTTTTCATTTTAAGCTCTTAATCACCACTTATGTATGATTCGTTTAAACATTTCATAACCATTTTAAAAATGAAATCAGACTTCATATTTCAACACCTCTTAAAAAACAAACACCACCTAAGAGGTGAATCCTATTTGGCAAAAAAATAAGCCCACCTCTTAATGGTTCCAATACCGTCTGAATCATTTTATATCAAAGACCTTCCTTAACCATTAAAAGCCCTGGTTTCATTTTGAACAATTACCAAACAGTTATATTTCATTTTGCACTATGTCATAAAACCATCTTAATCATTCTAATTTCTAACCACTTAATCATTTTGTATCAAATCATCCAACAACCGCTAAACAACCCCTTAGTTATTTATGAAATATTATCAAAGTTAATTTATTACGATTAAACATTTATAATAGAAACCAAATAAACAGTCAGGCATATTTATTATCATATATTAATTAGAATAGATAACGAATAAGATTGGTTTACAAAGTTTATACAAATACCGACTTCTATAAATACATATATATATAAATACATATATATATATATATATAATTTCAGTCAACTTTCAAAGAAAAACATATCTTAAAACGTTATTTAGTAAATTAGAACAAGTAAAAGATGAAAAAAAGAAACAAAAAAACAAAACTATTAATGTGAGTTTTTGAACTCCAGTTCAAGAGCTTCTTCCAACAAAACCTGAGACTGATCCATGAGATCTGGACTTAATCTGAACATAAGAACACAAAATTCCATCTGATTCAGAGCACCATCTCCATCGAAATCACCTTCTCTCAACATACTCAACAGATCTTCATCGCTCAGATCCTGAAGCCCTAAAACCGATGAATTGTTTTTCAAGCTATCGAACGTAATCACGCCTTTCTCAGCGTCCATCAACAGCTGGAATCCGTTGCATAATTCTCCAATCAGACCATCGCCGCCGAGCTTTTCCGCCATTAAAGGTAAGAAATCGTGAAACTCTGATTGATGATTATTCTTCGATTCCGCCATTGAAATTGGAAAAGAAGATGTGAAATTTGAGGTTGTTGTTGAATGTTGATAATGAAGAAACGATTGAATTGAATTGAATTGAATGTATATATATATATATATATAAATGGAGAAATTGAAATTGTAAAGCAGACCGATTCCAAAATGTAGAATTTTTTGGGGGAAGGTATTTTCAAGGAAGGAAGGAAGGAAGGGAGGAGGTTGATGGCTTTTTGGAATTGACCTCTGCAGTCTGCTTGCTATAAGGATGCTTCTTATTATTTGGGGGATATTCCAATTTTCCATTGAAATTACGATTTTACCCCTACAAATGCAAAGTTTGTGGAAAATTTGTCTTTTTATAGGTCGACATCATAAACACTTTTATCCCAAAGTCAAAATATCATTTTTTTAATACCATTTCACTCCAAAAAACCACTATTTTTTTTAATGATTTTCTACCATTCATTTATATTGCGTATATAATTTAGTGTTAAATTAGTATTAACCACACAATATTCGTCCAAGTTTAACGTTTATATAATTCTAGGTTGATTGTTAGCTAAGTTTAACGAAAGATTCACGGCTTATTCAGTAGTTGTACTTGTTAATAGTTTAATGATACAAAAAGTGGCTTATTTAGTAGTAGTTGTACATGACTGTTTGTTAATAGTTTAATGATACAAAAAGTGACTTATTTAGTAAACTTCCAAAAGATAACTTTATGTACAAAACTCGGTTTTTTTCAAACTTTTTTTTTAAATTAAAAAACATGTTCATTCCATCTATGAAAAAAACCGTCTTAAACAAAAATCTTTCGAATTTATACATACAAATTAATTCACACAGCCAGCTTTATTCATACAAACCAAGGTTCTAAATAACGTGACACATGACGTAGCGGCGAGGTCAAGTCTTAAGCCTTAGAAGTCACGTCAAGCCATGACGTTTTTCAAGGCGTGTCTTATGACGGCAAATTTAGTTTCGTATATAATATTATACATATATAAACCTTTATTTTCTACTATTACTCAATGAATTAATGATATTAAGCATGTTAAATTAGGTTATACATTAAAAACAAAAAATAAGATACCAAAAGAATAAGAAAAATCAAATATGATGTTACAAAAATCACGCATTAGGCCATTGCATGCCACATGAATAACGTGACGTCAAACACAAACCTTATATCATGACGGCTGTCACAACAAGTTTTTTATAACATTGATACAAACCAATCAAAGAGTCCATTTACTCAACTTTCTTTACCTTTAGCTAACGATTATACTGCATACTGTAAGAACATTTCTAAGCTTTTAAATAAGTTGATTTTTTGATCTATCTTCATCTACTTTCAATTCAACTTTTTTTACCACCTTTTTTACCTCTTATCTTAAAATTTATCTCACTTTTATGAACTACATACATTTATCACTTTTACATGTATGAATTTATTAAAGTTTTGATCACGATGAGAAAATTCAATAAACAAAGACAGTTGATAGATAAAGATATATAAATGTATATGAATGTTTTGTTCTCATTTCTCACTATATATTCTCACCAATATATATATACACACACATATACATACATAGAAAAAAACCCTAAAAAAGAACCAAATAATTCATCTAAGCCGTTAAATTAAGATCATCATGCGACAAATGTAGTAAAAAAATGGTTTTAATCCTCTTTTCTTAAATAAAAATACTTTCCCCTATATATTTACTTTAGGACCCGTTTACCAGATGCTTACCAACAATAATGATCACTTATCACCCTCACTTTTCTTATCGGATAACAGCCTCGGACATTAAAATGAATTGTTGGTAACAGCCTTGTATCCAGTAAGCGGTTACTGGGTAAGATTATAGGTCTTTACTACGCCTCTTACCAGGTAAGATTCACAGTCCTTACGATGCTTACCCGACTAGCAAGTAACACTCAATGCTTACCTAATAAGCACTCCATAAACGACCCCTTAATCTATCATTTCTCATATACTAAAAAACCCATCTTTCTTTCAAAGCACCAAATGATCAAAAATCAAAACCATTAAGCCAAACAAAGGACATTAATAAGAACATAACTAATGTTTGTGGTCAGTGAGTTTATCAGAACGTATTTCTAACAGTCACAATTTGCCAGCATTAGTCTAGACATACCCTAAAACACATTTAAAACAAAATTACAATAATACCATCCGATGTATCTCATTCGAAACCAACATTTAAGTACAAAATATAAGCATACCAACCCTCTTATCTCAAATAATAGAACGACTATATCATAAACATTTAAAAATAAAGTCTAAAAATCAAGAAAACGAACCTTACTTTTAAAGCAAATTGGATACCGACAACCACCGTTAGCCACCAGCCGACCTTGTCTGCCGCCGCAACTCCTCATCGGCATTTCTCAAAAACTGATCCCAACCACTTCCTTCACTTGTATCCAAATAATCATAAGGAACTGCAGTTTTTAAACCTGGTCTTACCCCACATTCACCCTCCACAATTCTAAACTCCATTTCTCTGCTTAACCGTTCAGATTCAAGTTCTTCCCAACTAAACAACAACGGTAAAGTAAATTCACACCATGGATTAAAATCAATAAGCTTAACTTCACCATTTCTCTTCACGTAAACGTCAAAAACGTAACTTTCCGACTCGAATTTCAAACTCACTTCGTCCGTATAAAAGTCTTTGATCGCGGGTCCCACCTCGTGTTTTTTCTCGGTCAAAATCGGGTAAAATCCGGTGACTTCCCGTTGGGAGATTCCGACTAGGATCCGGTTGCGTATAAAGCAACGGAATTCCATTTCCGGGTGGAGAGACGGGTACCATTTTCGAAGGGCGATGAAAAAACGGGCGGGCCGGCGGGTATTGGAATCGGTGCAAGAATCATAAGCATGACATAGATCGTGAACGAGTGAATCGGATGATTTAAGTAAAAGTGTGATTTCGCTAAAAGATGTGCATTTAAGACATCCATTTGGGCTTATCCAAGCGGAATCTTTAGGGGAGCTCCAGTTAAGTTTCGGAAAGATGGCCCCACCTAGGGTTTCGATTGATTGGTTGATTTGGGATTCGAGTTCTGGAAAAGAAGGAGGGGGTGGTGAAGTTTGTTCAGATTCATTATCGGATTGTTCTTCTGAAATAACGTAATCTTCTTCTTCTTCGGGTTTGTGGATTCTATTGGGCAATGCATCATTATTGGAGATAGAAAGTGGGAGAAGAAAAGGGCCTGAATCATCCAGAAGATACTCGATGAATGATTCAGGAAGCTCGTGGATTATGGTTTTAATGGATGTGGATTTGAATATTGGATACCATTCTTGAATTTGACATCTATTCACTTCTTCTTCCTTCATTTCTTTCGATAAAAAAAAACGTGTCTTCAAAGAAAACTAGAAGTGGGTCGAGGACCTGATGATTCGAGGATGTATAATTGGTTGATCAACTCTGAAAAAGAAATAGTCGTAAATTATATAATAATCGGGAAGTCCGTTTATTAGTATTATAAACAAAATCAGACACCCAAAGATTACAAATAAAGTTGCATTTAGTTTGATGTTCATATAAGTCTAAAAAATCTCTTCTATCGGTAGCTCCGATTCTTGCAAGTTCCTTTTTTATAATTTTGGGTAACTGTGGGTGTCCGGATCAGTTTACGTGCACTGACTACATCCCCTAAGTCTTAACCAGTGTGCCACAACCCGAGTGGTTTGATTCTTGTATGTTTATACCGCAGATAGTTCAGCATCTTATATTTCGATTATGATTTCACTTCAGAAAAAATTGGAGCTCCCATTTCTTCCACAATAAGAATAAATTTATCTAAACTAAATGTGCAATTTAAAAATAAAATAAAAGTGGTGCTAATATTTGAGCAAAAGGTTGATTAGCAGGAACTCCGACTGGCTTAGATGGGACCCGCTCCCTAGGAACCACATGCAAGGGGGCATTTCAGGGCTGACTCAGCAGTCAGCGGCTGGCTAGGGCTTAGTAGGCAGAGACGGACATTGTTTTCAAGTAGTGACACAATTTGACTATAAGAAAATATCTAATTTTCTTTTTTCATAATATTAGTATAGATCTTTTGGTTGGTTCTTTGTCTTTACATAGAAAAGACTCATGTTCGAGTCCAGTCTATATATATTTTAAAAATATACAAGAGGTATATAAAAACACCAAAAGTTAAAGCTGAAAAACAACAAATTTGAAAACATTGGGACTTGAACCTGGGCGTTTTATACAAAGGCGGGAACATTTACCATTTTAGCCATTAAAGTCTTGTGTAGTTGTGTTTAACATTTTAGTTTCAAAAACTATAAGGTGGGACCCTTCAGAAACGTAATTTTTTCCCTTATGACAAACCATGAAGCGGTGGCATGGCTCCGTATCTATCCATGTGGATCATCCCCTAAGAAGCACATCAGCTATCTAATAATTCTATATATTCATATAATGAAATATGAAAATTTTCAGGCCTTGATTTTTTTTGCATTTCAAATAGGAAATATATTTAATTCTACCATTCATCAGAAGAGATGAGAGAGCTTAACTGAATTAATGAAATAGGGATATTTTACAGAACTACAGAAGGCAGAAGCAATTCAATTCCCAATTTTCAATGATTCAACAGACGGCAGATGCAGAAGCATTCAATTCCAACTTTTCAATGATTCAATAGAAAGGCAGAAGCATTTAATGATTCAATGTCAATTTGGCCAAAATATGCTAACATATTCGAAACATAACAGATTAACAAAAGCATATAACAGATTAAACAAAAGCATAATCCAACTTATTTGAAACAACAGTCGATCTTAATTTTGCAACGTTAATCACTTATCAGAAGCATAATCAAACTTATGAATGCACGAGCATAAAAAAATTATCGTAACGGATTTGAAACAATGAGTCGATGTCAAATTCCCAACAATTTCCGATTTACTAAACCCTAGAAATGATCGACTAAAATCGACTTACCGAGAGGTGAAAGCAGGCCGCCGGCGAGGAGTAGCAGCGGCGGAACAGGTCGGAGGCTAGCAGCCGGTAAACAGCACGCCGGTGGAAGGGGGAGGGGGGATTCGCGTGTGATATAGACGACTGCAGGAAGAAGTAAGGTTGAGGCGTTGATAGTGGGCCTTGGTTTGGGCCTTTGGGAGAGATTGGACTGACTTACTCTTGGCCCAATTAAATGTTGTTCCACCGGTACAAGTACAACCAATTGTGTAAATGAAACAGACCAGTAGGTTATTCGAGTCAGACTAAAAAAATACATTTTTAACTTAAGTTCGAATAAAATTTTCAATATAGGGGTTTGTTTGATCTCGAGCTCAAATAATTTTTGAGTTATCGAGTTTGATGCTTGTTTATAGGCTCGAACTTACGATTGATTAACTCGTTTATAGACTCTGAGGTTGATAATTTATGGTATGATTTATAAACTTATGAGCATGCTTAGCTCGAAAAAATGTTGATCGAATGACACAGGTTGATTCGACTCAGAAAGTTTAATCGAGTTTTCGAACGAGTCGAATTGACACTGGTGTTATGAAGCTCGGCGCGTTAAGTTAAACGAGTTTCATTTTTTATGTTCAATATCGACTCGAGCTTGATGATTATAAATTTGAGATTGATATAGATGAGCTCGACTAGTTTACACCCCTAGATGCAACCAAAGTCCAAACTAGGGGTATGAATAAGTGAGTAGTAGGTTATTATAGCTCGGTTTAAAAAAAATATCAGGCTCAAGCTTGATTTGAGTTCGAAAAACTTTTTCAATATAGAACTCGAACTCGAAAAACTTAGGCTATGTTTGGCAAAAATAAGCTAGTTTATTTTCAGGGTACATGTTTGGATGTGTGTAAGCTGACTTATAAGCTAACGTATTGAAACACTACTTGGAGTAGCGTTTTTGGAGCTTATTGTCATTTTTTCCAATTATAACTCTCATTAATATATATTGATTAATTATCAATATGTTCTTTTTTGGTCATTTTACAATTACATTCTTATAAGCTAGTCTTGCGAAATGTGATTTTTTCACCAGCTAGCTTATCAGTCATCCGCTAGTTTATCAGTTACCCGCTTGCTTATCCGCTACTATCTAGCTTATCAGTCATCAGCTAGTTTATCAACTATCCGCTAGCTTATCCGCTAATTTACCAAACATAGCCTTAATGAAACAACAAAACAAAGTTGCAATAAAAGTAGGTACGAAAACAACAAGGCATCAGAAATAACAAAACAAACAAAAGCCAAACAAAACAGAAAACCTAATATATTTCTTTTTATTATAAATTTATATTTAAGAAATAACTTATATATTTCGTATCATATATAATATGGTGGAGGTCAAAAGATAATTCACATTTTCACACGAACATTTTTCAAAAAGTAAGAAAGCTTCAGAAATAAATATAAAAAACGTATACGAATTAATTACTTTATGGACCAAAGTCCAAACAGCCAGGTTAGAAAGTCAGCCACAAGCATAATCAAGGTCCCACTTCTTATCATTGTTTTCAATAAAATTTAAGGTTATTTTGGTAAGGGAATGAAAATGAAAATGAAAATAAAAATGAAAATAACAAAAAATAAAAATAGGAGTAAATTTTTACTCCCTTTAGTTTAATCAGGAATGAAAATTTAGGTTTTTGGGGAATGAGTCTATTATATTATATAAAACTAAACAGTTTCTTTTATTATAGTTCTCATCGGTTACTGTTTAATAACTCCAACCAAACATCCCCTTATACTATAGCGAATTAATACTCATTAAATAGCAATATACTCATTATGATGCAACTTGAAATATAGACCAAACAATACAGGATTAGAAAATAAAATTAAGGGTGTTTAAAAAATCTATCAACCCGTTTAATCCAACTAAAAAAAAAATCTAAGGTAATCCATCATATAATCAATACAAAATTAGGACAAATCGAATATATTGGTATTGGGTTGAAATTGGATTAGGATAAAATTAATCGACCAACCCGATAACCCACTGAAAATTTTAGCAACCTCTCTATTATTTGTTGTTGGGTCACCGATGATTTGGTGATGAACCACCTTCCTTTATATGAATGAATTTTTACAGGTTCTTTTGAAGGTCTGAAATATGCTTCAAGTATTGAAGAGTCAAAGACTATTCAATCAAGGGGTTGTACATCAAAAAGTGGAATTTTGGATGTATCAACCAACTTCAATATTCAGACCATCTTGCCAAGTCAAGATTGGGTCACCAATATAGTGGGTCACCGATGGTACACTCAAAAGTCATCAAAAGTACTAAGGACATCAAATAAGATGAGGTCATCAAGTTTGATGTCATGGTCACCGACACTATGATATTGGTCACCGAAATTGCAGGTATATTTTCTAAGGCTGTGATATCAACTCACAAGGGTATACACTTTTGTCACTTAGTGAAAGAAGAAGTTATCAAGCAAAGTGTACACTTATCAACTCCAGCCTTATAAGGTATCCACCGATGTTATACATAGTGAGATGTATCACTTAGCAATTTCAAAGAGATAAGTTCTCGACTCACATCAATTGTAAGACACGCGAGCCAAGAAGAACTGGGCACCAAGCCTTAATTAAAGACATTCTCTTTTATTCTTATAAAAGGAATATTTGTCTTTTAGCTAAAAGGCTTGATGGGACTTCACAGAGCATGAAGAAAAGAAGATAAAGTTATCTGACATTACGTGCTACAAGGAATGGTTCATCCATTATTCTAGTACAAAGGAAGTGGTCTCTCTTCCTTTGTCCATCAGATAATCTTCCAAACCTAATGAAACCTCGATACCGTCCACTCGCATCCCATGCATGGACACTATAAAAGGAGATGAAGTCCTTCCCGTAAATCTCACGCTTTCAACAAATCTTCGAGTGATTATTTGTTTGACGTGGCAAAGCCGTGTGCTATAACGGTATTGTTTTAACTTGCTTAGTGTAATAGTTAATTACATCGTTATCCGTGTGTTTAGTTTGATAGAATAGTCTGCCTGTTCTTTTCCGCATCAAACTATCTGTGTGTAAATTTTTAATATTTATATTAAAAAATTTAAAAAGAGTATATTCTGTGTGTTTTATATTCAACCCCCCCTTCTACAAAACCCTCTCTTAGTTAGCCATCTCTCTTTGGGGACTAACATTTGTATTTCTTTTTAATATGTATAGGTTACCAAAAACGACTCAACAACAACGATCAATAAAACTTATAAGGGTGAGTTATATGTAATGCCTATATATTTGATTAACTTGTATATTCTCTTGAATGATTGAATGTATTTAAAAGGAAGTTTCTTTTCTTTTTATGTTTTTGATGTTGATTTTTCTTTGTTTAAACGTAATCTAACCAAACCGAACAGGTTGGGTTGGGTTGAACTTTTGTTTGGATTGGTTGGGATGAAAATTTGTAAACCGCCAATATTGAGTTGCGTTGTTCAAATGATTTCAACTCGATCATCCAACCTATGAGCACCCCTATCTAAAACTGCAATGTTGGATTAATATTATAAATACTCTATCTGTCTTGTTCACATTTTTTTTTATTTGTTTCAAAATAAATGTTAGGTCTTAGAAATAGATAATTAAGGGGTGTTTGGTTCATGCAGAAGAATGAAAATGGAAATGAAAACGAGAATGAATTTTAATTCCCTTCAGTTTAGTATGGAATGAAAATTTGGGGTTCTGAAAGTATAAGCCCAATATGTTATATAAAATCAAATATATCTTTTTCATTCCTATTAGTTATGTTTAATACGCTTAACCAAACAACACTAAATTCCCAAATATGTTATTAATCAATGCACATATTTAAAAGTTGTGGAGATAAATAAACTTAAGAAGAGTAAAACTGTCATCTAGTTAACAAAAAAATGTAATAATTATGTATGTCTAAAGTTGTATGTTATTTCAATTGTCAACACTTATTTTGAATTGGAGGGAGTACTAAATTGTATAAATTTAATGTGCTTCAGTTTTTTGTACAAAAATGATTACAACCTCGACCGGTCTTATACAGAACCTGTCTTCAAGAACATTAATGTCAAGGCATTTTTTTGACTCACAGAGCAGTTGCTGCTAGCCTAAAGGAGAGATCGAACCTGATACAAGTCTAGTTAAATTACTCTTTCCCACTGAGCTACATGTAAAAAAACATATATATTTTCCTTTGATTATTATTTCATAGATATTAAATAATATTTTTTTTGAATTAATTTTTTTTTAATATTTAGAAACTAAAAAAATACATACATAATATTTTATAAAAAGGTAGGAACACGATATCGGAGACAAATGAAGTTTGACTATTGTTGCAAATAAGCCATAAAAAGTTAAAAGAGTTATCCAACTTTTCAATGGATGTTATCTTACATATATTTCGAATTAAATAATGTAACAAATTATATATTTTTTCAATTTCAAAGTTAAAATAAACATTATATGAAAACCAATTTAAAGTTACAAGGATCTTTTAGACAATTTATAAACATGATTAAATTTTAAAATGTCCAATGCTTAAATAACTGTCGTTTTAAATACAAACCAATGAAATTTTATTAACTATACAAACTAATCTCAATGATTAAATTAATTTTTTTTAAGAAAAAAACATGATGAAATTTAAAAACAAAAAACACAAATAAATGGTACAACAAGATACAAATGCAATAGAGTGAAGTAATTATCAAAATAATACTAACATTATGAAATAAATTCGTTCCCATATTCATATTCAATCTTATTTGTAAACGATTTGATAACTATCTAAAGAGTTGTTTATTTACACGCTATAGCTTATTGACCTGGCCGGCTTAAACCATTAAGCCAAATTAGTTATAGGCAATAAGCCAGGCCCCTCACTTCTCCCCGTTAAACTCACTCAAACAAACTAATGCGAGAAATGCATCAGAAATGATCACCATCTCTCTTTGCGTCTTTCATACCTATTGGTCTCCCGTCCCTCAATCAGATATCCAATTTTAATTGGATCAAATTTGATCCAAAATTTCAGCATCTAAATTTTGGATTAGTCGATTCTTGGATGGTAGTTGAGCATCCAATAAAACCAGATCAATCCAATCCATTTACCATCCAATTAATATACATATATATATATATATATATTATATTACGATATTGTTTTTTATTGATATTTATAAACATTGTTTTGAGTAATTAGGAGAATATATGAACAATTGGTTGAAAATTGGATCAAAGTGTTGTATGAGTTCAATCTGATTCAATAAATAACCAATAGTAATATCCAATGGGTGAAACCGATCTGATCCAACCATTTATTGGATCAAATTGTATGACAAATTCCAACATCCAATAAATGATTAGATTGAATCAGATTCACCAAAATTTATTAAATTTCAACCGATTAATATCTCTACTTATTCAAACAATAACTCAACTCATCCAGGGCCTAATAAGAAAAAAATAATAATAAATAACCCCTGAGAATGAAATTCAGTCATACTTAGTCTATTTCATAAACAATCATACAACAGAAGTCATAACCACCCCACTAACACCTCTTCCTTTTTCTTTTTAATTCAAAGTTATACCTTCTATATTTCTACAATTAGAACCTTCTTCTTTTTTTTGACTTAATTCCTTTAATTAAAAACTTATAAATTTATGTTTGAACATTTAACTAAATGGATTTTATATCTGATAGATTTAAAAGAATCTGTTAAATTCAGTCACACATTATATATTAAGTTTGAAAGACGAATTAAATTTTATTTACTTTGAATGAATTGTTGAATTTAATTTAATATACGTTATATTGGATCAGTTATGTCAATTGTATACTATTATTTTTTATTATGTATTTGAATCGGATTGAGTATAACTAATGTTTTTGAACCAATTAGTCATCCATTTTGTTTATATTTGATGGATTTAGAAGAACCGGTTTAAATCCAAAGACACCGTCTGATTGGTTTGAGGTTGGGCTCAAAAGATCAAAAGTGTTAAGAAATCCCAGATCCGAATCAAATGAAAAAAAAATCCATTTGTAGCCACGGAAGTTCAAATGCGGTAACTTCGGGTTACCTGCAAAGTGGATGGCTGTCCTGAGATTAGTCGGCTGACATGACGGGTTGGATATCCAGATTAATAGCAAAAAGAACCAATGTAATTCAGTCACACATTAGATATTGAGTTTGAACCACCATTTCAATTTCATTAACTTTGAATGATTCATCCACTTTAATTTAATAGATGTTAGATTGGACCAGTTATGTCAATTATTATATATTATTGATTAACTTTTAGAATTAAATTGAATATAGCTAATATTATGAACCCGACCATTTTCATTTTTTAGTCATTTTTTGAACCAAATTCTTATTTTAACCACAGAGTATTTTTCCAGATTTAAAAAAAAAGAAAAAAAAAATATATTATTTACAAAAATTACACACATAAAAAACCCTAAAATCAAGTTTATATAGATTCGTAAAGTATTTGCATAAATTCTACTTAAAAAAGGATTTTGATTCATAATATAGATAAAAAAAAGAATTTGATTGAAAAGATCAGTAATTTTGATCAATTTTTCTATTATTCATACATTTCATTTAAAACACTACTCATAAATTTAAATTGACCGAATGATTTCTTACGTATCTCCAATTTAACAATAAAAAACCTTAGTGGAAGGTGTTTTTTGGTCATTGTAACATAATTAGGTATAAGTGATATCTTATTTAATAGACAAATTATGTATCTAGATGTAGGGATCGTTTACCAAAATTTATTCAAGTAAGTGGGTTAACTAACGCCGGGTTAATGCATATGACCGGCATGTTTCAACTCGGTTAACCCGTTTTTATATTAAAATTCAAAAAAGTTTTTAAAAAATGTGTGTTACGTGTATTTTTTTAATGTATTTAGCTTGATGTAAAACTTGTTGTTTGTGTATTTTTAATGTTGCAACTTGTGGACATCAAATTATTACTTTATATAATATGTATATACGCAGGAAAAAAAATACAAGAGATTAAGGGAATTATTGAAACCGATTAACCCGATGATTGAACCGGTTAAACCAGTTAACCCGAAACCTGGTCAACACACCGAATCAGCCGAAAACCTAGATTTTAAAACATTGAACAAAACACATTTCTACATCATCCCCATTCTCAATGATTGACGAATTTGCCCCCTCGATAAAGACAGAACATGCTTAACCTGTTTTTGTGGTCCCTACCTTTTAATGGCGACTTTCTTTGACTAAAGTCTAAAGTTACAAAACGGTCCCTTTTACTATTTTAACTTATACACATACATCCCTTTTCCAAAGGACCTACAAATTGCAAATACAGATACCTCTATATCTGTATATCGTCCTCTGTATTAAACCATTTCTAAATCGTTAAAAAACAGACTTATTTTCTATCAAACAAGATTCATCTTTTAATGATTTAGAGATTGCCTCTTAATTGAACTATTAAGAGGTAAATAAAACACCCCTAATACTTTTACATTGATAGGTTAGATTTAAACCATATTCTTCTAAGATATATAGAATATTGCTTTTCTTTTCAAGAGCTCTTTTAAAAAGTATTTAAATAGAAATTTCACTTATTCTTGCATAGTATTAGAGCTATAAAACAAAAATCGTTCCCATGTTCATATTTCTCATTTTACCCTTAATTATGAGATGAAAAAATCTCTCGATAATCAAAGATAAAAATTGCATTTAGTTGTTTATAAATTGTACTAATAATTGCATATTTCTAAAAGGATTGGGTTCCGGTGGGAAGTGAAGTTATGGTGAGAAGGGTAAGAATGAATTTCTACCTTTGGATGCACATTATGATAAGATGCACCAAGGTAAGATATCTCCATATCAAACGCGATTCATGGGGGAGAGTGAGATTAAAAGCGATCAAGGGTCAAAATCTTTTCTTACGTTTCCCACTTTAATTTCATTTCTCACATGATAACATGTCGTTTCTAAAATTGTCTCATTTATACTATTAACATTTATTTTGGGATGGATAAAGTATTATTTTAGAGGCTCTGATGCTCTTAGGTTATCCAAATTAGTCTAGCCTCCTCACCCTTCTAAACCAACCCACTATCACGCCCTAGGATAATTCATGTCCGTCTAGCCTTATACGAATTTTTAAGAGCATAATGATTTATGACTTATATGAATTAATATTGAGAGAATTCGTATAAATCATCATATTTTTGGATTTTTGTATAAATTTGTTGATTCATATCTTAAATTTTATATGATGTAACATTTTATAAGCTTTTATATATATATTTTTTAATATCTATATTATTGACGTTGAAATGCATAGAATCCACAAAAAAAATGTGGTTTGTACTTGTAGTCACTACTATTGAGATTTTTTATAATGTGACCAAATAATTGCACAAAAAAAGGTTCTTATAAACCAAAACTATGGATCATGTTATAAGAGTTACGGTGAAAATCGGTGAAAACATATAAGTTTTTGGATGAAATGACTTTTTAATCTAACTTAAATTTTTTTTAACTACTTTTAGTACTTTCAATTAAATTCAATTACTTTCAACTACATTTATCTCCGTTTATTTTCAAATTTATCTTGACTTTTAGGTCAATTTCACAAACTTCACATGCATTAATTTATTAAACTTTCGGTTATGATGATGAAAGAAATGTGGTTAAATGTAGACAAAGGTAATAAATGTATATGAAACTCTTATTCTAACCTCCCCACCATAACTCTTGGAGCCTGGTTGGTTGGTTTTTGATTGAGTATTAAACGTTATAAAGTTGTCAACGAGGATTAATATGTCTAAATAGATTGATTTTTTTATTTGTAAAGTCTTTTAATAACCAGAAGAGTACGTTTATTTAATTTGAAGGGGTAAATTTAGAAAAATAAAACTTAATTTTCTACGTAAAGCTCCCTTTAAAGGCTATCTTTCATTTTATTAAGCTATTGTCTAACCAAATAAGCTACGAGTCCCTTTAACATTGTGTTCTCGAATTTGAAGAGAAAAGAAAGGGAAATAAATGGATGGAAAAGAAATGGAAGAAAAAGAAAGCAGGAGAAAATAAAAAATTCATTTGTGTTCTCAAAAGTGAAGTAAAAGGAAATAAAGGAAAGAAAAGAAAATAATTTTCGTGTTCTTGAAGAAAAAGAAAGATAAAGGAAAGAAAAGAAAATAATTTTCGTGTTCTTGAAGAAAAGGAAAGATAAAAGGAAAGAAAAATTGTCATTTTTACTGATATGTCATTCAAAATAATATAATTTAGAATGAAAAATTAGATAGTTTTATAATTTTATTAATTTTTAAATGATTTTAATTTCTTTAATTTCCTTTCCGTCCCTTCCCTCCCATACTTGGAAGGAAAGATTTATAAAGAAAATTAAGCTTTATTTTTCTTTCATTTCCTTTTTTTTCTCCACGAGGTTTTTTCACTTTCCTCCTAAGAGCATCTCCAACAGTTTCTTTAAATTTTCTCTAAAATAAAGAATGTAAAGTCAAAATCTTTAAAATTACTATGTTCCAACTCCAACAACTTATCTATTTTAGATAACCTATTAAAAATTTATGTTATTAAAATATTCAATAAATTTATTATTCCAACAAATAAAGGTTGTTTTTGTTGAAATTATTAAAATAATATTTCTCTTTTATCATTTTAGAGATATATCAGAGAAGTCTCTATATTTAAATACTTTTAAATAGAGATGTTGGAGGAGTTTAGAGCATCTCCAACAGCATCTCTATAACTTTCTCTAAAATAGAGATTCAAAATAAAAAATCTCTAAAAAAATATTACATTCAACTCTAACAGTATCTCCATTCTGAACATTACAATTCATTATATTATTAAAATATTCTACATTTCTAATAAAATATTATTTATCTTATCTAAATATTAAATTTAATTTTTCTTATTGGTGGAACATAATAAAAAATAATTTATCTCTCATGGTAATCATTTTTGGAGATGTCTCCAAATTCTCCAAATTTGGAGATTTTTGCAATCTCTTTCATGTTTTCTCCATTTTAGAGAAAGTTTTGGAGATGTTGTTGGAACAAAAACAATGCTCGAAATCTCCAAAATTCTTATTTTCTCCATTTTAAAGATGCTGTTAGAGATTCTCTTAAAAAAGAAAAGTGAATTTTTCTCTATTTTAAAGAAGTTGTTAAAGATGTTCTAAGCGACCAAGAAACATAACCTAGTAAACAATTCCATTGAACTATTGAAGATTATATACTTTTTTTTAATATTTGAAGATTATATACTTATAAATATTATGTAGACAACTTGGCAATCAGATTCTATGAAACGATGGTCAAATTATTTGCAAAAAGTCAGTCGTTTTAAACGAGTCAAGATTCCGATCACCAGACCGAAAGAAATGTCAACATTCATATTTATAAATTATATTAAGGCAGACAGATAGATTGATTAAAAAGACGCACTTTAATGGCAAACGGTGGTGGAGGATAACGACGACAACGATATCAATGGCGAAAGAAGAAGAAGAAGAAGATAGAAGAATTACCAAATTTTGCCTTTCCATCATTATTGTACTCTCTGCATTAATAACTTGTACCACCGCCGCCGACACCATCTCCGGCAACCAAACCATCAAAGACGGCGAAACCATTCTTTCACCTCAACAAACCTTCGAACTCGGTTTCTTTAGCCCGGAAAACTCCACAAACCGGTACATCGGAATATGGTACAAAAAAATATCTCCGGGAACCGTCATGTGGGTCGCCAACCGGAACTCACCACTCTCAAATAACTCCGGCGAACTCTCACTCACTCCCCAAGGAACCCTAGTCCTCCGTAACTCCACCGGCAACGTCATTTGGTCGTCGGAATCGGAAAATTCGTCACCGGTGAACAAACCGGTGGGTCAGCTACTAGATAATGGTAATTTTATCATCCTGGAGGAAACCGGCGGTGACCCGGAGAATCCCATTTGGCAAAGTTTTGATTTTCCGACGGATACTTTCGTTCCGGGGATGAAATTCGGAAAAGATTTGGTTACAGGGGTAGAAAGGTATTTTACTTCATGGAAGAGTGAAAACGATCCTTCAATTGGCGATCATTCAGTATGGATTGATACAAAAGGGTACCCACAATTAATAGTCCGAGATGGCCGGAAAATCAGATTCAGAGCAGGTCCATGGAACGGAGTTCGGTTCAGCGGCGAGCCAAATTTGAGACCAAATTCAATTTACCGATTCGGGTTTGTTCTTAATCAAAAAGAAATGTATTACCATTTCGATCTTATAAATAGTTCAGTAGTCACAAGAGTTGTTATGAAACCAACTGGTAGTTTAGAACGGTTATTATGGATCGAAAACCGACAAGAATGGTTGTTATATTTAACTCCACAAACCGATAGTTGTGATAGATATGGGCTTTGTGGTTCGTTTGCGAGTTGTGATATTAACAACTCGCCGGCTTGTGGGTGTTTGGAAGGGTTCGAGCCGGTGTCACCGGACCAATGGAACGTGGCTGATTGGTCACAAGGGTGTCGTAGGTCGGTCCCTTTGGATTGTGGACCGGGGGACGGGTTTAGGAAGTATTTGAATTTAAAGCTGCCGGATACTCAGGAGTCGTGGTTTAATCAAAGTATGAATATTGATGAATGCGAGATGGTTTGTAAGAATAATTGTAATTGTAGTGCGTATACGACTCAGAATATAACGGGAAGCGGAAGTGGATGTTTGGTTTGGTTTGGCGATCTGATTGATATTAGAAGATTTACGGAAAACGGGCAGGATCTTTATATAAGAATGCCAGCATCGGAATTAGGTAAATCACCCCTCTAGGGTTTATTTAGTTAAAATGAGCTCCTGATAATGGTCGTGTGTTATTCATATTAAATGTTGCGTTATTCATTATGAATAGTGGATTAACTTCACCTTCGTTATTCATATTGAATGGGTCATGTCGAGCTCTCCTTTGTTCACACATTCCCAATGAAAAATGAGTTTTCATTTGAACTTTATATATATATATATATATTTATTGATTTGATATATGGGCGATATTGTCATTGCAGCAACAGGTAGAAGCTCGAGTGTAAAGAGACGAATAGTAATTATTGTCCCTATAATATCGGTATTATTGGTCATCCTACTTTCTGTGTGCATATTTTATCGAATTAAGAGGAGGAAGGCGAAGCAAGAAGGTAGGTCTCTTTTGGTCTTTTTTTTCTATCTGTCAATTTCATTTTGGAATGCAGATTTTATAGTTAAATTGGCATTGGGTCTTTCTCAGGGACACTAAGGGGAGCCTATGGAGAAAATCCTGCAAATGGAAACTCGAAGAATGATCTAGAACTACCACTGATCGACTTCTCTATATTACGTAAAGCTACCAATAACTTTTCAGACAACAATAAGCTCGGAGAAGGTGGTTTTGGACCCGTTTACAAGGTAAATAAATGAGTGTATGACTTGTTAGTTTGTTGGAATTTAACGCGATTAACTAGTTGAGGCATAGATAAACAAATATTTCTACATCTAAATGCAATAGGGATCGTATCATGTATATATATATATATACTTGCACACATACAAGGGGTAAATCATATAGAATCTGTCAAAAAGTTTGAAACCGTGAAAACCAGTTTGTATGTGTTGTTTCTTCTACGAAACAATACATGAAACGGGTTTTTACGGTTTCCAACCTTTAGACATTTCTATATGATTTGCAGTATATATATATATATATATATAGAGAGAGAGAGAGGGGGGGGGGAGTGAAAATTCAATAAATGAAAAACTGAGGAACACCCTGATAACCATTTATGGTTATCCGTACAATATGCACAGGTGCATATAAGTAACTGAAGTTGTTTCATGCACGTGTGCATACCAGACAAATTGCATACAAATTACTTTTATACACATGTGCATACCGTCCACATGAATGGTTACCAAGGTGTTTGTCAGTTTTTCATTTTTTTGTATATAAATATTGTACTTACCTCAAAGATCGTTTTCAGGGTGTGCTGGGAAACGGGCAGGAAGTAGCAGTGAAGCGTCTGTCAAAGACTTCAACTCAAGGACTTGACGAATTCAAGAATGAAGTCATCTGTATTTCCAAACTCCAACACCGGAATCTTGTAAAGCTCTTAGGCTGCTGTATCAAAGGAGCAGAAAAAATGTTGGTCTATGAATACATGCCAAACAAAGGCCTCGACTCCTTTATATTCGGTATACACTTTATACCCTACAAAAACGTTACTGTTTTCATATTTACTTAATCCGTTTAGTTTGTTTTTCTTTAATATTATAAACACGAGTATTAAAAAACCATAAACTTAGATGTAAATTAATTGCAGATGGAGCTCAAAGTAAGAAACTAGATTGGCCTACACGTTTTCACATTATCAAAGGGATTGCTAGGGGACTTGTTTATCTTCATCAAGATTCTCGATTGAGGATAATCCATCGAGATCTAAAAGTCAGCAACATTTTGCTTGACCATGATATGATCCCGAAGATATCGGATTTTGGGTTGGCCAGAAGCTTTGGAGGAAATCAAATAGAGGCAAACACAAACAGAGTGGTTGGAACATAGTGAGACTCTTAATTATTATACCTATTTATAACTAATTTACTTGTGTTTTATTTAGTAAAATTATAGAATTAAATGACAAATTTGGTGCAGTGGCTATATGGCACCAGAGTATGCAGGTGACGGTATCTTTTCAGTAAAATCAGATGTGTTTAGCTTCGGTGTTATGGTGTTGGAGATTGTGAGCGGGAGGAAAAACAGAGGATTCCTCCATAAAGAACACAGCAACAACCTTCTTGGACATGTTAGTTTGGTTTCGATTAAGCTGCTTATCTTGTGTGCTCTTATGTTAGCTTATTCGGTCAGCTATACATGACTGTTTTTGGTAGTGGCTTAAGGATATAGAAAGTGGCTTATTCTGTTAAGCTTCTAGGGGAGCAAGCTTTTTTTTCCAAACTTGCTCCTCCCAATTAAAACACACGCACCTTCCATCTATGAAAAAAGCTCCCTACCAAAACCTTCCCAATCTATACAGACAAATTTATCCACACAGACAGCTTTATCCATATAGGACTTAATGCAAAACCAACCAAACAGCTCCTTAGGCTATATTTGACAAACTAGCTGAAGAACTAGTCAAATTTGTAAAAAACTAACTGATTAATGTAAAAGGATCTAAAAGTAAAAGAACATGTTGAAAAATTAACTGGAAAATATAAGGCACATAATTGGAAAAAATCCCTGGAGCTTTTTGAAACCCCCCTTGAAGCAGCTTTTCAGGAAGCTAGCAGGGCTTTTTCAATAAGCTCAAAACATAAGCCAACTTATGGTGCCTTAGGGCCTGTTTGATTGATTTTTCATCAAGTCCTGCTGTCTTGATTAATCTGTTTGTATAGATTGAGAAGGTTTGTTTGGGAAGATTTTTTCATAGATGAAAGGAACGTGTTTTTTTAATTGGTAGGGGTAGATTTGGAAGAAGAAAAAACTCGACTTTCTACATAAAGCTCCCCCTAGAAGCTTATTTAATACTATGTCAGTTTCTATATCATTAAGCCAATACTAAATAGTCGTATATAGTTGACCGAATAAACTTTGATCACATTAAGCTCATTAAGTTGCTAAAAGGCTGGTCCTTACTGGTTTTTTCTTTCTTTCTTGTTAGGCATGGGGGCTCCATAAAGACGGCAGATCCTTAGAACTCGTTGCAGCGTCACTAGATGAATCGATCCATTTATCAGAAGTGACACGATTAATCCATGTGAGTCTGTTGTGTGTTCAACAACGTCCAGAAGATAGGCCGACCATGTCTTCCGTGATTCTAATGCTTGAGAGTGATGGTGAATTGCCTCCGCCTAAGCTGCCGGGTTTCTTTTACGAAAAAGCTGCAACAGATACCGGTTATTCTTCAAGTACATATGGAACACACTCGACCAACGAACTCACCGTTTCAACGTTGAATGCTAGATAGTGTATATATATATATATAGAGAGAGAGAGAGAGGTTGGTTCAAATACAAACCAGTTCAAGGGTACAAACTATACAAACTGGTTCAAATCAATATAAAAATGATTTTTTTTTCATCAAATGCTATGATTTAAGATATTATTGCACATATGTTTGTTTCACCTTGTGAAAAAAATTACATGTGAAACTTTTTCATAAAAAAATATATGAGAAACTTTCAATTATGAAAACAAATACATTCGACTTATGAAAACAAATCCATGTGAAACTTTTACATTATGAAACGAACGTATGTGTAATAATATCTTAAATCATAGCATTTGATGCGAAAAAAATCATGAAAAAAATTATTTTTTATATTGATTTGAACCAGTTTGTATAGTTTGTACCCTTCAATTGGTTTGTATTTGAATCACCTAGATCTCTCTCTCTATATATATATATATGTATGTATGTATGTGTACATCTTTTTCCTGTAAACCCCATAGAACCCATCTCCATTCATACACCAAAATAGGAGCCTAATGTTTGGTTAGTGTTAGAGACAGTAGTATATGTATTTTTGAAATTGCAAGTCTTTAGCTGAAGCTGAAAAGCTAGGAATGCGTATTTGTAAACTAAAAGAAGAGCTTCCATGAAACAATTCAAACCAAAAGTTGAGTTAGGGGTTGTTTACTAAAAGCTTATCCGGTGATTGCTTACCGGGTCTTTTTCCGTTATCGGATGAACAATTCAAACCAAAACGGGTGTTTTCTCCCAAAAAAAATATAATTATTTAGCCGACAAAACATATAGAAGTAAATTAGCAAGTTCAAATACACGTGAATTAAACCTTATGCGATTAGCTCAACTGACAATAAAGCTTACAATAAGGCTTGGGCCTTTAGGGGATTCTCCTCAGAGGTCACCGGTTCGAGTCCTGCAAGACCGTTAGGGATCTCCTAACTATTCTATATGACCCCTAGGATTGGTCAAGGTGGACACAGGTTGACCAAGACATCCATGGGCCATAGCTAACAAAAAAAAATATAGATGAATTAGTTACGTTTACACTAATCTTTTTATTCAACTATGTATGTTGTTATATTTTTAAGGCTTAATTTAAGTTGGAAAAAAATCATGTATTTTGAATGATCATATCATTATACATAACGTATGGTGTTATTAGTTGTTCTTCATTTGTAAAGGTGTGAACAAGTCTAGCCCGTTCATAAGACAGGCACGGAGCCCGTTAGCCGGTGAACAAGTTTGGCCCGTTCATAAAACAAATACAGATGGGTCTGGTCCAAGCCCGAAAATAATCACCTTTAGTTCTTTACTTGTTAGAATTTGTGACAAATTCAACATATATGGTCAAAGAAAACGACAACCAGAAACGTCAAAGAACAATACTGCTTTGAATTTGCATACTGTTTTCTAATTAATACCCCACAGGCCACAACTCCAAGTCAATGAGCTATATTAATCACACAATATCTTCACATGTGAATTCACATTCCAAGAAGAGTAAACTACGATTATCATTCATGTGGTTTGTTTAGAATTGAGATCTTCATCCTTATACTTTCAAATTTACAATTTTTGTCCCTATGGTTTGTAATTCTTTGTTATTTTGGTCCGTAAGATAATTCATGAATAGGGGTACAAGTTTCGTTCATCTGGTTAGGTGTTTTATCGGTCCTTGTCCCTTTTTTGAAAATTCAACGTAATGTATCCTTGTGGTTGCGTTTTTTTTTAATGAATTATATCTATGTGGTTGCATTTTTTTTCAATGAGTTGGGTCCACCTGCCCATGTGGTTGCAGTTTTTAATGAGACCAATTCTGAAATAAATCAACAACTTGGTCGATTGTATTAAAGACCCAACTCGTTGTAAAAACGCAACCACACGGACACAATTCTTTAAATTTTATTGAAAAAAAAAGAACAAGGGCCGCTAAAAACAAATAACCACAGTCCACAGGGACGAAACATGTAGTTTACTCTTGCAATTAAGTTTGAGGGACAAAAATAGCAATAAACTATAAACCACAAGGACAAAAAAGCAACGAATTGTAAAACCACAAGGACGAAAACGTAATTTCAAAGACACAAGAATGAAAATAGCAATTTTCAACAAATCACATGGACGAAAACCTTAATTTACTCTTCCTAGAAACTCCTAATATGAATCATTTTTGTTAACTTATCATTGATTTGTAACAACCATTCATTATGAATGGAAAGAACAAAATGACAATGAATGGCCTTTCCAAAATATTTTTATGTTGACTTCATTATTATCAATCTCAACATCTTCCACTGCAATAAACACCATTGCAGTTAATCAAACCATCAGAGATGGAGACACCATTGTTTCATCTGATGAAACCTTTAAACTCAGGTTTTTCAGCCCCCGAAAATCGGTTAACCGATAAGTCGGGATATAGTACAACAAGATATCGGAGTTCACCGTTGTTTGGGTTGCCAACCGAGAAGCTCCACTGGCCAATAGATCAGGTGTCTCACACATTTGAGTTTGTTTTGAATCAAAGTGACATCTATTATAAATATGAACTTAAAAACAGTTCAATTATTTAAAGGATGACATTGGCTGCCGATGCCCGATGGGAATTTCAACCATATGAACTGGATCAACTGTACCCAAGGTTGGTATTTTTACTCTTCGACAGTAGCGGATAATTTTGCACGTTACAGATTGTGTGGAGGATATGGGAGTTGCAAAATTGACAATATTCCATTATGTGAGTGTATAGACGGATTTGAGCCAAGAAAACCGGAAGAATGGAGTATGGCTGATTGGTCTGTTGGAACTTAATGACAAATCAGTAACCAGTTTGTTAGAAGTCGGTTAAAGGGACGGTTATTGATGTAATTGAAAGGGTGTGACAACACCACCATACGAACCATTGCGATGGTTCGTAGGCACCTTTTCGGTGTCTATATATATGTATCAATTTGTACAATTTCAAGTGTGGAATTCTAATTTATATTTCTAGATTATTAAAGGGTTCAACCCACGTTTCTTGTTCTTTCTTCTATCCTTTTCTATGAATGATGTTGAATGCATGATGATCTATGGGATGGCCAGATTGCACGATCTTGGGAAGATCTAAACCTGTGCAGATTCTAAACATGGTCTAGCGGGTGTGAAAGAAGGATCGACTGAATTGCGAGAGTGGAGGATGGGTTTCGAAAATATTCAAACTTGAAATTGCCAGACTCACGAAGTTCGTGGTTTAACCAAACTATGAACCTTCGGGATTGCGAAACGGTCTGCTTGATAACTGTTCCTGCACAGCTTATTCAAATTCAGACATTCGTCGAGGCGGTGGTGGATGCATCCTTTGGTTTGGTGACCTAATCGATATCAGATAGTTTGATCAGGATGGGAACTAGTGAACTACCTATATATAAGGATGGCTTCTTCAGACATAAGTAAGCATGTATCCACATAAAGTAATGATATTATATGTTAGTAAGGGTATGTTTTTTAGTAGCTTAATGAGCTTAATGGGACTCACAGCCATGGCGGATGCAGCTTGAAAAATGGGGGGTCCAAGGACTCCAGTGAAATGTTAAAAAAATTTATACAGACTAAAAATTATCAAATATATTGAATTTAGCCTTAGCCCCCCAGTAAAATTTTCCAAGGGACCCCATGTTGCAGGAGATTGACAAAAACACTAAAAAAGTCTCTTGAAATCAATTAAAAAAACCAAAAAAACCCTTCGAAACTGACAAAAACACTAAGAAATCCCTCAAAATCGACAAAAACACTAAGAAAATCCTTTGAAATCAACTAAAAAACTTTAAAAAATTCCCGAAACACGTCGGGTGATTTTACGCGCCTTTAGTCTACCTTAATGGGACCTAAGCGGACAAAAATCCTGGATCCGCCACTGCTAACAGCTTATTCGGTCAGCTATACATGACTGTTTGGTAGTGCTTAATGATACAGCTATACATAAGTAAGCATGTATCCACATAAGACATGCATTATTTAGCACTCATGTACTAGTGTTTTCCCGTAGAAATATCAACATGAATTTGGAGTATTTATACCTACAACACTGTATTAGATCATGTAAGTTTCTCCAAAATGGAGAAACATAAGCTAAAATCTCCAAACGAAATTACATCGTCTCCAACAGTTTCTTCATATTGAAGATTTCAACATAAATTATACCAGTAGATTCATTTTGTATCCTTTTTCTAGGTCACAGTGTCTACTTTCTAGCATCTCATCAAGCAGCACGCAAATAACATTTTCAACCAACAATTTGATTCAGTAATTTCACTAATTTGTGCAAAATGTAGCATCATATATTATACATACCAGTAAATCTATTAAGCAATTGCATGTACAAAAACATGTTTCCAAGAACAAAACGAACCTGATGGTGATGATGATGGAGTCTCATTTTATGGTTCAATGTTTTTTTATAAATTCTATAGATCCGCAGTAGTTTCAAATCTGAGAAGCATCCATTTAATCAATCGAAATCAACCCTAAGGATCCAATAGTTTATGGTTTATGTTCTAGCTTACATCAAAACAACTCTCCATGCCGTTTATCGTTGTGGTTCAACTTTCAAGCATGTTTCAACAAAAGTTCAAAGGTTCAAAATGGCTTATTAATGCAGCAGATTCAATCATCGATAAACAAAATTTTATGATGCAAAAATGCATAATGCAAAAAAACGATGGAGGGAATGAAGAATCGAAGTCAGTAGATCACCTGTTTTTGCATTCCCCATGGTCTTTGTCGTTAACTGGCAGGATCTTCAATGTGTGATGTCGTCGTCATCTGTGGTTCAATTTCAGTTGAATTCAGATTTTGAGATAAGATCGAAGACAGAAATTTTGGAGGTTATCGAAAAAATTGGAGCTCAAATTCAAATCGAGTTGTAAGTTAATGGAACCTCAAGTTCGATTCAAACTCTACAGTTGATCCCGTACCCCGCGATGGAAGGTGCTTATTTTGGGTTGAACGGGTGCTTATTGGGCGAGTAATGAACCGAGCCGCATCTTAATTCGTTAAGGGTGCGTTTGGTGATGGTACGGAACAGAACGGAACGGAACAGGATGGAACAGCTGAAAACATGATATGACGGAACAGGACAGGACAGAATATAACAAAATGACCAATTTACCCCAGTGAGCTGCTTAGTGTTTTTTTATCAAATAACCCGCACACATATATACAGGGAGAGAGGAGAGAGAAGGGGAGAGAGAGAGAGGAGAGAGAGATGACAGAGAGAGAGGGACGAGAGAAGGGAGAGAGATGAGAGAGAGAGAGGGAGGAGAGAGATGAGAGAGAGAGGGAGGAGAGAGATGAGAGAGAGATGAGAGAGAGAGGGAGGAGAGAGAAGGCGAGAGAGATAGATGAGAGAGAAAGGGACGAGATAGAGAGAGAGAGAGGAGAGACAATGGGAGAGAGATAAGAGAGAGATATAAGAGAGAGAGAGAGAGAGAAAGAGAGAGAGAGAGAGAGAGAGAGAGAGAGAGAGAGAGAGAGAGAGAGAGAGAGAGGGACGAGAGAGAGAGATAGGAGAGAGAGAGATGAGAGAAAGAGGTAGGAGAGAGATAGAGAGAGGAGAGAGAATGGGAGAGAGAGCGGAGAGAGAGAGATGGACGAGAGAGAGAGAGATAGGAGAGAAAGAGAGGGACGAGAGAGAGGGGAGAGAGAGAGAGAGAGGAGAGAGAGAGAGAGAGAGAGAGAGAGAAGGGGACGAGAGAGAGAGAGGAGAGAGAAGGGGATTAAGAGAGATGGAGAGGAGAGAGAAGGGGAGAGATAGGAGAGAGAGAGAGAGAGAGAGAGAGAGAGAATGGGAGAGATAGGAGAGAGAGAGGAGGGAGAGAGAGGAGAGAGAGATGAGAGAGAGAGAGAGGGAGAGAGAGTGTGTGTGTGTGTTAGGTTAGAGGGTAAAATGGTCATTTAATCCTTGTTCCACTTAGTTCTAGGGGGTAGGATAGAACAACCTTGTTCCACATGTGTTCCACTTAGTTCCACTTAGTCCAACATTTTATCACACCAAACATGGGACAAGCTTGTTCTGTTCTGTTCTGTTCCATCCTGTTCACCGTACCAAACGCATTCTAAGAGGTGAATTATGTTTGGAAAAAAATTAGTCTGCTTTTAATTCCAAAACGTTCTTAATTATTTTGTATCCCAAATCTCCTTTTAACCATTAAGAGCTCTAACCACAAAGCTTGTGGCGTACTCGTTAAGGCTTGTGGGGATGAGGCTAGATAATTCATCTACCATTGGTTCGAATCCAGACGCAAACAACTTGTGGCCACTGAGAATTATCTCAGGGCTGCATGCTTTAGCAGTCTTAAAATTGACAGGGATTAGTCTAGGCAAATGCCTAGGATACTCTTTCCAAAAAAAGAGCTTTAATTACATAATGAACAGTTATTAAACAATTATATTTCATTTACATTATATCATAAGAGCTTTTTAATCATTTTGACTGCTTAATCATTCTAACATTCAACAACTGTCAAACAATCTCAATGTATCGTTGCCCCATTTAAGCCATCCCCGCCCAGAATCCGACAGATTCATTGGAATGAATCAATAATCATAGTCGGGTTCAGAAAACCCGTTGAATACTTGTTTAGTAAAAAAACAATATGTTTTAAAATTAAAGTTATAATGGATAATAGTTACATTAATTACCAATATTAAAAAAACAAATATATTTGTCATTTAGTAACAATGATGAAGGTTTTTTTAGGAACGTTAAATATTTTAGGAACGTATGGACAACTCTTTTTATAGATATTCATGATGAATATTGTGACAGTTATTCACGATGAATGATATACATCATGAATACTCACAAAATAAGTTGCTCATGCATTCCTAAATGAATTCACCCTTAGTAATAAATGTATACATGTATATTGGACCGCAGTTCAAAAAATAAAATTGGATCTACCTAGGATGGGTCGTAAGAGAAATGGAACAAAATCCTCATAGTTTGCATAACGTAAGCGGCCTTGAAGGCTACATTTGAACTCATCTTCAAGGTAGAGCGATTTCAAGAATGCGGCCTTGGAAGTTAGATTTGAGCTTTGAGATTGTTTTTGCTAAGTAGTTGTTGCCGATAATTTAAGCGTGCTTCTAGAGAAAAATCATGTACGTTGTGTTCTCGAATTTGGATAGAAAAGAAAGGGAAAGAAATGGATGGAAAAGAAAGGAGAGAAAAATAAAAAATTTATTTGTGTTATCGAAAGCGAAGTGAAGGAAAGAACGGAAAGGAAAGGAAATGAAATAATTTTCATGTTCTCGAAGAGGAGAGAAAGGAAAGAATAGTGTCATTTTTACTAATATACCTTTTAAAATAATATAATTTATGATGAAAAATTGGATAGTTTTGTAATTTTATTAATTGTTTAAATGTTTTAATTTTCTTCCTTTCCTTTCCTTTCCTCCCACATTTGGGAGGAAATGTTTGGAAGGAAACTAAACTTTATTTCCCTTTCTTTTTTTTTTCCTTTCTCTACTTAAAAAGTTTCGAGAACACGAGTGTTTTTCACTTTCCTTCGCTTTCCCTCGCCTTCCTTTTCTTTCTTTCATTAAATGATTTTCGAGAACACAGCGGTAGTGATTAATTTATTCCTTTCTGTTCAACCACTCTATTTGCTTATTGAACGTCTTACATAATTTTTAATATTCTTTGACTTGCATGTCATGATACTGGAAGATGTGGTCAAACGCATTAATCTTACTTGAAAGGACAAATAAAAACTATAAATCGATAGTTATTAAACAAATGATGGAGTCACCATTTATAATTTTAAAATATTTTTTTTAAAGTCAAACCATTTTATTAGAACCCAAAAGAGTGTATATATATAAAGAACAGAAAAGCTTCTACAAGTTGCATAACCCATCCGAAACAAACTGACACGAAACAAGGCTAAACCGACCCACCCAATCAGAAAGAACAAAAACAACAACAATAGCCAAGATCACCCAAGACCAAAATCAGGTTACTAGCGACTGAAACAACTCACGACACATAAGGGTATTCAAAAACAGCATAGTGAGCAAAATGCCTTCCAATAAACAACATTTTTGAATTGTTCTCGAAATCCAGTCGTAAGATCTAGTTTGTATACATGCATATAAAATGTATGCATATGAAGATTTACTCTTAAAACTACTTGATTACGATGTTCTCATATCATGTATGACTCATACCAAAGTGTAGCTTGTCAAACCAATTTCAACCAAGTTGAAGCCATATATCTGCCCGAATGATTTAAAACCTCACTTTTCGAATTCCTAACACTTTCGTCGATCTCAGCTTCCACCCACTGAAAAAGGATGACCACATTTTCAAGACTATTCTACACTTTGTAAGGCAGTGATCTAGAGTCTCTTGGTCATCTTTACAATACAAGTATAAAACGGAATCCAGATCAAATACTCGTTTTGTCCAAATATGTTAGCAATATTGTATTATATTTAGTATAGAGATACCATTATATTTAGTATAGAGAGATGTCTACCATATAGAAACAATCTCTATAACCAAGAAGATTATGATACATCTATACTAAATATAATACAATATTGCTAACAAAATAACTACCTAAAAGTTAAGAAATCAAAACAATGAGAATGAATTTTTTTTGGTGAGAATGGTAGTAAGGGATCTCAACCGATCACTCCTAATTGAATATCAACATTAATAAGATGTGTCAAATCAATTATCACGTCCCGTGATAAGTGCAATTAATGGGATGAGAGTGAGATTAAAAATGATCAAGATTACACATTTCTTCTTACGCTTGGTTAGAACCTCTAAGGGGTCCAAACGGGTTTGAATTAAGTTGGCTGAAACCAAAGAAGTAATTTTTGGAGGAGAAACTATGTGTGTTCTATTTCACTCCCTGGTGAGGGTTTATTTCACCCTTCCCTCATGGCACTACTTTATGTTATGGCATCCAACCTGAATACAGCTACAGCCTGAGGTCTCGTTCATTTACGAACCTTAATTCCTATTCTCACACGACTTTTTATCTGTGTTTGTATGTAAAATTTATATGGGATTGATGTAGATTCTCGAATTACAATCACATCTTTCTTAAATCAAAATTGATTTAACCGTATTTTATACATATATAAATCGCTTACATAAAAAGAAATCAGATAATAACCCGACAACAACTCATGAAGTAATAATTCATTTTGAAAATTATGTTATCTATATACTTTGGAGTTGAAAAACGACCTCACGAAGGGGAGATGCACATCCACCCACCGTGGGCCCCACCCCCTAAACAATATGATAGCCAGATGCAGAGCACCACACGAGATCCACGCCCATGCCTATCCCTTCCCTCCCCACTGCCACATCAGCATGGATACCCCACGTGGAATTTCCACCTAAGCAAACAAAGAATCCTAAAATCAAAACATAGAACGCCACGTCATCAAATCATCATATGGTCACGTGGCCAATCCCCTACTTGGCAATATGAATGATGAATCACCGGCACGATTTCGGACTAAAATGTCACGTGGGTTCCCACCAGTTGTCAAAAGGAAACCATGGCCATTCAAACCATATAATTGTTATTTAAACATACGGTGTCGTTTTCCCCTTCATTTGGCCACGGGTTCCACCATTGTCTACTTTTTAATCTCAATCACATCATACCTTATCCTTTTTTGTTATATATCGGATTGGAATTGATCTCACCAAATTGAAAGATAAATCTTAAAAATCGGGTTGTGTTGGAAGGTGTTTCAATGTATATATATATATATATATACATATTCATGTGAGGACGGTATCAATTTACGATAATGTAAGGACAATTCTTAGTCAATCATTTTACACATGAAAAATTCACTTATGATTAATATACAAAATCATATATGATTCAAATACAAAATCATATATGACAATTAAATTTTTCTCAAAGAAAAGTCACTATTGTCATTTTTATGTCCAAGACAGAATCACATATGATTTTGTATATGAAAAAAATTTCATATACAAAATGATCGGCTGAGGATTGTCCTCGCATTCTCGTAAATTGCTACCGTCCTCGCATGAACCCGCCTCTCTCTCTCTCTCTCTCTCTCTATATATATATATATATATATATGGGAGGGATTATATAAAAACATCATTTATTTAAAGGAACAAATAAACATTTTTATAATTATACTTGAGTCCACAAGCGCGTTCATTTGTTTCTTTAAACTTACAAAGTTCTCATTTGAACCTCCCTATATATATATATATATATATATATATATATATATATATATAAAGGTCGAACATTACTTTTGAATCAGAGGCGGGTCAATATTTTCTTAAGTAATATTATAATTTGATTATAAAAAATATCAGATTTTTCTCTCTCCATAATACTAGTGTAGATCTGTTGGTAGATTCTTTGTCCTTATATATAAAAGTGGGTCTACATATGTTTTTTGAAAACACAAGAGATATATAAAAAAACACTGAAATTTAAGTTAATGGTTGCACCCTCCATAAACATAATTCTTATCTCTTATGACGAGACCTTTAAGCGGTGGTTTGTGCCATTGTATCATTCCAAGTGGGTCTGATCCTGTTTTGAATACAAGTTTTAGGCCCTTTAAAATTTTGGGTCCAATTATACATGTTTTTAACTTTTATCCAACTGATATATATGTTTTAATCTTTAACACAATTATTATATTTAGGTTTTTACTCTTTTTGTTGATTTGAAGATTTGTGATTTTGGCTTTCAAAAACCGTTAAGCGAATTATTGTATTTATGTGAATTTCTCATTTAAAACATGTTTTAATTTGTAAATCTTTTAAATAGAATATAAGATTTGAACTTTTATATTTTGTTTAATTGTTACTTGTCCCATAAATTTGTAGTGTTGGTAAATGTATAATAGGGCCTCATGAAAGAAGTCATTTCGATTCTAATTTTGAACTAGACTCAGTTGAGAACCAATAAGTGGTTTAAAAGAAAACATAAAAACGAAAATCGAGTCGAGCATATCCGGTTATGATATGCTTTAGCGACTTGGCTTTAGTTTTGTAAATGTACTATTTTAACTAAGAAAAAAGATTCAAAAGATAATTTTGAGGGCTACTCAATTGAAAAATAAATGTTAGATTTTGGGACTTTCTTTATATAAGTCGTTAGTTCGGTCTTTTCATGACCTTTGTAGATTTTATTGACTGTTATTTTCAGAGCCCAATATAATTAGCTGAGGTACAAACAAGTTGATCGGGACACTCTTGACTTAAAAAAAAATTTATTGAAAATAAAATAATCTTAAAAACAAAAAACAATGGCATTAGTTTATGGGGAAGAGTTGAAACAAGAACAATAGTGAGTTACGTAATATGGTAACACTTGTAAGTTCATCATTATGTTTTAGTTCACAGTTTAAAAGAACTGATATAGGAAAATATTAAATATAACTACTAATTTTAGTTTTGGTGGCTTCAACTACAACCCCGACTCTCTTTACCGGTATGAGGAAGACTTATTATAGATTCATTGAATGAACAATTGAAAAAAAATAAAGCTTTATGTGAGATTCCATGTATTCTATAGTTGTTTCCCGTGTCAATTGTAAATATTTATCTCATTGGTAGGAACATTGAAGGCCTTCACGAGTAAAATGAGAAAAAGAAATATGTATGTCACATAATGAATAGACAGAGTCGATGATTGTGAATGTGATCATCACTGGTTTTTATTTATCACATAATTGTCACAATAAAATAACATCATAATAAGTCTTCAATTTATCAGTTTATTATCACATCATTATCAATAACCGATGTAAAACAACAAGAAGTTATTTTTTTGCAACACTTATGAGATAAAAAGAAAATTAAGATAATTGTAAATTGTTACTAATTACTATTTTATTTTTATTTGTTCAATCTTTACATGTTAATTAATTTGGAAATCCTCTTGTTTAAACCGCATCCAAGCTTCTAATTGCTAAACATTAGAACATCTCTAACAACTTCTCTAAATTTTCTCTAAAATAAAGAATGTAAAGTCAAAATTTTTAAAAGTATTACCTTCTAACTACAACAGTTTCTCTATTTTAGAGAATCTATTAAAAAAATATTATTAATATATTCGATAAATTTATTATTTAAAAAATATCTAGTTATAGGGGTTGTTATTGGTGGGAAATCATTAAAATAATATTTCACTTTCATCGTTTTAGAGATATAAAGAAATTTCTATATTTAAAGATTTTTCTAAAAATTTCTATTTTAAAGAATAATATAGAGATACTGTTGAAGGAATTGAAAAAAAAATAGATTTTTTTCTATTTTAAAAAAACTGTTAAAGATGCTCTTAAACAAGTGATATAACAAAAACGTAATTATTCTATAAAACAATTTACTTTTATTTACAAAATGACTTGATATAAGAAATGATAATTAAAAATAAGATTTATAAATTACACGTTTATTATCCCAAAATATACCTACTAGTTAGCATTTTATAATAGTGTTATGAAACAATGGAGGATAATATAGAATAATAAATAAATAAATAAATCAAAGGTGGATATATTCTGAAGGATGTGGGGATCACGTGGCTTATAAGGTTTTAGTGGACAATAGAAGGCCAAGTAAGCTCAACAACTTTGAAAGCAAAATCTTAATTAGACCATGGCCAGGCCACCCACCAAACCATTGTCGTTTGCATCATCTCAATTCATTTATAGTTAATTATTATGGGTTTGGTCCCTATAGTTTGATGGATTTACGAAATTAGTCCTTAAACATCATTTATTATGGAATTTAGACTCGTTGTTTGTACATTTGTAACGATTTGGTTTCTCACCTTAATCAATTATTTCTTTTAGGCAGGGACCAATTTTATAGAAATTTTGATTTTTTTCCGTCCCTATAGTTTACCCCCCTCACTCATCTGTTACCTCATGAATTTCACATATTAATGAGAGCCCCCGAGGAACATTTTTTAAAATTAAACATCAAGCCACATATCCATGCATGATTTCAGTCACAAATATAATCATCAACTTTATTTCCTTCGCAGGTGGGTTTTTGGTTAAGGTGAAGGGGTGAGATATGGTTGTTTTGCTGGTATTCACTATTGTTTGTTGGTGCTTCAAGTGAGGGAGGGGGTGTTTTATCGTTTTTGTCGACGGGTGGTTTTTAGTTTTTGGGTTGACTCACCAACAAGAGAAATGAAGATTCTCAAGTTGCGATCAACAATAGGGTAAGAGAGAAGATGTTGGTAATCAAATAAGAGAGAGTAATTGGAGCCGGTGGCGTTCAATCGTTCATATGAGAAGAAGAAGATTGAGAGGTGCCAATTTGGTCCCTGTGTGCCAAACAGTCATATAATTTAAAATACCAAAATATCCATGAGTTAAGGACCAATGGGGTGTTAGGTTTAAGATATTAACCAACAATTAATGAGAATGGAAAAAAAAAACTATTTGATTTTATTACAATATAATGAACACATCCCCAGTCCCAGAAGCTCAAGATTTCTTTCCATATTAAACCGGAGGAGCGAAAATTCATTTTCATTTTCGTTCCTTGTTATTTTCATTTCACTGAATCAAACAACCTCTAAGATTTGACAAAGTAGTCTTATGGTCATTTACCTAAAACTTATCTGACAAGCGCTTACCGATAAAATTCAACCCACTTATTACCAAGTAAGATTTTAGTCTATCGTTGCAACAATTTACTCAGTAAGCGTTAATAATGGTAAAAATCACCGCCTTCACTTGTTGGGTAAGAATCTCGATCTTTGTTTTCGCTCTTACCAAGTAAGCTATTTGGGACTTGTCATGTGACTTACTGGTAAGGTTTTGTGACTTGGTAAATACTTACCCGGATAAACGTTTTCTAAACGACCACTTACCGAGTAAGGTAATGTAACTTAATAAACATTTACACAGATAAATGTTTTGTGAATGGCTCTTAGACACAAGTGATAAGAACCAAAATGAATTGCAAACTATAAAGACAAAAATAACAACTTTTAACAAACCACATGGACTAGAAATGTAAGTTACTCTTAATAGAATTATTTATTTATTTTTACGTGTCATATTTAATTATATTTACTTTAATTTCCTCCCTCAAATTCAATTATTATTAATTCCAAAAATTAAAAACATCCCATTTTAGGAAAGCATTATAAAATGCTACACGTCCAAACACTCGTGAAAATGCAAAAGTGAAAGAATATTGAGAACACGGTGCTTATAAAAAGAATCGGTGGGTCGCCGGAAAACCAAAACTCCTATACCGGAAAACCAAAAGAACCAAACTCCGATCACCGGAAAACAATGAAGAGGTGTGAGTTGTGCAGCAACGTAGCTCGGATGTACTGCCAATCCGATAACGCAAGCCTCTGTTACGATTGCGATCAGAACGTTCACTCCGCCAATTTTCTCGTCGCCAAGCACTCGCGAACCCTTCTCTGCCATAAATGTCAATCTCCGACTCCTTGGAACGCTTCCGGCCTCAATCTCGGCCGTACCGCCTCCGTATGTGTTAACTGTCTTGAGGAAGACTCGTCTCAACGGCGGGCGTTGATGGAAGGAGGGACTAGTCACCGTGGAAACGACGTCGTAGAGGAGAATTGTGTTGTACGCGATGATCTACGCGAGGATGGAGATGGAGAAACCGATGACGACGATACCGATCGCAGTGATGGAAGCGAAGGAGAAGATGTGGATGTGGATGAGGATGCAGAAAATCAGGTGGTTCCGTGGTCGATTGTGGCGTCTCCACCTACCACCGCTTCTTCGAGTAGTGATGAAGTTTCTTCAAGCAGATTCTCATCTGATGATACTAGATCCGGATCTAAACGAGGACGCCTGGATGCTTATATCGATTCTGAGGTTCGTATTTCTTTCTTTTTTCTCAGCAAAGGTGTTGATTTCAGTAACAAAAATCGTGTAATTAATCGGAAATCAAATATGATGCAGGACGATACAGTATGTTCATCGGAGAGATTCAACAGTAAAGCTAGGACGGAGATCGATGACGCCATTTCATTAAGATCCTTCAGACCATTTTAGATCAGATAGAGTTGGAGATCATGGTGAAGCGTTAACAAAAAAGGACTGGAAATAGTTTGAATTATTCATCCTTCGTTGGCAATGATGAATTGATGATTGATGAACACCATTATGGATGTGATCAGATCGGCTTCCATTGATTTCACAAACAACCACCACTTTTTTTCTGTTCAAGTTGGGTTAATGGATCGTTCTTCAATTTCATCCGTGCTTTGTTCGTTCAGATTAAAGAAGAGGCCACTTTGGCATGGATGGTATGGTCTTTCGATGACATTGCTCCGGAAATCCAGTTGAAATCTCGCTTTGTTATATCAATTTTTTTTGTAACTTTTGTGATTGATGCTTGTTTCTGACATAAAAAAAAGCTTTCATACTCCATAAAAGAAATCAAAAGGGGGTGAATACCATTTTGCAAAAGCTCCCACAATTTGTTCAACCCTATCTCTTTCTATTACTCCATTTCTGCATCCCATATCTCCATGTTTGCCTTAAATTAATTGTACTGTTGCCATTATTTAATATTATGGTTACCAAAGAATTGAGATCTTGTGAGTCCAGTCTGTTTTCGTGGGACCACAAAGTAACACTGCTGTGTTGTGAAGGTTCATTCAGTGTTATTTTTGTGGTCTCATGGTTCTCACGAAAACAGACTGGTCTAAAGACAACCCAACCTTACCAAAAGAACCATCAAACGAAATATTTGAAGAAGGGTTTCTTAACTTAGACAACCGAAGACCCAAGTCTTTTACCAGTTGAACCTTCTGTTTTCTGAGCTTGCCAAACTGGTTGTCACGCTCGGTTGCTTCCAAAGTTGTAACTGAGATCGTTGATGAACGGCTCTAAGTGTTCTAGTTGGATTGAGATTGAGATCCATTTGTAGAAACTACTTTTAGGGAAGATTGTAGGCTAAAGAATTATGGTGCAACAAGAGGAAAACCAACAGAAATTGTACTAAATCTCAGTACCATTCAATTACATCAAAAGAAGACTTTGTTGGTGATTTTAGTGTCATCAAGCATTCTGGGGTAATTGTGATTCACAAGGGATCAACTAGCTGAAAAAGACATAGATAAAGTGAGTTAAGAGGTTCAGAGTGCACACTCACAAATGTTGTCTCTATCACCTTATATCGTCATAAGGCAGGGTCAAGAAGAGGGGGGGGGGGTGCCTTAAGCGTGGTCCAAGGAAGGTTAGAAACTTGGTGGTTTTGGAGACTACAGTTGCTGAATGGTTTGGTGCAGAATGATTAAGAGGCTCTTATGATACAGTGCAAAATGAAATATAATTGTTTGGTAATTGTTTAAGATGTAATTAGGGTTCTTAATGGTTAAGGGAGGTCCAGGATACAAAATGACTCAGAGGGCTTTGGAACCATTAAAAGGCAGACTTGTTTTTTTGCCAAACAGGATTCACCTCTTAACGATTCAGAGGCTGCCTTTTAATGGAACTGTTAAGAGGTAAACAAACAGCCCCCAAGTATGGAATCAGAAGCTTCTGATTGAGAAGGCTTCTGATTCAGAGTTTCTGAGCCAGCCTCTGAGCCGTTTTTCCATCCTTATCCACAAGCAGTTACGAACATCTGTGCAATTATGATTAAGCTGCTCAACCACCCCATAACTGTCAATCTATCGTATAAATATGTAAAACCGTTGAATCTGGGTGTGTATATATAATTATATATAACTCGATTTTACAGCCTCTAAATTTAGAGTAATCATTGGATTATCCCAATACTCATTTCGTGATACCCAAGGCTTATACGGTCGAATTAGTGTATTTGGAAAGCGGACTATTTGATCAAGGAACCCTCGATATCTAACAGACTTAACAATCAAAAATCAGCAGAAGCTTCCACAAGAGAAACCCGATAAACCAAGAGAAATGACAATATCTGGTTAATAGCCGAAGAGGTTATTTCTGTTTCTCTTCTTTTTCCACTTTCAGTGTCATCATTATATACCATTTATGTTATTCTCCTCCACATTTATGAAGTATTATTAAGATTCCTGAAATTGTTATATACTGATATCATTGAAATTGTTCTTAATGATATTTGTTTCTATATTCTATTGGTTTTTTTTCTTCTTCATTTAATGACTTCAGGGGCATGCATGACTTTTCACTGGGTTCATAGGCTAAGACAGTAGACAGTTATCCAAGATGCAACTTGTGATGTGAACTTAAAAGGTGGGCTGCCAAAGGGAGGTAATGAAATTTGGCTTACCTGTTTGTTTTCCAATGACTGTTTGTTTACCTATTAACAGTTCGATTAAGAGGCAGCCTCTGAATCGCTTAGAGGTGAATCCTGTTTGGCAAAAAAAAAAACAAGTCTGCCTCTTAATGGTTCCAAAACCCTCTAAATCATTTTGTATCCTGGACCTCCCTTAACCATTAAGAGCCCTGATTACATCCTGAACAATTACCAAAACAATTATATTTCATTTTGGACTATATCATAAGAGCCTCTTAATCATCCTCCACCAAACCATTCAGCCACTGCCAAACAGCCGGTTGCATGTTAGAAGGGTTAGCTCCAAATTTTGAGGTCCAAACTACCAGACTGCCCGTTTAAAGCCGCCCAACAGCCCATTTTTTGATCCATCTGTTTGCAGCAAGCTGGCAACCGTTATTTGGTGCCAAATATCATCCATGAAACCGATCCTAAATCAGGTTATGTTCATTCCTATGAATAGAAAAGATGGAAAGCTCATGTAATGATACAAGATGTGGTCCGTTATGCCTACACAAATGAGTAAAATTGAAGCTTATGTGGAGTCAGCTATATCAGGGTAAACTAAGGGCCTGTTTGTTAGCAGCTTAATGAGCTTAATGGGACTCGCAACTTATTCTGTCAACTATACATGACTGTTTGGTAGTGGCTTGATGATATAGAAAGTGACTTATTCAGTAAGCTTCTAGGGGGGAGGTTTATGCAAAAAAAGCCAAGTCTTTTTCCAAGCCTGCCCCTCCCATTTAAAAAACACACAGATAGCTCTATTCATACAAAAATCTTTCCAATCTATACAGACAGATTAATCCACACAAATAGCTCTATTCATACATGACTTAATGAAAAACCAGCCAAACAGCCCCTTTTTAACTTCTGATATGGTTGGTTACAGCCTTGATCATAACCTTAAGGGCCAGCTCAATGGTAAATAAAGGCTAGGCCTTGGACCTCCTTCTTATAGGTCGCCAGTTTGAGTCTCCTTAGACCCCCTTTTGGATTTTCCTCCCTGTTATCTTTAAACCCCTATGGGATTAGTCAATTGCACGCAATCCGGTATAGATGCCCATTGTTACCAAAAACAAAACCTTGATAATGGGTCTTTTCAGTTCTACTAGCGTAGATTAATCATACAAAACTCAAATCTGCATGTTCATTATCATTGAGCAGCCTTGTGTGCTTCTTCTATGCTCTGTTATCCATCTGTTACTAACCTTCTCTTTTTATGTTGAATGAAAGTTCTTTTATATATATATATATATAGAGAGAGAGAGAGAGAGAGAGAGTTTTAGAGGGTAAAATGCAAAAAATCCATCCTGAAAACAATGTTTCTTTATGAAGGGTGGGGGAATGTGGGCCAAATGCATTCGTCACAAGGATGGAGGTGCGGAATTCTTCTCTTTCTTTTCGTGTTCGGTGTTCAACTTTTTTTAAAGTATAGACGAAGGATCGTGTGAGATAGGAGTTAAGGTGAGAAGCGTAAGAAGGGATATGGACCCTTGTCACTTTTAATCTCAACCCCCCCCCCCCTCTCTCTTGTCTCTCTCCCTCTCTCTCTCCCTCTCTCTCTCTCTCTATATATATAGAGGAAGGTTCAAATGAGAACTTTGTAAATTTAAAGGAAGGAACACCTTGTAGACCACATATGATGTGGGTCCCACATAATATTAAATCATTTATGTATTTAATATGAATTAATATTAAATCGTAAACGATTTAATATTACGTATGACCCACATCATACGTATCTAAAAGTCGTTCATTTATTCCTTTAAAACGCGGTTTTCGTATTTATCTCTCCCTATATATATATATATATATATATATATATATATATAGAGAGAAGAAAGCCAAATGCGAACTCATTTTTGGTTGTGAACGTAAGGACGAATCTCGCCACTTATCCGGTCAATAGGCGGCACTGGTTCCCTCCTTTAATAATCTCCCACCTCCCATGAATCGCGTCAATCCTCCGTGATCGCGTCCACCATACCGAAGATGCGTGGGCGAGATTCGTCTCACGCGTCAAAATTTGAGTTCACGTTTGAACCTAACCCTATATATATGGAGATTATTAAAGGAGGGGAACCAGGTCAAAGCCTTATATATATATATAGGGTTAGGTTCAAACGTGAACTCAATTTTGGCTGTGAACGTGAGGACGAATCTCAGCCACACATCTTTGGTTATGGTGGACGCGATCACGGAGGATTGACGCGATTCATGGGAGGGTGGAGATTATTAAAGGAGGGGAACCAGGTCAAAGAGAATCATATCCCAAAACGAAAGAGGTTTTGCTCAAAGGCTGACGCTCAGCTCGTGGATCTTTGATTCTTTTAGACAAGTCGTTGTAACAAGGCCCCGGGCCCTGATGGGTATTCTGCCCCTTCTTCAAAAGTGCTCACCCGACACGATTGTACGAGGTCACAATTCACCCAACAATTTCTTCGTTCGTACCGAACCGCTTGCAGAATCAAATCCTGTTCCACAAGATCCTATATCAGCTATGCGAACACTCGCTGCTGCAATCATGCCCGCATTTATTGACCGGATAAGTGGCTGAGATTCGTCCCCACGTTCAAAACCAAAAATGAGTTCACATTTGAACTTTCCTCTATATATATATATATATATGCCAAATACTCACACACACTTCTCATTTTTCTGGACTCTACTGGTAACCCCGTGTACCGCTTGGCTAATGACCCTTTGGTGTCATTTGCCCATCTTGTTGGCTTTGTTGGGCTCACTATGCGTGGAAAGATGGTTTTTCCCTCACTGTTTTTATGGGTTGATTGGAAGAGCTGAAAAGTTACAAGTTCAATTGGGGTTTATGAATGCTCCGTTTAATTGCAGACACCCGGAGCTCAATGCTGGAACTGTTTTACATGGAGTGATGTTTGTAACTTTATTCATTGATCTTACATGAGTAGAAATATATACTGGATTTTAGATCATGCCTGTTTTCGTGAGACCACAAAATAACAATTGAGCCTTCACAGCAAAAACACGATTTAAAGGTACAAAAAAAATCGAACCTTCAAAGCAAAAACAATGTGATGGTTTGTTTTTGTACCTTCACAGTGCTTTTGCTATGAAGGTTGATGAGCTGTTTGGTTGGTTTTCCATTAAATCGTGTATGGATAAAGTTGTTAATTGGAGATTAATCTGTCTGTATAGATTGGAAAAGTTTTTGTTTGAGAGGGTTTTCTCATAGACAGAAGGAGAGTATTTTTTAATTAAGAGGGGCAGGTTTGGAAAATAGTTGGCTTTCTGCATAAAGCTCCCTCCATAGAAACTTACTGAATAAGCCACTACCAAACAGACATGTATAGTTGATCGAATAAAATGCTGCCAGTCCTATTAAGCTGCTAACAAACAGACCATGAGTGTGTTTTTGTGTCTTCACAAATGGTTCTCACGAGAACCCAACCCATATATAGTGATCACCATCTGAGATCATATTTGAAATCATGAAAAGTTTTATTTTTATTTTTTATCGATGCATGCATTCTTGAAAGATGATCTCCACACGAGATTGAAGCTTTGTTTTCTAAAATTTGATAGAATTTTGTTCCAAATTTACCCTTTTTTAGTTGAACCAAAAAAGGCCTAGTTGACCGGCACTCGTACATCACCACAATCGGAGGACCAGATTCGAGTGTCAAGAAGCAGATGGAGAAATTGATTTGATATACAATTGGTGTACCGTATTCTTCGCTTTAAGATGAGATTTTCGACGTTCTAAATATCGTTATATTTTCTTTCCAATCACTCTATCTTCCCACCCCCACAAGAAAAGCAACCATTTTATTTACCTACTTATATGAGGCTTTATGGTAGGCCTACTCAATAAAAGTTCCTTGATATTATGACAAGTTAAATGTAGGACATTGTAGACATATGAAGTATGGGTTAGGCTTAGGTGACACCATTTTTCATGATACCTGTAAGACCACAAAATAAACACTGAAACTTCACAGCAAAATATCGTGAAAATACAAAAAATACCAAACCTTTACAGGTCTCACAAAAACAAATGAGACCAGCCTGTTCTCGTGAGACCCATGAGACCACAAAATAACACTAAAACTTCAAAGCAATATATTGTGAAAGGTACAAAAAATACCGAACCTTTACAGCAAAAACATTGTGGAACAGTTTTTTGCTGTGAAGATTTAGTGTTATTTATATGGTCTCAAGGATGTCACGAAAACAGTATGGTCTAACTATAAAGTATTATGCATGTCCAACTATGAGTAGCATCTTCTTTAAGTGAAATATTAAATGCCCTTCCTCTTAGTTTTGGTTTTATTGAAAATATTACCTTTTTTATGAACCTTGAAATATTTTTAGTTTGAAATGCCATCTTAAATTTGTATTAGATTTGTTGAACCTCAAATATCGCAGAACTGTGTTTGGCTTTCTTTGCAATTTTCATCCCAATCGGATATTACATATTGGTTTCAATGTTATCATCTTCTTAATCGTACTAATTACTAAATGGTTGTTTATTAAACTTTTACAAGGTAAGCAGTTATCAGGTTGTCACTTACGTTACTGAGTGAGCATGACAAGAACCAAGAGTCTTGCCTGCTAAGAGGCATAGTAAGGACCAAATAATGTTACCCAGTAAGCTTATCGGGTAAAAGATGCTTATCAACAGTCCATTTTGATGGCAAAAAATGTTACTAAAAAAAATGAAAAATTGAGGAACACCCTGATAACCGTTCATCTCTATGATATGCACATGTGTATACAAGTAATTGAAGCTCTCTTTGGGTTCATATGCACTTGTGCATGTTACAAATTACTTGTATGCACATGTGCATATTGTTTTCCTTAATTTTTCATTTTTTTTGTAATTTTCTTCTGAATATGATATATATATATACACTTGATAACTTGTTTAGCTAATTAGCTGGGAATGTACATGCATGTTTATTGAGAAGCATTTGCATTTTTTGTTATCTGCCTTCTGTAACAAGGTTTTTTCCATATCCAGGAGAATATCCATTTATGCAATATAAAATAGCCAAAATTCCCATACTATTGCACAAACTTTTTGGTATATAAGAGAATTTCTATCATATTATCCCAAATGTATATTGGTTAAGTTTTTGTTTCAACAGATTCTTCAAAATGAAAAAAGTAAACTACAAGACTTGTGGCGTACTGGTTAAGGCTTGTGGAGGATGAGACTAGATAACCTATCTACCCCAGTTTGAATCTAGGCACAAACAACTTGTGGCCATTGGGGAATTATCTCAGGACTGCATGCTTTAGCAGTCTTAAAATTGTCGGGGATTAGTCTAGGTAAATGCCTAAGATACCATTTTCAAGAATATATATATATATATATATATATATATATATATATATATGAAAAAAGTAGGAAAGAACGTGTGGGATTTTTTTAAATTTGAGAATTCCTTAAAAATAATTAGCATGAGAAAGATATTTATTTTTTATCATATTTCTGCTAATAAAAAACCTGAGTTAAATACAAATTTGGTCACTGTGGTTTATAAATATTAACACATAAGGTCCTTCAAAGATTTTTTTAACATCCAACATCCCTGTGGTTTTTATTTTATAACACTGAAGGTCCTCCATCCAACTTTTCTGTTAAGTATTAAACTTTTAGCATATTTTCTTTATTTTTCAAACCACATGGACCAAATTTGTAATTTGCTTTAAACTATATAATTATATTAATATTTTATAAATTATATAATTTTTATATTTTATAAATTATATAACATATTTATATGCACATAATATTTTTATTTAAAAATTATTTATATATTTAATTTTTATAAAATGTATTTTGTATTTATATTTATATAAAAAATACAAATAATTTTATAAAATCTATGAAATGTTCAATTTATATTAGAAACAGTTAATTTATTTTAATTGAATATATGGAAGCTTCAAAATTCAAATACATAAAATATAAAATATAAATATAAAATAAATTTTTTAAAATAAAAATATAATAAAATCTTAAATATATAAAGAATTAATAATTTGTAGATATACATATATACGATGAATAGAGATGGTAGATTTTTATGAGGATCATTTTGATGACAACGAAGTGTACAGGCTTGAATTTAACTTTTATATTTATATTTACCATATATATTTATATCTACATATTATTAATGTTTTGTATATTTAAGATTATATTTTATAAAATTTATTTTGTATTTTTATATATTTGATGTATTTAAACCTTCCATCTATACATATTTTGTATAGATGTATATCTACAAATTATTAATTCTTGTAAATTTAAGATTATATTATATAAAATTTATTTTGTACTTGTATTTATATTTATATTTTAATATATTTTATGTATTTGAATCTTGAACCTTCCGTTTATGTAATTTGTATAGTGCTCTTATTTACTGTTTATGTATTTGAATTTTGAAGCTTTCATATATGCAATTTGTATAATCATTTGTTTCTAATATAAATTGAATCTTCCATATATTTTATAAAATTATTTATATTATATATATATATATAAATATAAATATAAACATAAACATAAAATACATTTTATAAAAGATAAATATATAAATAATTTTGAAAATAAAAATATTAGATGCATATAAATATGTAATATATTCATGAAATATAAAAATTATCTAATTAATAAAATATTGATATACTTATATAATTTAGAGTAAATTACAGATTTGGTCCATGTGGTTTGAAAAATAAAGAAAATATGCTAAAAGGTTAGTATTTAATGGAAAAGTAGGATGTGGGATCTTCAGTGTTATAAAATGAAAACCACAGGGACGTTGGATGTTAAAAAAATCTTTGAAGAACCTTATGTGTTAATATTTGTAAACCACAGTGACCAAATATGTATTTAACTCTAAAAAACCTTGATATTAAATGTTTAGGTGTGAAAAATTATAAAAATTTAATAAATTGCAGATTTTGAATTTTAATTGTCCAATGGACTCCAAGATTTTGAATAAATTGCAAAATGAAAAAAGTAAACTACAAGACTTGTGGCGTACTGGTTAAGACTTGTGGAGGATGAGACTAGATAACCTATCTACCCCAGTTTGAATCTAGGCACAAACAACTTGTGGCCATTGGAGAATTATCTCAGGGATGCATGCTTTAGCAGTTTTAAAATTATCGAGGATTAGTCTAGGTAAATGCCTAGAATACTCTTTCCGAGAAAAAAAAATATATATATATATATATATATATATATATATATGAAAAAAGTAGGAAAGAACGTGTGGTATTTTTTCAAATTTCAAAATTCCTCAAAAATAATTACCATGAGAAAGATATTTATTTTTTATTATATTTCTGCTAATAAAAAACTTTGATATTAAATGTTTAGGTGAGAAAAATTATAAAAATTTAATAAATTGCAGATTTTGAATTTTAATTGTCCAATGGACTCCCTGTCTATAATTTAACTAATATATAGATCCCAAAAAAGCAACACTCCAATGCACTCCTTACATTACCTCCCTATCCTAATGTATATAATCTGATTTCATATGTGCGAGAAGCTCCTTAAATTATTTTATTAAAAATGTAAATAATATCAATTAAAATACACAATAAATTGTTAAAGTAATATATAAGTAATAATATAGGAAGTTTGCATTAATTTCTAGGTAAAAAAATTACATTAACTAGGCAATGCTATTGGCATGTTTTTTAATGTCAGAATAGATTAAATCATTCATTGAAAATATAAAAGTGGATTTTGATATTGATGTGTACAAGAAAAAAAAATTAAGTAGGTACATTTAGCAATATATACGAAATATAATTAGGGGTCGTTTACCAAACATTTACCCGGGTAAGTGTTTACCAAGTATATTACCTTACCGGAGAACTATAACAAATACCAAAAATCTTACCCGGTAAGAGCGAAGACAAGGAAAACAGTGACCAAGAGTCTTACCTGGGTAAGTGATGGAAATGACTCTTATCATGGTAAGCGCTTATCGGGTAAATTGTTGCATACGATGCCCTTTTTTTGAACTAAAATCTTACCCGATAAGTAAGTGATAGTGTTGATTTTGCCGGTAAGCACTTACCCGAATAAGATTTGGTAAACGGCCCCTTATAAGTCTTCCATAACTAAAATATAGGAAATATGATTCATAGATGTTCAATAAGACCTCTAGTGGTTCATCTTTGCATCTTTGTTTCTTTTGATTTCCATATTTGAGAGTGTCTCATATGATTTGTTCATTTTGTGCTTCAATTGTTTCATTTAATAATTGTAACAAGAAGTCAAGAACAATCATTTCATTTTGTTCTAGAAGTTAAAATTCTTGGAGGGTTTTGCATTTATATCATATAAGAGACAAAATTATTATATTTCCACTGATAAAAAATCTCGAAGTTAAATATTTAAAATAAATAAGTTATGTCTTATTAAATATATGTAATATTTTAATAATATAATTAATATTATAATTTATAGAATAGATAATAGAAAAACTGTTAAAGTTAAATTATTATTATTTTTTAGAGTTTTTGTATTTTAATTATCCATTTTAAAGAATTTTAAAAAAATGTTAAAAGATTGTATAGCTATCTTAAGTGAACTGTAATGTCCGTCACAAATAACCCACCAATGATCCCAAATAACATCGGGAATTAATCCAAAATGTGAACAAATCCAATATAACATTGTGAATACTGGGTCTATAAGGGTTAACTCAACTGACAATAATATTTGAACCTTTTTGGGATCTTCCTTAGATGAGTCCTGCAAGACTACTAGGGATTTTCTTGGTTGTTCTTAAAGACTCGTATAGGATTAGTTGAAGTGCACATAAGTTGATCCAGACACCCACAGTTAAAAAAATTGTAAGGTCTAGCAATATGTGATCGACAATCTAATCAACAATAAGCAATGCAAAACAACAGCTACAAACCCAATAACAGTTGAAAATGTATAAATAAATCTAAAGATAAGAGATACATAGACCTTTTTTTTCTCCTGTATAATTAAAATTAACAAAAGGAAATAAATAGTTATATGGGGCACGTTTCAATTGCAAACTCCTTCATTTATGCAAAACTTAACAAACCATTATATTAGAAAATAATTGAAATATTTATAGACGGTTATCATAATTCATTAATTATGATTGAGATATACATGGAAGATGATAAGTTTATTAATTATAATCATTACTTTGAATTAGAAAACTATATAAAATCAAATATTTATTAGACTAGATGGACGGTTAAAATTGGTTTACATAAATGAAGGAGTTTATAATTAAAACTTGCCGTAGTTATATATGGGGCCAAATCTAATTGGGAGAGTAAGATGTATAGTTTTTTAGTGGGGTGAAAGTTCTCCACTTTTGTTTATATTAAATTAGTTGCTGTACAAACACAACCAACTTCTGTCAACACCATCTCTCTTTATCAAAGAATTAAGCATGGAAACAGCCTCTAGTATTTGTACCTTCTCATCATACAACTGCAGTAACAACACCCAGATTCCAATACATATATATATATATATATTTAAATATATATATATATATATATATATATATATATAAATCTGGACGGTCCAGATCTGTCCCCAACACCCCCATCTCTCCTGTGCTTGCATGCATGCATTGATATGCCCCTGCTACTACTACTACTGCTGCTACTATACATACAAACCCTTTAGTTTTAAAGACAAGATGTACCTTTTTTTTTGGCCTTATGGGGGGTCCTATTCCTGTCTTTATCTTATTTGGGTTCTGTACCTACCCATCTAGCCATATTTCTTCCCATCTCTCTATACCTTTATCTCTCTCCATCTATCTATCTATATATCTTCCCTCTCTCTCTCTCTCTATATATATGTATGTATATATATGTATATATGTATATATAATGTGTGTGTGTGTGTATATATACTGGAAGTAGGGAAGCATGAACACAAGGATGCATAAAGCTAGAAAGAACAGTTACTTCTTGGAAGGAGTTATAAGTCCTCACTCTCACCTTATTTTATTTGAATGTCATCTTATATGATTATAAAGGTATGTGTATCATTGTAATATGTATGTATATGTATGTAGAGGAAAGTTGAAATGGGATAACTAATAGATTTGAAGATTATTTGAGATTAGTTTGTTTTTATGAGACCATTAAGACTACAAAATAATACTTAATATTTATAGCAAAAACACTGTAAAAGTACAAAAAAAAGTCGAATAAAACAATGCGAATGTTTGTTTTTGTTTAAATTCATAGTGTGTTTTTACTGTGTAGATTTAGTCTTTTTTTTTTTTGAATGAGAACCTAACTCATAAATAAAAATGTTAACAACCTCAAAACCAACTATTTTATGTATTTATTCATGATGAATGAGTATTATTCATTTGTGAATATCATGATATGATATGATACCATATTATCATGTATTTTAATTATAAATAATATTCATCATGAATATCTATCACAACATTTATGAAGTTGGTTTTTATGTTCTCAAAATATTTATGATTTTTATTCACACTTGTTATAAGAGCATATTCTAATGAGAGGCTCAAATTGTGATAACCGTAAGAATTTATACTTTAAAATAGTGTTTCACATGGGTTTTCCCCCATCTAAGGTTAGAACTTGAAGTATAAATTAACATATGCTCCCTCCGTCCCAAAATAAATGTTCAAAATGAAAATGACACATGTTTTAGGAATGCAATTATTCGGACTTTTTAAATAACTAGATGAAAACCACAAGGTGATGCCTCAATGCATGGTTTGAGCTTGGGCTCCAAAGGTCGAAAGTACATGAAGGTCCTAAGTTCGAGTCCATGGAGGAGTAAAAATCTCCTTGTGGCTACGGAGATTCAAATGCGGTGACTTCGGGCTACCGCGAAGCAGGTGGTCCCCCTGAATATCCAGGTTAATCAAAAAAAAAAGATGACACTTTTACCCTTGATAATAGAGAGGTAAACTTTTTCCATCTCATAATTGATGATAAAATGAAAAATTAGAAACTTATTTTTGAAAGTAGACAATTGTTTTTGTGACAAACTAAAATATATAATAATGTATACATTGAATTTAGGACAGTGTGTGAAACTTTTTACATATATTTTTATGGGATTGGGTTCATGTCAGACCAATCTCGCCTGTTTTCATGAGACCACATTTTTACACTTGAAACTTCACAGCAAAACATTGTAAAGGTAAAAAAAATATGAATTTTTAAAGCAAAAACATTGTGAAGGTTATATTCACAATGTTTTGTTATGAAGTTTCAAGTGTAAAAAAGTGGTTTCACGAACACCACATGGTCTTACGTGATCCCAAGTCTATTTTGATAAACACAAACAACTAAAAAAAGTTACACTATGAAACAAGTACAAGTCAAATAAATATATGTTAATCAATATTTTATCTCTTTCCCTTTTTAAAAAAAGTTTATATAAAATAACATATAATAAACCAGTTTTTATAGTTATAATTTTATAGATTCTCATATAATTAGCTGTTTTAACGTATATTTGTTTTAAATTTACCCATTTCACTATATAAAGCTACGTACATGTATTTCAGTGAACACAAATAGATAAAAGAAAGATGTAAAATAAATATATAGTTATATACTAATCTATAATTTATTATATTTCTTTTAAACAAAAGAATTTCACATAAACTAACACATGGTTTTCATGGTTATTATAATTTTGCAAGGGCCGAAATAATTTATATTCGATGGAAATATGTATACGGGGGTGTTTGTTTGGGTTTATCAAAAATAACTTATGTTTTTCACAATAAGTGTTTATCAACTTATGTAGTACCACATCGGAGTTTTAAAAAAAATGTTTGGATGGGCTTATAGCGGTTCCACATCGAAATAAGTCAATAAGTTGTTTAGTGTTTGGCAAAAAAGTGTTTATATATGCAAAATAGTAAAATAGATCCTAATAAGTCATAAGTCATTTTTGATAAGTCATAATGTTTTGACTTACGGAAAACTTCTTTTCACTGATGGGAAACCGGTATAAGGTGTTGTTTTTTTGGCCATCTAAACACTAAAATTAGCTTTTCACCGGTTTCACACCGATATAAGTTAATAATATAAGTTAATAAGTTGTTTTGATAAACCCAAACAAACACCCCCATAATGTTTATATGATTTATTTCGTAATTGATAGAGGGAAATTATCAGGTGCATATAGGAACAGGGGAGTATTGGTGTGGGGGGTTAGTTTAGTTTTAGTTTTACACAAATCCCAATCATTCCATGCAGAGTGCAATCTTCTCCCAGTACCCAAATGAATCCACTATTGTCTGCCCCTTTCTAACACCTGGGCCCCACAAAAAACCCACACCCAACCACTTCCTGCCACGTGTCAACGCCACCCACCAACGGCCATTTTTTTTCCCACTCTCCCCGGCCGGAGCCGCCTTAGTCCGCCGTACCTCCTCCCCATCATCATCATCATCACTTCTCTCCTCCTCGTACGTTTTATTGGAGAGGCATCTATCCTCTGTCACAGCACCACATGGTAGAGTGTGGACCCTCATCATCTTCTATAGGGGTATTCATAATCATCCCCCCCCAGATTGTGTGAATATTTTGAATCGGATTTTCTCGTGTGATGAGAATCTACGGATCAGATTAACGGAAAGCTAAATTGGGTAAAAAAGAAAGAAAGGGTAGGGGGACCCATGTGGGTGACGTGGCGGTTGGTGAGTGGTGGAAATGGAGACCTCACAATTATATCATGGCGAGATCGGAAGTGAGGTCGGCGGGAGGTCAGAATAGTAACATTGGGTTGGTCACGGGGTTTCGGATTATTTTGATACCTGAATTTTGAAGGACCACAAATTTTGTGTGCTTTTTTGGTTGCCACTTATATTTCTAGTTTTATTGGAAGTTAATTATTTGTGTAAAAATTTTATTTTAGAGCATGATGTTTGTTAGCAGTTTAATAAGTTTAATAGAATTCTCAGCTTATTCAGTAAGTTTTTAGAGTGGAGGTTTATGCAGACAATTGTTGGTGATTTTAATGTTACTGGTCTACTGAGTGTGATTGAAAATAATACAACTTCTAAAAAAGGGTATTATGTTGTGTTCTAGTACGAGTTAGATGGTGCGGATTGCACGTTTGTTATTAGGCAAGTATGAACCCGAAAATAACGGACGTCAAGGGGGTTGCGCCCACTTGCGGGGTCCAAGGGTAGAGTCCCTGGCCTTAGAGTATAATGGAAAAACTTGATCAGAATTCAAGGACCAGAGCTCTGCATGGTCTGAACAGAGGTTCTGGTTATATATGTTTCTTCAAGACGAGTTTATGGATAAATGAACCAAAGCTCTACATGAATGGAACAAAGCTCTTATTTGTCGTCTATGATCTCTCTTCTAATCTCTTCTAACCAGAGTTTTAGGTCTTCACGCCCATAACTCTATAGCGGTTATTGTACATTAAGCGTGCAATTATTGAGCGGTTACTATAATTATTTGGTTTACCGCTCAATAATTGCACGGTTAATGTACAGTAACCGCTATAGAGTTATGGGCGTCAAGACCTAGAGCTCTAGTTAGAAGAGATTAGAAGAGAGATCAGAGACGACAAATGGATGTAACTGTGAAGTACTTCTAAAATTCTGGCATTATTGTCTTTTCAGTTATTTACTTATGTGAGTATAAATATCAATTTATACTTACGTTTTAAACACGGTAAACCAAATAATTAAAATATTTGTAAATCACTAAAACGTTGTAAACCGTATAAACCAAATAATTAAAATATATATGGAAATGATGAAGTTTTATTTATTATTATTTGAATATTTAAGAAATATAATTATAATTAGTAATTATGATTAACGCTTTATATTAAGAAACAATCGATGTATTTATGAAAACAGATTGAAAATGCTTTACAAAATATTGCACCTATATATATATATATATATAGAGAGAGAGAGAGAGAGGCGGGTTCATGCGAGGACGGTAACAATTTACGAGAATGCGAGGAAAATCCTCATCCAATCATTTTGTACATGAAATTTTTTTCATGTACAAAATCATATGTGATTTTGTACTAGCATAAAAAATGACACGCGACTTTTGCTGCGGGAAAAGTCTCGGCTAATCACATGTGATATTGTACATGAAAATTTTCATATACAAAATGATTGGCTGAGGATTGTTCTCGCATTCTCGTAAATTGTTACGGTTATCGCATGAACCTCTTTATATATATATAAAGAGAGAGGTTCAAATGAGAACTTTTGGTTTTTAAAAGAACAAATGACCCATTTTGGACTACATATGATGTGGGGCCCACAAATAAAAAATCATAAATGATTTTTTATTTGTGGGCCCCACATCATGCGTCCCCAAATTCCATTTGTTCCTTTAGATTGATAGTGTTCTTGCATGATACCTCCCCTATATATATATATATATATATATATATATATGGGATGGATCAAATGAAAACCACCCCTCATTAAAGGAACAGAGAAACAAATTGTGGACCACATATGATGTGGGTCCCACATAATATTGAATCATTTATGATTTAATATTATGTGAGACCTACATTATATGTGATCCACAAGTGTTCATTTAAAAATGTAAAGTTCTCATTTGAACCTTCCTCTATGTATATATATATATATAGAGGTTCAAATGAAAACTTTGTAAATTTAAATGAACAAAGGAATCATATTATGTGGGACCCACATTATATATGGTCCACAAGATGTTTTTTTAAATCATGGGTTTTCTTGTATCATCTATCCCATATGTGTGTATATATATATATATATATTCTTTAAAATCAAACATATATGAGGCGTATCACATTCAAAGTAATTAAGGTTTGAGGAATAGATTTATGCAAATATTCCTTGTACCACAAGTGATATACTTTCCTTTGTTTTTGCATGCTATTTAGATTGCATCTTGAAGATGTAACTAAACTATGAACCAAATTAACTTCCATTAGTTTTTGAGCAACTAACATTTCAATAATTGCAAATTCCTTTTCAATATTTTCTTAAAACAGAAATCAAAAGTTGAGGTCTTGTTGGTGTAGATTTTTGCCATTCTTGGTACTTGTTCACATCGTTTGAAAAATGTTGATCTTCAAAAGATTTGATAGTGAAACAACCACTCAAAAGTATTAATCCTTGAATTATCTTTTATTTTTTTTTATTGCCTTCATCTATGAGAATAAGGAAAAGATTTTTGTCTTTAAATCATGTTCAAGATTTGAAGATAACCATTAATTTTACTTGTAAAAAAATCACAAAGGCAATCACTACAAAACAAATGACTTTTACCCACAAAAAATCATCCAGAAAAATTTCCGTGGGTGATTACCACGGATCACCTAGGGAATACTAATGGTTCCAAAGAAATCCGATGTTTTCAAGAAAATACCAACGGATTACCCAGGAATTTCCTGTGTAATCTGTCACTGATTTAATTTATCCACCAACAATTTAGCAACTAACTTTTGTGACGGTTTTGTAATGAATCACCTTTTAGCGACAGATTTCCCAGGAAAATGTCCATAGGTGAAAGTCTTCTATTTTAATAGTGAATAGTGTATTTGTAAAATGTTTTACTTGTATGCCTACCGAAATTCTACGAGCATATATAATGCTTTTACTTTTAGAAGTTTGGTAAAATAATACTTTCATTCAACTATAATGTTTCTTTACGACTTTCCGCAACTACAATGGTTTTTTTTAAAGGTTAAAATCAAATATAATGGCTACAGATATTAATTAGTTATACCCTTATTTTTTTAAAGGCAACTAACATACAGACACTTTCCTGGGGTATCTGGGCTCATACTTAAGGGTGTCACCCGACTAATCCCCGTCGACCATGGCTCAACCCAATTAAGGATACCACTAAGTGGCAGATCCATGATCTGGATATCGCCACGTGCAAACTGCGGGTTCTTACCAAGTGGTGTTTGATTGAATCAATGTACCAAATAAGTTTAACTTTTAGACCGATCATAGTCTTCAAAAGTTAAGTATATATATAAATACGTAATTTATAGTCTAAGAAACCTCAACATCTAGGAAAGAAAACGTAAATCATTAAGTGCACATACATGTATATATGTATATATGTATGTATGTATCTATATCTTATATTATAGTATGATATTTATATTTTTATAAACTAATCAATAATATTTAGATCAGAAGTTGTTACTCATACCTTCTACTTACCGGATAAAAATCACTGATGTTAATTTTTCACGTTATATTCAACTCCACCAATCATCTGAATACACATAAACAAAAAGAAAAAATAAGCATAGATTAAATAAATAAATATTTTATTTTTCTTATAATTTCATTGGCAAGACATGAATAAGACATGTCATTTTGAGACAGACGAGGAGTATGAATAGAATACACTTTAGCTTATAATAAAAATATTTAAGTAAAAAAGTTGATTACCGATAACCCGACAGACCCTAAACGGAACCGACCTCCTACGAACAACACATAAGGAGACATTTCATAACCGGATATGCGGTTGTGACCAACGGAGGGATTCAAGCTTGCATCTCAAATGATTTGAACTTGAAATTATTGTGTATTGAGTAAAATCACTCGGTCTCTTTAGAGCATCTCCAACAGATTATCTATAATATCTCTAAAATAGAGAGCTAAATGTTAAAATCTCTAAAATAAATTGCAATCAGCCCCAACAGATTCTCTATTTTAGAGATTTCATTATTGATCATATTATTTAAATATTCTATAATTTTATGATCCTGATACAATTTTAAGATATATATATATATATATAATGATATTAATTACTCTAATTGGTGGAATAAATAAAAAATTCATTTCTCTCTCTTTTATTTGGAATTTTAGGGAAATCTCTATATTTAGAGATTTTCTCATAAATTTCTATTTTAGAAAATGAGATAGAGAATTTGTTGGAGAAGTTTAAAGAACAATGCTATTACCAACTGGATTAAAGTATTTTATTTTTAAATATTATTTAAAAATGTATATATACATGTAAGATTATTATTGTTGTACAAAAAGTGTACGAGGTAGGCATGGAAATTGTTGGTGGCATGCAAATAGTGTTAGTCATAATCGTAATCCACATTAAAAAGCGCCACCCTCCTTAACCTAATCATTTCATACTTATTTTAGCCAATGCTAACTCTACCTGCTAAAATGCGCCACTCCCCACCCCTCACACCTTCTACCCCACCCCCCCTAGGGGACCATCCCAAAAAATTCCCATGTTCATTTGGTTGTTGCTTCACGCGCCTCTTGTTCTCTCAAGATATTCTAATATTCTTACAATCTTAAAAACATCTTTTTAACATGAATCAAATTAATCTTTATATATATATATTTTTTAAAAATTATATAACTTAGAGCATCTAGATTTTTTAAGATAAAGAAATAGAGATTTTGTTTCCTAAAAGTATCTTTAATAACTTTTTTAAAATAAAAAAAATAAAGATTTTGAACCAAAAGTTTTATCCAACAGATTCCTCAAAACTAATTTTGAAATAGAGAAAATTAGAAATAGAAGCTTTTTTTTCTCTATACATGGAGAACACTTTAAAAATGATTATAAAATGAGATCATCAATAAAAAATTTGAAAATAAATATTTAGAAAGAGAGAAACAATATTTTAATCGATGAATGAAATATTTTAATATTATAACCAATGTTGAGTTATTCAAAATAGGAAATCTGTTGAAGATAAATATAATTGTTTTTAGAGATTTTCATTTTTGGTTCTCAATTTTGAAGGAGTTTTAGAGAATCTGTTAGAGATACATATGCTCAATTTTGTTATAACAAATTATCTATATTGTTCCTAAAATAGAGAAGTTGATAAAGCTCCAAGTTTTAAAAGCATCTCTATTAGATTCTCTATCAAGAAAATGAATTTTTTGTTCTCTATATTGCGCCAACAGATTCTCTATAATAAAGAAAAATGAAATTTGTGTTCACTATATTTGCTCCAAGAGATTCTCCATCTTGTTTTAAAGAATTTTTTGACTTATAATTTCTTATTTTAAATAAATTATATAGAATATATTAGAAATGCAATAAGCATCTCCGATAAAGGTTTTAATAAAAACCCATTTTTTGTATTTTTTTTCTTGCCGAGTCATTTCCAACTCATCAAATAAATGACTTACATAAAATTTCACGACGATAGTTCTTACAAATTTTCATCTCATATCAACTTCAAGTAAAAACTAATGAGGTTCTTCTAAGAATCTTCAATTGAAGATGCTAGAAAATTAGAGCATCTCCAACAGCTATTGTAAAATAGAAAAATAGAGGATTTTAGCAATTTAAGGGCTCCAACAGCTATGGTATATCAATTGCTAAAATAACAAATGGGAAAAAAGAGAAGAAAAATCTCTAAATTTAGGGAATCTCTATAAATATATAGAAGAGAGAGAAACAATATTTAAATTATATTCAACCAATCAAAAATAATTAAAGTTAACTGTATGAGAGAGAAATAATATTTTATTAAATAATGAAATATTTTATTAATATTGTTAATGACAAAGTTGCTAAAATAGAGTAGCTGCTGGAGTTGGATGCAAATTATTATATAGATTTTGATTTTTAATATGTTATTTTAGAAAAAATTTACAATACTTGTTGAAGATACTCGTATTTAAACTTGATGGAAAGAGAAAAAAATATTTTATTTTATTTATTTCCACCAACAAAATTAAGCTGTTATTATTTATATAATTTTTAAACAAATATATTAAATTTAAATAAAATTATAAAATATTATAATTAATGTTAAAATATTTAAAACATAAAATCGGTTAGAATCAAATGTAACTTTTTAAAACAATTAATTTTAAATTATCTAAAAGTTGTTACAAACACTTTTAGGTCAAAATTCGAATAAAATATTACTTATTTAATAAATTTTGGAAAAAAACAAAAAAAATAAAGAATATTTACAAAATTAAGAATACAGTTAATTTAAAAATAAAAAATAAAATAAAAAGTTTTGGTATTGAAATGTTTTGTTTTTTTACTATTTCCAGTCAACTGACAGTCCTTGTCCTAGTAAAGACAAAAAGATAGTACTCCTGGAAGTAGTATGTAATTGCCTGGCAATAACAAAACTGTAATTCCTATATATTGCTATTCAAGTTTTCTTTTTTTACTGTGTAGAAACCCTCAAACACACCAAATCTCACTTTCTCTCTCTAGGAATCCAACTACTTTTTCTCTCTCTAAAAACTGATCTTCTTCGATATGACAACTTCAATGGTGATGGAGATGAACCTTGGTGAAAATGGAGGTCGGAAGCAGAGTGTTAATGGCGGAGGAGGAGGAGGAAGAAGGAAGTCGAAGGGGAGTGAGTTGACTCAGAAGAAGAACAAACAGCCTCAGAGAGGTATGGGAGTTGAACAGCTTGAACGGCTTCGGTTACAAGAGAGATGGAAGAAAATGACTGAAGTACCTTCACTTCATCCTTTTCCGCTTCCGTCTTTCAATTCTTCTGTTGCTTTTCCGACGTCGTCGTGCAATACTGTCCCAACCGCCGGCGTTCATTTCCGTCCTCCTCCTGCTGCTGCTGCTAATCCTCCTCCTTCAGGTATGTTGTTTAACGGAATCGGAATCGGAAATGGATGTGGAATGTTCCATGGATCGAACTTGTTTTCTTCTTCAGATCATGTTGCAGATCCGTCTGTGATTGTATCCAGTCATGGTGGATTCCGATTTGAGAACTCGAAGGAGCTCTCTTCAATTCCAAACTACATCAAATGTGCTTCCGATGGCTGTGGTATTTGTCACAAGGTAAAACTATTTTAATGGATTCTCGATCGATCTGTACTTCATCGTTCTTATTTATTGTTTGTTGATTGGAAGTTCTGAAACAGTTTTTTTTTGCATAAAATTTTGGTCAGAAAAAGCGCATAAATGGTGGAAGTAACGTCTGTTCTGTGAATCCGTTTCGTAATTTCTGTGGAAACAACACCGCCGGCGAGATGATCGATGCCGGAAAAACTCGTCGTTCTTCAGGACAGGTAATTAATTAACAACAAATTATTAAAAAAAATCGTGAAAATGAAACTTCCGATCGAAATCACAGATCCTAATGATGAAATTCATGAAACGCACAGGTGACGGAAGTTATGTCGGTTCACCGGAACGGCGGTGGTTCATTGACGGAGTATGAGTTTTTCCCGGGAAAAGGTGGCGGAGCAGAGGACTACAACAAGGAGTTGATGAGAATGGGATCAACAACATGGTGTGGGAGTACTACTTCAGTTGGAGGAGGAATGATAGGGTTACGTGGTGGTGAGGGATCATGTGTGACAGCTATAACTGGTAGCGAAGAAGGAAGTGTTTCTTCTGTTGATCTGTCTCTAAAGCTTTCATATTAGTTGACTGTCATTTAAAGACTTCTGTCGTTTCACCTTTGTATGTATTGCATGTGATCCAAGCATTGGTGCACTAGCTTTTCTATTACTCCTTTTATCTTCTACTTCTCAATTATACATACACAAACACACACACACACATATATATACACACACATATATAAAGATTACTCTCAATTATACACACACAAAAACACACATATATATATACACATACACACACATAGAGGTTAGGAACTCGGAAACTGGTCACAACGCCAAAAGTATCTTTTTTTAGGATGAATAATCATCATAAATAACTTATTTGTGATGAATTATCGTGTCTATATTTCTAATAAAATGTCACGCTTTGTGTGTTATGGACAGTTTTCGGGTTCCTAATCACTTTTTGGTTTCTAACTAATGGAATCTCCCTCTAAATATACATATATATATGTGTACATTGAAGGAGGATAATATGAGAATGCTATATATTTAAAAAAACACGAAAATCAACAAAATCATATATGAAGCCGTGGCCAAAGTCCTTTTTGTGTGTGTTAATGGTAAATCATATATGATTTTGTTGCTTATGGTATTCTTTTAAATAAATATTATTTTCATTTGTACCTGACTCTGTATATACATATATGTGTATGTGTATATATATATATATTCTATAGGTGTTTCATAGAAGAAGCATGGGACATGATGATAATGTGGTACTCATGCCACATATCATGTAAATAAGATGAATGATCACACCATTAATTGAAGGATTACTATTAAGAGATGAGACATATAGGTCCACAGATGGTTTAATTGTTATGAGGGTGGACAAGATGAAGCTTTTACTGCCAACCCTAGAAAAATTAAACCCCTAGCATTATTATATATGTGATGAATAAATAGAGATAGGTTGGAAAAAAGCTTTCTGTTAATGGAAGAGACCTTAAACTTGATGAGTGGTTGTTTCAGGTAAAATAAAATAAGAGATCTGCAGTCGCTGCTGCTATTTGCAGATTATACAGCACAAAAAGCACCTGCAAATCTGATCTCATACTCTCTTCAACCTCAACCGACCCGACCCGAATTAATTAATTCTTCATTTCTAAAAACTTAAATCAAATATCAATCATAAATTGCACCTCTAAATATATTATATTTCAACTGTTTCATTAACAAATAAACCCTAATTAAGTATATATATATATATATACCTCTAGAGGGAGGTTTAGGAGAAAACGCTAAAAAAAAGAAAACTGAATAACAGCCGCCATGTGGTAACATGTATTTGTGCATATGCACTAATGTATATTTATGCATTGATGCATAGAAAAAAGGAGTTTCAGTCGTTTGTATGCATTTGTGCATATGCATAGAAAAAAAAATACCGTCCAGATGGCGGACTCTCGGGGTGTTCTTCAATTTTCTGTTTTTTAAGGTTTTTCTCCTGAACCTCCCTCTATACCTCTAAACATATCATATTTCGACGGACCCGGCTCGACCCGAATTAAATTCTTCATTTCTAAAACTTAAATAAAATATCAATCATAAATTGCACCTCTAAATATGTTATATTTCAACTGTTTCATTAACAATTAAACCCTAATTAAGTATATATATATATATATACCTGAAATTAACACACACACATATATAGTGATTACAACTCGTCTCCGGTGGTAACTATGTCGGTGTACGGATTTGGGTCGATATCAGAAGGCTCGGTTGCAATGGTGGTGGCATAAATCGTCCATAGGACCACCGTAACGAAAAGGCTGAGGATGATTAATAAAAATAAATGAACTTTTGGTTTGTTTACGTCTTTTGCCGGTTTACGATCTTTTGGTGTTGTTGTTGTTGCTGCTGCTGCTGCTGTCGTCGTTGTTGCCGCTGTTGTTGTTGTTGCCGGAATCGATTTCTTCTTAATCGATTCTACTCGTGAATATGGCGGAAGTGGTGGCTTCTTCTTCATCGAGTCCACTCGAGATGTTAATTTCCGTTCGGTTTGCAAAATCGGTGGATTCGTGGCGGCGATTGGCGGAGATGGTGATGAAGTTACCGGCGGCAATGCAGCGGGTGCGGTGGCGGGGGCGGCGGGGGAGGTGTCGGGATCGACGATTGTGGCGGGTGCGGTGATTGTAGCGGGGGCGGTGATTGTGTCGGTAGGGACGGGTGTGGGTGCGGGGGCGGTTTTGGGCGATAATGGGATTTGGCTAGAACGATCATTGGAATTAGAAGAGTCGTCATCGTCGTCATCCTTTTCGGAAACTTTCTCGATGATCGAATTAACAAGAATATCCTCGTTGAATGATCTTGAGCTATCTCCGATGCTCGGATAATCATACGGTATTGGTGATGAACCGGTTGATGCCGATACTTTCATGGATTTCTTGCTTTTTATCTTCTTCTTCTGTTCGAATAATCGATCCAATCGGATGGAAATATCAAAACATATATATATACATATATATGTATGTATGTGTATATAATGAAATGGATATATATATATATTAATAGAGTCCGGTTCTTCTATACCCCAGTTAAAAGTTACATCCCGTGCACTTCAATCAAAACCTCCCGCTATATAATGAATTTCATAACATTTTTCATTTCATAATACATTTCATATCATTTAGGATCAAATGGAATAAGCTCGTTATGAAAAAAATGAATAAAAAGTTGTCAAAATCAGAAAATATAAAATATTATGAAATTTCATTTGATCCTAAATGATATGAAATGGAGAATGTTATGAAATAGATCATGAAATAGACGGTTTTGATTGGGGTGTACGAGGTGTAACTTTTAAGTGGGTTGTAGAAGAACCGGACTCTATATTAATATATATATATATATATATATGTTTTGATATTTCCATCGGATTCGATCGATTAATCGAACAGAAGAAGAAGAAGATAAAAAGCAAGAAATCCATGAAAGCCATTTCATTATATACACACATACTTTCATGGATTTCTAGTTTTTTTTATCTTCTTCTTCTGTTCGAATGATCGATCGAATAGATGGAAATATCACAAACGTATATATATATATATGTATGTGTGTATATATATATAAAATTTGGTGACTGACCATGGCTGTATCAAACAAAACAGCTTTGAAGATTTTGGAGACACGACCACGATTAGAAGAGGAGGATTTCTTGGTGGATTGATCGGAATCGACGCCATTGCCGTTGGTGGTGACGTCACAATAAATCAAATTGTCATCGGAAGCCAAAACCTTGCCGGAGGAGGAGGGATCATCGGAGGAGGAGGAACGGGAATTACCGGATTTCCGAAAAACATACTTGAAAATAGCGCTTTTGCCTCTTTTCTTTTTTTTCTTGCTTGAACCATCATCATCCATATTCTTAATTAATTAATTGCCCACAGAAAAGAGGGATTATATGAATTAATAATGTATTTGAATTGGGTTGTAAATATATATATAGATATATATAATAGATATAGAGAGATTTTTGGGAAATCGACGGGCAGCATATATTTTCAGATTGACTGCCCGTTTTTCCCGCTCCTTGTCTAAATATCAAATATCAACAAATATATTACATACAAATCGGCGTTGTAAGATTATTTATTTTATAAGCATCTTTTATACATATACATATATATGGTTAGGTTCAAACATGAACTCAATTTTGGCTGTGAACGTGAGGACGAATCTCAGCCACACATCTTCGGTTATGATGGACGCGATCACGGAGGATTGACGCGATTCATGGGAGGGTGGAGATTATTAAAGGAGGGGAACCAGGTCAAAGCCGCCTTTATTGACCGGATAAATGGTTGAGATTCGTCCTCACGTTCACAACAAAAAATGGGTTCACATTTGAACTTTCCTCTACATAATATATATATATATATATGTGTGTGTGTAGACGGTGGTTCATTTACAAACTAGACCAATCCTACAAACTCGTACAAATCAAGTTAAAAATAATTTTTTCATGACTTTTTTCATCAAATGTTATGATTTAAAATGTTATTACATATATGTTTGTTTCACCTTATGAAAAAAATACATGAAAAAATACATTATGAAACAAATGCATGTGAAATTTTGAACTTATGAAAATAAATACATGTAAAACTTTTACATTACGAAACAAATATATATGTAATAACATCTTAAATCATAACATTTGGTGAAAAAAAATCATGAAAGTTTTATTTTTAACTTGATTTGTACGAGTTTGTAGGATTGATCTAGTTTGTAAATGAACCAACCCCTATATATATATATATATATAGGGTTCAACCTGTTTTTATTAGACCCATGAGATTGCATATTTACACTTAAAACTTTATAGCAAAATACTGTGAAAGTAAAAAAAAATCTGAATCTTCACAGCAAAACAATGTGAAGGTTACCTTCGCAGTAATTTGTTGTGAAATTTCAAATGTAAAAACATGGTATCACTGGTGTCACGAAAATATGTTGGTTTCATGTGATTCTAAGTTTATATTTATGTGTGTGTGTGTGTGTTGGGAGTCAGGTTCAGGGGAAGACTATAAAAAAAAATACCTTGGTAACGGTTCATTTGGACTGTATGCATATGTGTTGATGTGCATAACATGCACACACAGATAAAAACCAATAAACAACTTCAATTACTTGTATGCAAATGTGTATATCGTCCAAACGAATGATTACCAGGATGTTCCTTAATTTTTCATTTTTGGAAGGTTTTCCCCCGAACCTCTATGTGTGTGTGTGTGTATATATATATATATCTATATATATGTACGTATGTAGGCATAGGATCGTGTAGTAAAATTAATGTGAGAAGTATAAGAAGAGATATGAGCCATTGATCACCTTTGATCTCAAACACACCCATAAATTGCGTCTTATAAGGGAGTTGATCCGGTGCATCTGGGTGCATTTCATCTTAATGTGCGTCCAAAGATGGAGATCCATTCTTACGCTTCTCACCATAACTCTCATTCTCACTGTAACCCAAACATATGTATGTATATATAGTTTAGAATATTTTATGATATTGCTTTTTAGTTAATTTTTACATGTAATGTTTTTTTAATAAGTTCAGAAAATATGTGAATAGTTGATTGAAATGGTTAATTATTTGATTGAAAATGGGATCAAAATACTGAATGGATTCAATTTAATCAGATGGATAACCAACAGTGATACGTGACTAGTCCGATCCAATCATCTGTTGGATGGGATTAGTTGGATTGAACGAGATGGCGAAATCCAACATCCAATAGACGATTAGATCAGATCAGTTCGAACTAAATCAATTTAATTTCAACCGATGAACATCCTACCGATTGGTCCATTTTTCAACTCGAAACTCTTGCTTGGCCAAAAGCATGGACTTCTTTTTTGCTCACTGAAAACGGGCTTTAAAGACACGTCCCGACCGTAAAAATATCTCGGGACTTATGCATCTCTAGCTTTGTGATTATCATATTCTAGTTGTGGATATAAATAATCCATGTGCTTAAGAGTATTTGATCAAGATTGATTAAATCAATATCTATTCAATGGCCAAGCTTTTTACACATTTCTCTATCTAACAACAATTTGAACATGGATAGAATATAAAGAGGATAAAAGATATATTGATATAAGTTGTGTTGGTACCTTTCTAGTTACGGTTACAAACAAGTTCAGTCCCAATTAAGATTTCAACAATTTTAAATTTGGGATTTTTCTAATTCGAAAGTAAATTAAAACGTCTTCGCCTTGGTTATAGAACAAGTGTTTTTGTAAATCATAATAGCTAGCCTATAGTTTTTAAACTGTGGGGACTCAAACTGGAAAAAAAAAAAAACACAGGGACCAAAAAATGTAACTTGGGAGTCGTTTACGACACTCTCACCGAATAAGTGCTTGCCCAATGTCACCTACTTTACTGGGTAAGCATGACAATTACTGAGAATTTGATTTGGTAAGAGGTATAGCAAATACTGAGGATTTTATCTGGTAAGTTAGGAAGAATATTTTACAGGGACAAAAGGTCTCTGGTCTAACGGTATGCGAATCTTTGGCCTTCTAGGAAGTTAGGAGTTCGAACCCCACCAAAGGTATAGACTATAGAGGGTGTGTGTGTTTATTTGTTTTATTTATCGTATATAAATATTGTATACTTTAAAAAAATATCATTACAAGATAAAATAAGTTTACCAACAATTCATTTTGATAATTTACCTGATAAAATAAATAAAAGGTGATAATTATTTTTAGATAAAAGCTACCCGGTAAACATTTAAAAATCTACCTTACTCAAACACAAGGGTAAGTTCTATTGGGCCTGGGGATAATTAAATGGGCCTAACGGTGGGTTTGGACCTTTGGAGGTTTATTTCACCCATGGAATTAATATATAATGTACATTTAGACCCCTTCTATTTATGATAATTTCAAAATGCATCCCCATGGGTATATTTATCTTACACTTAGGTCTCATTTATGCCTTTTTTGACCAACAAATTTAGGTAACAAGTGCATGTATGTCGTTTAATACTCCTAAATGTTACTTCAAAAAGCTTTAAAATATTACTAAATATGTGTATATTTAATAAGACCGAGAACAATTTTTTATTGTTAATATCTGTTTTTTGAGATTAAGTTGGTTTCTATGAGGACGACATAAAAACCTGATAAACCTATCCAACCACATATGTTTTTCACTTAAACAAGTTTGTTTTGTTTTGACAATTTTTTTAACACTGTTTTTTAGGGTTTAAATTTAACCTAACAATTTTTTAGGGTTTAAATTTAATCTAACAATTTTTAATTAATAATACATGATTTTTTAGGGTTTAAATTTAACCCTAACAATTTTTTCTAAAACTATATTCAACCCAACTTGTAGTATACTAGGTTGGGTTGAGTTATATAATTCTATTTCGAATGAATTACGATTTTCTAGATCAAAATAGAATAAACCCAACCCATATGCACCATCAATTCCGACGAATACCTAATTCGAACCTATCTAACTTTAGAGTTAAAACTTAAATAACAAAACTTTGTGGAAGAAACCAACTTAAATTATAAAATAGAAGGGTTAGAAAAACGTTAACAAGAGAACAAGGTCCTAAATGCAAAGTTGTTTAAATTACAGGGACCAATAATGAAAAAACTACGAATTCGATACTTTAATTTGGCGTGTAGAACTGAACTGGAAGGAATGCTTTCCAAGAAAACACAAACACAGAGGTCTCCTTTTCGGCGCAGAGTCGCTTCCATAAACGTTACATTTAGGGCAACGATTACACACCGACTTCCATCTTCAATCAACCGTTCTTTCTTCGATCAATCTAAACAGTAGGAGCTAGCTATCAATTTGAACGAAATTATATGGAGATGGAACTTCTCCGATCGAATCTGTCAAAGGTTCGTATTCCGGAGCCTACCAATCGCATTTACAAGCAGGAATGCTGTATCAGTTTCGATACTCCGGTGAGTTTTTGTTTTTGTTTCTGTTTCTGTTTCTTCCGTTTTTATTGGTTTCAATGATGTGAAATGAGGTTTATGATAACTGGATAAAATAGGGTTTTAATGTTTTATGCAATTTGTTAATTGGGGATAGACTAGGGTTGTGTAATTTGATTAATTTGCTGCTACAAGGTCTAGAGTGATGGTATGCATGTCTTGTATACGTGGATGATTATTGCTCTATGAACATTTCATGAATCACAGCGAAACTGTTTTTTGTGTGTAACTCGTTTGAGACTGGGAGATATATATATCCTTCATGAGAGCTACAGTAAGATATTATATGTGAAGATAGTTATTTTCAAATGCAAGAATGTTATGGGTATTGGGCAAATACATTTGTTCAAAGGGTATTTTTGAACACTCTGTTTAAACTTTTTGTCTCTATTATCTTGTTTTCTTGGTTTGTATGCATAGTTGATGTGAGAAACATGGCTTATGAAACTAGATAAAATAGGAATTGATGAAAAATTTAGTTAAGTAAATGGTCAATTTTGAGTAGTTTACAACTATAGGGTTTAGTAAGATGGTTTGATTGGCTCACGTATAGACATAATAGTGTTATCTGATGGAACTTAATCATTCTTAGACTCTTAGTGATACCGTTTTCTCTTTCTAGCCCCTTGATATCATGGGATACATGTATTTTGTAGGAGCCACACTATGATTTGTGATGCCAAACCTAATACTTTCTTAATGCAAGATATATGGTTTTTCTTGGAACTTGCCAACTGGCTATGAAGCTTATTTCATGTTGATGGAAATTTGTAATTCAAGCTAACTCCAAAATTGCAAAGTGGTCTGTTTGATATGTAAAGTTGAAGTACTGTTCGTTCTCTAGAGAACGAAGGCTCTAGTTTTATTTTTTGCTTTGAAATTTTTACCATAATGTCAGACAGAGCATTGGTTGTAACACTATAAATTTTTGCAAGTACCGGAACTTCTATTTACATTTCATTTGAAGTGTGCGTATTTTTAGGCACCTTTGTAATCATTCATTGTGTGTGATGTTGTACCTGAATTTCTGATTTCTCATAACATGTGTTCCTGTTGTTTCAGAAATCTGAAGGTGGATTATTTGTGGACATGAACACATTTCTTGCCTTTGGGAAGGATTATGTTGGCTGGAATTTTGAGAAGACTGGTAACCCAGTTTATTTGCATATAAAACAAACGAAGAAGCCGATTCCTGAAGATAGACCTTTGAAGAAGCCTACTCTCTTGGCTATAGGTATCGGCTGTAGCAATTTTTGTCATTTTAACTGAAGTCACTTTGATAGGATCTAACACAATCTTCTCAAAAGTTTGAATGTAGACGTTTAGGCTCTGAACTTTGGTATCATGTAACAACAGTGATGTATGGATCCTTTTGACAAGTGAATTATGTATGCAAAAGTACAATACATTCCACCACTAGTGGGATAAGCATAGAAAATTTTGAAATTGTATTAGATGCTTGAATTGGATTTCAAAGAGTGGGTGGTTAGGATCCCCTGTTCCCATAGCAGGAGAAAAACTGTCGTGTTTGTAGTATTTTGGGATCATCAGCTCTGGATAGCCCTTCAGTTTCTGGTTTACCGCATTGTTGCATACGAAATTTATATCAAACAATTAGAACCTAGCAAAACGTCTCTTGTAAGCCTGTGGCACTTGTGGTCATATACATGTTTACCAGCCAGGACCGTCTTAAAAAATGGGTGCAGCCATGTAATCTTTTTAAAGTAAACTTTTGGATCAGGGTATTTGAATCTCCTGACTTATCTTCTTGATAGTATAGTGCACATACTGTTTCTTCTGCTTTGATGTTTTATGACTTACGAGTATGTTGCATGTCACCTGGCTTGCAAATCTTTTGCCACTTTTATTAAAAACAAACTTCATTATGCAATCTAAAAATCATGGTACTAGAATTTTGCTTCACTGTTTTCATGTAAGTTGTCCCATGTAGTATGAACAAGACTGATACATTTCTTAGAGGTCATGGTACTAGATGTTACCAACCTCACCAAAGATTGGGGGGGGGGTTGACTTGAGTTTAATCTGCTGGATATAAATATTATATACTTAAATAAAAAGGCTCACACACCGCTTAGAGAAGCTTCTTTATGCAACTCCATCATTCATTCATCTCTGGTAGCCGGTAGGGGTGGGGTCCAGACTGGAAGTGGATACCATCTTGTTGGCATGACAGCCACCAACCTTCTGATATATGTGGAGTTAGTAATGAAGCCTATGGAATACCATCAATAAGCTGTTAATGCACTTTATGAGAATTGAACTGGCATTCATTTGTATGGCTTATTTTTATAGGTATCGATGGCGGATTTGATAACCAAGAACTCGAATATGACGAAACTTACAACATAGTAATTTTGCCAGATTATGCAACTTTTCCTTTTCCATCAGTGGCACTGCCTGAGAAGGTTTTTTCTTTGCTTTTCTTTCATGGTTCATTTTGTCTTTCATTTGTTCTTTTTCTCATTTGAGAGATTTTCAGTTTCAGAATTGTGCAATCTACGCAAAGGCTCATTCTTGTTTCTGCACAGGTAAGGTTGGCAGTTGATGCAATTTTAATCGCGGAGGGTGCTGAACGGAAGGAGCAAGTTGCATCTTGGACAGCTGATAAGAAGCAAACTAGTGAATATGCTTTGACCCTGAAACAAATAGATAATGGTGTCATCATTCCTCCATCTGGGTGGAAGTGTGCCAAGTGTGATAAGACCGACAATCTTTGGTTGAATTTAACTGATGGAATGATCCTCTGTGGTCGAAAACTTTGGGATGGGAGTGGCGGTAATAACCATGCTATTGATCATTACAATGAAACCCGATATCCTCTTGCTGTAAAGCTTGGAACGATAACTTCTGATCTAGAAGGAGCAGGTAATGCCAGCTTGTTTAAGTAGATTTCCAAGTTTATGCTCGTCAATTTTAAATCCGGTTTCTTTGACAATATATCATTGTGGGAAAATTGTTTCGTGCCATGATTAAGTATTGGTAAGACCAATGCGGCTTAGGGGCTGTTTGGTTGGTTTTTTATTAAGTTCTGTATGGATAAAATTGTCTGTATAGATTGGGAAGGTTTTTGTTTAGGAGGGTTTTTTAATGGATGGAAGGAGCGTCTTTTTTAATTGGGAGAGACAGGATTGGAAAAAACTTGACTTTCTGCATAAATCTTCCTTCTAGAAGCTTACTGAATAAGTCACTTTCTATATTCATTAAGCCACCACCAAACGGTCATGTATAGCTGACTGAATAAGCTGCGAGTCCCATTAAGCTCATTAAGCTGTGAGTCCCATTAAGCTCAATATGCTGCTAATGAACAGGCCCTTATTGTTCCTACTGTTGTTTTTTGTTATTGCCAACGACAACAAATTTGCTATTTATGGTCTATAGTCTGTAAAGAGCGTATTAAGCAAGCAGTTTTATATTTTTTTGCTTTGAACTTTATATTTATTCAAATATAATTATGAGTTCCATCTTTTGGCAGCTCAGACGTTTTTTCTTATCCGGAGGATGAAAGTGTGACGGATCCTCTTCTGGCAGAGCATTTGGCATTTTTTGGTATTGATTTTTCTTCCTTGCAAAAGGTTAGTCTCTTTCGATCTTTTTAGTCGTACCAAATTAAGTAGTACTTGTATATCTTACTAATGTATCTTATGAACTAATCCATTGAAGACATACGACTTCGTTGGAGGAAAACGAGTCTGATTGATGATTTCATTTTAACTCCACATCTCTCCTTTCTATATGTTAAGATAAAAAAACCCTAATTTCTTGCCCTCTGAAGTCCTCCTGTATAAAGGACAGTGATCTGGAAAGTTGTAATTGGCTAATTGCTATTGCAGCTAGCTAAATGAGGTAGTATGATGGCCCATATTTGGATAAGCGAGTACTCACATTTTGGACAGTGCGATATTGTTAAGATTTATGGCCCAACGTCATCACAGAGTGGCGACAGTGACATCACTTAACCAACATCTTACTATGATATTGGTCATCACCAATTCACGATGTCTTTGAGAATATCTCCAAAACTTACAAATGATAAGTGTAGGCATTGATTATGATTTATAAGTGCAAGTTTGGGGTTAAAGTTGCGATGAAAATACATTTAAGATACATTGGGATACCATCTTGTTAACATTTCAATTTTTATACACTTGCGAAATCGGCAGTAAAAAGCTGGTAGCATTTATATGTTATCTAATACTTTCATAAATCATAAAGCATTTTGCTTATCTTTTTGACTGCTTGCACATACCCTTGCCGCCTTGTTGAGCATAACCGGGTACCCGACCAATTTTCATGGAACCGGAGCCGCTAACACCGGTTCCTTATATTTTGGAACCGGAACCGGCGGGAACTGGTTTTTTTAATTTTTTTTAAATTGCATACGATAAACATATAATTAAAAAGTACAAAACTAATCCGATAAAAATTTACCGACTTAAAGTAATAATGAACAACAAATAGCTAAAACTAATCCGATAAAAACTAATTATTACATAAATAAAATAGAAAGTTTGAGTCTTGATGCCTTGATGGCAACAAAACAACTTCTATAATACTTCTCGATTTGACCTAACAAATACAATAAAATCCTAACTTAAAAGGAAATATAGTTTTATTAATATATATATAATATTTTTTTATTTAAAATTAGCGGGTACGCGTTGGTTCTGGTTCTGGGTACCCAGCGGGACCGGGTACTCGCCCAGAACCGGTCCCGGCAGGTACCGATCAGGTAACGGTTCCAAAAAAATGAGAACCGGAACCGGTCTTGATCGTTCCGTATTTTAGGAACCGGAACCGGAACCAATCACATCGGTTTCAGTTCTGGAACAGGCCGTTCCGGTTCCAAAGGCGGGTACCCGGTTTCGGAGCGGTTCCGGTTCCAAGGGCCTTGCTTCATGCACAAGCCGCGGGTCTTTGCAGAAAAGCCTCTCAATCTTAGTGGTTGAGGTTAGGTCTGCATACATCTTACTCCTTGCAGACCCTATTCTTTGAGTGGGATATAGGGTACATTTGGTTTGGTATAAAGCATTTTTTGCCTGCTAGATAGTTTTAATATCTTTTAATGGAGAAATTTGTTGTTCAAGGTTTGGTAATGGCATGTTCATAAACACTGGTTGGATGATTATAATATTGTCTTTTAGATGCTCTAATATTGACATACATGTTGATATCTGACTTCAAAAAAATTCAGACAGAAATGACAACAGCTGAAAAAGAACTTGACCAGAATACCAACTTTGACTGGAATCGAATTCAAGAAAGTGGACATGAAGTTGAACCACTTGTTGGACCTGGGTATACAGGACTTGTTAATCTTGGTAACAGGTAATTTTTGTATCTTTAGACACGAAGTTCCTACAAAAAGTCCTTTTTTTTGGCTGATATCTTGTGTTCCACTTTGTTTTCTTGCAGCTGTTATTTGGCTTCAACCATGCAAGTTGTCTTTTCAACTCATTCATTTTGTTCGAGGTCTGTATCTTCTCGCTTTTTTAGCAGTTTCTGTGATTATTTGACTCTGAATGGGAAAGAAGAGTCTCAACACCTTGAGCTTCTGTTTCTTATCATTTTCTCTTAACCCCTGCCAGGTACTACATGAACCAAAACTTGAAAACGGCTTTTGATACTGCTCCTGCTGATCCAACAGTAGACCTGAATATGCAATTGTAAGTATTCAATTCACGATGTCTTTGAGAATATCTCAAAAACTTACAAATGATAAGTGTAGGTGTTGATTATGATTTATAAGTTCAAGCTTGGGGTTAAAAATGAAAATACCTCTTGTTTTATATCTAATTATTTTCTTAAGTTATACATGGACCATGTAAAGTATTGATAGAATAGAAGAGGAGACAACTATTGATCACTAGTTTGAAATAAAAGTATATTATTTTCTTTTGCAATTTGATTTTGTGAAAGTACTTTCTCAATAGGAATTACTGCATTTTTTGGATTAGTAATAAAACTTCTTGTATAAATATAAATCTCACAAATATTCTAACATGCAATTGGAAAGAACAGAATATGTCAATTATAGTAAATGATAAAAGAAAATAATGATATATGGACTCTGTGTTAACGGGTCTTCTCAGCTCTATCTCTCGAGACAGAGGTAAGGTCTGCTTATATTTTACCCCATACCCTACATCTGTGTGGGATATACCGAGGGCCTGTTTGTCAGCAGCTTAATGAGCTTAATGGGACTCAAAATTATTCGGTCAACTATACATTACTGTTTGGTAGTGGCTTAATGATATAGAGAGTGGCTTATTCAGTAAGCTTCTAAGGGGAGCTTTATGCAGAAAGCCAAAATAATTCCAAACTGCTCCTCCTAATTAAAAAATGCGCTCCTTCCATCTATGAAGAAACACTTTTAAACAAAAACCTTTTCAATCTATACAGACAGATTAATCTACACATGCAGCTTTCTCCATACAGGACTTAATAGAAAACCAACCAAACAGCCCCCCGAGTCTCTTTGAATTTATTTTGTTTACGGACTGTGTTAACATGTTACTAAAGTTATGAGATAATTTCAATCACTTTGTGATTCATGCATCCTGAATTTAATTGTCACTTCTCTTAAATTATTTTTACGTTGTTTGGCAGAACGAAACTGGCTAATGGCTTGCTTTCTGGTAAATATTCCGTTCCAGCTGTAAAGGTAGGTTTTGGGGATTGTAACTTAACTTTTTTTGTTGCTATATAGTCTTTTATTGTGCCTTAACCAATAAGTGTTCATTCTCCAGAATGATGATGTAACAAATGCTGCGGATTCTCCCCCAGATGCTGTAAGTTTCTTTTTCCTATTTGCAGGTTCATATGTAGTCTCTCACGTATCTAACAGAATACTTATTATTATTTTTATAAAAAAGTTATATTATTAAATAAAAAATAAATTACAACTGAATTAAAGAAATTACATAAAAAAGATAATTTTTAATGAAACCTTTAAAAATCGTTTTCTCAAAATCACATAAAACCATTATTACATCAATACAGACAAAAAATAAAATGAAACATTAAAATCAAGATGTATCTCGTTGCATTGCGCGAGTACCCGTCTAGTCATGAGTTAATTTATAATAGGATGGCCTGTTTTTTAATTTTCCTTCTTGTTTTATTATGTTTTTTTAACTGGTTCTTAATTCTTATCTTCTGCAATTTTGTTACATTTCCTTCGTTAGAAACAAGAAGGCATTCGTCCTAGAATGTTCAAGGCGGTAATTGCAGCCAGTCATCCTGAATTTTCAACCATGCGTCAGCAGGTACATCCAATAATTAGAAGTTTTAGTAGACACCAATTTCAATTTTAGTTTAAGGGGTCACTGAATTGACCTCAATTTTCATTTATGTTACTTGTTTACTATGAAATTGCATGTTTTTGAGTTGAAAAAGGATGCAAGATATTTGATTTGCACCCTTTTTTCAGCATATAAGGGTGCGTTTGGTTGCGGAAAACTGTTTTCATTTTCCTAGAAAACGTTTTCAGAAAATGGAGTTGAGTTTTCATTCTCACTTTTCTATGAACATTTTAAAAACGCGTCGGTTGAAATGTTGGAGTTTTCATTTTCCATGTTTAGAAAATTAGGAAACGCGTTTGGTTGTGCATTTTATATCACTTCCATTTTTCATTTTTTCAAATTAGTGTGTGTGCGCGCGTGTGCGTGAATATGTGTGTGAAAGTGTGTGTGTGTGTGTGTTTGAAAGTTTTTAGAAAACAAATCGGAAAACTATTAAAACTAGTTTTCTAATTGACATAGGATTTTAGAAAATGAAATTTTTTGTTTTCTTGGAAATTTGTTGAAAACTGAATTAACCAAACGGGTTTTATAAATTTTCATTTTCGTTGGAAAATTTTCCTAGAAAACTGGAAAATTTTCCACAACCAAACGCACCCTAAGTCTCTAGATTCTAATTTTGCATTGTAGTCAACAGCATGCCTAAGTCTCGAAGTATGACTGATCTTCACCCTTGTACTTCTTGTTAATACTATAAAGATTTGAACTCTTCTTCTCTATTGCAATTTGTTTGTTCTCTTTTTAGCATATTTATTATGTAGATAATTGACATGAAATTGTCTTTAGGATGCACTAGAGTTTTTTCTACATTTAATCGACCAAGTTGAGCGAGTCAATACTGGTAAGCCTGAATTGGATCCCGGAAGGAGTTTCAAATTTGGCATCGAAGAGCGTCTGCAATGCCCTTCTGGGAAGGTTGCTTACAATAGAAGACATGACTACATTCTTTCCTTGAGTATTCCACTCGAGAAGGCTACTAACAAAAGTGAGTTCTTTCCATTGATTGCCTAATTTTGAACTTTCTACTTTGCCGGAAAGATATCATCTTTAACTTTATTTTATCGATCATTTGTATTTTAGAGGAGTTAGAAGAGTTTCACAAATTGAAGGCCCAGAAAGAGGCAGAGGGGAAGGAAATGTAAGTCGGATAACTTGGATTGGGTGGCTATTTTGTTAATCTTTTTTTTAAAGCAGATGATTCATGCTAAGTTTTTTTTAACTGCTGACAGGTCTTCCGACGAAATTATACGCCCAAGGGTGCCGTTAAGTGATTGCTTGAATATCTTTTCTTCTCCAGAGGAGGTGCCAGGTTTCTATAGTACCGCGTTAAATGCTAAGACGACTGCAATCAAGTAAGCTTACTCTCTTCTGCGAATATATATATATATATATAGGGTCAGGTTCAAGGGAAAGCGCCAAAAAAAGAGAAAACTGAAGAACACCCTGGGAGCCCTCCATCTGCACGGTATGCACAAATGCATACCGGTAATTTGTAACATGCATTTGTGCATATGCACTAATGCATATGTAATTATAGAAGCATTGGTGCATAGGAAAAAAACAGCTTCAATCGCTTGTATGCATTTGTGCATACCGTGCGGATGGAGGGCTCACAGGGTGTTCTTTAGTTTTTTTTTTTTAGTGTTTTCCCTTATCATTTCTGGGTCCAATGGAATTCATAGGTATAGGAAGAAGCCCTACCAAATAGAGATTTTTAACCTCCTTCTATATATATACACACACACATACACCAAGTTACACATATGTATGTAAGGGAGCGATCAAATGCAAACCATCCATATTTGTACGAACCGTGCAAACCACCCTCATCCATCGAATTCATTGTTTATATCAATGAAGTTATTTCATGAAATTGTTTAATCTGATGAAAGTTGTCTCATATAATACTTTTCTTGATGAAGGGATCTGGACCCTTTATCACTTTTAGTCTCACCCTCACCCCCATGAATTGCGCTTCTCACGGGAATTGATCCCCGCATCTCATCAGTGTTGATCTTCAATTAGGATTGATCCGAGGGTGGAGATCCCTTCTTACTCTTCTCACCGTAACTTCCCTTCTCACCGGAAACCAACCCCTTCTTTTTAGCTTATATTTTTCATTTGTGTCTTCTATGGCTGTTTTTAAGATACATGTTACATTCTTACTTTTACTTTTATTTTTTTGGTTGCTGCCCTTTCTCCCAATAGAACTGCAGGCTTGACTTCATTCCCTGATTATCTGGTGCTGCATATGAGGAAATTTGTTATGGAAGCTGGTTGGGTGCCAAAGAAGCTTGGTATATTCTTTTTCTCTATATGCTTTTCTCTCTCTGTTACCTAATTTTATATGAAGATACACTATGTGTTGACTTTTTTACCATTCATATTGACTTGTAGATGTCTACATAGACGTTGATGATGTCATAGACATTAGTCATATGCGAAGCAAAGGTCTTCAGCCAGGCGAAGAGTTGTTACCTGAAGGTGGTATGTATCCCATCTTACTTTATTTTGTTCTTTCATCATATCCTTCTATTATTACAGCTTGTGGTAAAAAAAGTGTCTGTAGAGATTCACAAAAAAGTCTGGGCCCGGGTCTTTCAAGCCTGTTTTCAGTAAGCGGAAAAAGAGCCTGGGTTTGGGTTTGAAAAGAAGGCCCGATCGGGCTTTTTCAGGCCCAGGATTTTTCGTGCTTTTGAAAAAAAAAACATAGCCCTATTGGGCTTTTAGGCCTGACCTTGGGCCCCGGACTTGCTAGGCCCGGGGGGTTTTGGTTCGGCTCGAGCTTTGGGCTTTTTATGCATCACTAGTAGAGATGGCTAAATGGGCCTGGCCCTAGACCGGTTACGATTTTTAGGAAATTTCACGGCCCTGCCAACAACCTGTAATGCATAGGCCTGATTTTTTTTTGTGTTTTTAAAAATTATATATCAAGATCTTCAAGTTTCTTTTTAGAAGTTTGTCAAGTACTTTTTGACGTTTTCAAGTTTTTGCAAGTGTTCCAATACTAATTTTCAAAAGTCATAACTATAAGAACATATGTAACATTTCTATATAAAAAGATTTGAAAAAATATTTTTAAAGTGTAATTTGGATGACCCAATTAGAGATCTTAAAGTGTATTTCAATAAAATATTACCCAAAAAAAAAGAAAATCTTCAAACAATATTTTTTACGTTCAAAATTCATTTTCGGGAGAATTTTTTTTGGGACCGGTTAGGGAGCGTTTATAAAATGGAAACCGGGCTTTGGTATTTTGGTCGGGATCGGGACCGGCTACGGAAAGGCAAATTGGTTCCAGGACTGATTTTTGGCCATCTCTAAATTCACAAGTTTGTATTGTTAATGTTGAATGATTAGTTCCAAGTTATATATTATGACACATGGTGCTATTTTTGAGGATGGAATTGATCATTTCGGATCCTTTCAGAGGTTCATTTGAGAACTGTGAGAACCAACTATTCCCAAATTATTCATAATGAATATAGTGATAGATGTTCATGAATAGTTGAGTGTCACAGTTTTCAAAATATTTACGGTTCCTAAATGAAGTTTTTTCTGCATCCTCTTTCACAAATATGTATGTTTATACATGCGTATCTTTAAATCTTTTGATATATGGAAGGCAGACCTGTATTTTTGTTCGATTCTTAATTTTTTTTGAAGTGCTTAAGGACATTTGGAGATATAGTAACCGTATATACCTTGTTCTACCAAATAGCCCCTGGAGGCCAGGAAGAGTCAGAGAAGCTATTGCCTAATGAAGATATCGTTTCTCAACTTGCATCAATGGGATTTAATCATCTTCATTGTCAAAAGGCTGCAATTAACACCTCAAATGCTGGGGTGGAAGAGGCAATGAACTGGTTACTTTCCCATATGGATGATCCAGGTTTCGTGTCAATTTCATTTTCTTTTAACCATTTCTTTTCTACTTAACGCAAATAAGGTGTGCATCGGGTGGGTTCGGGTGGGCATAACCAAAAATCCGATTGGATTTCGGATATGGAAACCAAGCCCGAATTTTGGATTACGGATTTCGGATTGCTTTAGGTGAGGGTCGGTTGGGTTAGGGTATAGTTTTATGCAAAAAAAATATATTTCAATCGATTTTGAGGATGAATTCAATTAATAGAAAAGATTGATGAAATCGATAGTAGGTTTAGGAATTAGAAAAGAGTATGGGCGACTAGAATATAGGGTTTTCAAAGATATTTAGATAATAAATATTTAAAATATTAAAATATTTAAAATTTATAAATAATCTATTATATATATATATAGAGAGAGAGAGAGAGGGACAATCTTTTAGAAACTCTACGAAGAGTAGAAAGTTTGGTGGAAACCAAAGGGAAATAATATATAAAAAAATTCATAACTTTTTTTCATCAAATGTTATGATTTAATATATTGTTTCACATATGTTTGTGTTCATTGGAAAAAAAATATTATATGTGAATTAAAAAATGATGGTTCACTTATTTGTTTCATATGTGAAAGTAAACCAACGTTTTTTTTGTTCACATGTAATATTTTTTTTTCCAATGAACACAAACATATGTGAAACAATATCTTAAATATAACATTTGATGAGAAAAAATTATGAAAAAATTTATTTTATATTGGTTTCCAAACTTTCTACTCTTCGTAGAGTTTCTAAAAGATTGTCCCTCTCTCTCTCTCTCTCTATATATATATATATATTGGGTTTTCGGACGGGTCAGGTGGCCAAAAATCATACCCAACCCGAACTTATAGATCCTCCCAAAAGTCGGATTTCAGGGCGCTTGGGTTTTGCACAAACACCTTATTTTTGGTTCGGGTTTTGCACACTCTATGCTAAGTTGAACGACATTTTGATGGGTTCCGCTTTTATCCCTCAACTATTTAGACATTGATGCTCCCATTCACAAAGAGGCTGCAAGCAACGAGGTTGATCCATCAAAAGTTGCTACGTTGGTGTCATTTGGATTTGAAGAAGAGGTAGCTCGGAAGGCATTGAAGGCATCGGTAATTTCTTTTCCTTTTTTCCGTGACTTCTCTTTTTTAGTTCTTGGATCACGAGTTTTTGATCTGATTTGTTGTGTGTTACAGGGTGGCGACATTGAAAAAGCGACAGATTGGATATTTAATCCGCCTGCATCTGGTCCCTCGGATATGGATGCCACATCAAGCAGTGGACCTACTGTCGATGCTACATTGCCTGATGGGGATGGAAGTTAGTTCCTCATACCTTAACCTTTCACACACACACACACACATATATATATATATATAGGCATAGGATCGTGTGAGAAGGAGAGTTAAGTTGAGAAGCGTAAGAAGAGATCTGAACCCTTGATAACTTTTAATCTCATACCCACCCATGAATTGCGCCTTGTAAGGGAGTTGATCTGGTGCATCTCGGTGAATCTCATCCTGATGTGCATCCAAGGGTGGAGATCCCTTCTTACGCTTCTCACCTTAACTCTACTTCTCACCGGAACCCAACCCTATATATATATATATATAGGGGAGGGATCATACAACAACACCCCCTATTTAAAGGGACAAAGGAACACTTTGTGGACCACATATGATGTGGTCCATAAGGTGTTCCTTTGTCCCTTCTAATTTACAAAGTTCTCATTTGAACCTCCCTCTATATATATATGTATATGTATATGTATACTTAGAGTTTCCCCTTTCTGCATGTACTACTAGTCTATTGTTTATATAGAAAATCTTGGATTCTTGTTGGTGTGAAATAAAAAATGGCTAAAATCTACTTGCCTGCCAAGAAAAAAGTTGTGCCCGAAAAGCCCGATCGGGCCAATTTTCAACCCTAAAGCCTGGCTGGGGCCTAAAAATCTATTTTGTGTTCAAGAACGACTCGAGCTCGAGAATTTTTAAGCTCGAGCTCGAGTAGTCGTTAATGTCTTAAAAAGATGCGAGCCTGTTTATAAAATCTTGGGTTCTTCTTCTAGGTATGACTATGAAGTCCACCAAAAGGGGAACATTTTAGTGGGTTTTCGAAATGTTACTTTTGTTGTAAATGGGGAAATTAGAGGGTTAACGGTCTCTAATGTTTTTTTTTTTAATTTTTGGTTGCAGAATACCGACTGATTGGGCTGGTAAGCCACATTGGTACCTCGACCCAGTGTGGGCACTATGTGGCTCACGTGTACAAAGAAGGAAGATGGGTGATTTTTAATGACGATAAAGTGGGTATTTCTAAAAACCCTCCAAAAGACATGGCATACCTTTACTTCTATGAGCGGATTCGAAATTGAAAGAAAGACGGCCATGCCCCCATTTAAGGATAGAATGTCGATTGGATTGGATTCTTCTGCAAATCGTTTGTGATCTTTCTGTTCTTGGTGAGTTTGTATTTGGAAGATGGAAAAGGGTTTAGAGTTAGATGAAGATGTTGTTGATGATGATGATATTGGGTTTACATTTTTGACTTGTTCCCCCCCACCCACCCTTTTGTGGGATCATATATGTTGGTGGTCAAATAACTAATTGCTTATAAATTTCAAACTCAATTGCTTTTTCTTAAATCTACACAATGTGATATCACCAATGAGCAAAGACCACTTAGAACCATTGTTTGTTGTGTGGTTTAAAGGCTTCCGTATGATGTCATGTTAAGCATGTGGCATGTCTTGGGGGTTGTTTGGTTGGTTTTTCGTTAAGTCATGTATGGATAAAACTGTGTGGATTAATTTGTCTGAATAGAATGAGAAGGTTTTTCTTAGATGCGAAGAACACATTTTTCAATTGTTGAAGGCAACCAAAAAGCTCTTTCTAGAATTTTACTTAATAAGTCATTTTCTATATCATTTAGCCACTAAACAATTATATTGTTGATTGAACAAGTTGAGATTTTTTGAACAATGTGTGGCGGTTTCTGAAACATGATATTTGTTTTTTTTACTTTTATAATGTCTTAGTTTTTAGTTGTTAGTATATAGGCTAATTTAAATTGTTTAGAATCAACATCTTTTTGTGACTGCTAAAACTTGAGGCTTGATCTTGTTGTGAAACTAGTCACATAGAATCTCTTGCTTACAATCTATGCTTCTCATTTGAAAGCTACTTTTTTTAGAGTAAATTGTACCAAAATGAAACGAATTTTAATTATATCTTTTCTATTTGGGAACATGAATTAGTAATTGTATTTTTTTTAAGTAAGAAGTTTTGAAAGTTAGTTTATCAATATTCAATACTAAATATCTACTCGTGGAGGGAGGGGAGGCAATAGATTCATCTTAGGCAGTAAGCGAAGGAACTGTAGGGGCTTAGGGCAGCGAGTGAGCCTCGGATTTTAAGACCAAAAAGAAGAGCAAAAACAGAGGAGATGTCTTCCTCATAGCCCATTACTGGAATGGGAGTGATCGCACTACTAATCGTAGGGCGCGAAACGGTCAACAATAAGGTTGGAGGGAGTGAGACTTCCTATCTATGTTAGCAATAACCGCTTGCAAGAGTGAGTTTTGATTTTCTTTCATAGGGTTTCAGATGAACCTTTTTGCATAAATCAATATAGGAAGGAAAATCTTTAAGATATTTGAGAATTATTCAACTTGAGTTATGTGTACAAATAATTTTTCATTTTTTTAAATAATCTTTGGTTTTCCTCATATGTATTAATGTACAAGCTATATTTTCAGTAAGGGTATTTTCAAGAAATTAAAGGAGTGTCTATAATTTCTATACTACTTACAAGAAACATTTTAATGTTATAGGTATTTCTTAATAAACAACCATATGATATATCTCGTTGAATTGTCCCAAAAAAAAGGTATAGTGTCTACACCAAGGTCTTGAGTTTAAACTTTTTAATCCGTCAACCCATCTTGTTTTATGATATTGTATATTTTTCTATGATGGTTGTGGGACCAGTATAACAAATGATATAAAAAAATTCAACAACAAACCTCAACCCTTACTTACCTTCATTATTGATTTTGTTGGATGCATAATCGTATTAGATACAATAATTTATTATACAAGTTTTGTCGATAATCGCTCAAAACTTGTATTAGTCAAACTCGGTAAAAATTACTCATATATGCAAGTGTTTGATACCTAGAAGACAAAATCAATTTCTTACAAGTATTAATAAGTCGATTTAATTTTTGTTTTATCTCAAACTGATTAAAAAGAGTAAATTTTAAAAACTTAAGTAAACATGGTTAAGGCTTGTGGCGTACTGGTTAAGACTTGTGGGGATGAGGCTAGATAACCCATCTACCACAGGTTCGAATCTAGGCGCAAACAACTTGTGGCCACTTGGGAATTATCTCAGGGCTTCAGGGTTGATTTTCGTTATAAACCACGTCAATTCGTACAAACCGCATGCAACCAATATATATTTTTTTTATTTTTTCAGTTTTTCTTAATTATTAGGGTTAATTAGTCAATAATATATGGAAAAAATTCATTAAGAATATATGAAGTTTGGTGAATCAAGAATATGTGAAACAGGATTCATCAAATTGAGAGTTTCATGAAACAATTCATTTTCATGTAGAAAGAAAAATAATTTCATGAAGAAAAGAATTATATGAAACAAATTCATCATATTAAACATTTCTATGAAAAGAAATTATTCAAAAAAACAATAAAACACGCGGTTTGTACGAATTGACGTGGTTTGTATTTAAAATCGATATGTTATATAATTAAAATAATAAGCTATTTCTATTTAATGTAATACTAATATAGAATATTAGAAACATTTAAACGCTTGACGTTCGGGAACGCGGACACATATGGTGCATGAAATTATATATAGTAATCAATGTGATACATAAAAATTAAAAAATATATAGACCGGTAAACCTGACCCGACCCGTTCTTAATGGATATTAACCATAAAAATGATGAAAAATGAAAAAAAAGTTGGGGGTGATATCTTAAATATGTGGTTCTGTGATCATACCCATCCTCCATCCATCGTTCCTTTATCCATTATTATCTTCTCTCTTCAAATTGAATTCCAGTTTCTATTGAGCTCCTCTATCCTCCTCCCATGGCTGCTTTTACTCTCTCTCCTGCTACTTCTTCTCAGGTATTCATTCATTCAATCTCCATTAATCATTTCGTAAATCTATGTTATGCAACTCGTTACTAATACGTTTCGATTTCAATTTTTGTTTTTATAGTTGCGATCGAGTAACAATGGACTCTTCTCATTACCGCCTCCTCAAGGATTAATGGCGAGATCTGGTAAGATCCATCAATTGGCGGGAAGAGAAAGAGGAATGAAGGTGACGTGTCAGGCAGCGAGCATTCCGGCCGATCGAGTACCGGATATGGAGAAGAGGAAGCTGATGAACTTGTTGCTTTTAGGTGCTATTGGTCTTCCTACCGGCGGGATGTTACTTCCGTACACCTATTTCTTCGTTCCACCAGGGTGAGTTTGCTCTCTGTTCTCTACTGTTTTACATTTCTAGAATCTAGAATCTTCCTCACTGATTAATATCTGTTGTGTTAATTTTGACCTAAACGTTTTTCTAAATGATTTTATTGAAATTTTGAGAATCGAAATTAGATAATCGAATACAGTTTTGAAGCTGCTATAATAATCATTGATCATTTATCGTTTTGGAAGTGATTAACTGATTATTATCGTTTTGAAGCTGCTATAATAATCATTGATCATTTATCGTTTTGGAAGTGATTAACTGATTATTATCGTTTTGAAGCTGCCATTTCCAGTGTTCAACTAAAGAGATTTTTCATATAATCAGATGATCAGTTTTGGATAATTTCATACAGTTTTGTTAATATAAATTGTAAGTTTGTAACGTAGGGAAGTAGATTTATGATTGAGCTACAATAATTTCCAATCATAGTTTTAAGTTAAATCTAAAAGTTGCTTTGATTTTGGAGATTACATAAATGGAAAGAACAGAATTATTTATGTATTTACCATTAATTTTTGTCATTTTATCACCTGGTTACTAAGTTTGTCAAAATTTCTATATCGTCGAGTACGATTATTATAAATTCAACTATTCAAGCAGCAGAAGATACCATGAAGCAAGTTTTATTACAAATGAATATTTATTTAACATTACATAATCAAATCACATCCAAACACCCCTAATTTTAGGAAGCAGGTCAGTTTTTATACTTTGCAATAAGAAATTAGAGTAAAATCAATTTTGAATTGCGTTAAACTCCCCACGACCTTGCCTCTTACGCATAGATAATTCTTTATATTTAACCTTAGAAAAAGAAAGACCGTTATAAATGAATAAAGTCCATTACCATGTGTCCATGTCCCAAAATCTAACATTTCCTCCTTGTCTATCAATAATATAGATACATATTATTAGATACAGAATATAGATACATATTATTAGATACAGAATGTGAACATGAATTAAATAAAAATATGTTTATTCATGTAATTGATGACTTGGTGTGATAGGGAGGGTACATGAAATACAACAAATTTTTATTCATTATAACCCGTTATATTTGGATTTGTTAGTTTTTAGATCAATAACATCCAGTTGATTTGGAGGTTATTGGTTCGGTTAACTACTTTGGGCTATACCCAGAATTATTGGTGATTGGTTGGAACCCCTTTTTAAGCTCTTATAATGCGGGGGAATGAAAATGAAATTGAAAGGTTAAACTGGAATGCAAATTTAGGTTATTGGGAGAATGAACCTATTATATTATATAATAACAAACTTTTCTTTTATTTTCATTCTCATTGATTAATACTTAATATCTCTAACCAAACATTCCCTTAATCTTTTTCGGTTTCTGATTTTGTTTCTTTCCAGTGGGGGTTCTTCAGGTGGTGGTACCGTGGCTAAGGATGCGCTTGGAAACGATATCGTTGCAGCAGAGTGGCTAAAGACCCACGGACCCGGTGACCGAACCCTTTCACAAGGTCTAAAGGTATTTCCATCGATCTACATGTGGTGTTGTGACTATATATATATATATATATAGAGAGAGAGAGAGAGAGAGGGGGGGAAGGTTCAAATGAGAACTTTGTAAATTTAAAAGAATAAAGGAACACCTTGTGGTAATATTAAATCAGAAATGATTTAATATTATGTGGGACCCACATCATATGTGGTCCACAAGGTGTTCCTTTATTTCTTAAAAAAGGGGTGGTTCTCGTATGATCTCTCCCCTATATATATATAAATGATCGTTCTTAATGGAATGATTGTAGGGAGACCCTACATACCTAGTGGTGGAGAATGACCGAACCCTAGCCACGTATGGAATCAACGCGGTGTGCACCCATTTGGGGTGCGTCGTGCCATGGAACAAAGCCGAAAACAAGTTCATGTGCCCATGCCATGGTTCTCAGTACAACAACCAAGGCAAAGTTGTTAGGGGTCCTGCTCCTCTGGTAATTAATTCCATAACCATCCTTTCCTTTTCAGATAAATTCTACCTTCTTCGGTTCGAAATAAGCTTACAACACATTTCTATTTTACTTTTAAAAATAAGTGTATTTTCTCATTTCTACCCATATATATGATATAAAAGTTTCTCTCTTTACTTTTAAGGGTAAAATTGTTTTAAGTTAATCAAAAAGTTTAATAAATACACATTTTTACAACTGTGTCATTTTTGTCATGAACATATATTTTAGGACGTGATAAGAATTAGAACACTACGTACTTTGTTTTAGAAAACTATTCTCAAAAACTCCATTTTGGAGAACATACTATGCGTTTGATGCGATTAGAAAAATGTACTATTTTCTCTTAGGGGTTATTATCTTAAATGGCTAATAATAGTTTTATATTATAGCCACTGTATTATTATTTTTTCTTCCCAAAATAGCCAAGAAAACACAAATCAATGTTCGAAAAAAGTTTTTTCTTGCGTTACCCAAGCTTGCTTTTTGTGCATCGATGCATTTTCTTACAATACTGCAACTTGCGATGTCTCAATTTATTTATTTTTACGGTGGACCCACTTTTCATTTACATCAGAAATGTAAGAAAAATGTCTGTGATTTCTTGCCTAGTTTGTAAGAAAAAATTTGGATGTATTTGTTCACAAAGTACAACTTTGTAAACAGAAAACGTCGGTGAATCTTTTATTTATTAATTTTGTTGTTCAAAACTTTTAAAAGTTGGGGGATCATGTTACACTAGTCTGTTTTCGCGGGACCACCTAATTAACACTAAACCTTCACAACAGTGTAAGACACTGTAAAGATAAACCTTTACAGTGTTTTTGCTATAAAGGTTAGGTTTTTTTTATACTTTTACAATTTTGCTGTAAAGATCTAGTGTTAATTTATGATCTCACGGGTTTTAAAAAAACATTTTATTTTATTTGTTACAAGTATTGGTGCAAAAAGTACAAGTGTTTGATGCAATAAGTTTTGACCTGTGAAACAGTCGTTGGCGCTGGCTCATGCTGATATCGACGATGGGAAGGTTTTGTTTGTTCCATGGACGGAGACAGATTTCAGAACTGGTGACGCTCCATGGTGGTCTTAGAAATCTTGATTCTTTTGTGAGTCTTTGATGGATTTATTCCAGAATTAAAATATGTACACAAAACTTAAAACGTTTTCATTTCTTCCACCCAACAAGTTTATAAATTTGTAAAATGGCCACCAATTACTGTTTTCTTCTCCTCATAAATTGGTTTTTTATCATGCTAGTCCAAACTTATTGCATCTTTTGATAACGTTTAAATGTTTCACTTGTGAAGTAAAATTAATTTATTTACTCACATAGAGTGAGAGTATCACGACATATATGTTTATCGGTTAAAATCGAATTAATTTCGATGAATTTGATCCGATCCAATCCAATTGGATTTTCTCACCCAATCCGATACAATCAATGTTGGCCATTAAATACAATCCCATCCAATTGGACATCGGACAACCGTGTCATGTTTGGGTTGGCGGGTCAGCAACGCTCAATTAAGACACGACCCGTTTAACTAATCGTGTCAAAATGTTCAACCCTACACCGTACACGCTCGGGTTGGCAGGTTGACGGGTCATAAACGGGTTGACGGGTCAGTTGACTGATCATTAGTTAACTGGTCATAAGCGGGTTGACGGGTCACATAATAGTACAACCAAGTTCAAATACTAGTACTACAACCAAGTTCAAACACTAATGCAAATATTATTTTAAAAAACTTAGAATAAAAATTACTTTTTAAAAAAAAAATGACGGGTTGGCGGGTCAACCCGTGAACCGTATGTGTCAACCCGAACACGACCCATTTAATAAACAGGGTGGCAGGTCAGAAAGTTCAAACCAAACCCGTTTATTCTCGTGTCGTTTCGAGAATTGCCACCCCTAGATATTGCTGTTGGTCGTCCATTTGAATCGGGTGACATTCCATCCACTATTTTGATACAACTTTCAACCAATTATTCATATATATTTTTAATTTATTCAAAACCACTACATGTTGTATACCTATCAGTTATAAAACAATACCGTAAATTACTAATAATTATATATAGTTATCAATTGGATGATAATTGGATAAGTATTAGATAGGATCGTTTCATTTATATTGGATTCCAAACTAACATCCAAGAATCAATCGATCCAATTTGGATGTTGAAATTTTAAACTGGCCCGATCTAATTACAATTGAATATCCGATTATGGTCAAACAATTCTAATTGGATCCTTCAGTTTATTATAGGGAAAATTGCATTAAAATGGAACCAACTTTGATCTAATTCCTATTTTGGGGAACCAACTTTTAAAATCATTATTTTGGGGCTTTAGGTAAACTTTTCATTTATTTAAGGGTCTGGTTAACCTAATGACCTGCTAACGATGACATGGTTCAAGTAACTGCCAACTAAGAGTCAATGTCATAATTTAAATTAGAAAAACAAATTAAAAATAATGAAATGGCATATACCTTCACTAAAAAAATAGAAAACAAAAAAAAATGCCTACAGCCTATCATCAATCAGTTCATCATCTGCATCCTAGGTGACCTTTCAGAATCTTCGTCCCCTGCATTACCCATTTCATCTGCATCTTCACCATCAACATATTCGCATCTCCTTTCTTCTACGATGGCCTCTTCTCTCTCCAGCTTCCCTCTTCTCATCGTCGACTGGACTCCCACCTTTCCGACAACCCCATCGCCGACAACAACCCTCTCTCCTTCCTAACCCGCAATACATAAAAAAGTCTAACCAACGTCAACGTTGGTGAAAATAGTTTTAGATTTGTATGGGAGACGACGGTTTAAGGTGGTTTCACCGGTGGTGTTATGGCCGGAGAAGTTGGCCGGCGGTTTCACCGGTGGTGTTGTGGCTGGAGAGGTTGGCCGGCGACGACGGTTGAAGGTGCTTTCACCGGTGGTGTTGTGGCCGGAGATGTTGGCCGGCGACGACGGAGAAGGTGCTTTCAACGGTGGAGTTGTGGCTGGAGAAGTTTGGCCGGCGATGACGGGGAAGGAGATAGAAGACGTCGGACGGTCGGAGTAGCTTTAGAGATGATTTTTTTGTAATTTATTTTGTAATTATTGATTAATTAAACGTCTTTTTTTTAGTTCCATGTATATGTTTTTATAATTATTTTTCCACGTCATATTTTTTAATTAATTAATTTTGCCACATCATGTTTTTTAATTACTAGATTTTGCCACATAAGATTGAGATGACCGGTTACCTACTAAACCGGTAAACCAGTCCCTTAAATAAATGAAAAGTTTATCTAAAACCCCAAAATAATAATTTTAAAAGTTGGTTCCCCAAAATAAGAATGAGATCAAAATTAGTTCCATCTTAATGCAATTTTCCCTTTATTATATTGGATAGTATGATTTTCTACATATTTCTACTGATATAGATTATGCATAAGAGGATATTTGTTTTTTTCTCTCATTAAAATATATCTAAAATAAGATAATTTAATATGAATAATAGATAGCATCCACCGATTATAATCAATCCCAGTCCTAAAAACATATTAACAGATTTATAGAGTGATTGGTCGTAAGTAGAAAACAGTAACTAGTGGTTTAGCTGATCTTTTTGTTATTTAATAACTGTCTGAAAGCAAAATAACAACAATAACAAAGAGAAAAAAAGTGCATGTTCATCGTTTGAAAGTGTAGGGTCGGACGATACTCCCCTCAATAATATATTTTAATCAAAAAGCAAACTTTTGTTACGTTCTATACGCAAGCTTGCATATTAAAAAAGCCACGCGTTTGGTTTGGATTTTAAATCCAATCCATTGTATTGGAGAAAGTTCTAGATTACTGATATAACGACTTATTTGACTGCAGTATTTGGCATAAATATTAAGATATGGTGTAGTATAATTTCAAGAAAATCACCAGAGTTCCCACTGGAAAGGACTTATTTGAAATCCAAATCCCGCGAAACCAAATGCACCCTAATAGTTTGAAAAAAAATTATTCAAATTTTGGATTTTAACCGTTTTTCTTATAGAGAGAGAATTACTAATGGTTTCTAATTTTTCAATTTCATAACACTTAAGGTCCTTAAAATTAACACGGTCAATTAACAATTAAGAGGAACAAATAAGTTGTTTGACAAAGTACATGGATTGAAAATGTAATTCACTCTAAAATTAACCGTAATTCATATATATTTTTTATAAAATATTCTTGATTAAAAATATGTGAATCACAATTAATGAATTACATTTTTGGTCCATGTAATTTACCCAAAGATTGTTCCTCTTAACAGTTGCTAACTTACGGTATTAACTTTAGGGGGGGTTTGAGTGTTATGAAAAGTTATGAACCAACAATGTAGATGGTTTGTTTTAGGGGCCAAATCTAAATTTTAATCAAACCATAGGACCACTTGTGTAATTCAGTCATATATATATATATATATATAGATAGATAGAGATAGAGAGAGAGAGAGAGAGAGAGAGAGAGAGAGAGATGTTTGTAGTACAGAAAATAAGTTATGAGAGTACAAGTACGAGAATGGTAGTACGATTAGCAAAAACGCAAGTACCACAACAGATAGAATGGAAGTAGGCACCAAGTACAATATGCATGAATCAACCACTTCCAACTGTATATAAATAAACACCCCAACGGAATCTCATAAGGAAATAAATGACTTTTCAGAGAACTTAAAACATCATTGAGTGCAGCGTTGATGAATCTCCAATTTCAATAGAGATTCGTCAACACTGCACTCAATTATGTTTTTACTTCTTTTCTGATAAATTCTCAATTCAAGCCCCTTTATTTCCACCGGTGTCTTGTACCATGTAACTAAGAGACCATTTACCAAACTGGTTAATGCTTACCCGATAAAGGTAACAAAGGTTGTTTGGTAGTCTTGTATGGATAAAGTTGTCTGTGTGGATTAAGTTGTCTGTATACATTGGGAATGTTTTGTAATTGAGGGTTTTTTCATAAATGAAAGAAGCGTATTTTTTTTTAATTGGAAGGGACAGGTTCCGAAAAAACTTGGCTTTCTGCATAAAGCTCCCCTCTAGAAGCTTACTGAATAAGCCATATTCTATATCATTAAGCCACTACCAAACAGTTACATCTAGCTAACCGAATAAGTTATGAGTCCTATTAAGCTCATTAAGTTGCTAACAAACAGTCCCTAAGAGTCTCTCCCTCATTTACCTAGTATTAAGATTCTCGGTCTTTTCCCATGCTCAACCACTAAGGTAAATGACCTAGTACGCTCGCTAATCCAGTAAGATAAATGACCCAGTAAGCGTACACCCAGTAAGGTAAATGACCTAGTACGCTCGCTAATCCAGTAAGATAAATGACCCAGTAAGCGTACACCCAGTAAGGTAAATGACCTAGTACGCTCGCTAATCCAGTAAGATAAATGACCCAGTAAGCGTACACCCAGTAAGGTAAATGACCTAGTACGCTCGCTAATCCAGTAAGATAAATGACCCAGTAAGCGTACACCCAGTAAGGTAAATGACCCAGTAAGCTTTTTAGGTTTTATAAATTATAAATGACAGATGCATCTTACATAACCCACTCAAAAGTATAAATTTAGATGCAATTATGGTTGTTACTAGTGTACAAATGACAAATACAATACACTCATCCAATTCATCTATGCATCAAGGATGCCAACATTACAAGGTATACAAAAAAGTGATAAATTTTGCAAAAAAGTTTTTTGTTATTTTTTAAGACGCAATAAGATCCTTTTAGGCTTCTACTACTTTGTTTTTGTTTTTACCAAACAATACGAGCCCAGTATATCCCACCCAAAGGTGGGGTTTTTGGGGTATGATGAATGCAGAACTAACCTCTACCCTAAAAAGTAGGATGATTTATGTTTTTTTTAATCTTATTTGTGAATGTTACATTGTAAAATTTATTAGGAAGGAGGAGGGGAGGGCACCTTTCTCATGGAGCCATGAGTCCTTCGATCGTATAGAAGAGAGATTCCACCAAATCCGTTTTAAATAAAAGATTTTGCAATGTGTTCATCACGTCATACTCGGGATCCAGCTTTCGCTGCCAACTCTGCACAAAAATAATCAACAGTTTACAAATCTAAGAAAAGGATCAATCATCACCGGACTGTGGGGTTATTCCCGGGAACATTCGAAATTCTTCGGGAAAAAAAACCCCACCAGAATTGTAAATTTCTGTTCATTTCTAAGTATCGCCAGTGCCAGAATCTGTTATTTCGTTTTTTATTTATTATTCGGGGGTTGATGAAGGAAACCAGATAGTTATATGAGTGAAAGAAACGGCTTCGAGGAATCCTTCATCAGTGGTTGTGAATGACTGATTTTTTCAATCTTTTCGATCTTGGTTCCGTAGGAGAATTCCATACTCGATCTCATAGATACATATAGAATTCTGCGGGGTGATCCTTTTGTCGACGGATGCTCCTATTACACTCGTAGTCTCTGAAATTTTTTTAATTTAATAATTAAGAACTATTATAAAAAGTAGAGTTACTGGTTAACGATGGCTCTGATGGGCGGTTTTGCTAGAATAGGTAATTTGAACTAGTAACTAATCCCAACATGGAAGTACTGAAAAAACTCATATAAGCAAAAAATCGGTATTCCACCCCTTGCTTGTTTTTGGTCCAAAGATGAAATTCTTAATGAGTGTCAAGTGGAAGTGCAGTGATGTATGCAGCTGAGGCATCCTAACAGACCGGTTTCGACACCGAATGAACACAATCTCATAGCAACTAGTTCACCATACTTACCCAGATCATGCTTAAGGGTGCGTTTAAGACAGGGATCACTGTTCCACAAGAACAAAGTGAAACAAATTGAAACAGGCGTGTTCCACCCCCATCCCATGGGTGATGGGACAGACCTATATTTTACCAATATAACCTCAAAATAAAACTCAATTCTCACATAAAATATCAAATACGCCTCTCTCTTTACATTTTATTCATTCTTTAAATTTTATTTATTATATTTTATGCTCTTTAGGTTTCACTTTAGTGTCCTCAAAGTATTGTTTTTATACATTTTCTATATTTTGGTTAATTGATGTAATTTATTAAATATGAATTATAATAATAAATAATATAGAAAAGTTATATAATAAAAATGGGAATTTACATGAACTTTTTATTTTGGTGTCATTTTAATCGTCTTTACGAAAACTTTCTAACTATATATTTTGTTATAAAAAAATACTTATTTTATTATAATTTAGTAAATTACATAAATTAATCAAAATATATAAATGATAAAAACAACTCATTAGAGGCAAATTGGTCATTTTATCTGTTTTGTCCTAAACAATTGTACTTGTCATGTATCCTATTTGGATAACAAATGCACCCTAAACAATCATATCATGTACCCTGTTTGGATCTCAAGCGTATTTATCATGGGTTTAGTTCGCAAGTAGAAAATAGAACTGAAAATTGCCTTCGATCATCCAAGCGGGACGTGGTGCTTACTGCATAATCATATGAATGAACCATGAAATTTGAAACAAAACCCGTGATCAAGATTGCTTTATTTGTCTAAAAGGGAAAAAAAAGGCTAATTTGTTAAATGACCTCTTATCGAATTGACTTTCACAAACTAACCTTCTAGTATTTTTCAAGTTTTTTCAAAGGCAGGCTGATTAACAGGGTTATTTAGGGACATGACCTTAAATGAGTTCTTATTTATATCCATGTCCTCCTGGCCTACTAAAAAAATGGCTTTGTATTGTACTCATAAGATCATGGATTTAATTAAAATCTCATTTAAGGTTTATACACCTAAATATCTCCTGATTAACATGCATTTAACACTAGAGGCAGGTCATTTGAAGGTTAACAAGTTAACTAGCACTTATGCTCATAGAACAGGCTAACTAGCAATACGACATAAGAATGTGTGATCAGGTGCAGTGATCACACATTAATGCAATTAAAATAGAAAAATAGCCAAATTGTGAGCTTTGTAATGATAGTACCATTTTCTTGTCTTATTGATTTCATTGAATATGAGAAAGAAAGAAAGAAAGAAATACCCAGAGATGCAAGAAATTACCTCCAAAACCAATGTAGTTACTATTACAGTGCACACATTGCCATCGATATTAACTCTATGCCGCCTAACTTGCTCAAGCAACTGCTGCATGCATTCTGCAGGATGTATGGAATCACCTTCTGCAGAACTCCATGACATAAATGATTTCTCGACATCCTGTCACACCAGAGTTTCTTTTAAGGATGCTGGAAATGAAAGATCAGGGGAGTGGAGTATTAAGATTGCAACTCAGAGGAGCAATTACGGACATAGGGTTAGGTTCAAATGTGAACTCATTTTTGGTTGTGAACGTGAGGACGAATCTCAGCCACACATCTTCGGTTATGGTGGACGCGATCACGGAGGATTGACGCGATTCATGGGAGGGTGGAGATTATTAAAGGAGGGGAACCAGGTCAAAGCCGCCTTTATTGACCGGACAAGTGGCTGAGATTCGTCCTCACGTTCACAACCAAAAATGAGTTCACATTTGAACTTTCCTCTACGGACATAATGTCCAAATTGCACACTTTTGGAAACATGGAAAACAAATATTAAGTATCTGCTTACTTAGGCCATGTTTGACAATCACAAGCTAACTTATTTTTTGAGCTTTATTGAAAAACCCCCATTTGGTAAGCCCTAGAGCTTTTCAAATAACTCCACTAGCTTGTTTCACTTTTTTTCCAAATATACCCCATATATTTATAGAAAATGACCAAAAACTCTACGGATGTGTTTTTTCAATTATGCCCCTTATATTTTATATGAATGGCCAAAAACTCTATTTTTGTTATTACTTTATTTAATATGATGAAATGAATACGATATGTTAGAATTGAGCGATCTCCAACCTGCCCTTTAAGATTGTTTTTTACATTGTCATCTCAGGCAGTTGTTACCAAATGTCACTAGCTTATCAGCTAGCACTTAGCTTAATAGTCAACAACTAGCTTTTCAGCCAACATCTAGTTTTTCAGTCAACAACTAACTTATCGAGTTTGCCAAACCTGCCCTTTAAGACTGTTTTACATTGTCATCTAGCTTATCGGGCAGTAGTTACCAAGTGGCACTAGCTTATCAGCTAGCAGTTAGCTTATTAATCGACAACTAGCTTTTTAGCCAACATCTAGTTTTTCAGTCAACAACCAGCATGCTCTATTGGTATCTGATGGCCACCATGGGTGATGTTCCTCTTTTCTAGTTAGTTAATTTATGGTTACCCATAAGAAATAGGTTTTATGTATTCCATTCTTACTTGATCGCAAAGTTAACGCAAACAGGGGTGATTCAAATACTAAATGAACAAAAAGTTGGGGTATTACTTGTCCAAAATACCATGTACTGGAAGTACAAAATGAGTATGAACTTGAAAAAAATGGCATACATATAGGATTTAAGAAGTGCAAGAGTCTCACCTTAATGAAAGCTGTTGGGTTTGGGCAGCTTTGATGTTTTGAAAATTTAAGTGTGTGCTCTGCAGCAGCACGTCCATCTTGAAGAGCAACAGCCTTAAAGAACTCAATAAGATTGATTCTATCCTTCTTGCAAAGTTCAGCAGTCATGCCCACATCAAGGAAAATTACATGAGGCTTAGACTTAAAAAGCCCTGTATCTGAAACTTTTCCCTGAGTCACCCTTACAAGAATATTTCCCGGATGCATATCTGCATGAATAAAATTGTCAACCTGAAAAGGAAATTAAAAAACAAGTTTAGGAGCAGTCGGGCAATCAACTAAGCACATTGTGTGTATGGTGTAGAATCTAATTCAGGAATAAGTAATTCTACACCTATCCTGCTCTTATAGATCTGTAGACAAAGAGAAAACGAAATGGAGGTATTTTTGACATATTGAGATGCCTCTCGACCAAGCATTGAACTTGAAACAGCCAGGGATCCTTTGGCAATTCCTTATATAGCTCTTATGAATTAGCAAAAGTTTTTATCTGAATAAGTTGATTACAATCAGCAAAAGCTATAGAGATTAGAGAAAAAACGTATATAACTATAAATGATTAACTCATGAAGAAGAACAAGTATTCAGCCAAGCATTCTAAAGTGATTAATATTCTAAGGGGTTATATTTCTGCTTTTGTATCAGAATAGGCTGGTCACATGAAAATTCTGTCAGCCCAACCTAATACCTCAAGTTCATTGCTGCAGCAGTAGCACCATAAGATTTTTTATATTTGATATTGAGAACTAAAACTTCTGTTAGGTTATTAGATAAAGATGTGTCTAAGAAAATCTCTAGGCTCCTAAAGTCCTACATACAAATAAAGCAAAAATAAAGGTAGACAAGAATATGAAAATACGTAATTGACGCCAAAACGAACTGAAATTTTACCAAAAGCATCTTCAGAAGTGCATGAGTCCCAATGTGGGCAAGGCCAGTTTTGATGCCTACATTCCCTTCTAGCGCGTCCACATAGTGCAAAATACTCTCTCCATGCTCAAAAGTTTCCACTAAAATAGCAGGATGCACCAGCGGATATAGAGGCCTCGGGAATGACACATCCTTCCATCCTCGAAAATTGTAAATAAAACGACTTAAATGAGCTGCCTCCCTGGCAAGATCAACTTGGGACATCATGAAGACGGCAAATTGCTGTATGCTTTCATCCAGTCTCAACCATTTCATAGTGGGGATAAATGTTGACACTTTGGCGAATAAATTCAGTAATATGAAATCCCTCCTAATTCTTTCACTAACTCCTGGATGTCTAACCTTTACGGCAACAATAATAGGCTTAATACGTTGACCAGGATGACGAAACTTTAAAGTTGCTCGATGAACTTGAGCTATACTTCCAGATGCAACGGGTTCCTCTTCAAAATTTTCAAATATCTCAGGCAATCGACGGCCAAATGCTTTTTCAATAGTATTCTTTGTGTGGGCATAGCTATGTGCTGGTGCTTTTGTCTGAAGTTCTGCCAGCTCTGTGCAGAGATCGTTGGGAAAAAGATCTGGCCTTGAAGCTGCCCACTGACCCCATTTAATAAATGCGGGTCCGGCCCTTTCTAAGGTGTGATGGACACATTGTAGCCATGTCTTACGAAATTCAATGCCAAGGGAATCTGCAAAAGGGGCCATGGCTATGCAAGGTGCAAATAGACATCCTAGATATACTGCTCTAAGAAACAATATTAGAACTTCTACAAGGGAGAACACAAATGAAGTTAAGTAAACATGCCCGTCCTGTGCATGTGTGTATAAACCATTCTTATAAGAGAACCCTTCTGCCTCCGCCCACGTTCTTTGTGTACAAGCCAACTCTCCTACTAAAAAAGCTAATATACCAGGAGCAATCAACTGGGATCTACTCAAAGCAAAGCTCACAGCACGAACAATTCTAATCATTGGTTGGGATGGCACACTATAGGTACAAATTTGGGAAACTCTTCTCCATGCAATTTGAGCATGATGTGAAACTTTAGTACTTGCCGTTGCTGATATGAAATAAAATCTTCGAAAATCTCTACGGCTCCATAAGCTACCTTTTGCTTCATATAATGTACAACAAGTAAAGCCTCTGCCACGAACCTTATATTGTGAATATTGTCTATAAAAGGAGTGGGGAAAGCCAACTGCCAATCGGGCTCCCTGATTATTAACTTCAGAGATACAGCTCTTACAGCTTGGAAGAAGGGAATGTGCTGCCCTTCTAACACTAACAACCGACAACCTGCATAGAATTAATACAACACCTCTATATCATGCCAATTATGTGAGATTGTATGATCAAAATGCTGAGCAGCAAAAGAACAGCAGTAAAAGAATGATAACCACTACTTGATGATATAATTATCACAACTGTTTTCAAGTATAACCTACAGAGGTTTGCAATGTAACAGAAGCACGACGTAGATTTTAGCACAAAAAATAAGTGGAGGCACTAATAAGTAATACCATCCACCAGTTTCAGAGATTGAGTAGTGATTGCTTAGCTAAATCCCTAATTGAGTCTGTATGTTTTCTAAATCTTGATCATGGATGCTGCAAAGGAAAAATGGAACCACCACATTTTCGATTTGTGCCACCTGATGTTTGAATCTTTCTAATTTGAGAAGCATAACTAGAAGACTGGAATTCTTTGATATTTGAAGAACAACATAGATTATATAGTTAAAATGAATATCAAACTCTATAAACAACATGACAACATTTTATATATACCTAACTGATGTCGAGTAAATAGATACTGTAATTAACACACGCAGGATGTACATGCTTGGAATCAAAAATTCGATGGACAAACATAACACGTTGTTCAGATAAATCATGATGCAAAATACACGAGAAAATAGGCGATTTCCACGCCAAATAATCCAATCAATTAAGACGCCACTTTTATCGCGCTATTCATACTATTCATGACTTGGAAATTGACACTAGATCCTGACTTCAACCCACGATACTTCAATTAATCAAAAAAATAGCTGATTGATCATTAGAGAATTTGCATAGAAAGCATTAGACGATTATTAGAAACGATTGAAACGATTATGATTCTATACAAAAAGTTAGATGTTCATATACCTTAATAAGGCCATGTAAATCAGACGAACAACCGTATGTAAATAACAATACAGGCCGGCATTCACACAAGCTGAAGCATTGAATCATCTTCGTCGTTGTTGTTGTGTCCCTGGCCGGCGCCGCCGGTGATACATGACGGTTGAAATGATTTTCCGGTGTGGAGACGATTGGGAGAAGGGATGTTGATCGTGGAGGCGACGGGATTCGCACCACTGTAATCTCGTATGACGAAAGGGTTACGGGAAGATAGCCGCTGAAAGATGCCGCTTGCACGCTTGTCCCTCATTTTACGGTGAACCCTTTGTTCTACAATTTATTTATTTTTTACATGAAAATCTACAAGTTTATTTTGAAGGATTTATTATATGATTATTAATTACTCGTAGTATTATACCAAATCAAATATGTATGATTTATTTTCAAGGTGCCGTTTACCAAATCTTACCCAGTTAAGTCTTCAACGGTAAAAATTCAATACTATCATTTATTTATCGGGTAAGATTTTAGTCCACGAAAACGGCATCGTATGCAACAATTTATCCGGTAAACGTTAACCATGGTAAGAGTCGTCATAATCACTTACCCAGGTAAGATTCTTGGTTATTGTTTTTCTTGTCTTCGCTCTTATCAGGTAAGATTTTTTGTACTTGTTATATTTCTCCGATAAGGTAATATGACTTGATAAACCTTACCCGAGTAAGCGTTTGGTAAACGATCCCTAAAATTTGGTTAGTACAAGTAGAGCCTGTAAAAAAATGACTCAACCTAAAATTATCAGGTTGGGTCAAGATTATGAGTCAATATGTCTAATCTATTTATTTAAATCGATTGAATTGAGTTGAAATTTTTAACCTATTTTTAACATGTTTTCGATTCATTTTTATATAAATTTTTTTTCTAACAAAATATCAATTTTCAACTTGTCTATTTCTTGGCTGTGAAAGTAAAACTCTAATAATTAGTTCATCACGTCCGCTTCCAATACAACACTTCAACTCTCCAATTTTAGGGGCCGTTTACTAAATCTTACTCGGGTAAGTGCTTACCGGCAAACTTCAACACTATCATTTACTTACCGGGTAAGATTTTAGTCCATCAAAACGGCATCGTATGCAACAATTTACCTGGTAAGTGCTTACTGTGGTAAGGGTTGTCGCAATCACTTACCGAAGTAAGACTCTTGGTCCTTGTTTTTCTTGTCTTTGTTCTTATCGGGTAAGATTTTTGGTACTTATCATATTCCTCCGATAAGATAATATTACTTGGTAAGTCTTACTCGGGTAAGTGTTTGGTAAACGGTCATTTAGTCCCCACTATCACTTACTTACCGGTAAGATTTTAGTCGTTGTCGCCCTTGCTTATCGGGCAAGACTCTTGGTCCTTGTTTTTCTTGTGTTCGCTCTTACCGAATAAGATTTTTGATAGTTATCATATTCCTTCGATAAGATAATATGACTTGATAAACACTTACCCAAACAAGCGTTCGGTAGAAGGCCTGTTAGTTTCGAATAAATGAAATAACACATTTATATATACTTATTCGAATTAAAATTTGGATGACATATTTTAGATTTTTATTACGGAGTCGGGTATTTATATAACCCTAATTGGTTCGTGGGGCAGAGGAGGGCTAATTTTGTTGTCAGTTGCCACCGACTTTCCTTTCGAGCACCGCTTGATACCGAGACTGTGAAGGAAGAACAAGGGTTTACGCAAGCTTAAACCCTTCAAAAATGGCGATGGCGATGAGGACTGCCACAACCGTAGCGGCTGCCAGTCCCCGTGGCATCAGATCGCTTTTCTCAACTCTTTCTACTAACTTCCCCTTTCCTTCACAGCCCGCCAATCAACCACAGAGGCCGCAGGCTGAACCTTCTACCAACCTCTTCGTATCAGGCACCTTTTCTATCTCTCCCTTTCCTTCGGCTATCTCGTTTTATATGCTTTAATCTCCATGGATTTTCCCTATTTTTGTGCTTATTTGTATATATTATGTATAAACCCTACGTTATTCATCATCGTATAGCATGTTAATCGCTTTAAATAGCTTATTTGATCCATTGAACAGTATGAGTTTACGATAATAACAATTAGGAAGTAAAAAAAGCAATATGAATACAGTCAATTCTTCCGATGATGAGTTTCCTCTCTTACTCGTTCTCAAGGATTATGGTGGTTGATTTCATGTTTGCTGTTTGTTTAGGGGATATTGGTATTACTTTTGACACTTTATGTTATTTTGGTCGACTTGTCATTCAGTGATACCATGGGCATCTTCGGGGCTGTTTGCCATTAAGTCATGTATGGATAAAGTCGCCAATATAAGTTGGAAGGTTTTTGTCTGAGAGGTTTTTTCATAGATGAAATGAGTGTTTTTTAAATGGGACGGGCAGTTTCGGGGAAAAAACTTCTACTTTCTGCCTAAAGCTCCCCCTTGAAGCTTACTATTTAAACCACTTTCTATATCATGAATTCACTACCATACAGTCATGTATACCTGAATGAATAAGCTGTAAGTCCCATTAAACTCATTAAGCTGCTAACATACATACCCTTAGTGAGTTTCCAATGCTGCTAAATGCAGGTCTTAGCAAACGCACAACTGATGAAGGACTTCGAGAATGCTTTGCAAAGTTTGGTGAAGTCATTCATGGTTTGCTTCTTTTTCATAAGTTATGGCATTTGAATCATGAATGTTGTTATTTGAAATTGAATATTTGATTTCTACCTTTTTCTGTTACTTTCTGCAGCTAGAGTAGTAAAAGACCGTGCATCAGGTTGGTCAAAAGGGTTTGGCTTTGTACGATATACCACACTTGAAGGGGCTGCTGCTGGCATAGAGGGCATGGACGGAAAGGTAATTAGTAATTACTTACATCATTAGTATTCGATAAGTAGAACTGTAGAAGTAACTAGGGATGCATAATGGTCCATGCTAATCTCTCGCATATAGACCCAGCTTTTAGATATATTAGAAACATTTAAATAATTGAACTTTCTTTTATTACTTCCCTTCATGCTAACCTTGGCCTTCCCTTACCTATCCTAATGTATTCAGCTAGATACATGTAACTTAATCTTACCGAATGGTCAAAATATATGTAATAAATAGATGAACTCCATCTCTTGTTTTTGTTGCATCTGTTTCTCTTAGATTGGTGTCACCTAATCTTTGCCTGGATGCTCCCACTCCTAAACCTATGTATCCCTGTATATATGCACGATTACCCTATACACCAATCTTGTGTGTGTATATATAGGTTGGGTTCCGGTGAGAAGGAGAGTTAAGGTGAGAAGCGTAAGAAGGGATCTCCACCCTTGATATACATTAGGATGAGATGCACTCCGGTGCACCGGATCAATTCCCGTATGAAGCGCAATTCATGGGTGGGTTTGAGATTAAAGGTGCTCGAAGGGTCCAGATCCCTTCTTACGCCTCTCACCTTAACTCTCCTTCTCACACGATCCTGCGCCGTGTATATATGTATATAGCCATGGGATTGTGTGAGAAGTGAAGTTAAGGTGAGAAGTGTAAGAAGGGATTTGGTCCCTTGATCACCTTTAATCTCACACCCACCCATGAATTGTGCTCCTTACAAGAATTGATCTGCTGCACCTTGGTGCATCTCATTCTAATGTGCATCTAACGGTGGAGATCCCTTCTTACGCTTCTCACCATAAATTCTCTTCTCACCGGAACCCAACCCTATATTTATATATAGAGAGAGGCTGGTTTGAATACAAACCAGTTGAAGAGTACAAACTGGTTCAAATCAATATAAATTTTTTTTTTTTCATCAAATGCTATGATTTAAGATATTATTGCATATATGTTTGTTTCACCTTGTGAAAAAATTACATGTGAAGCTTTTTTATAAAAAAACATACGAGAAACTTTCAACTTATGAAAACAAATACATGTGAAACTTGTCTTTCTGCATAAAGCTCCCCTTAGAAGTTTACTGAATAAGTCACTTTCTATATCATTAAGCCACTACCAAACAGTCATATATAGACTAACCAAATAGCTGCGAGTCCCATTAAGCCTATTAAGCTACTAACAAACAGGCCCTAAGTTGACCATGTAATACATACACACATAAACACAATTTGGTGTACTTCTACTAAAGATTAACGACTAAATTTTGTGCTATATATATATACACACATTCATCATCATGTTAAATCTCTATTCGTTGTTCGTGTTGCAGTTTTTGGATGGTTGGGTTATATTTGCAGAGTACGCGAGGCCAAGAGACTCTTCTCCTCCTCCACCACCTCCTTCCTATGGGAATAACCAATATGGCCAACAATGAAAGATTGATCAATGAACTATATAATTTTGAGTGCGTCTACGATAATTACTGTATTCTTCAACTATTTTGAACAAGAAAGTTTTTACCTTCATTTATTCTAGCACAGGTAATATTTATGTGTTACTACGGTAAAGACGGTCTACAGTTTGCTTGTTGGAAAACTATAGATTGTTGCCATTTTAGTCACCGATTGCCAAATGTTATATCGAATTCCCTTTTGTTTTATCAATTAAACCTTCTTTCACTGGTTTGTGTATATGAATGTGTGATATAGCCCGGATGTGTGTGAGGTTCTGGGTTTCGAGTCCCATCCAAGGGCGGACCCACATGGACGTAAGGGAATAAAATTACTGTTTCTGAAGGGTGCCCCTATATTTTTTTTGTTGGGTGCCAAGGGGGGGGGGTGCTCACGGGTTGGGTTGATTTGGTTGAAGGCATTTCGACAATCCAACCCAATGCTTTTGGTTTGAAAAATCTCAACCCAACTCAAACGAAAGTGCAACCCAACCCAACCTGTATGGGTTGGTCGGGTTGGTACTTTGGTACAACAAAATATTCTTCTAACCTTGAATATTTTGTTTTCTCTAGTCATTCTCATAATTTCTTTTTTATCATCTGTCATTTGGTACAACATATTTATACTTCTTAAATCTTAAATAGTTTTTGAGCACCCCTAGGTGCCACCGTATAGTTTTCGAAAGTGAAATGTTAATACAAGAATTTAATGGCTAAGATGGTAAATACTTCTGTCTTTGTATCAAAAGCCAAGGTTGGATCCTACATGTTAAATTTGTTGTTTTTAGCTTGAATTTTTATGTTTTTAAAAAATATATATAGTCCGGACTTGAACATGGGTAACTTCTACTAAGAACAAGGAACCAACCAATAGATTTATACAATAGTTAAATACAAATTTGGTCACTGTGGTTTACAAATATTAACATATAAGGTCCTTCAAAAAAAATTTAACATCCAACATCCCTGTGGTTTTTTTTTATAACACTGAAGGTCCTCCATCCAACTTTTCCGTTAAATATTAACATTTTAACATATTTTCTTTGTTTTTCAAACCACATGGACCAAATCTGTAATTTACTTTAAACTATATAATTATATTAATATTTTATAAATTATATAATTTTTATACTTTATAAATTATATAACATTGCACCTAATACTTTTATTTAAAAATTATTTATATATTTAATTTTTATAAAATGTATTTTGTATTTATATAAAAAATAAAAAATAAAAAATAAAAATAATTTTATAAAATCTATGGAATGTTCAATTTATATTAGAAACAGTTAATTTCTTTTAATTGAGTATATGGAAGCTTCAAAATTCACATACATAAAATATATAAAATATAAATACAAAATAAATTTTTTAAAATAAATATATAATAAGTTCTTAAATATATAAAGAATTAATAATTTGTAGATATATATATATATATACACACACGATGAATAGAGATGGTGAAAAATGTGAGATGGTAGATTTTTATGAGGATCATTTTGATGACAACGAAGTTGTACATGCTTGAATTTAACTTTTATATTTATATTTACCATATATATTTATATCTACGTATTATTAATGTTTTGTATACTTAAGATTATATTTTATAAAATTTGTTTTGTATTTTTATATATTTTATGTATTTAAACCTTCCATCTATACATATTTTGTATAGATGTACATCTACAAATTATTAATTCTTGTAAATTTAAGATTATATTATATAAAATTTATTTTGTACTTGTATTTATATTTTTATATATTTTATGTATCTGAATCTTGAACATTCCATTTATATAATTTGTATAGTGGTCTTATTTACCGTTTATGTATTTGAATTTTGAAGCTTTCATATATGTAATTTGTATAATCATTTGTTTCTAATATAAATTGAATCTTCCATATATTTTATAAAATTATTTATATTATATATATAAATATAAACATAAACATAAACATAAAATACATTTTATAAAAGATAAATATATAAATAATTTTTAAAATAAAAATATTGGATGCATATAAATATGTAATATAATTCATGAAATATAAAAATTATATAATTAATAAGATATTGATATAATTATATAATTTAGAGTAAATTACAGATTTGGTCCATGTGGTTTGGAAAATAAAGAAAATATGCTAAAGGTTAGTATTGAACGGAAAAGTAGGATGGGGGACCTTCAGTGTTATAAAATGAAAATCACAGAGATGTTGGATGTTAAAAAAATATTTGAAAGACCTTATGTGTTAATATTTGTAAACCACAGTGACCAAATATGTATTTAACTCTTTATACAAATATTACGCAAACTTACCTTTGGATTAGTGCTTCAAAGGATGGTGAAGGCCCATTTTTTTTTATCATGTGATGTATCAAGTTTATTTGGATTGGTTTATTAACATAAATTAGGTAAACGCCATTGAGTAAGCATTGACTAGAGCAAAAGTGCGGACTGGGTAAAAGGTTCGGTCTAACTTCTAAGTAAGCGTCGACTGAAAATGGTTGTTTATCAACCGTCAGAGTAAGCGCCAACTGAAGTATGACTAAGAGACTGTTTACTAAACGTTTACGGGTAGCACTTACGGATAAGAGGCGACACTCTCACTTTTCTTATGAGATAATATTCCTGACCATTAAAATGGATTAGTAGTAAGCGTTTATAACTCGGTGACTGGTTATTGGGTAAGAGTCATCACTCTCACTTACCAAGTAAGACTCTTGATCCTTACCATCCCTCTTACCGGGTAAAATTATCGGTCCTTGTTACGTTCATCCGCTAAGGTAATTGAACCAATAAGTGTTTAACCATGGTAACTGGTAAGTGTTTAGTAAACGACCCTTAAATCACTAATCAAGTCAGAATACAACCCTTGTTAAGTAGGCATCTCAATCCGATATATTTATGGGATGAAAATGTGTTGGCAAACAACATTCCTTCTTAACGGGTAAGAACCTCTTACCCAATAAGAGGCGGTTATTAAGTACTAGTACACAACCCTCCGTCCGAATCGTTAAATGTTCTGGGGAAAAAAAAAAATAAGTCTGCCTCTTAATGGTTCTAAAATTCTCTGAATCATTTTATATTCCAAACTTCCCTTAACCATTATGAGCCCTGATTACATTATGAAGAATTACCAAATAATTACATTTTATTTTATACAATATCATAAAAGTCTCTTAATCATTCAAACCACTTAATCATTTATTATGAACATATGAAACAACTTTCTTTTACATGTTCATTAATGCATCTTAAATTTCTTTGGATGATACAACAGTATTATATATATATATATATATGAACTTAAAATTATGTTAAATAAATTCCCTTTATAAATTACACATTATTAATGGGTAATATTTTGGGTAAAAAAAAAACACTATCAAGATATCGATCGCTTCATGCTACACCCTCATTCTCTCCATCGGCCATTCCGTTCAACGTGTCGTAAAGCGGCTTGTTCAAAGTTTCCGGCAAGTAAAACGTAAGAAAACCACCCACAATCCCGCACACACCAAAAACCAAAAACGGCAAACCGCCGCCCATAACCACCACGAAAGGCGCCAGAATCGCCCCCAGTTGTGCCGCCTGTGTGGCACATCCGAGGGCGGCATTTCTCACCACCGTCGGAAACAACTCCATCGCATATATAAACAACAAATTATAAGTACCCGCCATCCCGAAAATCCCCAAAACACCACAAAACATCCGAACCACTTTCCACGCTCCTTTTCCGTCTATAAAACTTCCGGCGATGCAGAAGATTCCGCTGAACCATTGGGTCCCAACCGCCAACGGTTTCCGACCGAACCGATCGATCAAGATCGCGGTCAGAAGAAAAGCCGGCATCTCGGCAACCGCATTGACTAACACATTAACGTAAAGATTGGTCTCGAGGTTGACCACATTTAAACTAAGACCATAGTAAACCACCGAGCACGTGAAGTTGATTCCGATCACGAGAATCAAACGGATTCGCGTTAAAGGCGATTTGAGCGCGTCGATCACCGATCCCGACACCACTTCTCTCGACCGTTTCTCGTTACCTGTGAGCCGCCTATCAGAACTAGGTTAAATGAAACTAAATAAAACATTATATACCTTTCGGTATTTACACTTTTTTTTTGTGAAGGATATCCCAAGCTGTGCCTGGACTAATACCGACAAATTATGACTGCAATACATCAGCCCTGATAAACTCAGTGGCCACAATTGTTGTGTACGCCTGGATTCGATCCCCTGGACAAATGGAATATTCCACCATATCCCCCAGGGGACTCAACCAGTACGCCACAACCCTTGTGGTTTCGGTATTTACACTTTAAGCCCAAACTTTAATACAATTAAATAAAACACCCTAACATTACCCTTTTGATCGTTACCGTTGACCTCCTCGTCACGGGAAACGTACACGTTATTCGGAAGAGATTTTCCGTTTGTGACGGCAATTGAACGCATGATCTTCATAGCGTTTTCCGTTTGGCCTCGAATAAGATACCATCGAGGGGATTCCGAGATGAACGGTAGGATTAAAAACACGAAAAGAAGTGACGGAATGGAAGTAGCAACGTATAGAGATCGCCATGTTTGGAAAATGTAAGCGATTCCCGAGAGTAAAGCTATTCCACCGGAAAAGAAGTAGAAAGTGGACATTCCGGCCATACCACGGCTAGATGGTCCTACGGGTTCGGTGGCTAGGACGAACGCACAAAGACCGACTCCACCGGTGCTGAATCCGGTAAGAAAACGGAGGAGGGTGTAGGTTAAGTAGTTTGGGGAGAGGGACGTTAGTAGTCCGAAAGCGGCGTTGAGTATACATACAACGGTGAGCGACCCTTTTCTACCTAGTTTTGAGTCCGACAAATGGCCAAATATTCCGGCACCTGCCAAAAACGATATAAAAAAATAAATCAAATATTACGATATAGTTTACCCGGGTCACGTTCACGGGAAAACGCCAAAAAAAAAGAAAACTGAAGAACACCCTGGGAGCCCTCCATATGGATACTGGTAATTTGTAACATGCATTTGTGCGTATGCACTGGTGCATAGAAAAAACAGCCTCAATCGTTTGTATGCATTTGTGCATACTGTCCGGATAGAGGGCTCCTAGAGTATTCTTCAGTTTTATCTTTTTTTAGCGTTTTCCCCTGAACATCCCTCTAGTTCACCCCATTTAAGGTCTAGAAGAGATAAAATATATAAATGGGTCAGTTTACCGACACAAATTTGATAACCGCTAACCGGGTAGATTGTCCGGTCTAAGTAAGGGGTTGTTTGGTTGGTTTTCATTAAGTATGTATGTATATATAAAGTTGTTTGTGTGGGTTGGAAAAGGTTTTCTCATAGATGGAAAAATCATGTTTTTTAATTGGAAGCGGCAGATTTAAAAGAAAAAAAACTTGGCTTTCTGCATATAGCTCTTTTATAGAATCTTACTGAATAGGCCATTATCTATATTATTAAGTCACTGTCAAACAATTATATATAATTGGCTGAATAAGTTATGAGTCTCATTAAACTGTTAAAAAACAAGTTCTAAACATTCTGTAAAAGAGCTTTTCCTTTGTTACCAAATCAGTATCATTTTATCGGTATAATATATGGTAAACAACATTGGTTTTTATCAAATAAACGTTTTTTATCAGGTAAACATGAAACAATATTTATTGTATATCTATGTATTAAAAAACAAAATTTGGGAAGTATACAAAAGTATAAATAGAAACAAACTTCAATCCACTTTTCTATTGAGAGTCGTGTATGTCTGCTCAATCTTCATAGTCATCCGCCCCTTTTTGGTTCCTTATCCCGTCATATATATATATATATATATATATATATATTTATTTTTAAATAATTTTTTAAGGGTAAAGTTCAATTTTGGTTCTCCAGCATTTGTATTTTCCAACAGATAACATTCTTAAATTTCAAAACTTGGATTTGGTGTCTAATAGCATTTTCGATAGTTATTGTAAAATAAAAAAAGAAGATTTTTTGCTATTTTAGTATTTTAATAGCTATGATATCTCTTATGTTAAAATAGATAAATGGAAGAAAAGAGAAGAAAAATCTCTAAATTTAGAGAGTCTCTAGATGGAGATAAATGATTTTTTTAATAGTTTTCTACCAATTGTTTGAAAGTTTGTTTAAAAAATTTGTTGGGATATTGAATATTTTAATAATATAATTATGATAAAATTGCTAAAATAGAATAGCTGTTGGAGTTTGATGCAAATTTTTTTAGAGATTTTGACTTTTGATATGCTATTTTACAGAAATTTTAGCATATCTATTGGAGATGCTCTAAGAGCATCTTCAATGGTTATGCTATATTTTCTCTAAAATAAAATAAAAAAAAAGCTAAAACTTTTAAACAAAATTATTTTCAACTTCAAAAACTATGCTATTTTAGAGATTGTATTATTTATTATATTATTAAATAATCAATATATTAATAAAATATTAATTTCTCTCTCCTATACATTTTATTTCAATGTCTTCTATTGTGTGGAATGATTAAAATAATATTTCTCTTTCTCAAAAAGTAGATTTAGATATTTTCTTCAAATTTGAAGATTTTTATCTTCTCTCCTATGTTTTCTATTTTAACATACAAGATAGCATACCTTTTGAAGCAAAAAATTTGCGAAATTTTTTACTTTTTCCACTTTAGCATATCTCTTGGAGATGCTCAAAGGTTTCTCAATTCCCAACATCTTTTTGTTTAACGGTTGTTAATTTTTTATAATCTAATTAAATGAGAGGTGATTTAATCATTTTCACAATTTTTGTTATATTAAAATTAGGAAAACGTATAATATTTTTTATTTTAAATAACAAAAAAAAAAAAACAAGGTGGCGGTTACCCTTTTTGTTTTTTCGTTTTCTTTTTACAATTTACAATTAAAAATATAATATGTTTTTAGTTTACATATAAATTTAAGAAAATAGTGAAAATGATAAAATGTCACTCATTTAACTAGACTTAATGAAAAAAAAGTTGACGATCATTAAACAAACTAACTAAAATCGATCGAAGTTAATAAACATAAAAGACCAAATCCAAGTTTTTAAAAATTTAAAGACAATAATTATTAAAAACTATAAATGTTTAGGGACCACAATTAGGCTATGTTTGACAAACTAACTGATGAAAAATTCATGTGTGGTAAAACTAGCGTATAAGATTGTAAAATCCCCAAAAAGAATATATTGGAAAATAAAAATTAATAATTAATATTAATGAGAGTTATAATTGGAAAAAATGACAATAAGCTTTCAAAACGCTACTCCAAGTAGCGTTTCAACAAGCTAGCTTATGGTTTATCAAACGTGCTCATCGATACCTTATTTTTACCAAATATAGCCTTAAACTCTACACTCTCTATTGTTGAGTTTAGACTTGGGGGTTGGGACTACCTTCATAAAGTATATCCAACAAAAATTATATAACTTTTGTAAATAGTTAGTTTTTTTTTAAGTCAATAAGTTGTTTTTATAAAGAATATTTCTTTCTCATTGTTATTATTTTTGACTTTTTGTATATTATCTAAATTTAAAGATTTTTTCTCTTTCTCCTATTTTTTCTATTTTATAGAAACGTATGGAAATCTGTTACAACAAAAATATGCCCAAAATGCTCTTCAAAAAAAAATAAAGATTATCATTTTTGAATTTTTGTATATTCTTCAAACTTAAAGATTTTTTTCTCTTTCTCCTACTTTTCTTATTTTATAGAAACGTTATCAAAAATCTGTTACAACAAAAATATGCCCGAAATCCTCCATTCCAAGGGGAATCTGTTGGAGATACAATATTCTCAACCCCACTTTTTAGTTAGGCATATTCGACAAATTCTTTAAATTTCCTCTAAAATAAAAAATTAAAAATCAAATTACATTCATTTCTCACATATTTTACATTTTAAAGATTAAAACACTAATTATATTTTCTAAAACATTAATTACCTTTAACAAAGTATTATTTTTCTCAGATGTTTCATTTCAAAAACTATTATCGCTGAAAACAATAAATATTATTCTCATTTTCAGGATACTTTAATAAAATAGATATAATATATATATATATATATATATATATATATACCAAGATGGAATCTCCAATTATATTCCAGATCTACGTTGACAAGATTCCTTTTGCCATCCTCTATAAAATAAAATAAAAACCCTAAAATCTAACCCCGCCGTCAGATTAGTTAGAATTTAAACTATTTAATTAAAACGAAATCCTTATTTAATATTTATCCCTTTTTTAATTTAAATTTAAATTAATAAAATATTCAAAAATATTATCCCAATGGGTGTCAGAAAACTTCAGGCGAGCACGCCAGAACGCAATGAACGTCTTTTATACATTAATGTCAACTCGCCGGACAGGACAGCAAACCGCCGTGTCAGACTCGCCGGAAAATGCCGACGTGGCACACGCGCCGCCGTGTTTTATTTCTAATGGTTTGTATAAAATAAATAAACAGATTAAAAGACAAAAATTACCGATCATGCAGCCGCCGAAGAACAAGGCCTGAACAAGCCCAACCTTATATTTCTGTCCACAGATTAATCCCCATTCCGCCACCGTCGAAATTTCCAGACCACCGTCCCACTGCCACGTGTCAGGCCGGAGTTCACAAACCCCCTTATCGTCGGCGGCAACCACGCAGTCGGAATTTGGTAAACATGACCAGTTCTCCGGCTGCCGGTCGGCGAAAATCATGACCATCGTGTGGAAGGCTTCAAGAGCCCAAGCTAAACACGTGAGAACAAAGTGTTTCAATTGCCAACGACCAAACTCGCCGCAATATTTGCGTAACATATCGTCGATACAGAGACGTTCGATGGGTTGTTCATCGTTTCCGGCGAGGTCGGTTTTGTTTTCCGGTGGGATTAAGGGTGATCGGAGATCCTCCGGCGAGGAGAAGGTGTTGTGGGTAGACATTGGGGGATGCTGGAATATCGTAGTGGTAGTTGTAATTTTTTGAAATACGAAACAATAAGCATATATATATATATAGATACACAATACTGATTTTTAAGTTGATAATTTAAATTTCTTTCATAAAAAAATGATATTTAAATGGTATAAAATAATCGTATGTATTATATTAGTATCACCATCAGATCCTTTCAAATAATTAATTAAAACTTAAAAACATTTCATCATTAATAGATACTGTATTTTGGAATAAAATATTAATTATATTATGAAATAATTTATAAATCAGATAGTTTTAGTGACGGAGATGTGAAGCCTCGACTCCCACGGTATTTTTATAAAGTGTGATTTATACCGTTAAATCTGTATGTTATATAAAATATTTTATATAAAAAGATATGTATTTCTATTATGACTCAATAAGTTAATAATATCAAATGAATTTATATTTGATTATATATTAAAAATTAATAAGTAATTTAGTCAAGCCTCGACTCTCAAGGTTTAGGAGGATGAATCCACGGTATTTTTATTAAGTACGACTTACGATGACAAATATGTATATCATATAAAATATTTTGCGTAAAAAGATATGTATTTCTACTGTTACTTAATGAGTTAATCACATCAAAGAATTTATATTAGGTTGTATATTAAAAATTAACAAAAATATATTAAAAAGTAAATAAAAAAAACAAATATTGCGTTATAAAAACACGCATTAGGCAATCGTGTGTTACTGTCTTAACATAACGTCATACACAAATTTTGAATCACGACACATCACGACGAATACTACGATGAACCTTTTAAGACATTGTTAAAAACTAAAAATAAATCGAACATTTAGTTTTAAAATAAAAGATAGCTAAATTAAACAAATGAATTAAATAAATTATAAATAATGAGAATTTTATAATCGTTTGTTTGACATTGACGTCGATAATATTTTTGGGTGTTCGGAGTTTTCAAATCATAAAGATATGTCAAATCACCCACTCATAATTTATACTACTTTATTTAAACATGAATACTGGATTTTCTTTCCAAATAAGACGTGTAAATATTATTATTTTTTACTTATTTGTTAATAAATCTTTTTATCTAATATCATTTAACTTTAAAAAAATTAATTTTATCTTTAACCTACAAATATATATGTATATTAAAATCATTTTTTGTTTATTAATTTTTTTAATTGGAATCATTTTGTTTTATTATTTGGCAACACATGGAACATGTTTTACCATACACAAACTTGGAAAACAAAATAGACATGTGATATCTAATAATTATGACGATCGTGTATTACCAAAACTTAATTATGTCTCGCCTTCTTAACTATAAATATGACTCCTTAAATAGGAGTGTATATATATATATAAAGAGGTTCATGTAAGGACAAATCTTAGTCAATCATTTTGTACATTAAATTTTTCATATATAAAATCACATATGATTCATATACAAAATCATATATGATTAGCCGAGACTTTTCCCGCAACAAAGTCGCGCGTGTCATTTTTGATGCTGGTACAAAATCATATATGATTTTTTACATGAAAAAAAATTTATGTACAAAATGATTGGTTGAGGATTGTTCTCGCATTCTCGTAAATTGTTATCATTCTCGCATGAACCCGCCTCTCTCTCTCTATATATATATATATTGTTTTATGTTATAAATTAAAATCTGATATTCGAGATAATTTTTCAATAAAAAAACAAACACGGATAATGGTTACAAAACGACACAACAAACACTACAATTATTCATGTGTTTAAAGCACCATAAACACATATATAGTTATTAACATGATTTAGACTACATGATATGACTATGAGAAGTACATTATTAATCTAGTTTAATATTTGTTCCGATAAGTATTGAATTTATAATCAACGATGATGTAATTTATACACCTTTTGTTGACACCCACTTTTTCTGATAACATCGATTCTTATTTTCTATTGTATTGTAAAGTAGTTGTTAATTATTAATTTGACAATTTCAATGATTTAAAATGATAATGTATAATGTGTAAAAGATCATCAAATGTATGTGTGTGTATATAATTATATATACATACAGGACAACTTTAAACAAGAAGACAATCAATTTACGAGAATGCAAGAAGGAATATGGTTCACATAAAATTCATCAATAACAATATAAAATAATTTTAAAAATTATGATAATTACTACATTAAATTGCATAAATCTTTTAAAATCTCATTCTATTTTTTTAAAATAACGTTTTGTTACAACTTTAATTAACGTTTTATTAAAATAATGTTTTGTTACAACTTTATTTCATAATTCGTATACACATGAAGCATGTTTTTCTACTTATAAACATTGAAAACCTTTGTGCCATAAAAGTAAAATACTTCACAAACACATGATGTATCATGATTGTCATCTCTTTGAATTATTAAAATCATCTGCTACAATTTTGCGAGTACAAAGTTGATTTATCATATATATATATATATATATATATATATATATATATATATATATATATATATATAGGGTTAGGTTCAAATGTGAACTCATTTTTTGTTGTGAACGTGAGGACGAATCTCAGCCACACATCTTCGGTTATGGTAGACGCGATCACGGAGGATTGACGCGATTCATGAGAGGGTGGAGATTATTAAAGGAGGGGAACCAGGTCAAAGCCGCTTTTATTGACCGGATAAGTGGCTGAGATTCGTCCTCACGTTCACAACCAAAAATGAGTTCACATTTGAACTTTCCTATATATATATATGTGTGTGTGTAATTATATATATCTATTGTTATTAGTCATGAATTAATTTGACATCCCATAATTTATTTTATAAGAATATTCATCTAAGAACATTTACACACAAGAAAATGCTCATAAAATCATTACAACAAACGCTAAAAATTACTCATACAGAAGAACCATTGTCGAAAACGACATAAACTGGTAAATCATAAGAGTTGTGACGTAATGGTTGAAGTCATAGGAAATGTGGTGGAATATCTCATTTGTCTAGGGTTCGAATGCATACGTACACAACAATTTGTGGTCACTGAGTTTATCAGGGATTGATGTTTTACGGTCATAATTTACCGGGATTAGTCCAAACATTAGGCATAACCTAAGACACCCTTTCAAAACAAATATAAACACGTATGCATGAACATATACGCGTCACTAAATGTCTCAAATTTTGAAGAAACACATGAAACATACATTCTTAATTGAATTTAGCGCGTGTGTATATAATACGAAATTCCATAATAAAAAAAACTACTTCTTATTTATTTTCTAACAACCATCTGGTCACATTCTGAGTTTCACAAAATACTGGTACAAACTTTTCCTTTCGCAATCGTTAATTTACCTGTGGCTTCCAAGCTAGATAATTCAATTGATGCATTATTTCTATGTCAGATATAGTCAACACAAGTACTAAGTAATATTTTAGGTTATTCTAAAACATTTAATAACAGTAACATACAAACTTGTGACACATCAAGAATCTATTAGATTTCCCATGTTGGCTATTTATAATACATTTTTTATGAAGTCTGTAATTTCTTAATTAGATTTGTATCACACAAATTATTTTTACTTATATGTTACTTTAGCAATCGTTTAGCAATCACCTAGAGGATGTACCCTGGTTTGATTTTTAAAAACTATAAATGTTTTAAAATTTAGGGAAAACCCAAAAAAAAACTCGATACATTTCTATTTTTGAATGATGAATTTACTAGACAATTTTTTTAAACAAATAAATTTTTTGGACAGTCTAAAACCAAATAGTTTCTTATTAACAAATAAATTGTTCAATGAGATAAAATAATAAGAAGTGTTAACCAAAACAACAGTTCAACTGACCCAAACCAAACCGAACTGTGACCTTTTTTGACCACTATCTTTGTCTTCGGCCACCACAGATTAAACAAGTCCAAATCCAATCTAATCACCAAAAATCAAAATTAGAAAACAAAACCCATCAAATATTCAAACTTAACCATCAACATTAGTATTAATTAAGATGTCAATCGCAAACAACCAAACATATCAAAATCAAACCCAAACGCAACCTACAACTTAACATCAAGAATATTGGCATTAACAACTTACAACTTTAACTTTAAGAGCACCAATAACATAATCAACTTCAAGAAAATCAACAATGTACAGATTTATTCAAAAAAATTGCTATACGAAACGTATGTAAATCAAAAACATAATTTTAATCAAGAAAATTTGAACAAGAAAAAACCCAGAAAACTTTGCTCTCTATGATGTGTCAAAAAAAAAAGTTTGGTTTTTGTTGTATTTTTTAAAATTATGAAATGACTATCATGGTTTTGTAAAAACGTTAGGATATTGTCCCTCTTTCTAAAGGACGTTAAATTTTTCTGTTAAATAAAGAGAATGTTCATTCTTTTATTGATATTTTTGTTTCATTCATCAAAGTCCAAAATTATAAAATCGATTTCGATTAGATAAAACACAAAAAAAAAGAGTGATAACACCTGCTTAAGTAACAGGGTTTTCGTGCACTTGAGCTTTTGTTCAAGGCGCAGAGGGGAAGATAGGCAAAGTGGAAGCGGCTAGAACTTCTCCTCCACGACGAAAATGTCCCTCATCTAACGAAAATTTTCATTAGTCGTTAGAGGAGGAGACTAAATACTAATGTTTTTGCAAACCACAATGACCATCTTATAATTTCACAACTGCAAGAACAAAAATATTATATAATTTTGGAAGGGTATTACAAACTACGCATTAATCTCAACAAAATTGTGATTTCAAGAAATCAGTTATGATAAACTCAATAGTCAATTAGTCACATTATTATATACATCTGAAATCGAACATTGGACAGGGTCTCAATCATTACGTTACAACCCTTGTGGTTCAAAAAATTATTGTTTCCAACAAACCATATAAATGAAATTTATAGTTTACTCTAAAGTTTTTAATTAAATGCAAAACCTTGAAGCTAAAGTAATAGGTTTGTATGAAAAAAAAAAAAACACTTCATTTGTAACTATAGTTGATCCTAGTAAAAGGTTGATGGTGATTAACGGTGGTTAACGGAAGTTTGACTGACTAACGGCCATGTTAAGTGGGTCCCGATATTTAAAGCTTCTATGGCATGCGGATGGGAACAAGACATAGAAAAATGAAAAAAGGTCCGCCAGTGTTGTAGTACTTCTGGTAAAAAATATGTTTATTTATTATTATTGGTTTAAAAATATCTTAATTCTTTTTGTTTTAAAAATATATAAATTAGATTAAAACATATATTTTTGGGAAATAACATTTTATTTTGAAACAATTAAAAAAAAATACCGTTTTAGCAAGTAGTAACATGTAATTATTATTTTTTTAATTAACTAAATAATAATTATACTCTCAATCAGAAGTGGGGCCATAAATTTATTATGAATTCCCGGGCTAAATAAATGTAAGAAGATCAGTGGTCGGCAAAATCGTGTTAAAAGTCTTTTTCTGTGAAGTGTTTATCCATATTTAATACTTCCTCCATCTTAATTTAAATGTCCACAATTGAGATGACACACATTTTTATGCATGTATAATTAATACACTTTTTGGTAAACCAAATAACATATTTACCTTATTTACTTTTCTTCCTTTTCACAACTCTTAAATATTTATGCATTAATTAAGGGTAAATTTGACAATTTGGTTATTTATTTTTTAACGTAGACACTTGTTTTGGGACATATATATATATATATATATAAGGTGCGTATCCATTGCAAACTCCTTATTATGTGTGTACTTTGCAAACCAATCTGGTCTCTTAATTATAATGATCAACGGTTATCCTCATCAGGTGGCATAATATGTAAATAAATGGTCTTTCACGTTTATGTATTAGACAGGTTAATTTAATTGAGGGTATAATCGTCTTTTCAAGAATTTAATAATTTTATTTAATAATTTCATTTTGTAATTAAAAAAGAAAACATAATATGAACAGTAATCTTAGTAAATAGTTTCGGATAATTAGGCAACTTTTTATAGAAACTGATCAATTTGAATTTTTGGAAGTTTCAAAATTGGTCTCCTTGTTGAGTTTCTACATCGTTTCAATATGAAATTAGGGTTCTTCATTCAAATTTCGTTAAACCAGTAGTCAAAACAATTATGAAGAAATCAATTTCTTGGATAAGGAACAACAAAGAGCACCCTGTCATGTTGGACGATGTCATGATGATGATTCCGATGAAGATGCAATTGTTATTTGTACTCAAAGTTAAGTTTGTTAATGAATTTTTGATCCCGAGTATGGTTATACATGATCAATTTGTTACAGTGAGTTTGAGTCATGAATGCATAGTTTCTTTTTAATGTTTACTGTATGTGTTTGTTGAATTCATCTAGCCATCTTCACGAAAAGATTCAAAACCTTATTCAATTCCTGCTTAATTTCAACTCAATATCAATGTAGAAATCTGGATTGTTTGTTGTATTACAGAGTTGGTACGTCTGAACAGTTAATTTGATTAAATGTGTTACTTAAATATCATCATGTACACACACCTGGTTTTCCTTGCTGAGTACCTGAGATTGATTCATGAACACGATACGTAGTTCATGAACACCTTACTTATGGAATTCATCTACCCATCTTGATTAGTTCATGAACACGATACGTAGTTCATGAACACCTTACTTATGGAATGCATCTACCCATCTTGATTAGTTCATGAACACGATACTTAGTTCATGAACACCTTACTTGATCATGAACACTATACTTAGTTCATGAACACCCCTATCTTGATTCTGGGTTGCATGATTTTTCATTCAACTCGCTTGATTTTTCGAATACACAGGTTTCGTTGTTGCTTGAATTTCCTGAGGGTGCGTTCATGTTCTTCATGGTAGCAGATTACGTCATTTCGTTGTTGTTTTCATTGACGTTGCTGGTTGATTCTGTAATTTCGTTGATGCTTGAATTTCCAGAAGAATCGTTCGTGTTCTTCATGGTAGCAAATTCTGGAAGATGGTGTGAATATTTTTGATTCGGTCAAAGTGATTGAGTTTTAGCGATGATAGGAAACTGTTTGGTATAATATTATTGTTTCCTAAAATAACGCATATGCATAATATACAACCGGTTTATTTGTTTTTTTATTGATATTAATTAATGTTAAATTACTTATATATCCTTGGTTGTTATTAATTATTATTTTTAAAAAGATATTGATACTGAATTCTAATTGGTTGAGAGGAGTTTGTAGAGTACACACATAATAAGGAGTTTGCAACGGATACACCCCCTATATATATATGTGTGGACACTTAAATTGGGACAGAGAGAATAGTTATTTGGGCCAAACATCGATTATCGACAACCTAACTGGTCCAACATAGAACTCGTCTCCAAGTAAACCATTGTAGGAGGGATTTTTTTTGACACAAACAGCACGAAACGACTTAGGCTAGCCGGGGTGGGGTGGGGGGTTAAGTCAAGACCTGTCTTGTATTTGGACGAAGTCGTCTTATTCTTTTGCCAACTTAATTAGCTACATATCGAATGCTCATAATAGTTATTATTCAAACAAATTACAATTTTACATTTATATAATTACATTTGTATAATTTCATTCAATACAATGTATTAAATTTAATTAGTTAACAAAGTTTAGGTCATTAGATTTTGCGAGACATTTGTCATTTGCTTAAAAAATCTAAATATAAAAAAACACTATTTTTTTTATTATAATATATTATAAAATATTTGTCAAAGACTCTTAAAAACCATTTTTTATGCATACAATACTGTTTATTGATGTATATTATTTAAAATTCAAGATTATAAGTAGATTGTACGTAAGTACAACTTATTAAAGTTTCATCTTTAAATTTTCGTAACTAACTCCCGAGAGTTTTCATGTTGGATCTAGATAAAAAGGCCAAGGTGGAAGAACGTGTGAGATTGGAAGACTGGGACCCGATCCTGCGAAGACCACCAAGAGGAGGGGTAGAAGAGGATCAGATGTAGAGACTGAAATAGGCCCTTGAAAATATTGTCCTTTCTAACCAAAGAGATAGGTGGCGATGGAAATTGGATGGAGCGAGCGAGTTCTCGGCGAAGTCTATCCGGAACTACATAGATTCAAAAATCTTGGAGACTGATCAAAATCCAACTAGGTGGAGCAAGTTGGTACTTATTAAGGGAAATGTGCTTCTTTGGAAGTTGTTTTTGGACAAACTTCCCACCAGGGACAATCTGGAAAAAAGGGGAATCGATGTTCATTATGTTCTATGCTCAATATGTGAAGAGAAGACTGAACCCGTTGATCATCTGTTCTTCGAATGCCATATGGCTAGACAGACATGGAGGAATGTTGGATGTTGGTGGAACATAGACATATCTGGACTCCATAGTATCACGAGCTGGAAGGATTGGATGGCGACGCTAAGAATGAATAAAGGGGAGGTGGATTTCTAAGAAGCGGTCATCTACACAACTCACTGGTCGATTTGGAACTTTCGTAATGGGATGTTTTTCGGATGAAATGAAACCAAGAAAGACAATGTTGTGGGATAATATAGTCACTCATTCGTTCCTATGGGTGCAAAATAGAAGCGGAAATTGGAACATCAATTGGATAGGGTGGTTACAAACCCTATATTAGCTATTTTTGTAATGTAACTGTTTCTAGCTTCTAGCATCTTGCTAGTTTTAATAAAACATCTACCGTTAAAAAAAACTGCAATAAACATTATTAAATACAAGATAAACATCTCATTTTAAATATAAAAAATCTAAAAAATAGTTAGGATAATCATTGAGTTATAAAAGAAATACTTAATTATTATCTTTATTAAAAATTATATTATTAAACCAAAATTATATTATATCGTTATTAAAGTTAATATTAATTATAATAAAAATTAAACTAAAAAAACTACATAACAAACTTTTAAATAATTAATTTTGATACTAATATCTATATATATATATATATATATATTTCAAATTTATATATTATTAAAAAAATAAAACCACAAAATCATATTATAACATGGGACAAACAATAAAACGAAATATTAAAATTGAAATGTATTTCGTTGCATTCTACGAGTACCTTTCTAGTTATTAAAAATTCATCAAGATAGTGAGAGTCTCCGACTTTTGTTTTTTTTAATTGCTTTTTTAACAATAATAATTTTATATATAAAATAGTCGGTACGTCACCGCCCTTAATAATAAGGAAATAAACTTTCTCCATCTCATGATTAAAAGTAATGTATGAATTGTATATAATTACTTTCAAAATTAGACATTTATTTTGGGACGTATGGAATAACAACTAAAGGTAAATAAGTACAACATAAGTCATTTAAAAAGAACTCCATTCCATGATCGGCAACCATCGACCTCACCTTGCAACCATCGCCATCTCCCCCCCTCCCCCCTCCCCATTGTCACGACGAGTGGCTGATTTAAAGACTTAGGTGAATGGAGCCTCAAAAGGTATTAAAAATCCAATTCCGAATATCTCAAGCAGACTAAAATGGTTTCTGGTTATTCATTTTGTGGGTTAAAATGGTTCGGTTAACCAAATAAGTTAAGTATCCGTTTCGATTTTTTTTACTATATCGGTTAACCGAGTACCAAATTATATTATTATTACTTTATATATAATTTCTTTTTAGATGAATTGGTTTGAGTGTAAATAAGATTAACGTTAGGTGAATTGATTTATCTTTAAACTTAAAGAGAAAAAACTGAAATATATATATTCAACAAATCATCAATCAATATTATCATTATGACATTATTGCAAAAACTAACAGTAGCAGCATAATCAATGTACGGGTGGAACAACTATCAAACAAGGAAATGAGATGTTTCGTCAAAACATATGGACTACCAGCCACCAGGGGAACCGTCATAAGTGATCGGGGAACTTGATATACACATTGTAATTGATATTTATGATCAAAATATATTATTTTGTATTGATTTTATGTATTTTTTGATCTGTTTAAGTCTCATATTATATTTATTCGTGAATAAGAGCAAAAAAAGGGTTAAAAATGGGATCATGCCACTTTTTGGGCGACTTGAGTTGCGCCAGAAGGTGCATTAATCAACACTAAAGACATAAACGTAAAAAAAATCTTTGTTTTTAAAGCTAAATTACTTGAAAATGTGAACTTTGAGTGGAGATCTTTCGTCCACACCCAACAATGTAAGTTTGTCACTTTCATTGGTCGCGACCACCGTGCCCATTCTCTACAACTAACACCTCCCCTTTGGTTTTACTTTTTGTAAGCTCACTATAGGAAATATATATGTATATTCACAACCTGTAATTGCCACGATAAAAGACTGTCGTTATAAAGACCTGTTATATTGATTCGATTTCAAAATAACTTAATGATTTTTGGTCCAATTTCATTATTTTTGCCATAAAAGTTTTCCAGGTTATTAAATGATTTTGGATGTGATGGTACTATAATCACATTAAAGAAATGATGGTAGGTTAATGTTATGATCCATCCATAACCCATTCCTTTCCTAATGGTAATCCCATGTGGGCCCTAGCTCCCATAAATAGAAATAACACAACTGTTATTTATTTTTAGAATATATAACGAAATATAATGATTCTATGTATTTTGATTACTGTTTTAACATATTTTAGATATTATTTAAAGCAAATGATGTATGAAAAAGTAATAACTAGGTATCATATACAAATATTATTGTTTGAATAACATATAAATTACATACAAACTCTAGTGTTTAGTTTTGATAGACCGGTTTTAAGTGATATGGTACTTGATATTTGGAAATGTACGCTTGACATATTTAGCAATAAGGCTATAAAATTCTAGTTATCTGGTGGTATATTGTCCGTACTTTTTTGTATGTAAATATTTACGTATTACACATAAATAGGATAAAAAAAATCTACAATAACTTAACTAATTACAAGTGGGATTATTGAACATGTAGAAATTAAAGATAAATTTTTGATCCAAAAAGAAAAAAAATGTAGGCTCAAAGAAAACAAAAAAAATTCTATATAAAAAGTTTATGTTATTTTTCTTGTTATCCATTATTTCCAAGAATTTGATAAAAGTAAAGCCAAATCATATAATTGAAAGTAATAACTCAATTGATGAAGAAGTGTGATGATTTTGTCTAAGGCTGATAAGTTAGTTGGTAGTTGATAAACTGACTAATGAAAAAAAATAGTATTTTACAAAATCAACTTATAAAAATGTAAAATAACCAAAAGGGATTAAAAACTAACCAATTATTTGGTAAAAAAAACTAACCAATTATAGTATTTTAAAATATATTTAAAAACAAATATTTAATAATATAATATATTAATTAATACAAACAAGATGATAGAAAAATTAAAAAATATAAAATATAAATTAAAATAATTTCAAATAGATTATTATATATATTAAAAATAAATCTCTAATAATATAGTATAATAATTGATACAACCAAGATGATAGAAAAATTAAAAAAAAAATATAATTTAGTGATTAAAAAAATTTCAAATAGATTATTACATATATTACAATATTTGGATTTGTTAAAATAAATTTTAAAAAGAAATCTATTAATTATAATTTTAAATAACCATTACACGTGATATGAATAAAAAAAATTGGTCAACTTCACATGTCATAATTAGTTACTAATTTTAAATATATATACTTAATAATTAATTAAACACTTTACTAAAATTATTTAACACAAATTTTATTACTTATGAAATAAAAAAGTACAAATTTAGATTTTACGTTACATATATTTTTATAATTGTTAGATTTGTTTTTATTGAATGATAATTAAATAAAATGATAATATGGAAATAATTTATATGATTAATGATTAATAAATAATATTAATGTATAATTTATAATTATAATTAATTAATAATTAATTTTTAATTTATATTATTAATACTAATATTATTAATACTTATTGATATTACTGATATTTAATATTTATTTATAATTAATAGTGATAAATAATAATTAATATTAATGAATGTTATAATTGAAAATAGTGACAATAAGCTTCAAAAACGCTAGTTGAAGTAACGTATTAATAAACTAGTTTATGTGCATCCAAACGTGTACTCTGAAAATAAATTAACCTATATAAAACAAGTTTGGGTTTGATTATAGGGCTTCCTCTAGCCATAGCCACAGACGTTGAGTGAGCCAAAATATATCCTTTCACATCAGAGTCATTCAAGACAGTTTTCGTGTGTATGAGATTGTTTGTAATCAACTTTTAATCAAACAACTTTAAAGTTTATAATATTTAATTAAAAAGAATAAAAATATCACAATCATTTTATAGTTTTCCGATATGGTTATTTGTTTTCATGGGCCTATGGTACGGATGACCGATTTTCGAGTTTCGGCCCATTTGTATGAGGCTTAATGGGCCCAGATTTTAGAATAAGATTATAAGAATAATATGAACAAGTCCAGATTTTAATTAAGATAAATTATTATGTATATATATAAATTACTTTAGCAGAAAAATATTACAATTTTTTCAAATAACTTCCTAGAGGTGTTTGTGGTCTGGTTTTGACGGTTTAAACCCTAAACCAAAAAACAAATAGTAAGGCAGTTTATGAAATTTTCCAAACCGAGCGGTTTGGTAGTAAGTGATCAATCCGGTCAAACTGGACCACAAAAATGCGATATGGCCTGATCAATTTAGGTGGTTTGACCTGTTATAGGTTTTAAACTAAAAAAATATAACATCTATATTCAAAATGAAATTTCTATCAAATATAACATGATTAAAAAAACATAAGATATCAAATTATAAAAGATAGATCTGTTTTTATAACTTAAAAAAAATTGAGCAAGTTGTACAAAGATTAAATAAATACACTAACAATAGTTGGAATTGTAAACAAATATTGAGCAAATTGAATGATGATTTGGAATTTTAGATTTATCTTCCGACAGAATTCGAAATTTTGCCAATTTAGATGATATGATCAACTGAGAAAAGAAAACTAAAAACAAAAAGTTCGGACGAACTTTTTTTTAAGTGTGCCATAAAGTTAAGCCTATGACAGAAAAACTAAACATAATCAATATGTGTGTATTTGTTTGGCGGGCAGTTCGGTCCTAACGTTCAAAAAAACGTTCAAATCACATATCAGACCAGATTGGGCGATTTTGCTATTTTCAGATCGGACCGGACTGCCATCCCGCTCAAACCGCACACAAAAAACCCGGCCCGATTTGACTAGGTTTGAACGGTTAGACGATTTTTTTGAACACCCTATTGCAAGGAAACACACAATAATGTATTAATAAAAAATGTAAGAGTGCGTTTGGTTTGCAGGATTTCATAAAGGGATTTGGGTTTGGAGTGGAATGAAGTTGAAATCATTTTATGTGTTTGGTTTATAGGATTTGGAATGGGATTGGATTCTATTATTCACAAATACTTTATAAAAAAGTTATAAATAATCATGAAAATAATTTAAATACATTTTTACTAATCAATTATTACAAAACAAATGTTTTTAACATTTTTAAAACCTTATTTCATGCAATCTTACGAAATCCCATGAAATCCCGAGTATCTCATAAGGATTTCAAAATTCTATGTTTGTAGGATTTCAAATCCGGACAATCCAACAAACCAAACATAGGATTGGAATGGATTTGAAATCCAAATCCCTTCAAATCCATTCCATTCCTGCAAACCAAACGACCCCTAAAGGTCTTCGGCATATAGATTGGTTGACAAAGGCGTAAGCCAACTTTGTCCAAATAGAAGACATGTATGGGTTCGATCCTAGGTCTCCCGCTAGCCTCAACCGTTAAATGAACCAAAATGTAACTCCCAGGCTCGATTGACCTCTGTATAGACAGGTTCCGTATAAAACTGGTTGGCATTGACATTAATAATTTTCTTTTACAAATAATTTTTATAATGGATGCTCATCATCTTAACACATTCATCAACTCATGCGTAACCATTTTATTTTAAGTTCACAATTATTGATTCTAAATTTATTTAGTTTATATCTTTAGTACTATTGCTTTTTTTATACAAACAAAATAGATAATACTTGGTCAAAGTCAAATATGTGATATAGTGGATATTTTCCAAACCACTATATACCTCAACCATCCACCTATCAAACTCAAAAGTCCAAGCTAACCACTTGACCATGTTTAACACTATCAGACATTTCTAACCTAACCATATTTCATTCATTATTTTTAGTGCACCAAATATATTAACAAAATATATAGTACAACAATATTGCAAGAAGTAAAAGCATAAGATATATGATGAAGATAATGTTTTACATCGATAATTATAAATTTGAAATTTGATGTTTTTTTTTTAACTGTACTGATATCTTTTTTAGAATCTGGATGTTTTGATGTTGTCGACACGATGTTTTATGGTAGTAGTAGAAGCTTATATGTGTGTAGGGATATTCATTAATTTAAACTGGATCAAAGTCATTTGATTTTAGTTTCAAATTGTTTTTAGATATAAGATATAGCTTAAAGTTATTTTTTTTTAAAGTTAAAGCTACAGACTAAGCAAAATTATTTATCAATTTTTATTAAATTCAGTTATTTGATCTTTACTATAATTGATCGGTTTTTACTCATCATAAAAAATGTGCAATATTTTCTTTTATGCCTTTTTGCCTTTTTCTTTCATGTGTTTTTTCACCTTGTTACTTTCTTTAAATGTTGGGTAATACACACTATTTTTCTTTTTTAAATGTTATTTAAATCACATAGTTTTTTAAAAATTTGTTGTTGGTAATGACATAGCTTAAGCATTTGGGTCGCGACATACAACTTACAACTTATGGTGATATAATGGAAATCTCATCTTTTATGGGTTCAAATATAAAATGCACCCAAACCTTTTATAGTAATGGAGGTTCACAAACGATGACTCCAGCTCATTTGTGGTCGTGTTATGAAATAGTCGGTACGCGTAAATTGACATCAAATATCTTCAATTGCCAAAAAAACAACACAACTTAATACAAATATTCAAGTAACAAAAAAATGTAAACCTCTTTTAATAAATGGAAAATTAAAAAGAGTTAAGAATGGAAACAAGGGCAATGCTAATGACATCCTTATATTTGTAGCTTTGGGAATGTAGAAGGTAATTTTGATATTGATGTGTACGAGGAAAAATTATTTTATAGAAATGCTATTAACAACATACAGAAATGTCATTAGTAATTTAGTTTCCCTGAAAACAATTGTTTTAATACTTTCTGATGAGCAACAAAAAGGTAAACCACAAGGGTTGTGGCCTACTGGATGAATATTCCTTCCATCCAGGGTGCGAATCCGGACGCTCTCAACAATTGTGGTCATTGAGTTTATCAGGACTGACATATTGCAATCAAAAACCTTGTTGGGATTAGTCTAGACTTTGCCTGAAACACCCTTTAAAAAACAACAAAAAGGTAAATGTAAAAAGAATCTCACCGAGAAGAAATTATTGTACTTTTTCATTTAAAATGATAATTAAATTGTATTAAGATTGGATGTACTATTCTCTACAATCTATATATACATATTTGATATACTTTACAATCTACAATTAAAAACCTTACTTTAAGAAACATATCATGTATTTGATTAAAGATCATACCGCAGGAGTATCTTACTAGATAATGAAATCGAGTTTTATAAATAGGTTTTTAGAAATAGAAACCGAATCAAAGTAAGTTTTAAAAAAAAGAACAGATTATATGTAAAACGAATATGCTTTCATTCAATTGATATTTTCTTGTAAATGACACATTTGAGGTAATAATTTTTAATAAAACCTTTTATTGGAGATTTAAGTATTTATAGGAAAATATATATTTATACTATATTATAAAACATTTGGACAAAAACTCTTAAAAACAACTTTTTAAGCTTTAGTTACTGTTAATTGCTTAATTTTCAAGATTACAAGTAAATTGTGCGTAAGTATAATCTATTAAAGCTTTATCTGTAAATTCGTGTAACTAACTACAGATAATTATGATCAACTACAAGATAAACATCTAATTTTAAATATAAAAAATCTAAAATATAATTAAGATAATCATTGACTTCTAACGAATAAAATAATTATATTATTAAACCAAAATAAATTATTTGGTTATTAAACCTAAATTAAATTATGAAAAAAATTAAATTAAAGAAATTAAATTAAAAAAGTGAACTTTTAATTGAAATACTAAAATCTTTTTCTCAAAACCATATAAAACTATTAGAACATCGATACAAACAAAAATTAAAATAAAACTTAAAATCAAGATATATCTCGCTACATTGTGCGAGTACCCTTTCTAGTATATATATATATATATATATATATTTAAATTATAAATACTTAAATAAATGGTTTTTAAATTATAGAACTTTAAACATGTTTTTCAAACGAAGTCATATAACAATTTAATAGAGTCCATAGTTTTTAAAATTAATTTGTCAAATAAGACGAAAGACTTAGTTTTGTTTGTTTTAAAAATGTAATAATTCTTAATAAAACCTTTTATTAAAAAAATTAGAATCAATAAAATCTTTTCTTTCAAAAAAAAAACTTTTATTAAAAACTTAAAGTATCTACAGAAAAACATGTTAATAAAATACTAAATCAAAAATCATGTTTAAGAAAAATAATATATTTTAGAATTATTTTAAAAAATTAATATATTTGAGGATTCATTAAATTTATTCTAAATGGGGGCAATTTTAATGCTTTTCTAGGTTGAATGAATAATCATGACACCAAGAAGGAATGTTGGGGATCAAGGGCATAATCGTCTAATCATATTTTTAATATTTCTTTTATCAATTAAAAAATAATTAAATATTAAAAAGAAAAGACTAAGACATTGTTTGACAAAAATAAGGTGACTTATAAGTCACCTTATAAAATATTTTATTTTTTTGGGTAGTTGTTTGGATGACCATAAGGTACCTTATTTTTATTGTATAAAGTATCTTATAAGGTACATTATTGATAAGTTAATAAAAGTAAGGTTTTGATAAATTACCTTATAAGTCATAAGGTATCTTATTAGCTACTTTTGTCAAACGTATTCTATGTATTGCTAAATTTATTAATTTTCCCATCCCAAACACCAAAATGAATATTTATTTTTTACATTCTTATTTGTTAATAATATATAACTTAACCAGATTTTGACTTAAAAGTAGTTTCCAATAGCATTATACGGATGCTGTATAATGTATTAACAATATGAAAAATTTACTTTTGATGTTGATATATAATAAGAAAATTGATAGCTAGTGATGCATTTAATAATATATAATGATGCATTTAATAATATATAAGAATGCATTTTATTTTTAGCAGAAGTTGAGTTCCGGTGAAAAAAAATAAGTTATAGTGTAAGAAGGATCTGGACTCTTAATCATTCATAATTGAATTTTGACGCTAATGAAATGCAATAAGATGTATCAGATCAATCATCGTAAGGACCACAATTCATGAATGAGTTGAAACTTGAGATTAAAAGAGATCAAGGCTATAATTGGCAAATAGCCGATAAGTTAGCCATAAGCTAGCTGGTAGCTTATAAGCTAGCTGATAAAAAACTCATATTTGGCAAAACTAGCGTATAAGAATGTAAAATGACCAAAAAAGACATATTGAAAAATAAAAATAAAAATTAATAAAGGTTATAATTGGAAAAATGACAACAAGCTTCCAAAACGTTACTCCAAGTAGGGTTTCAATAAGCTAGCTTATGGTTTGCCAAACGTATACACTGGATGCATTTTAGCTAATAAGATAACTTATTTTTGTCAATAATAACTCAACAATTCAAATTATTTCTTTACATTTTTCACATTAACTATTTTTCTCAACCCATTTAAAAAAATTATCATAAAAATCTAAAAAATCATAATTTTAATAACATTATAGTTTGAGTATATATTTCTTTTGAAATTCGCCATTTTTGTTCTTCGATCATTGTGCAGTATTGTTTCTGGCAAGTATGAAAACCGGATCTTGTCGCTGCTCCAACTCAGATTCCTTCATCTTCTTCCTCTGGATTTTTCGCTAAAAGCTTACTGTTGTTGAGTTCAATCGTCGCCATAATCATCAGGTAAATCATGAACTAAAACTCTCCTTTAATCACTCACATTGCCATCTCCATGGATTTCTAGTGCTTTTTTGCTCTTTTGATGTGTGTTATTTACTTTTGTTATGCATAATTGGAGTCTCACTTGGTTTAATTTTGTGTTTCTTCGCTGTTCGTCTTTGATTTGTTAGTTGAACAATGACGTTGATTCCTTCTTTGGATGCTGAAAGGTAAAGGAAGATCTATATTTTAGGAAATATTCAACTATGACTTTGTGTATGTTATTTTAATGTTTCGTGTTGAGAAAAGTAAAAGTCGCCTTAATTTCTTCAACAATTGCTATTTTTGGTATTGTTTTGGACAATTTGGTTTCCTATTTTGCTGAATTTATTCAGGAATCATTCAGCATTGGAGCACTGTGATTTTGTTTGAATTTTTTCCTTCAGCCAAAACATGTTTTTACATTTTTAATCGTGATTTTTTAGCTTCTAAAATATCTATCACGATTTTCTGATGATCTTCCCTTTTTTTCCTGTTTTGTTGCGTCTATGAACTTGGAGCTTCCATCCGCTCATCAATATATTTTGCCTATTTGTTCTTCGTTGATTTGCATAATCTGTTCTTCGTTGATGGCTCGTTCTCTTTCAGCGGCTGATCTATATTGATGTTTCCTATTTCTTAGTTTGCTCTTATTTTCTTAATCCTTGCTCTGGGGTTGTGTGGGGGAAAAACGTTATTCAGCTGTTCGATCACATGATTACACATGGCTCCCTAATAAAGGGAAAGAGAGGGAAATAAACGTGAACAGTCATGATTCTGCTTCTATAAACTAGTAAAAGTTGGGTCCTTAATTCGTGCTTCAGAGCTAATCGAAATTTCGATAGTGGGTCTAAGGGAGCTGGAATAGAAAAATTTTGGTTTGGAATTTCTCATTATTTTTGTTACTCAGTAATAACCTTGGATTAATTGGCAAATCCCTGAATTCTGTTTTTAAATCTTGCTGATCGCTTTTGCAGGTGTGTTGATGGTTGCTTGGATAGGTAATAGTGAAGCTCGAGAAAAGAGATGAAAGAGAGGTCATTTGGTCTGATCATCGGTATCTCAATTGGATTGGTAATTGGAGGGCTTTTGGCGTTAGTTGGAATACTTTGCTTTAGGTTTCACCGGAAACGACCTCAGATAGGCAATAGCAGTTCTAGGAGAGCAGCAACTATTCCCATTCGTACAAATGGTGCTGATACTTGTACGATATTATCGGACTCATCCATGGGTACAGAATCATCAAGAACATCTGTGCAGAATGGCATCCCATTATGGTTTGGTGGACTGAAGAAGGGTCATGTGGTTGCCGCTTCTGGAATTCTCGAATATTCTTACAAGTATGTTGAATTTAGTACCGATATACCTATCTGTTTTATAATTTATACCACGCGCTCCATAAAACAATGATACTTATTATTTTTTGAAATGGCAAAAGAAATTTTACTAATGAGATAACCAGGTACAGTTGATGTCCACCAAAAATTGATCGATTACAAATTGAATGCACAGGGCAAAACAAACAATAAAATACTGAACTAATATACTTTATAAATATACTTCATAAATATTTTTGAACAATAAAGAAAAATTGTTATATTTGTAGAGATGGTAATTGATGTTAGTTTTATGCAGGCTTAGATATAGCTACTATCGTTTGATTTAACTTTCTATTCAGAATTTCAAATAAGATCCATTCCTTAATGTTTCTTTCATCTTTTGACTTAATAAATACAACATAGTTATATCAAAATTACCATTTTATCAGAGTTTTCGCCGAAGAAAAATATATTGAATCAAGATTCAAGAAGCACCTTTCCATTTGGTTTTAATGCCTTTTATTGCTTCTATATATTATTCTGGATATTTCTGTTTTACCCTTTTCTTACCTTTATATTTTTTTTACTGGATCAAACAGAGATCTACAGAAAGCTACCTACAATTTCACGTCCTTGATAGGCCAAGGAGCATTTGGTCCTGTTTATAAAGCTCAGATGACCGCTGGTGAAGCAGTTGCGGTCAAAGTTCTTGCAACTGATTCCAAACAAGGCGAGAAAGAGTTCCATACGGAGGTAGCAATGAAGCATACATACAGTCACCTTATGATTATATGTTTGGGATTGATTAATTATCTTAATGAACATTTTATAGATTTTCTTCAAGTGGTCTTCTAACTATACTATTTCTAGCTAGGATCTTGAACAGTGTATAGTTCACATTATGCTTTTGGGAGGATGATTTTTAGGTACCTTCATGCTGAAGGCTTAAACATTGAAAGGGACATTCACAGTGGATACAGAAATCAAACATTATTTGAGCTATAGCGCTTTACCCTTCTTTGTAAAATACAAAGTAGCATATAGAACATCAGGAAACACCAGTTGAAGAATGAGTGCTAACACATATCTCTACTAGTTATCTGCTCCATCAATATATATATATATATATATATATATATATAAAATCTCTTTGAATACATACTTCAATATTTAGAACAACAGTTCACAAAACAAGCCTTCACTTGGATGGATTAAGATGCTCATAGAGTTGTGTGCCAAAAGGTAATATTGCATTTTTCATTGATTGAAGAAAGTATCAAGATAAAACCATCCCAAGTCATGTGATATAGTAGTTGGCCTGCATAACATCTTGTCACTGGGATTCTTTACTAGAAACATGGATTGGAAAGCCGTAAAAGTTGGTCGTAGATACAAATTACAATTGGGTATTTACATATAATGAGGAAGCTTTAGGAAAATTATATCATACAAGAATAAATGTAGTCTAAAGTATTATCTGAATAGATGGTAAATAAAAGATTTCGCAATCTTGAAATTGGAACACCAAAATTTCCATCATTAACATGGCCTTAAAAGCCTTTAGGTTTTTTCTGTTTCTGATTGATATCATCTTATTTCTGCTTTTGCGCTTGTTAGTTTGCCTTCAAGCTTTCCCATGGGTATATTCATTTTGCAGGTTATGTTATTGGGAAGGTTACATCACAGAAACCTAGTGAATTTGGTAGGATATTGTGCAGAAAAGGGACAACATATGCTCATATATGTCTACATGAGCAAAGGCAGTTTAGCTTCTCATTTGTACAGTAAGTAGTTATCTAACTTTGTTATAATTAGAAAATACACAAGTTCCATGTACCTAGTTTTTTCAAGACAATAACAGGTGCACATAAATGCAACTGAATTCAATGCATTTCTTGTTAATAAAATCTGAAATACTTGCACATATGGCTTTAAAATCTGAAATGGGTTCGTTGAATTAACAACCAAATTTGTCAGACTTTACTATTCGTAAGTTATGTTGGTTGGTTGATAAATTCAGTTATAACTAATAAAGTAGTACAACAGTCTTACAAAAATGCTGTTTTTTTTTGTGAAAATATAGGTGAAGAACATGAATTGTTAAGCTGGGATTTGAGGGTTCAAGTAGCTTTGGATGTAGCTAGAGGATTGGAATATCTCCATGATGGAGTAAGCTTTACATTATTGTCATTTTTCTTTTGTTCGTTACAAGTATTTACATTATTGGCATTTTTCTTTTATTTGTTACTACTCCCTCCATCTTAAAATAAGTGTTCACATTTATATTTTAGTCGGTTCCAAAATAAGTGTCTACTTTCAAAAGTAAGTGTGGATCTATCTGCTCCATAACATATCTTGTTCTCCCTCCCTAATATGTAGGAGCTTATTTTCCAATTCTACACTTAATTATGAGATGAAGAAATTCATTACTCCTATTATTAAAGTTAAACTTGTTCTTTAATTAATTAAAAGTGTAATAACTATATATCTCTAAAACTGTCAACCTTTTTCATTGTTGACATTTATTTTGTGAAGGAGGGAGCGGGGCCGATCTACGGTTTCGTTTGGGGTGTCAAATGACCCCATAAAGTTACAAATTTTTATATTAATTTTTTTATTTATAAATGTATACATGTTTTGACCCCCAAGAAAAGTAGAGTTTGACCCAATAAATCTTTTTAGCCCAATTTCATTGTTAATTTTTTTTATATTATTTGTCTTTCACATTAATTGTTGATTCTGAAATTGTTAGGGGTTAGAGTTTGTAGCTAATATATAATTGTTAATTTTTTTGTTTTTAATTGTTAGGATTAGGGTTTATTAGTTGATGTCTAATTGTTAATTGTTAGGGTTGGGAATATTAATTTGAATGATATTCCTTGGGATCCATTTGAAAGAATCTTTTACTAAGTATAACTTTAATCAAAGAGATAAATAATGCGAATATATTCAATTAGATGACATTTTCAACCACGTGGCCATGACTTAAATTCCGACCCCCATCACCAAAATTTCTGGAGTGTATATATATATATATATAGAGGTTGGTTCAATTTATTGATATTTGGGCTTTTGGTAGGCATAATAATCCAATTTATTGATCGTTTTCTTGCAACTTCAGGCTGTTCCTCCAGTCATACACCGAGACATCAAGTCTTCTAACATTCTGTTGGATCAGTCCATGCGAGCCAGGGTTAGTTGACTTGCTGTTAAGCTCTTTTTTATGCATATCTGAAAAGTTATAAATGTTTGAGAAACTAGTGTAGCAATTGATTCAGCTGGCTTAATATTTTGATTTTTATAGTGACCACTACCCAATTATATTGTGTGAAGCAGGTGGCCGATTTTGGACTTTCAAGGGAGGATATGATTAATAGACATGCCTCCAATATACAGGGAACTTTTGGATATCTTGATCCTGAGTATATATCAACAAGGGCATTCACTAAGAAAAGTGATGTTTACAGCTTTGGAGTTCTACTATTTGAGCTTATTGCAGGAAGAAACCCTCAGCAGGGTCTCATGGAGTACGTTGAGCTCGTACGATCTCTCTCTCTCTCTATATATATATATATATATATAGGGTCTGGTTTAGGGGAAAACATAAAAAAAATGAAAACTGAAGAACACCCTGGGATCCCTCCATCTGGAAAGTATGTACAAATGCATACCGGTAATTTGTAACATGAATTTGTGCATATGCACTAATGCATAATATGCATTCGTGCATAGAAAAAAAAACAGGTTCAATCGCTTGTATGCACAAATGCATACCGTTCAGATGGAGGGCTCCCAGGGCTTTCTTCACTTTTATTGTTGAGGTTTTCTCCTGAACCTCCCTCTCTCTCTCTCTATATATATATAGGCATAGAACCGTTTGAGAAGAAGAGTTAAGGTGAGAAGCGTAAGAAGAGATCAAAGCCCTTGATCACTTTTAATCTCATACCCACCCATGAATTGCGCCTTAGAAGGGAGTTGATTCGGTGCATCTCGGTGCTCCTCATCTTGGTGCATCTCATCCTAATGTGCATCCAAGGGTGGAGATCCCTTCTTACGCTTCTCACTATAACTTTACTTCTCATCGGAACCAACCCTATATATATATATATGTATCTTTGTGTGTGTCTGTGTGATATAGAGTCATCAACCAGTTTTTTGTGGTCTTTTTGTTGATTTCTTCTGGATGTGAAGGGCTTTTGTTTTCCTTAAAGCATGGACTGAAGTTATTCATTGGTAGTTGAATTACTTTTGTAATGTAAGTGGTAGCTGTTGAATAACAGCTATTGGTAGTTGGGAGCCATGACAGATTCTGATATAGTTATTCTGTCTCAATTAAATCACCTTTTAGATGATTACTTTTCTCCCAAATTAAAGCATTTTTAATTTTCCTAACTTTTTAAGCAATACACATTGGATCTCAAGGTTATCACAAATGAGAACTTAGTAATTTATGATAACCTTGAGATCCAATGTGAGCCACTCATTTAATATCATTATGTTATTAATCAAATAAATAGAAAAGGGTAATTTAGTAGTAAAAAAACAACTCATTTATAAGTCTTTATATTATGTATATACTATGTATTATTTGATGGAAAACCATCTATCTTCTTCCCTATATATATATATATATATATATATAGGGGTGGGTTCAATTGAGAACTCAAATTTGGTTGTGAACGTGAGGACAAATGAGAGCACGACAGGTATCATATTCAAACCGAATAATCAAAGAAATAAAACTGAATATAGTATTTATCCCGTCTGAATAATGCTTATTCAGACCGAATAAATACTATATTCAGTTTTATCCCGTCTAAATATTTCTTTGATTATTCAGTCTGAATAATCTATATTCGCGCGCTCATTTGTCCTCACGTTCACAACCAAATTTGAGTTCGCATTTGAACTTTCCTCTCTCTCTCTCTCTCTCTCTATATATATATATATATATATATCCAGTTTTCTCGGTTTAATATTTCATCGATATAAAATAGGCAGCAATGAACACCGAGGGTAAAGTCGGATGGGAAGAAATAGTGGATTCTCGTCTAGAAGGAAACTTCGATGAGCACGAACTTAACGACGTTGCAACTCTTGCATACAATTGCATAAACCGTTCCCCAAAAAAACGACCATCGATGAGAGATATCGTGCAAGTCTTATCTCGTATTCTTACAATTCGGCATAACAAAAAACATCATAGACGTGATTCATCGGTTGCAGCCGATGAGGTGGCACTCAACATCGAGCAATTAGGTCGGCCGAGCCCGATGAATAGTGAACATCGACGGGTGGAGTCTATGAGCAGCACAGCTGATTCTTGTGAAGGTTAAAAATGACATTTTACCCCTTTTGATTCTGTTAATTTGTTTTGTTATTTTTTGTAATATATTTGGCATTTTATTACATATATAGGAGGAGTTGATAGCAGGCTTTTGGTGTGTGGTGTTGAGTTGAGAGAGGAAATTAGGTTTTAAAATTTGTAAAAATTGGTTGTAAAAATCTCTCTTTTTTTTCTTGGGTTTGATCCTGTTATGGTTCAAATTTTGTATACTAATAGAATACATTTGGAAAAAAAAAAGAGATTCTATCTTTTAGTTCTGTCTTCAGACAAGATATACTGAGTTTGTTTGGTTTGGTTATAATCGCATACTAAGGTTATATTTTATTTTTAAATGATTTGAATGGGTGGAGCATCTTCGATAGATTCTGCAATATGGAGAAACTAAATATTTTACAGATTTTGGACATGTTTTTTACTCCAACCAATTCTCCTCTAGAATGGAGAAAGTAGGAAAACGAATATAAAAATCTTCAAATTTAAACAACACAGAAAAAATGATTATAATGAGAGAAATATTTTTTAATATATTTTTATCAATGTTCTAAAAAAACTTGCCGCGACAGCCGCCATGGTGCGCCGTCGCTTAATCGCTTAAGGTTTGTGGTTGACGCCACATTATGCCTATGGCACGCCTTGGCCTAATACATGATTTTTGTAACACCATATTTGATTTTTATTATCTTTTTGGTGTCTTATTTTCTTGTTTTTAATATATAACATAATTTAAAATGCTTAATATCATTAACTCATTGAGTAATAGTAGAAAACAAGGGTTTATATATGTATAACATTATATATGATATATAAATTTGTCGCCATAAGACAAGCCTTGAAAAATGTCATGACTCGCCGTGGCTTCTAAGACTTAAGGCTTGACCTCGCCGTCACGCCACGCCTCACGCTATTAAGTACCTTGATTTTTACTGACATAGAACTTTGAAAATAAATATTTAGAAAGAAATAATATTTTATAAGATGAATGAAATATTTTAATAATGTAAATCAATATTGTGATCTCCAAAATGAAGAATCTATTAGAGTTGAATATTTTTTTGTTTAAGAGATTTTGAAGTTTCATTCTTCATTGTGAATAAATTTTGGAGATGATCAAAATGGATTAATCATCTGACAACTCTAAATTTTTGAGACCCATGAAAACTTCTACCTTAAAGTTTAATTTCACATGATTTTTTTTCCATTTAAGTATAATTTTCAATGTATCAATTACGACATGTTCGTTTCATATGTATTTGGTTCGGCCCTGGTCCGAGACCGGGACCATTCTCATAACCGGTTACAAAGTACCTTAACCGGGCATTGGGTTTTTGGTCGAGAACAAAACCAAGACCAGTTACTGAAATACTGTTTGGGACCGAGATCGATTTAGATTTGGCCCAGACTGATTTGGATCCAACCCAGCCCGGTCTAGGACTGATTTTTGGCCATCTGGCTCTGCTAACATTTAGGGGTTGTTTGTTTACCTCTTAACAGTTCCATTAAGAGGAAACCTTTTAATCACTAAGAGGAGAATCTTGTTTGACAATAAATAAGTTTGGCTCTTAATGATACCAAAACATTCTGAATCATTTTGTATCTCGGACCTTTCTGAACCATTAAGAGTTCTAATTATATCCTGAACAATTAACAAACAATTATATTTTATTTTTATAATATCATAAAAGACTTCATTCATTCTGACCATCTGCACTAAATAATTCAGTAATTTTACCATACATATTGGGCCTTTTAATACTAATCAATATGGTTGGGCTCGTTAACAAGCCTGGCCCAGTTCGCTGATATAAAGCTTTATCCGTTGCGTTTCATTCTCCATCCATCTATCCGGATAAATGCTCTGAAATCTGGTGCACCTCCATCTCCATTGAGCAAACCTTGATAACAAAAATGGCGGCCATGGCTGCTCTCCAGAGCTCATTTACCGCTCTTTCTCTCTCATCCAAATCATTTCTTGGCCAACGCTTCTCTCCGTGCCCATGTCCACCTCTGGTACACCCCCTTCTTCTCCCTCAATTATACTTTATTTGCAAATTTGTTTCACTAATGGTTATGTACCTCTTAGAACTTCGTTAATCCAGAGTTCGACACTATGTTTTTTTGCGTTAATTATGTATAATAGATAGTTGTTCCAATTTAGGGATATTTGGATGTGTTGTTTGTTCTTAGTTCGATGAAAATATATGGAGAGATCTTTGTGAAATTGTGGTAATTGGTAGACAGTTCGTGTTGTGGAATTACTTTTATATTGTATGGAAATGAGAGAATAAACAATTCAGTGATACATTTGTGAAATGGCATCTATTTTAGGAAACAAAATAAGCTTCAATTGGTGAGAAGAGTGTTGATGTGCTTTCAGATTGAATTTGAATAGTTTGTTTATTTCATTATAAACATGTGTACAAAATCCATATTATTGAGGATTTTTTGAGTTGGTTAGGTTTGGTTTGGTTTAACCGAAGCTTGTTCACTTCAAATTATGATAGCCATGAAGTTGAAGTTTCTAAACCTCATATTAGTTTCATTAGAGTGGCATTTCATAATTATAGATTTGTTTCTTCTAGAATCTGACTGCATAAATTGTTTCAAGCTTGTCAGCAATCAGAATTGCCTGCAACTTATGCGTACCGTTGTTTATGCCTAGTGGCATGCTCTTTATGCTTACCATTCTTGTTTAAGTATCAGATTGGCAATAATAAAGATCGAATTAGAATAAAGAATGGAAAAGTAAACATCGCTTTGACTATAGGTCTATGAGGAAATCACTTGAATGGATCTCGTGTTATCCCGATATACCCCCTTCGGTAATTAGTACTTCCCAGGACCCAGGTTCAGCAAATAAGAAATTTACGTGCAATCATGAGAGGTAGAGTTGAGTGCAGTATCTCGTTTCTTGATGGGACCATTTTTGGAATAGAAAATCCTCGCAAACTGCAGCTCAAATGTGGAATATTAGGGGTGTATATATATTATATATAGAGATGGAGAGAGAGAGAGAGAGGTTCATTTAGGAACCCAAGAACCACCATTTTTGTGAGTATCCGTGATGAATAATGTGATAAATGTTCATGATGAATGCCGTGACAAATATTAATGATAAATACTAATATTCATCATGAATACTCACCAAATATATTGGTTCATGGATTCCTAGAATATAAAAGGTTCCTAAATGAACCTGTCCATATATGTAGGGGCGGGTTCAAATGAGAACTCAAATTTGGTTGTGAACATGAGGCCAAAGGAGAGCGCGACATGTGTCAGATTCATTCAGACTGAATAATGAAGGGAAATATTCAGACTGAATGTAGTATTATTCCGTCTGAATAATATATGAACTTCACCATCATTATTCACTCTGAATGTCCTTCATTATTCAGATTGAATGGGACACGTGTCACGCTCTCCTTTGTCCTCATGTTCGCAACCAAATTTGAGTTCATGTTTGACCTTTCCTCTCTCTCTCTATATATATATATATAGAGAGAGAGAGGAAAATTCAAATGCAAACTCAAATTTGGTTGCGAACATGAGGACAAAGGAGAGCGTGACAGTGTCATACTCAGACTGAATAATGAAGAAAAATCCTCAGAATGAATGTAGTCTTATTCAGACTGAATAACACTACATTCAGTCTGAATAACACTACATTCAGTCTGAATATTTTCCTTCATTATTCAATCTGAATATGACACGTGTCGCGCTCTCCTTTGTCCTCATGTTCACAACCAAATTTGAGTTCTCATTTGAACCCGCCCCTATATATAATTATATATGTGTGTGTGTGTACGCACACACAAAAGAGAGGGAGGGAGGGAGGGAGGGAGATTTCTTTATCTCACGTTTGGTGCGACAATTAGACTGGTATTGGACAGGAATGAGCTAGACAAAAGTTCATTTTTTTTTTCTGTCCCATCAAAATAGGCGTGAACAAAAATCAAGAATATGAGACAAGCTTGGTAAGTAAATTACTAAACTGCCCATGTGAAATTAAAACCTAAAACCTCCCACAATTCTTTCACCTGCCTACCTCACCCACTCCAATCTTATCCACTCGCATCTGCGTACCAATAAGCAAAAAAAAACTTTTCTGCACAATTACTCAATTAGTTCATAATACCTGAGGACTAATTATTCTATTATATGTTCAATATGCAGGTTAAGACTACAAAAGTGCCATGTCCTCCTATCCAAGTGAAGGTTCGTATACCATGCCCACCTTGCTATTTCTTTCGATTCTTCTTTATTGCCTTTTACCAAGTTTCATACATTTTGACCTTCTTATTGTAATCAGAGATTATATTATTGCTTTTAACTTGTGTTTTACAATGAAAGGATATATATATATATATAGGGTTAGGTTCAAATGTGAACTCAATTTTGGTTGTGAACGTGAGGACAAATCTCAGCCACACATCTCCGGTTATGGTGGACGCGATCACGGAGGATTGACGCGATTCATGGGAGGGTGGAGATTATTAAAGGAGGGAACCAGGTCAAAGCCGTCTTTATTGACCGGATAAGTGGCTGAGATTCGTCCTCACGTTCACAACCAAAAATGAGTTCACATTTGAACTTTCCTCTACATATATATATATATATAGAGAGAGAGAGAGAGGAGAGAGAGGAAAGTTCAAATGAGAACTCAAATTTGGTTGTGAACGTGAGGACAAATGAGAGCGCGACAAGTGTCTGATTATTCAGACTGAATATACAAAGAAATATTCACACATAATAAGCATTATTCAGACTGAATATACTATATTCAGTCTGAATATTTCTTTGAATGAGACACGTATCGCACTCTCTTTTGTCCTCACGTTCACAACCAAATTTGAGTTCTCATTTGAACCGGTCCCTATATATATATATATATATATGGACAGGAAACTTAGACAAAGAGAAACCCTAAAGGCCCATGTCTAACTGGGCCTAAGTAAATAAATACAATATTTACATTCTAACACTTATCAAACGTCGGTTTTCAAACCCAACTTTTACAGCTAAAGAGATGGGAACGGATAAAATGCAAACCGAACAGTCTTCCAATAGTACACAAGATGCATGTGAAGCTTGGGGACACAGTGAAAGTGATAGCAGGACGTGATAAGGGCAAAATCGGCGAGATAACAAAGATTGTTAAGCACAACAGCACTGTGATTGTGAAAGAAATTAATTTGAAGACCAAACATGTCAAGAGCAAGGAAGAGGGTGAATCAGGACAGATAATTAAGGTTTAAATTCCATCTCCTTTTATTATTCAAATTAGTTATTGTGGACCCTTCGATTCACCTAATAGTGGATTTTATACTCAATTGACTGAAATAGCCGATATTTCGTAAGTTAGCCCTTTAGCAAACTTGTGAAATCTACCTTTTATTTGTTTAAAGTTTCATAAAGTAACATTTTTGCAAGTTGCTGAAGCGCTACTTGCGAAATGCTGACTTGGCATAAGCATTGTTGTCAAGTCAGCATTTAGTTAGTAGCACTTTATCAACCCGGGAAATTGCTACTTTTATGAGTATTAATATTCATAAATGTAGATTTTGCAAGTTGCTAAAGTGCTTCTTGTGAAACCCTGGCTATTTTGGTCAATTATGTGGAAAATGGCTATAAAGTGAATTGAGAGTCAAATATGACAATTTTGGACAATTTTTTCCGGCTAAATGAGCTGATAAGTTTGTTGTTGACTAATAAGCTAGCAGATAAACTAGTTATGCTTAATGGTAAGAACTAGCTGATAAACTAGATGACAGTATAAAAGAACATTTTGAAAAAATTAATTGGAAAAATACAAGAGGCATAATTGGAAAAAAAAATCCCTTAAGAAACTTGTTGAAATGCTACTTATAGTAGTTTTTCAATAAACTAGCTTATGACTATTGTTCAATAAGACCAAAATATAAGCTACCTTATAGTTGTCAACATGGCCAAAAACGCGTTGGAATGATTAAAACCGAACCCACTTACAGTAATAATTTTTCGTTCTATTGGGCAGATAGAAGCACCGATTCATAGCTCAAATGTGATGTTATACTCAAAAGAACAAAACGTTGCAAGCCGAGTGGGTCACAAGATCCTTGAAGATGGTAAAAGGGTACGATATTTGTTAAAAACGGGCGAAATAATCGACAGTGTAGAAAACTGGAAAAAGGCGATTAAGGAACGAGAGAAGAAAACAGAAGCGCTTACCGTTGCATCATGATACTAAACCAAAATGAACAAATTGTAATTGTAATTTGCAAATTATGTGCATTTTTTTTTCTTACTCAACTTCTTGTTTCTAGTTTGTGATTTAATGCTATTTGGGCTCTTTTTCATCATGATGATTCTTAGTTACATAATAGCATCTCCAGCAGCTTCTTTATAATATCTCTAAAATATAGAACTAAATGTTAAAATCTCTAAAATAAATTCCAATCAACTCCAACAGATTCTCTATTTTAGAGATTTTACTGTTGATTATATTAATTTAATATTCTATAATTTTATGATCCTGATACACTTTTAAGAAAATATATATATATATATATATATAATGATATTAATTTACTCTCGTTGGTGGAATCAATAAAAAATTCATTTCTCTCTTTTCTATTTGGAATTTTAGAGAAATCTCTATATTTAGAGATTTTCTCGTAAATCTCTATTTTAGAGAATGGGATAGAAAATTTGTTGGAGGAGTTTAGAGAACAAAATAGTGTTTTTCTCTATTTTAGAGAAGCTGTTGGAGATGCTCTAATAGATATATGCACAAAAAAGTCCGAACCCTAAAGCTTGGGCCTAGCATGGTTGAGCCTAGCGTTAGGCCCGACTTGAAAGCCCGACCACGCCAACCTTTTTTTAAAGATCTTGTTAGAGCCCAAAGCCTGATTCGGATTTGAAAAAGCCCGTGTTTTTTGTTTTGTTTTGTTTTGATTCAGATTCGGGATTTTTGCTTCAAATTTTTTCCCTAAACCTTATCCAAAATGAGGAAGTAGAAGAAAGTAAGGGTCGTTTACCAAACGTTTATCAGGTAAGTACTTACCAATTCATATTATCTTACCGGATGACTATGGCAAGAACCAAAAATCTTACCCTGTAAGAGCAAAGACAAGGACCGAGAGTCTTACCCGGTAAGAGAGGGCTACAAATGACGACTCTTACCACGGTCAGACCTTACCGGTAAATTGTTGCATACAATGCCAATTTTGGTGGACTAAAATTTTACCCAGTAAGTAAGTGATAGTGTTGAATTTTATTGGTAAGAACTTATCCGGATAAATTTTGGTAAACAGCCCCTAATATTCTCTAAATTTGGAGAAGTCTTTAAGAATGATAATGAGATTTTTTTTATCAATAAAAATCCTTGGAATAAAATGTACAGGAGGGAAGCAATAATTTATGAATGTATTGTTTAAATAACATAATTCATATGGTAAATGTCTAAAATGAAAAAATTGTTGTAGATAAATATCTTTTTAATATTTTAATTTTAATTCTTTATCTTGAAAATTCAAGAGTCAACATTGACTTTTTTTCCAAATAGGAAATGAAATCTGTTTCGATTTTTTCAAATACATCATAGTCTATGATAAGTTGATAAAACTCTAGTCTAGTGGTATACGGTAACACCCAAAAAATGTCAAAATAGTCATATACATCCTAATCCAATTGGGGGACATAATATAGATTAGAATGCATATGGTAACATCCATACTGTTCTCAATTTTATCATCGAAGTTGTCAAAATTTTAGCTTCAAAAATTATCTAAAATTAAGAATGAAATACTAAATTTTTTTAAAATAAATAAAAATTAAAAAAACTTAATTTATCTCTCTTAAATATTTAATTTAAAGTTTTTTATTAATAAAAATATAATTAAAAAATATATCTCTTTGATATAATTATTTTTCTTATTTTTCCAAGTTTTAGAATTTTACACATTATTTTCTATTTTCTTTGTTTTAAGAAAAATATTTTAAAAAAATAGATTAAAACGAAAAACATACCTAAAATTTCCATTAAAAAATGACCATCTTTAACCATAAACACGCGGAAAAAAAACCCTAAAATGTTAAGTTATTAACACAAAAAAAATTCTCAAATCCAACCATATGTTAAAAAAATAAAATCACATTTTTCATATTTTAATAATAAAAACACAAAATAAATATATTATTTAATGTACCACAACTATAAAAAAACACTATAAAAAAACACTGAAAAGGTATGCTCGACCTCGTTAATATAAAAAGATCTCAAATCCAGTCCTATGTTACAAAGTAAAATCACATTTTCATATTTTAACAATAAAGAATATCAATAAAACAAAATTAATATATTAATTAATATATAAACATCATTAACTTTGACCACAATAAAAAAAACACTAAAATAAAGCTATCATAGGCTCGTTAACATAAAGAAATTCTCAAAAGCCAACCACAAGTTACAAAAGTAAAATCACATTTTCATATTTTAACAACATAAATTAATCATAAAAGACAATCAATATATTAAATACAAAAAGAAATCAAATATAATTTGGCGCTGTCTACACTGGTCGGCTATATTCGGCGACCACTATTTACAAAAACACGGCTTTTTATGGTTTAATTTTAATTTTAAAGGATTTTTTGAATCTTTTATTGATTTTTGTTGTATTTTCTAATATTTTAAAGCACTATTTAATCTTTAATTATACGATTTTCATACTTTAAAAAGAACTCCTTACACAATAAGATTGAACGGGTGTATAGAACCCTGCTCGAGATCTAAGAGCATCTCCAACAGATTCTCCAAAAAAATTGTAAAACGAAAAACCAAAGTTCAAGATATATTAAAAAATTGTATTCGATTTCAATATATTTTAGATTTTAGAGACTAAAGATTATATCATTAATTATATTATTAAAATATTTTATTCATTTAATTAAATAATATTTTTATCTCATAAACCTTTCATTTCAAGATTATCTATTGATAGAATATTAAAAAACATCTCTTTCACGATAATCATTTTTGTATAAATCTTTAAATTTAGATAAATTTAAAATCTCTCTCCTACTTTCTCTGTTTTGAATAATATTTTAGAGAATCTTTTGAAACAAAAAATTGTCTAAAATCTCTATTATTTTATTTTATTTTCATTTTAGAGATTACACAGCTAGTTATGTTATTAAAATATGTCATAAAATATTATTTATCTTTTTTTAACGTTTAATTTCAAACAATCTCATTAATAAAATGAATAAAAATAATCCTCTATCGTAAGTAATCATTTTTAAAAAATCTTCAAATTTGAAGAACTCCATCCTCTCTCGTACTTTCCTTACTGTGAAGAAAGTTTTAAAAAATCTGTTAAAGCAAAAAATTCCAATATCTCCTTTTTTTTATTTTACTCTGTGTACTCGAAATTGAGGAAAAAAGAAAATAAAGAGGACAATATGTTTTATTTGTGTTCTTGAAAGAGAGAGAAAATAAAAAGAAAATAATTTTTCATGTTCTTAACATAAAACAAGAAGAGAAAATATGACATTTTTACCGATATAAGCTTTAAAAATATATCATTTACAATGAAAAATTGGATAACTTTGTAATTTAATAAAATTTTAATTATATTTAATGTATTTCCTTTCCTTTTTTTTTAGATTGGGAGAAAAGTTTCAAACTTATCATTATTTTCTTTTATTTCGGTTACATTTTTTTGATATTTTTTTGAAAACATGAATTTTTCAATTTTCTCCTATTTCAAGTTTCGAAATTTCTAAAAGCATCACCAGCGGTTTTTACATAATATAAAAAATAAAGATTTTGAGCCAAAAATTTATTTTAATAACTTTCACAAAACTATATTTAAAATGACAAAAAAATAGAAGAGATAAGATTTGTTTTATAAAATCAAATATAGAAAATAATATTTTAATAAATTAATTAAATATTTTAATATTATTAACAACGTGATTATTTAAAATCAAAATTTAATAAAAAATAATATGATTTTTTTATAAATTTTTGACTTTTGATTCTCTGTTTATAATAGGAATTTTAAAAAATCTGTTAGAACATCCATCCAATACGTCCACCCCCCTGCATGTCAAATAAGGAGTCACATGACCCATGAGTACAGAACGACAAGTGTCATCAGATAACCGCAAATTTACTCTCTTACTCCACCGCCGGCCGCCGTCCATCGGAGAACTAATTAAAAAATGGACCAAAAACCCCCTCATCTTGACGCCGGTGGCGGTGGTCGGACTTACTGTGTCACCGGAGCAACAGGTTACATAGGATCATGGCTTGTCAAATCCCTTCTCGAAAGAGGTTTTTCCGTTCACGCCGCCGTCCGGAACCCTGGTTCGTATCGTATCCATCTTTCCGACAACTCCGATTACTGTTTTAGAGTAATAATCATGGTTTTTTTTTGAAATTATCAGCGAATTGTAATAATCTGTTATCATTATGGAACGGTGGCGATCGATTAAGGTTGTTTAAAGCTGATTTGAATGAAGAAAGAAGCTTCGATGATGCTGTTAATGGCTGCCATGGCGTCTTTCATGTTGCTGCTTCTTTGGAATTAATTGTTTTACCTACTGATAATAATAATAATAATAATAATAATAATAATCGAGGTTAGTTTAGTTTAATTAATCGTACTTTTTTAGGTTAATTAAACACCGACTGATTAATTAATTAATTAATCTTTTTTTTTTGGTTTTCTGGGGGATTGATGATGATTTTTGAAGATAAAGATGTTCAATCTGATATTATTGATCCTTCGATTCGAGGAGCTTTGAATGTTTTGAAATCGTGTTTAAGATCGAAATCGGTGAAACGGGTTGTTTTCACGTCTTCGATTAGTACGATGACGGCTCGGAATGACGATGGAGAATGGCTGCCGGTGGTCGATGAATCTTGTCAGATACCCGTCGATGTTATCTGGAACGGAAAATCGAGTGGTTGGGTAATTCGATAATTTTATAGATAAGCGGTATATATATATATATATATATATTTATATAAAAGATGGTTACTACCGGATAGTAGAAGGTTCAAACGAGAACAATATTATTTTATAAGAACGTGAGAGAACACCTGAAACAACAGACATCACATGTGATTGTTGTCTGTTTTGGGTGTTCTTGCGTTTGTGTAAAATAATACTGGTCTCATTTTGAAACTTTACCTACAAGATAGTTAGGTGGTTAGTAGATAAGATCGAAACGGATCAGGGGCTCTGCCCTTTGAACCCCGCTTTGTAGCGATCTAAGGGATTTTTTTGGCAGGGGCGGATCCATAATTTTTTTCATATGATGGTACCATACAATATGACAAAAAATAATTACGAAAAATACGGTTTTTTTCGGTGTCTCTTTATGTTTTTACTTATGTTCAATATCGTTTGATGTGTTTTTAGCCTAATTACACCGTTTCAAGAGATTTTTAAAGTTTTCTGTTTAATTTCGAGGGATTTTTAGTTTTTTTATCGATTTCGAGGAGTTTTTCGATTTTTTGATTGATTTCAAGAGTTTTTTTTGGTTGATTACGAGGTATGGCTGCACCTTATTGACCAAAATAACCCACCTAAAAATGGATTTATAAAAATAGCGAAAACAAATGTTTTTATCAAAAATAACCCCCTCAATACGCATTACTCTCTGCTTAGAGCATCTCCAATGCTAAAATTAAATACAAAGACTTTAAATAATAAAAAATACAAAAAAAGTACATGGTCCTACCATTAACTGTTTTTTCTTTTCCTTTGTTTCTCACACTATATTCTTCAAAGACTTGAAGAAGCTGGAGTCTTTGATGTCAACCTATTGATCGAGCTTTTGCTCCACTGGTAAAATGATTTATCAAGTCTTCTTCAACCCATTCATCAAGTCATTTCTTTTATAGCATTGGAGATGCTCTTAGTGTGTCCAGGGACTAAAATGCAAAAAAGAAAAAAAAAACTGACATGGTTTGACGTGAACGGAAGACCCTGCCGCCGACCAGGGACGTGCTGGCCGTTGCGTCAGGGCCCACCCGGCACCTCTCCCCACGCCACTTGTCAAGATCTATGCTATTTCCAAGATTATCATTTTTAACTTTTTCTAACTTTCTTCATTTACAACAAATTTTATTTCCTCCTCTCTTTTTTTCTTCAAACCCACTATAAATACCATCATTTCTATTAAGAATATTTTCTTCAAACCCACTATAAAATACCATCATTTTCATTAGAATATCACCTAACACTTCATCACTTTCAATATAATAAACTATTTTGAGTCAATGGTTCAACTTTAAAGGGATGTAGTTTGGGTCCTTGTAGCTTAATGTTCGTATATAATTCGAAGATGTCAGGCTCGGTGATATTAACGGGTTGTTTACTAGCTGCTGACCGGTCTGACTCGGGTCAGCAAATCCAACCCGGTCAACAGTCAGAGCGTTTACCAAACCACAAATCTCACCGAGATGCTGACCGAAATCTGACCCAACAAGTGTCAAAATCATGCTTACCCGGTCAGATCCTTTCTTTCCATACTTGCCCATCTATTTTTGCTAAGAGGAAAACTTGATCTTAAACCCTTCAAGAAAGTTTTTATTTGAGACGGTTTTTTATTGATAGAAGTATTTGTAGATTGAATAAAGCGTGTTTTTTTAAATAAGGAGGGGCAAGTTTGAAAAAAAAAACTTGGTTTTTATAATGCTCCTCCCTATAAGCTTAATGAATAATCACTTTCTATATCAATAAGCCACTATTACACAATCATATATATACCTTACTGAAAAAGATGTAAGTCTTATTAAGCTCATTAAGTTTTTTTTTGATGTATATAATATTTATATACAACAAATACAATAAATAAACTCACCCTATTTTTCTCTTTTCTCCAAATCTGTATATATTATTTATATACAGCAAAAGCATTATGCTATATTTTTTCTTTTTCTCCAAATCTGGAGATTTCTTGTTTCTCTCTCCTATTTTCTTTTTATATGAGAATTTAGCATAGTTGTTGGAACAAACTTTTCTCAAATCTCCAGAGAAAGAACATAGTTGTTGGAGATGCTCTAAGGTGATAGAAGCAACATTTGTGAGTGTGCATTCCACAGCTCCTACCTCATATTATGAATGTCTTTTTCACTTGACAAATTCCGCATAATTCACAATTACACCAAAATGCTTGATAGCACTAAAATCACCCACAACAAGGCTCATTGAGATAGAATGTACGCTTCTTGTAAGCTGACTATCAATAACTTTCACCGTGATTTTAAGCTGATTTGGAGGTTATTGATCGTTGTAAAAGCATTACATCTTCCTAATCTAAGAAAACCCATTTTGCAGCTTTATGTGCTCTCCAAACGTGTAACCGAAGATGCCGCATTTCAATTCGCAAACGAAAACGGTATCCGTCTTGTATCTATCATCACCACCACCGTTGCCGGACCGTTCCTCACTTCTACCGTTCCCTTTAGCATTCGCTTTCTCCTCTCTCCGCTAACAGGTTTTCAGCATTTGTTCTTTTTTAAGGGTGTTCCAGACTATGCCTACACTAATCCCTGCAAATTGTGACCGCAAGAAATCAGCCCTGATAAACTCAGTGGCCACAATTGTTGTATACACTTGGAATTGAACCCTCGTCATTTGTTCTTTATGGATCAATGATTGAAAATGATTCCTGTTCTAACATGTTGATTTCAATTTTGACCGATTATAGGCGACTCTAAATTGTTACCAATAATATCATCCGTGAATTCAAGAATGGGTTCGATTGCTTTGGTTCATACAGAAGACATATGTAATGCTCACATGTACCTTATGGATCACGATCGAGCCGAAGGGCGATACATTTGCTGCACCGATAGCTGCACAATCTCTGAATTGGTTCATCATCTAGCAAAACTATATCCTTCACCTAATTTACAAAGGTCAACATTTCTAAAACCTTATTAAAGATTTGATCTTTTCTAGATGGGTATCAAAGATGGGTCTTTCTTTTAGATGGGTATTGAAGATTTGATCTTTTTTGTACATGGGGAAATTGTCTTAAATAGTCAAGATTTCGCAAGTTGCATTTGAGCAACTTGCGAAATCTACTATTTATGAATTTAATATTCATAACATTTTAGCTATTTTGGTTAATTATGTATAAAAGTGGCTATAAATTGAATCGGGGTCCAAACGACTATTTTGAACAATTTATTTTCGGATGGGTATTGAACATTTGATCTTATTTAGATGGGTATCGAGCATTTGATCTTTTTTCAGATAGGTATTCAAGATTTGATCTTTGTATAGTTGGGTATTGAAAATTTGATCTTTTTTTAGATGGGTATTCAAGATTTGATCTTTGAATAGATGGGTATTATAAATTTTATCTTTTTTAAGATCGGTATTGAAAATTTGATCCTTCTTTAGATGGGTATTCAAGATCTGATCTTTTTTTAGATGGGTAATTGGGTATTGAAGATTTGATCTCTTTTCCGATGGGTTATGGGTATTCAAGATTTGATCTCTTTTTACATGGGTATTCAAGATTTGATCTTTTTTTACATGGGTATTCAAGATTTGATCCTTTTTTACCTGGGTATTCAAGATTTGATCTTTTTCTACATGGGTATTCAAGATTTGATCTTTTTTTACATGGGTATTCAAGATTTGATCCTTTTTTACCTGGGTATTCAAGATTTGATCTTTTTCTACATGGGTATTCAAGATTTGATCTTTTTTTACCTGGGTATTCAAGATTTGATCTTTTTCTACATGGGTATTCAAGATTTGATCTTTTTTTACATGGGTATTCAAGATTTGATCTTTTTCTACATGGGTATTCAAGATTTGATCTTTTTTTACATGGGTATTCAAGATTTGATCCTTTTTTACCTGGGTTTTCAAGATTTGATCTTTTTTTACATGGGTATTCAAGATTTGATCTTTTTTTTAAATGGGTGTTCAATATTTGATCTCTTCTATTATTGCAGAGCTGTAGAGGAAGAAGAAGTGGCATCAGTCCCTACTGAAATAAGTTCAAAAAGGTTAAAAGATTTGGGGTTCAAATACAAGTATGGATTGCAAGATGTAATACATCAAACAGTTGAATCTTGCATCAAATATGGCTTCCTTCCTTCCTCCAATCAAAACAGAGAGAAACTGATGAGCAAATCAGAAGCAGAAGAGAGCTGAAGGACTTCAGGTCTTCAGTCAATTCATCTCATAACTCTTGACACATGTGACAGTATTTTAGCCATGAAAATACAAAATTACAAGGGGCCCCTAATCAAGAAAACTGAAGAGTCTACATCAAAGAGTAAATGCCCAACTGCCATAGACAGCAAAATCTTTGAGTATTGTCTATCTTCAACTGCTTTTCATTCAATTGAAATGTGTCAATTTCATTCCATTGTACACTTTAGTGGTATCCAAACCTAGACACACTTTATGGTTTTGCATGTACCATACAACATTTTAAATGAGAAATTGTCCAAAATAGCCGACCAGGTCTCCACTCTTCGCTTTATAGTCACATTTTCAGTGAATTGACTGAAATAGATGGAAACTTACACAACTTGCGTAATCCACTTTTTCTAGTATTATATTAAGAAAGGTAGACGTTATGTTGCCTAGAAATTATGCAAGTTGCACTTAAGCAACTAAGGGGTTGTTTGGCAGTTGCTGAATGATTTGGTGCGGAATGATTAAGTGGCCAGAATGATTAATAGGCTCTTATTATATAGTGTAAAATGAAATATAATTGTTTGGTAATTTTTCAGGATGTAATCGGGTCTCTTAATGGTTAAGAGAGGTCCATGATACAAAATGATTCAGAGGGTTTTGGAACCATTAAGAGGCAGACTTATTTTTTGTCAAACAGGTTTCACCTCTTAACGATTCAGACGTTGTCTCTTAATAGAACTGTTAAAAGGTAAACAAACAGTCCCCAAGTATTGTCGACTCAATTACAACCCATTTGGACCCCTTAGAGGTTCTAACCAAGGAGCTAGAAAAATAAAATCGTAATTGTTTTAACAAAAATAAGTTTCTAAAATCCATTGGATTTTTTCATCCTTTTTAGCAAGTATTACTTGCATAATGGACAACTTTTCTGCTTATTTTATTGGAAAAAGTGGGTTATGCAAGTTTGAAAGGTGGCTATAAATTTCCTCATTTGAACCCATGCATTAATGTTTTAGCATCATGAAAACAGTCTTTCTACTATTTGAGATTTCTACTATTTGAGATTGAGGTCGTGTAGTTACATCTAACCCTTCTCTGAGACCCCTCTTGAAATTGGGATATACTGTATTTGTTTTGTTTGGGGTGAATTCTATCTAGACGCCCTCATCACTCACATACTTTATATTTTATACCCCCTCTACTCACTCACATACATCTTATAGGTATGTAAGTGGAATGGGGTATGAATAGCAATTCTCTGTTTGGTTGTTTGATGTTTCAACAAACATTGATATATGGGTTCAAGAGAATCTTGAAAAAAGATTAATAGAAAAGCTATTTCCTTTGGTGCTATAGTTAGTTGTACAATGAGCTTTGTTTATTATTTTCTTGTGGGGAAAAGGAAATCTCAGTTTTCTTTTGGCAAAAAGTATCAATCTTGAGGAAAAGAGATTGGATTCCTAACCTCATCAGTAATTCCTGAAAGGAAACAAAAGGGACAACAACAAAATTTTACTGCACAACAAGTTGCTTATTTTGTAACATATAATGTTTGTAATCTAGGACCACTTTCCCTCTTTTGGGTTTTAAATATTTTATACAAATTTATCGAAATCCAAGATAACGTACAACTTTTGTTGCATGACCTACAAAGTCGTAGGTCTCACTTAGATTGTTTTAGGTCCCATTGTTCGTCTGTGTGTCCGTGTTGTAGATGCTGTTTGGAGTCCCCACATCAACTAGATATGGACTATTTCTTTTTAATATGTTAGAACCTCTCTTCTTAGTTCAAAGACACTCTTGGAGGGTAATAATGGAATTATACATTTATACATATTCTCTTAAAGCCAAGGTCTATTACACTAGGGTCTGACACTTTTGGGACAATCTTTCCCCGTCTAGCCCACTCTCGAACAATTTTGTCCGTTCTAGCCACTGTTGAACAGGGTGTGTTGGAATCTCACGTCAGCAACATATAAATCATTTTTTTCTTAATATATGTTGGAATTTCCTTTCTCGGCTCAAATCTATCTTCGGGGTAATAATGGAATTCACGTATTCTCCTAGAGCCATGGTCTATCATTCTAGGATCTTGACACTTTGGGACAATGTTTGTCGTCTAGCCAACTCTCGAACATAGTTTCGTCTGTTATGTTCTAGCCACTGTTGAAGGGGGCGTGTTGGAATCCCACGTTGGCTACGTATTAACCATTTATTCTTAATATATGTTGGAACCCGTCTTATCTGCTCAAGCTCAAAGGCTCTCTTGGAGGGTAATATTGGAATTCCACATATTCTCTTAGAGCCAAGGTATATCACTCTGGGATCTTGACACTTTGGGACAATCTTTACCCGTTTAGCCCACTCTCAGAACAACTTTTGTCCATTCTAGTCATGTTAAAGTCCCATACCAGGTAGACTTACTATTTGACTATTTCTTCTCGATATATGTTGGAACCTCCATTTTCTACTCAGGTGCTTTATGGACACAATCATAAAACATCCATACTTTCAAAACTTTTTATGAATGCACTAATGTAGCTGAATTCATAAAGAAAAAACATATGGAAACTATTGCAAACTAACCAAAATGATGCACAATTCTATCTAAAGAAAACCCTAGGCAAGAAACTTAACCAAAAAGACATCATCATCATCCCAATATGTATTTTTCACTAGAGCTTGCAAATAACCACAAAGCAAGGAAGAAGAGCTTTGGGGCTAAGCAAATAAAGATCTTCGATATTCAAATGAAGCCCGACTTTCCCGGCTAACGAATCAAAACCCGATTGGCCCGCAATCTCTTGAATGTTCTCTAACGGTCGGTGCACCCTCCCGGCTATCACTCGGCACACCATTAACGCTCTTCGTGTATCTGGGCCGTCATCATTGACTTCTATTGACTCAAAAGCTCGTGCACTAGTCGAAGTTGTGAAAACGCCAATTCCGCCCTTGAGTTCCTTGGTTGTCGAAAACCCGTTTCTTATAATCCGACAAACACAACATTTGTCGGAAATGCAAAGGCTAGAATCGCCATTGATGCCTAAAGAACAAGCGATTGTGGTTCCGTAAAACCTCAAGAGTTCGTTTCCATCGGCTAGACATCGAGGGTGTTTCTTGGGGAGTTTGCTGGCTTTGGTTTTGACCAATTCTCGGTATTCTTCGAATCGGGCTAGTGTTTTTTGCATGTTGTGAACTTTTAAAACCTTTTCGATTCGAACTGAAGTGTTCTCGGACTTTAACCAGCTTGATCGACATATTATTTCGACGATCTTTCTTGATGAATCACCCTCCATGAGCTCAGTAACTACCAAAAAAGATAAAAATCTTGATTAAAGTTTCATGCTTTTTTTCAAGATTCACATATGAATAAACACCATTATGGGGGTTAAACCAAGAAGTGTCAATTCAACAATCTAAAGATTGGATCTTGATGGATTAAATGAGAAATAGGAAATTACAGTAACTAGAAAAAAACACCAGAATCTAGATTAAAGTTCCATACTTTTTTCAAGATTCATATATGAATAAACACCATTATGGGGGTTAAATCAAGAAGTGTCAATTCACAATCTAAAGATTGAATCTTGATGGATTAAATGAGAAATAGAAAATTACGGTAACTAGCAAAAAAACACCAGAATCTAGATTAAAGTTCCATACTTTTTTCAAGATTCACATATGAATAAACACCATTATGGGGGTTACATCAAGAAGTGTCAATTCAACAATCTAAAGATTATTAAATCTTCATATATTAAATCTTGATAGATTAAATGAGTAAGAGAAAATTACAGTAACTAGCAAAAACACTAGAATCTAGATTAAAGTTCCATACTTTTTTCAAGATTCATATATGAATATGAATAAACACCATTATGTGGGTTAAATCAAGAAGTGTCAATTCAACAATCTAAAGATTGAATCTTTATGAATTAAATGATAAATAGAAAACTACAGTGACTACCGAAAACTCCAGAATTTCTAGCTTAAAGTTCCATACTTTTTCAAATTCACATATGAATAAACACCATAATGGGGGTTAAATCAAATAAATGTCAATTCAACAACATAAAGCTTGAATCTTGATGGATTAAAACATAGAAAATTACCAGCATGTTTTGAGAGATGATGGGCTTCAAGATTTTCCCACTTTCCAAACTGTTTGCCACACTTATGGCACGTGACTGTACCACCACCAGATGACCCATAAGATTCTGTCTCCAAAGAAACTCTAGCTCTTTGTGGCATTCCAATTCCAATCCCATTTCCAATTCCATTCTTCCCTGTAAAATGACCAGAATTCCCAATTCCATTCCCATCTAATGAATTCAAAAGTGTTCTTCTTTGTTGATTCTTGAAATTATGCATTGTTGGATGCCCACCAGGTCCAGGTGTACCTGGCATTAAACTACCCACAAAAGTCGGCCCATCACCGCCACCGCCGCCGGCGGAGGCGGAGGCGGCGGCGCCACCGCCGGAATCATGAAACCCACCATTAAAACCGGTGATTTTAAGCTCACACCTTGAATCACTAAGAATAACTTCATGGGTAATCGGGTTTAGAAACTCATTGCTTCCAATAGATCTAGGACTGCAACTGACTGGCTTTTCTGAGTGTCTTTTGCTTCCGCCATGGATGACATCTTTAAGGTTTGCAATGGACCTTGAACAACCCGACCGACCGGGTTTTCGGGTCAAGATTGTGGATAAATGCTTCTTGGATTTCGGGTCGTGAACTTCTGATGGCTCCGATTTACAGTGAAGTGATTTCTTCAAAGAAAACCAAACTGTTGGCATGTTCTTAAAAAGCTTTCTTTCTTCTTCTTCTTTTCACTTTTTAAAAGTGAAACGAAACCCTTTTGAACCCATTTTTTTTTTTCAAAAAGATGAAAACTTTTGTAAAATCGAAAAGGGTTTTTGAATTGATTTGATTTTGAAGTGGAAGGAAGAAGAGTTCAGTGGCGTTAATAAATGACGAGCAATTCTGTTCAAATGAGAAATTAAAGATTTTTTCTGACAGCTATGAAATTAAAGAGAAAGACATTCACGAGTTATCTTTAAATTAAAGAGTAAATTACACTTTTGGTCATTTATTTATGCTCGTTTTTTGGTTTTGGTCCCTCCAAAGGTAAAAGTACATTCTTGGTCCCTTAAATGAGTTTTTGATAAGACCTTTGGTCCCTCCAGCTAACGCCGTCCAAAATCTGCCGTTAGAGGTACCATGTGCCCTTCACGTGAGGGGCATTTTGGTCTTTTTATTTATGTTTTTTATTTCCTATAAAATAAATAAATTAATTAATATAATATAATATTAAACACCACCGCCACCGCCATAATTCTTTTCATCCTCAATTCTTTTTTTTTTTCATTTTCAAAATGGGTGTTATTGCAGTCTCAGATGCTCCTCTTCATGTTCTTGCAGTTGATGATAGCAATCTTGATAGAAATTGATTGAACATCTGCTAAAAACCTTTTCTGATAATGGTAAAACTCTATTCATTTCATCAATTTCTGAAATGGGTTTTATTCAAAATTATGTTTTTGATTCAGATTTGCCATTTTTTGTGTTTTTTTTTAAATCAAGGCCTTGGAGTTTTTGGGTCTACAAGATGTTGAAAAACTTCAATCTTTATCTCCTGAACAATGTCATCCAATATGAATCTTTTTTATTTATTTATTGTTAAAGTTTGTTAAAAAAAATTATTCATTTTATGATCTTCAACCCAGAAAAAGAAATGATGAATTCATTAGAGGGTATTGAAAATGCCCCTCACGTGAGGGGCACATGAGACCTCTAATGGCAGATTATGGACGGCGTTAGTCGGAGGGACCAAGGGTGTTATCGAAAACTCGTTTGAGGGACCAAGAATGTACTTTTACCTTTGAAGAGACCAAAACCAAAAAGTGAGCATATATAAAGGACCAAAATTGTAATTTACTCTAGATTAAATGAATTGAATTAAATTAAATTAAAGAGTAAACTTCACTTATGGTCCATAAGTAATAAGTTTGTCAATTTTAACTGATATTGTTTTTAAACTTCAAAAATTTAGATTCAGTCTCTTACGTTTATTATTTCACAACAGGTTTTTTATTTTGGAAAGGATGTCCTAGGCATTTGCCTAAACTAATTCCTGTCAATTTTAAGACTGCTAAAGCATGCAGCCCTGAGATAACTCCCTAGTGGCCACAAGTTGTTTGCACCTGTATTCGAACCTAGGGTAGATGGGTTATCTAGCCTCATTCTCTGCAAGTCTTAACCACTACGCCACAATGCACTCTTTATAAGAGTTGCTAGGTGTTTCATTAATTCTAATTAAATTAGGGGTATTTTAGTCATTTTCAACACTTTTATGATGATTAAAATACCTCTCATTTAACTGGGTAGTGATGGATTTAACATTAAGATGACTAAAATACCATTTCTTTAATTGAATTTAACAGAAAAAGTTAATGGTCGTTAAAAGAAGGAACCAAAACCATAAGGGACTAAATTTTTCGAAGTTTAGGGATGATATCCTTGAAATTGACAAACATTAGGGGGTCAAAATAGAAGTTTAGTCTAAATTATAGGAAATATTTACCTTTTTTTTAAATGATTTGAAATTTTAATGAACTATAGTAACTAGAAATTCTAAATTTAACATTGATTCTATTTCTAATCCCACACGCAATTTCCTTATTTAATAATCCAAGCATTTATTTCCTGAGCCATTTATGTGTTTATTGTTAGTAAATTTTTATAAAGGTATAATTATGAATATATATAGTTCAATCATTTACATGGATACACGATAGATATAAAAAATAAATCATTATTAGACCTTTTGCCAATGTAAGGAGATCGAAACTAACAGCCAATTATCAAAGTACAACAAGGATTTAGAATGATTAAAAGCATCTTCAAAAAAAATGCAATTAACTTATAAGAACTACCATTATGGAGAGGTTCTTATAAAAACTTAACAAGAACATTGGTTTTACCATGATTTTTGTGAAAAATGTCATTTCACTTATTTTTTTGACTTATTTAATCAATGGGACCCATAAAAAGAATGTTTTTATAAGAACCTTCGTTGTAGAATTCTTGGTAAATTGCTAATTTGATGAGATGGCAAAAAGTGTATAAAAAGGAGGTTTGTAGATGCTCTAATAAAGAAACCTAAGAGACGAATAATAAACTCTATCTAACACATGTTGTATTCGTGTTTCGGTATTGACGGTATAAAATTATCATATTTATTTATCTTTAAGCATCAATCACGGTCGTGGAACTTGCCTTTAACCAACACTAGCAATGATACTAATTCCATGTTTTCAACTTAGGTTACGACATACTGGTAAAGTCTCAGGGGTATGTAGTGAAAAATCTCATTTATCCTGGGTTCGAATCCAAATGTTGTCAAAAGTCTTGTGGCCATGAAGGTTCACTAATGATGACTCCAAACCCATGGTTATTAGGGGGTTAGTCGGTGTGCATACGCTGGCCCGAAAATCCAATATTACTCACACAAAAAACTCAGTAGCGTTCAATGTCTTTCTTTATGGTGGAGCAAACTGTTTTTTTATGCAACAAATATAGAAAGCGATGCAATTTTATGATTGAAAAATTGTTATGTCTGTAAAAGTATTGCTATTTTGTATTAAAAACATTTTAGGATGAAATATATGTCTTTTTTATTTAAAATTGTCTATATTGTGGAATACTATTATCCTTTGGTGTTTATAATATCAGTTAGAGATATCTTAGTCTCATGAATACATATGATACAAGGTTATGTTACAAGTATATGTTCATTTCTGCAAATTTAAGTTAACGAGTTAATACGGAGTTAATATATTTGCACATTAAATGAGGGAGTTGTTGCACCAGAATTACAATGATTTTATTTCTATGGCGCTGATCATTAAGTATCGAAATCGTACATACAACATCTGTTTTGGCCAAAAAAAAAACGATGTATGCAGCTTAAATGCTCGTTTCACTTTAAACGATCGTTAGGTCATTCAACTCTTAATTTGCATTAAACCTCACATATTTATTATTTTTTTAAATGATTTAGAAAACAAGTACATTCAATTTTGACAATACATTTGAAAATATTGTAACCTTTTATTATTGATAGCGTGTCATTTGTATTTAGATTGTGTGCATCTAAATAAAAGAAGATTATCATTTTAAACAGAAAAAACAATAAACTATATTTTTTTGGATGATTAATTCTCTAAATTATTTTTTAAATAAAAAAAACATCAAACTTTATTATTTTGAATGATCAAGTTTTTGAACTATTTTTTTTGAACTAAAAAATCATTAAACTTTCCCACTTTGAATAAAAATATCATAAAAAAAACTTTTTTTCATTTTGAATGATTAAGTTTTTGAACATTTTTTTTAGTAAATTAAACTATCGAACTTTTAGAAATTGGTTACGTACATTTTTTTAACCAAAAAAACTACTTGTAAACGATTATGTTTTGATTCTCTTTATTTCAATGGATAAAAAATATATCAAAAATAGAGAGATTAATGACAGAGACCAAAAACGTGTTAGGCGATACGGATAACCGACAAAGTCGGGGCAATGAGGAGTGGCAAGGGGGGAGATATCGTTGTTTGCGAAAGGTTTTAATGGTGTAGGATTTGACCACGGTTAAACTGTTTCAGGTTTGTTTTTACTTTGAAACATTTATGGTCAGTTACAGATAGTTTTTTTAATTAAAAGTTGTAGATAACCAACTTTTAGAACTTTGATAGTTTATTTATTCGGAAAAAATGTTTAGGGACTTAATTGTTTAAAAAGAGAAAGTGTAGTGATTTTTTTCATTAAAAAACAATTCAGAAACTTAATCATTAAAAATAAGAAAGTTTAATGTTTTTTTATTTTTAAAAAATAATTTAATAACTTAATCATTTAAAATAAAATAGTTTATTAGATTTTTTTAATTTTTCTCGTTTAAAAAATAAAAATTTAAACTTTTTTCCTACCTTTGTTGCTCTGATATAACCCCCAACACATATTTCAAATGGATGAAAATATGAAAACAAAATAGTAAAAGAAATCTTCTTTCTTTTAAGTAAAGAAAAGGTTCATTAATTATATTGTTTATTTTATTTTGAAGCAACAAACAACACAATTATTATTTTATGAAATTTTTGTTTGAAAGTTTGTCGAGTTATTAAATGGTTTGTTCTATTTTAAATGTGTAACTTTAAAAAAAATACTTCTAATTTTATATTTTTTTTTTTACAATGTGTTGAATATAGTTGCATTGTTTTATTTTGAGTAAATTATATATTTCCTTCCCGTCATTACATACTTATTTTAGATTAAGTATCTCAAATGAAATAATTACATGTATAGTCATTGTGGTTTCACTTTTATTACCGTCAAACTCATAAAGCTCACACTATTAACCTTAGTCCCATTAAGTCTCATTTTGTCCCTCATTTAATAGGTGTTTCCATTTTTTATTTTCGACCCATTTCTAGCATACACACTTATACGCATACATAAAAGTGTATACAGAATTTCGAAAACATAACCTAAAGTCCTAAATCACCCATCTCTATACCGGCATCTTCCTCCCCCTACATTGTAGCTTCCTTCCCCTTCAGCCTCTTCTTCCAATACGTCGTTGTTGCTCCCACCTCCAATGAATATGCTTATGTTCCTTGTTGGTTTCTTAAACCGCTATTGATGCACTTCATTATCCAAAATTCTAATCCTCTCCTCTCTATTTGAAACCTTATGGGATCTCGATCAGAATTACGACGAACCCTAATCTATACTCCTTCAATTTCTTGCTGAACTTTGGATTTAAATCTATTTGTTTATACCTCGTTTGTTGTGATTATGACTATTCATGGTTACTCGTCAATGGCATACATAAACACATACACCAGATCTCTGGAAAATTTAAATTGTTGCAAACATTTCTCTTATTGTTGCTTTGTTTTTCCAGTGCTTTAGGGGTTTAACTTTTAATTTGATTATGTTCTTCAAAAACGGGTTTCATAACTAGATTTGGATTGATTTTATGTATACAAGTGTGGTAGCCGAAGATGGGTAGTGCCTGGAAAAAGGGTAGGGGTCGGGTTTATTTGCTTATATTTTTCTTAGTGGTTTAAAGTTTTGTACAAATAACATTTAAACTTGCATAACAAAAATAACTATTAAATAAAAGAATAAAATGACAAAGTACCCCTCGTGTGAGGGGAACCTTGGTGGTTTAACTGAGTTTAAGTTAATGGATCCAATCCGTAACAAACATGAGACTATACATTTAATTATTTTGTTTAAAGGACCCGGCCCACAATAACTATGTAAATTTGCAATTTGTCCTTTTATTTTTTACATCTTATTCCAAAATCGAAACTTGAGATATTTTAGAAGCAAAGTAAATTATAAAGATCACCTACGTGGTTATACAGAAATACAATTCACTACCTTGATTCCTTTATGGGTCGGGTACTTGTTCCATTTTGGTTACGAATCAAGTCCGTTGATCTTTATCGATTAAAAGAGTCATGTTAACTCAAGGGTATTTTAGAAAGAGACATAAAATTCTTGCCCACCTCCCCCAAGATATCCCCTATCAGTGATCTCTATCTCCCACGAACTATTCCACCAATATTCGTCCATCCCGACCCTCATCCTCATCTCCCCCCTCCCAAACTTAAAACAACGACGTTGAACCACCAACACATATTCGGCTCCCCTAACTCTGATGGTGCTTCCCTCCTCGTCATAAAAGTTTAAAGTTTTTGTTACCCTATGTGTAGTGAACCTTCCACTGTTAAGCTTCAATCCAAGGGGATATTGAAAGACACGTAGAGTGGGGGCAAAGACCCCCCCCTCCCCCCCCCCCCCCCAACAAATCCATAGAGCTGCACGTTTAAAAAAATACCAATTTTTTGATACCTAAAATTACAAATGCAACCCTAACAGAAAAGCGCCCTAGCCCTTATTGATTCCCTTGGTTGATGTAACATCCTAGACCAATCGTATCAAATATTGTCCGCTTTGTCCATATACCTGGACTCATGATTTTTAAAACGCATTTGATAAAGGAGGTATATAATTCCTTTTTTGTTCCCCTCCCCAACCAATGTGGGATGTTACGATTGATTATTGTTTTAACCTAAATTTTGTTTATTTTAGTTAATTGTTATTTTATTCTATGTTATGGCCCAAACGATTGCTTCCATCTTCGTTGAACCATATTGAACCTTCCATGGATCTGTTACCTTGTCATATTCATCATCTACTGCTAAGCTTATAAGAAAGAACTATAGTGAAGCATGACCATACGTCATTGAAGGATTTCCAACTAATCGTCATAAATCTGCTTTCAGTGGTACACCAACAAAGGGTTTAAGATATAAATCTTGAAGTTGTCTTTAGTAGGTAATATGGTTGTCGAAAATTTGATGAGACGACGACCCTCAATGCCATATCATTCAAGATGCATCAATTATAGTAGATAACCAAAAGAAAGTTCTAATTTTTTCTGGGCAAGGATAACAACGTCAGAGTTTTGGTGCTGGCTTCCACTATAAGATGAAAGGGACAAATGATCAGGACTCATAATGAACGACTAATCTGATGAGAATTTGGTTTTAAATGCATTATTCACGTTTTAAATGGTCTTGGGATAGAACGGGGTTTGACAGACACAAAAAATAGGGAACAAAAATAACAGGTAAACATATTAAAATAACAGGTAAATAGACACATACATAAGATCATCTAACTGGATGCAATAAAATGTTTTTTTAAATAACAGATAAACATGTCAAAAATCCCCTTAGTTTAAAGAACTTTTCAAAAATAGTTAAAGTAAAAGACATGATAAACTATAAATACTTAATCCGTAAAAAAAATATATTAAAGGGACCAATTGTGTAATTTGCCGCTCCAGATCCTTGTGTAACTTGCTCCAACTGGGCCGGCCCATTTGTAAAACGAGAGCATCAAGCGGTTAAGAAGTGAAATCCGGTCGGACCGCCAGATCTAATTCAATCTACGGCTATCAATCAAGATCCGTGTGCTTCAATCTTATTGGTCAGAATCATAACCATCAACCCCCTATATATATAAAACGAAGCCCTTTTCATCGCATAAAAAAGTAGCATTTCCAATCGGTGTTTCATCTTCAACCTGCGTACATCTACAAATTTTCCATCGCCAAATCTCTGTAAACAATGGCCGGACGAGGGAAAACCCTAGGCTCTGGAGCGGCAAAGAAGGCTACTTCAAGAAGCAGCAAAGCCGGCCTTCAATTTCCCGTCGGTCGTATCGCTCGTTTCCTTAAAGCCGGAAAGTACGCCGAGCGTGTCGGTGCCGGAGCTCCTGTCTATCTCGCCGCCGTCCTTGAATACCTCGCCGCTGAGGTGAATTTCTCGATCCGTTTTGTTTGAGATGTTTTTGATTCAATTTTGATGAAATTTTTTTAGGGTTTCGTGTTATTTTGGTTGAAATTATAATCGTGAAATTGATTGTTATCAGGTTCTTGAATTGGCTGGTAACGCAGCAAGGGATAACAAGAAAACTAGAATCGTTCCAAGACATATTCAATTAGCGGTGAGGAATGATGAGGAATTGAGCAAGCTTCTTGGTGACGTCACCATTGCTAATGGTGGTGTTATGCCCAACATTCACAACCTTTTGCTCCCCAAGAAGGTTGGTGGTTCTTCAAAGCCGTCCGCTGACGAAGATTAGAGATACGAGATGGACGAGAGATTGCGAATCGTATTGAACTACATTCTGTTTGTGTCGGTTAGGGTTTCAAATTAAAGTCTTTTTTTTGGTTCAATTTGTGTTTGTAGGAGTTGTATTAGAGATAGGGTTCCAATTAACTGATGTGTATATCTGTCAATTTAGTGCGACATTCTAAGGTTCTTCATAATGAATATCAGTTCTATTACTAAATTTCTTACATTCTTCTCATTCATATTTGTATAAATTATTTTTATCCCTTCCAATGCTTGTAGATTCTTTACTAGATCTTTATGTTTCTTGATAAAAATGGAGGTTTTGTTGATTTGGATGGTTAAGGATATGCAGCCATGCTGAAAATTTAGGAGGCAGTTTGCAAAGATCCTCTTTATTGGTAAGTTGGGTTAATGGCATTGGTTTATATGTTATTTGTTCATTGTTGGTTTTCTTGCTTTGTTATGAATGCTTTAATCCCTTAATGATCCCTTTTAATGGTAAATTGGGTCATGGTATTTGCTGTCATTTTGTATGTTGTTTGTTCATTGTCATTGATGTTTTTGAATTCTAATTTGTTTATGTTGTTTGTTAGTTAAAATTTTAATCCATTTGATGTTTCTGCTTAATTGATGGAAGGAAAAGGGTCAATTTGAGTTCCTCACATGAGCTTGATATGCATATGTTATAAACTTATATGAGCTTATTGTTTGTTACTCATCTTTCATGATTCTGAACTTTGATCATTGTTTAGTAAATAAATGTTGAAATCCCCTAAATGTGTTGTAACTATGGTGTAACTTCCATCTATGCATTATGTCATTGAGATTCTATGGTGTTATGTGTTTGTTATTTAAAACTCTATGGTGGATTTCTTTAAATGTGCTTCCTTTTGCAGATAAATAAATGATAAGTTAACAAAAAGGATACATAATTAACAGTTAATTATTCCATGGAAGCTCTTCTTTTAGCTTATAACTATGCATTCCTAACTTTACATATATAAATTTACTATCTAGCATTCAACATTGTGATGGTGAGTTCGTTGGTTGAACATGTTTCAGATGTAACAGTATCTGTTGTAGCTTTTTTGTAAAAGTAACCTGGAAACTTAGATGGAGGCAGTTCAATGTCACTCTCAAACATTAGCATAACAGAAGACATTGTTGGCCTATCTTCTGGACATTGTTGAACACACAACAGACCCACATGGATCGATCGTTTCACTTCTGATAAACAGATTGATTCATCTACAGATGCTGCAACCAGTTCCATGGATCTGCCTTCTATATGGAGTCCCCATGCCTGCAAGAAAGAAAGAAAGTAAGCGCATGTTTAAGTTGCTTATTGTTTGTGCTTATTGAAAAATCCCTGTTTTGTTAGCTAGCTTATTGTGCTCTACTTCAAGTAGCATTTCAACAATCTCCAAGTTTTTTTTTCCTTTCAACTATGCCCTTAATATTTTTCACGTTCAACATGTTATTTTGATAATTGTACATTGTCATCTAGTTTTTACCAAACATTACTAGTTTATAGCCCAAGCCTAAGAGCACAAAAAAATATGAAACTTAATCGTAAACAAAACTAACATGTCCGAGAAGGTTGTGGCTGTGTTCTTTGTGGACGAATCCTCTGTTTTTCTTTCCGCTCACAATCTCAAGCACAAGAACACCGAAGCTAAATACATCTGATTTTACTGAAAAGATACCGTCTCCTGCATACTCTGGTGCCATGTAGCCACTGCAGCAAATTTGTTGTTTAATTCAACATATTTTTACTAAATGAACACAAGTAAAAATGGCCAGGTGTAATGAGTCTCACTATGTTCCAACCACTCTGTTTGTGTTTTCCTCTATTTGATTTCCTCCAAAGCTTCTGGCCATGCCGAAATCCGATATCTTTGGGATCATATCATGGTCAAGCAAAATGTTGCTGACTTTGAGATCTCGATGGATTATCCTCAGTCTAGAATCTTGATGAAGATAAAGGAGTCCCCTAGCAACCCCCTTGATAATGTGAAAACGTGTAGGCCAATCTAGTATCTTACTTTGAGCTCCATCTGCAGTTAGTTTACATCTAAGTATGTGGTTTTATAATACTTGATGTTTTTATACAGTTGGTGGACGTGCATATGTGTAGGATAAAGTGTATACCAAATATAAAGGAGTCGAGGCCTTTGTTTTGCATGTATTCATAGACCAACATTTTTTCTGCTCCCTTGATGCAGCAGCCTATGAGCTTTACAAGATTCCGGTGCTGCAGTTTTGAAATAAAGATGACTTCATTCTTGAATTCATCGAGTCCTTGAGTTGAAGTCCTTGATAAACGCTTCACTGCTACTTCCTGTCCGTTTCCTAGCACACCCTGAAAACGACCTTTGAGGTAAGTATGACCACCCTCTGTGTTTAAATATAGAAATACCTATATATAATATATAATATAATGTATAATTATTTAAAACCTATATTAGGAAAAAGACAAAAAAGAACATAAGAAGACAGAAAAGCTCCTCAATTTACCGGCGATAAGAAAGTGCAAGCCACCGGGTCTTTTATGTAATAAATGAAGTTTAGGACTAATTCTGTAGTTTACTCTAAATACTATATACTTCCGAACTATTAGCATACATGGAACCTTAATGTATGTTAAGAATGATGGTATGTGTCTACTCTGTTGGTCACTCCAACATCAACTAGTTATTGCATTACATTCTATCAAGCTATGGGCCTGTTTGTTAGCAGCTAATGAACATAATGAGACTCATAGCTTATTCTGTCAGCTATACATGACTGTTTGTTATTAGCTTAATGATATAGAAAGTGGCTTATTCACTAAAGCTTTTAGGAGGGACCTTTATGCAGAAAAGCCATGTTTCTTTTTGAAACCCGCCATTCCGAATTAAAAACATGCTCGTTCCATCTATGAAAAAGCCCTTCCAAACAAAACCTTTCCAATCTGTACAGACAGATTAATCCACACAGACAGCTTTATCCATACAGGACTTGATGGAAAACCAACCAAACAACCCCTAATACGTCATGCACTCCGTTTATTACCTTATAAACGGGTCCAAAACCACCTTGTCCAAGCTTATTGTCGTCTGAAAAGTTATTGGTAGCTTTACGTAATGTAGAGAAGTCAATAAACGGTAATTCTACATCATCCTTCGAGTTTTTGTTGCTAGGCTCATCTCCATTGTCTTCCTCTACTGTCCCTGAGAATAAGATAGAACCAATGTCAACTGAATTATATAATCAAATTGATTGAAAGAAGACCAAAATAGTTACCTTCTTGTTTTGCCTTCCACTTCTTAATTCGATAAAATACGCACAAAGAAAGTAGCATGACCAATAATATTGATATTATGGGGACAATAATCACGGCTCGTTTATTTTCACTCGAGCTTTTATCTTTTGCTGCAATGAAAGTATCGCCCGTTAATCAAATTCGATAACAAACTAAATGAATCAGTTGGGTTTAGGGGGTGGTTTACCTAATTCCGATGCTGGCATTCTTATATAAAGATCCTGCCCGTTTTCTGGAAATGTTATTATATCGATCAAGTTACCGAACCATAACAAGCAACCACTTCCGGTTCCTGTTATATTCTGAGTCGTATACGCACTACAACTGCAGTTCTTCTTGCAAACCATCTTGCATTCATCAAGATTCATACTTTGGTTAAACCACGACTCGTGTGTATCGGGCAACTTTAGGCTCGAATACTTCCTAAACCCGTCTCCGGGCCCACAATCCAAAGGTGTTGACCGACGACACCCTTGAGACCAATCACCTGCTTTCCACTTTTCTGGTGACGTGGGCTTGAACCCTTCCAAACACCCACAAAGCGGCAAGTTGGTGGCATTACAGCTCGAGAATGAGCCACAAAGCCCATAGTGGTTACAATTTTCGATCAGTGGAGTCAAATATAACGACCATTCTTGCCGGATTTCCTTCCATAACAGCCTTTCGAAACGACCATCGTGCTGAATGACTAACCTCGAGACTTCTGAACTATTAACATTTTCAAAATGGTAATACATTTCTCTTTGATCAAGAATAAACCCAAATCTGTAAACCGAATTTGGTCTCAGATTAGGTGAACCACTGAACCTAAGTCCGTTCCATGGACCTCCCCGGAAAATGATATCTGAACGATAACGAACAATCAACTGTGGGTAACCTTTAGTATCAATCCGTAGAGTATATTCACCAAGAGAAGGATCGTTTTCACTCTTCCATGACGTCAAATACCTTTCGAAACCTGTAACCAAATCTTTTCCGAGCTTCATTCCGGCAATAAGCGTATCTGTCGGAAAATCAAAACTTTGCCAAATGGGATTCTTCGGGTTACCATTTTCCTCCTTAATGATAAAGTTACCGGTATCTAGAAGCTGAGCCACCGGTTTTCTGACCGCCAGAAATGACGAATTAGATTCCGACGACCAGATGATGTGGCCGGTGGAGTTACGGAGGAGTAGGATTCCGGCGAGAGTGAGTGAGAGTTCGCCGGAGTTATTGGAGAGTGGTGAATTCCGGTTGGCCACCCAGATGACGGTTTTTGGAGATATTTTTTTGTACCAGATACCAACGTACCATTTTGTTGAATTTTGGGGGTTAAAGAAGCCAAGTTCGAAGTTCTGTTGAGCTGAAATAATGGTTTCACCATTTCTAATGGTTTGGTTTGCAGAGATGGTGTCTGTTTCTATGGTACAAGTTATTAATGCACACAGTACAATGATGGAAAACCAGAAATTGGTAATTCTTTCTCCTTCTGCCATCACCGTTTGCTGCCATTAAGTCGCGTCTTATTATATATATATATATATATATATATATATATTATTTTAATAGGTTTAATTATTTATGGAAGACTTTTTTTAGTCTATTTGACTGTGTGGTTTGTTGAAAATTGGTATTTTTGTCCACATGTTTTTGTTGAAAATTGTTATTTTATGATTTTCATCTTAAGGTTTACAAGTAATTGTTGTTTTTGGTTTTTATGATTTAAAACTTAATTGTTTTTTTTCCTGTTTATGTGATACAATTAATAGCTACACTTACCCGGTTTTCACTTAGCTTATTGGATAAGATTTTAGTCTATTAAAACGGCATCATATGCAATAATGTATCCAATAAGCAATTACCATGTAAGAGGCGTTACTCTTGTTTACAGTTACATGGTAAAATTCTCGGTTCTTGTCATAGATTTTATCGGGCAAGATTCTCAACCCTTATCATGTTTATATGATAAGGTAAAGTGACCCGGTAAGTACTTACGAGGTAAGCGTTTAATAAACGGCCATGAGAGTCAGATTCAAGGACAAAAATAGCACAAAATAGTAAATAATAGGTATGAAAACATCGATTTTCAAACAATAGGGACTACACATTTAATAAAGATGAAAAACGTTATTTACTCTCTATAGAAATCTTGACTCGTACAAAACTAGTGACTTTGCAATGAATTTGACCGTCATTTCGTTGTCAGCTCTAAAGTAGAGAATGAAAAGGCAAAATCTTTAAAAACATTTTCTTTCAACTTTAACAGCTTTTGTATTTTTGAGAATCCGTCATTACTTATATTATTAAAATATTTAAAGACATTTAATAAAATATTATTTCTCTCTCCTACACATTTAATTTCAATAATCTTGATTGGTTAGATATATTAAAAAAATGTTGGAATTTTAGAGATTTCTCCCCAAATCTCTAAAATAACAAACCATATAGCAATGTTGTTGGAGCAATTTAGAGAAGGAAAACCTATTTTTTCTATTATAACAAAGCTGTTGGAGATGCTCTTAGCGTGAGAAAGGATATTCATTCTTGGATGCACACTAGGATAAGATGCATAAGATCAATCCTCATATCAAACACGATTTATGCACATCAGAATCAGATAAAAGTCTTCTCTCTCACTTATTAGGTAAGCTTCTTAGTCATTGCTATGCCTCCTAGGAGGAAAAATTCTCGATCCTTGCCAAGCTCACCGGTAAGGTAAGTGGCGGCCAATAAGATTATGATTATGTGAGAGGAGGGACATATGTGCAGAAGCCGAGTATTTTGGAATATTTTTTTGCTCTAAATGATTGTTGGTCCCAAAGGAGTCTACAAGAGTTCAAGGATGTACAAACAGTTTGTAGAAGGGGGGGGGGGGGGTTGAATACAAACAGTCAGATTTTTAAAAAAAAAGTTAGTTTATATTGAATAAACAAATTTACAGTTACAAGCGGAATTAAAACAAATAAACTTATTCTATTGTAACTTAAGAAATCACACAGATTGATGCACAAGGAAATGAGAAAGAAAAGAGACAGAGGTTTGAAGAAAAGAAAGTAGCATGCATAAAAATGAAGAAGATATCCTCATCTTATTTATACCCGCTTGCATTTATGCAAGACAAAATGTATATGCCACGTGTCAAACATCCATAAGAAGCTTGTGCTTCGTTCAGAACGTAACCATGCTTTTGGCCGTATGTGAACAATACCATATCAGATATGAGGGGGACATATGAGACAATCCGTACGTCCTTCTCTGACATAGTATAAGGTTTGACTTTTATGCATCGAGGATAAGATCAATCTTAATCTTGTTTGAGAAGCCTCACTTGATCGCTGAACTTGAAACTTCAAGGATGAACTTTCATAGTATCGTTGAGGCTTAACAAGACTTCGCACTTTGATTTAGATATTCGTTGCTATCACTGAACCGGTTCAGATCATTAGCTGACTATCTCTTTCTTCAGCTTGGTCTTCGACTTTTGCTGAATGTTCTTTTGGTGTGATGGTTGATCTTCAGATCTTCAGGGGTAGACTTGATGTTTCTGAATTTCAGCGATCGCTGATAACACTCAGCATATGCTATCGCTGATTTAAGCATACGTTTACACATGAAATTTCACTAAGTATACAGATGAATTATATTCAAATCACTGAGAGGAGTTATGATCAACAATGATTCTTTAAAATAAAGAAAGTAGGACAAACTATATGAAATTCTTCAAATTTAAACAACTTTTCAAAGTTGATCATCATGATTCATGAAATATAAATTCCTTCTGCCTTATGTGGAGAGTTAGCAAGTAGACTTGATTTTTTTTAATCATACATATTACTTACAATAAGAAACCTTGATTTTAAATATTTTAGAAAGATAAATAACATTTAATAAAATTGTAAAAAAATATATTATAATAATATAATTAATTAATGTTGTAACATTCAAAATAAAAAATCCATTAAATTTGAATGTAATTGTTTAGGGAGATCTTGAATTTTGATTATATATTCTAGAGAATTTTTATAGAGCCTGATGGAGATGTTCAAAAAAGAAGAAGATAGTTTTGTAAGTTTTATGGAGCATAGTCGATGGAAGTCATTATAGTTTGTAGAGAAAAGGTAGGGACAACAACACGTTAATCATGTTCCCTCTTTATCACGGCGAATACTCGAACAATAATGAGAACACAAAGAATTGTTTTGGTTAGGGAGGACCCATCAAGTCACATCAAGAAATTTGGGCCCGTATTGGCCTATTTGGTCCATCATTTAAAATAGTCATTTACGATATTTTGAGTTATTTTGGTTCTTCAGGAAAAAAACGTGAAAAGTAAACAGAAATGGAGGATATTTTGACTATTCGAGACGATATCCTTACAGCTTTTTAGTGAATTGAGCAACAATCAAAGTGACCAAGTGTTTCTCCTTAGCATTCCCCCTTGATTCTTCTTTTATCTTCTTCTTATTAACCATACACATAATGAATAAGAAAGATCCAAGCACATGCATAACATTTGTATTTCATAATGAAAATAAACAATATTTCACTCCATAATACAATATACGTACAACTAGACTGACTTTGGGATCATGTAAAACAAACATGTTTTCGTGAAACCATAAACTAACACTGAACTTTCTCACGAAAACACTGAAGGTAAAGTGTAAGATCCCACATTGGTTGGGGAGGAAGACAAAAGTTGCCTTATAAAGGACTTGGATACCTCTCCTATCAGACGCGTTTTAAAACCGTGAGTCCAAGTATCCGGACAATGCGGGCAATATTTGGTACAGTTCGCCTGGGATGTTACATAAACCTTCACATGGTTTTTGCTGTGAAGGTTCGGTGTTTTTTGTACCTTCACAATGTTATGTTGTGAAGGTTTTGTGTAATTGTTGCGGTCTTACGAAAATAGGTCGGTCTTATAAAAACCCAATCTGAATTAGACCTATCATAGAATGATACTTGAAAGCAACTATTAGATGTTTGGGGTACCCAAAACTTTACTAATAGAGTAAAATGCGTTTTCGTCCCTCTAGTTTGTTAAAATCTGCGATTTTCGTTTCTTTTTTTTTGAAATTATAGTTTTCATTCTTATGGTTGGTGATTTATTGTTGTTTTTGTTTATAAGGCTAATTCCCTCGAAGCTTTAACCTTAAGTGTTAAGAACAAATCTATAATAAATTCTAAACCAGAAGAACGAAAACTACAATAACTTTCCGGTGACAACGAAACCATTTTTAACAGAGAAAAGTCTAAAAAACCCAACAAATTATCATATTTTGAATGATCAAGTCCTAAACTATTTTTAATAATTGAACTTTCTGAAATCAAACAAATAAAGCTTTGAACTTATTAAAACAGAGAAAAATCCAACGAACTTTCATATTTAAGCGATTAAGTCACTAAACATTCATGTGAACAAATTAATCTTACATTTATAAAATAAAAGCAATTTACCATTTCTCTACTGATGTATCTAAAACAGTAATAAAATACAATAATTCAATAGAAACATTTAAATACCGTTTCATGATTCTGAACTTTGATCATTGTTTATTAAACAAATGTTTATAATTGATAATCTCGATTGTATTGTATCTTTATTCGAATTTCCATCTAAAACATATTTGTATGCAAATACTATGTTTGCTACTATTCCTAATCGATTGCTGATTTTTTTTAAGGGGCCGTTTGTTAAATGTTTACTCAGTAAGTGTTTACTGGATCATTTACCTTACCGGGTACAAAGACCAAAAATCTTTCCCGGTGTAGCAGGCACGAACTTAATAATTTTTCCATAAAGTGATACCTTATAAAACAGTTGCACCTTTTACGAACCTATTTTTTTAAACCTTACGACAGTTGGGAATCACCAGTAGCACGTGACATCATAGTCCCTCACCAGTAGCATGTGACATCATAGCCCCTTTACTGGTTTCGTCCATGAGATTGCAGCTAACATGTGAGCAACAACATTTCTATTTCTCCTAACAAACTGAACTCTAAAAGAAGGCTCCGATTCAAGGATCAAACCGCATGCCTGAATGATGCCACCAAACTCGGTATCGTCTCGCTCTTGTTGTTTCAAAGTGTTTAGAACAACCTAGGATTCAGTTTCAAATATGACACTCTCATTCCCCATAGTCGTGATCCACGTGATGGATTCAAGCATAGATAAAGCTTCACACTCTTTTACACTGGACATCCTTATTGTTGAGCCATCTTGTATGCAATTACTCCTCCCTCCATGTCGCGTAACACCGTGCCAGCTCCCGTTTGGTCCTTTTCCACAAAAGTTGTTGTATCACAATTACACTTTATCTGTATGAGATTGACGATGGGGCTGCTTTGGATTGGCTGGGTTGAAAACATTTGAATAACCCAACTCAATGTTTGAGGTTTAAAAAGATCTCAATTCAACCCAATTTAAGCAAAACTATAACCCAACCCAACCCAAACTATACGAGTTGGTTGGGTTGGATTAAAAGTTTGGTACATTATTTACAATCTTGTTAATCCTTTTATTTAAACGAAATGAAATTAAAATAAAAACATGCAAAATAAATTTCACACACTCTGAAAAAGTTGAAAATTCGTTAAATAAGAAAGTAAACTTATGATTGAGAACTTGAAATTATAATATAATTATAGATATATCTAATTACCAATTGATCTAATGTGTATATATTAACGACTTAACAACAAAGGTTGGTTGTTAACGAAACAATAAACAAATAATTTCTCCATGCCAAATGATCAATTACAGGCTACGAAGACGCGATGTGGCTAGGGTTTGCTCAGCAGCAAAGGTTGCTGACGACGACGACGACGATGATGATGATGATGATGATGACACAATCACTAACTCAGTAAGCATCTCAATTTTCACTAAATTTCTTGACAAAATTACTTGTAGCGATGAACACAATGGCAGTAATCAAGCACGCTGTAAAATGGAATCGTTTCAGTGCCCTAAATTGATCGGAAATTGATAATCGCAAAAGTTCTAGTTTGAAAGTCCTTACATGAGCTCGATATGCATACGTTATATGAGCTTATTTATTGCTTGTTACTTACTTTTCATGATTCTGAACTTTGATCATTGTCTAGTAAACATAACGTTGAGGTCCCCTAAATGTGTCATAAACTATGGTGTAACTTCCAATTATGCATTGTGTCATTGAGATTCTATGGTGTTATGTGTTTGTTATTTAGAACTCTATGGAGGATTTCTTTAAATGTGCTTCCTTTTGCAGATAAATCAATGATAAATTAACAAAAATGATACATAATTAACAGTTTATAGGAATAATTGTGAATTCTCATCACATGTAACTTGCATCCTTACATGATATGCTTCAATTGCAAGACTTGAACAAGATGTACAATATACATGAATAACTCTAATCTATTTGAATTGTTCCATGGAAGCTCTTCTTTTAGTTTATAACTATGTATTCCTAACTTTTCAGATTCATCTAATTCAAAAACACATATACTGCTATGTTTATAACATTAGGTTCTTATTTGGGTTTACAGATATTAATTTACTATCTAGCATTCAACGTTGTGATGGTGAGTTCGTTGGTTGAACATGTTTCAGATTTACCAGTATCTGTTGTAGCTTTTTTGTAAAAGTAACCTGGAAACTTAGGTGGTGGCAGTTCAACATCACTCTCAAACATTAGCATCACAGAAGACATGGTTGGCCTATCTTCTGGACATTGTTGAACACACAACAGACCCACATGGATCGACCGTTTCACTTCTGATAAACAGAGTGATTCATCTACAGATGCTGCAACCAGTTCCAAGGATCTGCCTTCTAGATGGAGTCCCCATGCCTACAAGAAAGAAAGAAAATAGACCAGTAAGCCCATGTTCAGGTTGCCTTATTTTTTGTGCTTATTGAAAAATCCCTGTTTGGTTAGCTAGCTTTTTGAAACTCTACTTCAAGTAACATTTTGACAAGCTCCAAGTTTTTTTTCCTTCCAATTATGCCCCTAAGCTTTTTCCTGTTCCACATGTTATTTTTATAATTTTACATTGTCATCTACTCTGTCAACTAGTTTATAGCCTAACCATAAGAGCACACGAAGATTGGCAATTTAATTAAAACAAAACTAACATGTCCGAGAAGGTTGTGGCTGTGTTCTTTGTGAACGAATCCTCTGTTTTTCTTTCCGCTCACAGTCTCCAGCACAAGAACACCGAAGCTAAATACATCTGATTTCATTGAAAAGATACCGTCTCCTGCATACTCTGGTGCCATGTAGCCACTGCACCAATTTTTTTGTTAAATCCAAGATTTTTTATTAAATAAACACAAGTTAATTGGTTATAAATAGGTGTAATTAAGAGTCTCACTACGTTCCAACCACTCTGTTTGTGTTTTCCTCTATCTGATTTCCTCCAAAGCTTCTGGCCATGCCGAAATCTGATATCTTTGGGATCATATCATGGTCAAGCAAAATGTTGCTGACTTTGAGATCTCGATGGATTATCCTCAGTCTAGAATCTTGATGAAGATAAACAAGTCCCCTACCAATCCCCTTGATAATGTGAAAACGCGTAGGCCAATCTAGTATCTTACCTTGTTTTCCATCTGCAGTTAGTTTACATCCAAGTTTAAGGTTTTAAATACTTGATGTTTTCATACAGATGCTGGACGTGTTATTAATATAAAAAACCAAACCAAACCAAACCAAATGAACCCAATAAATCCCACAAGAGTAGTGTATGTGTAGGGTAAAGCGTATACCAAATATAAAGGAGTCGAGGCCTTTGTTTGGCATGTATTCATAGACCAACATTTTTTCTGCTCCTTTGATGCAGCAGCCTAAGAGCTTTACAAGATTCCGGTGCTGCAGTTTTAAAACAAAGATGACTTCGTTCTTGAATTCATCGAGTCCTTGAGTTGAAGTCCTTGATAGACGCTTCACTGCTACTTCCTGTCCGTCTTCTAGCACACCCTGAAATCGACCTTTGAGGTAAGTATGATTTATACCGTCTTTTGCATTTACATATGGAAATATCTGTTTATAATTTATATATGCCTCTCAACTATAGGGTGTGTGACCAGGGGGGGGGGAGCCATAATTTATAATCAGGTGGAGCACTAATCAAGCATAGAAAATAACCTTGTTTGTTGGGTTGGAGCCTTGGAAGAGTAACTTTCAAGATAAACAACAATGCAATTGCATAATTACTTGGAATAAAAACTAAATCAAGCATAGAAGTTTCACCCAAGTTTAAAGATTGGAGTTCGATGGTTTCAAATTTCACCCAACTTCAAACGATTACCCAAACAGAGAAGTTCAAAGAAAGTTAAAATTAACTAGTTTTAAAACAAACAAACCAGCTTTAACACCTAATTTCTAAGTATCTATGTTCTAAATACCTATTTATAAACAACTATAATGCTAAAAATGGTGTAACAATTTGAAATAGTTCTAGTGGAGTGGATGGGGATCCCAAATAAAGACAACAGGCGGTGGCAATTAAAAAGGGGGGAATCCATGTAGATTTCATGCACTCATTTATTACCTTATAAACGGGTCCAAAACCACCTTGTCCGAGCTTATTGTCGTCTGAAAAGTTATTGGTAGCTTTACGTAATGTAGAGAAGTCAATAAATGGTAGTTCTACATCATCCTTCGAGTTTTTGTTGCTAGGATCATCTCCATAGTCTTCCTCTACTGTCCCTGAGATAGAGCCAATATCAACTGAAAGTCTGAACTATATAATCTGCATCCCAATTATATCTATGAAAGATTGAAAGAAGACCAAAATAGTTACCTTCTTGCTTTGCCTTCCACTTCTTAATTCGATAAAATACGCACACAGAAAGTACTATGACCAATAATACTGCTATTATGGGGACAATAATCAAGGCTCGTTTATTTTCACTCGAGCTTTTATCTTTTGCTGCAATGAAAGTATCACCCGTTAATCAAATAAGTCAAAATCGTAATCATAACATACCAAATGAATCAGTTGGGTCTAGAGGGGTCCTCTGTTTAAATGACCTTCTGACAGATTTTTCTTTTATGCACAAGAATGCCTGGAAACCTGTTTGAAGGTCATACTTTTCTGGTTCTGGAGGTCATTTAGTGGGTGATTTACCTAAATCCGATGCTGACATTCTTATATAAAGATCCTGCCCGTTTTCTGGAAGTGTTATCATATCGATCAGGTTACCGAACCATAACAAGCAACCACTCCCGGTTCCTGTTATATTCTGAGTCGTATAAGCACTACAGTTGCAGTTCTTCTTGCAAACCATCTTGCATTCATCAAGATTCATACTTTGGTTAAACCACGACTCCTGTGTATCGGGCAACTTTAGGCTTGAATACTTCCTAAACCCGTCTCCAGGTCCACAATCCAAAGGAGTTGACTGCCGACACCCTTGAGACCAAACCGCGGCTTTCCACTGGTCTGGTGACGTTGGCTCGAACCCTTTCAAGCACCCACAAAGTGGCATGTTGGCGGCATTACAGCTCGCGAAGGAGCCACATAGCCTGTAGCGGTTACAGTTTTCAATCAATGGAGTCGAATACAATGACCATATTTGCAGGCTCTCCTTCCATAACAGCCTTTCGAAACTACCAGAGGGCTGCATGACTAACCTCGAGACTCGTGAACTATTAATATCTTCAAAATAGTAATACATTTCTCTTTGATCAAGAACAAACCCAAATCTGTAAAACAAATTTGGCCTCAGATTAGGCGAACCACTGAACCTAAGTCCGTTCCATGGACCTGCCCGGAAAAAGATATCTGAGCGATACCGGATGATTGACTGCGGGTACCCTTTAGTATCAATCCGTATAGTATATTCACCAAGAGAAGGATCATTTTCACTCTTCCATGACGTCAAATACCTTTCGAACCCTGTAACTAAATCTTTTCCGAGCTTCATTCCTGCAACAAGCGTATCTGTCGGAAAATCAAAACTTTGCCAAATTGGATTCTTCGGGTTACCATTTTCTTCCAGAATGACAAAGTTACCGGTACCTAAAAGCCGGCCCACTGGGTTTCTGAGAGACGGAAGTGACGAATTAGCTGACGACCAGATGATATCGCCGGTGGCATTACGGAGCACCAGGATTCCCTGGATCGTTAGAGACAGTTCGCCGGAGTTGTCAGAGAGTGGTGAGTTCCGGTTGGCCACCCATATAACCGTTTGGATTCCGGGAGATATTCTCTTGTACCAGATACCAAGGTACCATTTTGTAGAATTTTCGGGGTTAAAGAAACCAAGCTCGAAGTTTTCTTGGGCTGAAATAATGGTTTCCTCGTTTCTAATGGTTTGGTTTGCAGAGATGGTGTCTGCTGCTGTGGTACAAGCTATCAATGCACAAAGTACAATTATGAAAAACCAAAAACTGGTAATCCTTTCTTCTTCCGCCATTGATGTACATGTACCACCTCTTGTCATCAAATTGTGTCTTAATTTATATCTATAGAATCTTATGGCTTAATTATTTATAGAAGACTAAATTACTTCTTTCGTCCACGTTGTTTGTTGAAACTTGCTATTTTCGTTCTTGTGATTTTGAAACTACGCTTTCATCCTATGGTTAATGATTCGTTATTATTTTCCTTCTTGTGATTTTGAAAAGTTTATTATTGTTTTCGGTCAATGTAGTTTACATTTCATTGCTATTTTAGTTCCCCATATTGTAAAAGGTTAGGAGTTAGCCTTAGAGACGAAATTAGCAATGAATTGCAAACTATAGGAATGAAAACTGTAATTACCGTACCACGGAGATGAAAGCCGCAAATTTTAACAAACAACAGGGATGAAAAACGTAATTTACTCATTTATGGAATCTTGACTCGTCCAAAACGACTTACTTTTGAGATGAATTTGACCGTCATTTCATAGGATTTCGTTGTCAGTTTGTCACATCCTTTCACTAACATGCATATAATATAAGGGAATGCTAATAGCGCCCTTTAATACATATATCTAGGTTGTACCTTTTAAAAGCTTATTTAAAAAAAGTATACGTATTTTCATATTAAAATATCATGTTATCAATGAATGAGATTGAGGCTTTGAGTTTTTCACCTTTGATGTTAAATGTTTAGGAGATTAATAATATTTCATTAAGCATATAAAATATTTTAATAATTATAATTAATGTTATAATCTCCAAAATAAATATAATTGTTTTTGGAGATTTTAATTTTGATTCTTATTTTGAAGAATTTTTAAAGAATATGTTGGGGATGCTTTAAAAGAGACAGTTTTGCAAATTTTATGGAGAATAGTCGAAGGAAGTCATTAAAGACCGTAATAGAAAAGGTAGGGACACAAACAGGTTAATCATGTTCCCTCTTTATCATGGCAAAGATTTAACAATAATAAGATTACAAAGAGACGTATTGTTTAGGGAAGACTTGTTTGGTGACCTCAACAAATTCGGCCCGCATATTTGCCTATCTGGTCCGTCACTTTCCAAGTCATATGCGATTTTTTTGGTTATTTTGGTCTTCAGAAAAAAAGCGCTAAAAAGTAAACGAACGGAGTGACCAACTGTTTCTCCTAAAATGACATCTTCCCTTTCATTTCTAAAGGATGTATCTATAAAGGGTATATTAGTAAAAATGATATATTTCCTTTCATTTCTAAAGGATGTATTTTTAAAGGGTATATTAGTAAAAATGACATCTTTTCTTTCATTTCTTTCCTGTTTAAGAACATAAAAAATTATTTTCTTTCTTTTCCTTTCCTTCCTTTCGAGAACACATAAAAAAATTTATTTTCCGTTCTTTTCTTTTCTTTTCCTTTTTTTTTTCTCCCCAGATGGGAGAAGGGTTTGGTAAGCAACAATGGTTGCTGACGATGAAGATGACACAATCTCTGACTCAGTAAGTATCTCAATCCTCACTAAATTTCTTCACAAAATTACTTGTAGCAATCAACACAATACCAGCAATCAAGCATGCCATAAAATGGATCGCTTTTTTGCATTTAAATATCTATTTATATATGCCTCTCAAGTCTCAGCTAGTTATTGGATTACATTCTAGCAAATTCAGATGTCATACACTCATTTTAATACCTTGTAAACGGGTTCCTTCTCCGAGCTTATTGTTGGGAGCCAATACTGATTGAACCATATGATCTGCATCCCAAATTAAATTCATAGATTGAAACAAGACTAAAATAGTTACCTTCTTGCTTCGCCTTCATCTTCATCTTCTTAATTCGATAATATTGAGACATATTAAGTAGTATGACCAATAATACTGATACTATAGGCACAATAATCGCTACTCGTTTCTTGCTTTTACCTTTTCCTGATAATTTTGATCCTGCCATTCTTATATAAAGATCTTGGCCGTTTTCTGGAAGTGTTCTGATATCAATCAGGTTACCGAACCATAGCAAGCAACCACTATCCATTCCTATTATATTCTGAGGCGTATAAGCAAGTACAATTGCACTTCTTCTTGCAAACCATCTCACATTCGTCAAGATTCATGCTTTGGTTAAACCACGACTCCTGTGTGTCGGGTAACTTTAGGCTTGAATACATCCTAAACCCTTCCCCAGGTCCACAATCCAAAGGGGTAGAACATTGAGACCAATTCGACCAGTACCACTCCCTCGATGATGTGGGCTCAAACCCTTTCAAACAGTGACAATGTGGCATTTTGCTGTTATTACAGCTTGCAAATGAGCCACAATACCCGTATTGGTTGCATGCATCCATCGGTGGAGTTGCATACGACCAGTCTTGGCTGCTTTCCTTCCTTAACATCGTTTCTAAGTAACCAATAGGCTGCATGACTAACCTTGAGACTTCTGAATTACTAATATCGTCAAAATAGTAATACATTTCACTTTGATCAAGAACAAACCCAGAGCGGTAAACCGAATTTTCACTCTGATCAGCCATACCACTGAACCCAAGTCCGTTTCCATGGACCTCCCCGGAAAATGATATCTGAACGATAACGGACAATCAACTGTGGGTACCCTTTAGTATCAATCCGTAGAGTATATTCACCAAGAGACAGCTTGCCAGAGTTATTGGAGAGTGGTGAGTTCCGGTTGGCCACCCATATAACCGTTTGGGTTCCGGGAGGTCTTCTCTTGTACCAGATACCAACGTAACAATTTGTAGAGTTTCCCGGGTTAAAGAAACCAAGCTCGAAGTTTTGTTGAGCTGAAATAATGGTTTCTCCATAGGTAATGGTTTGGTTGGAAGAGAAGGTGTCTCTTGCGGTGGTACAAGTCATCAATGCACAGAGTACAACGATGAAAAGCCAAAAAATGTTAACTCCTTCTCCGTCCTCCATTAATGGCGTCTTTGTTTTCCACTGATTGTCACTAAATTGTGTCTTATGGCTAAATGACTTTAAGAATCTTGACTTTCCCAAAATGACTTACTTTTTGCCAATGACTTTGATCATCGTTTTCATAGAATTTCGTCATTTAAATAACATGCATTTTTCTTCAAAATTAAATTAGTAGTAACATGTATTAATATAGACATTTCAAAGGGAATGTTTATATTTATAGACATTGGCTATGTTTGGCAAACTAGCTGATAAGTTAGCTTATGACTGATAAGCTAGCGTATGACTTATAAGGTAGCTAATGACTTATAAGCTAGCTGGTAGCTGATAAGCTAGCTGATGAATAAGTTATATTTGGCAAAAACTAGCTTATGAGCATATGAAATGACCAAAAAGGGCATGTTGAAAACAAATAAATAATATTAGTTAGGGGTATAATTGAAAAAAGTGTCAAAAAGCTCCTCATAAGCTACTCCAAGTAGCTTATCGATAAGCTAGCTTATAAGCTGACTTATAAGCTAGCTTATGTGCATCCAAACGATTACTCAGAAAATAAGCTAGCTTATAAGCTAGCTTATTTTTGCCAAACAATGCCATTATCTACAAATTTGGAGAAAATTACTATGATAAAAATAATACTTTTATCCTATTTCTAGCAACAAGAAACCTTGACCTTAAATATTTTAGAGAAATAAATATATCGTATTAAATATTATGAAAATGCTTTAATAATAGCGCAAATTGCATTTAAAAAGCAACGTACTTTAGTTTGATTCCTATTTTAGATAACCCGTTAAAACAGTAGAGAAAAGGTATGGATAAAAACAGGTTAATCATGTGTCGTTTATATCACGGCAAAGACTCAACAATAATGAGAATACCGATAGATGTGGTATTTATGGTCCTGTTAACTCAACGAATTTGGGCCTCTGATTTGGTAAGTCATTTATAAAGCAACTTGCAATTTTCTTGTTATTGTGGTCCTTAGAAAGAGAAAGGTTAAAAAAGTTCATTGACAAAAATTACTTTTAGTTTATAACTATACATTCCTAACTTTTCAGCTGATTCAAAAAGCACATATATTGCTACGTCTCTTTGACACTAGGTTCCTATTTGGGTTTACAGATATAAATATACTATCTAGCATTCAACATTGAAACGGTAAGTTCGTTATTTGAATTTGTTCCGTATGCAGGGGTATCTTTTGTACTGTTTTTGTAAAAGAAACCCGGAAACTTAGGTGGTGGCAATTCATAATCGCTCTCAAACATTAGAATCACAGAATACATGGTTGGTCGATCTTCTGGACGTGGCTGAACACACAACAGACCCACATGGATTGACCGTTTCACTTCTGATGAACAGATTGATTCATCTACAGATGCTGCAACCAGTTCCATGGATCTTCCTTCTTTATGGAGTCCCCATGCCTAACCACAAACAAAGAAAGAAAGAAAAACCATTAAGACGCCATAAACTAGCTTATTTTTTTAGCTTATTGAAAAAAGTCAAAAACCCCTTTTGAAAAACTACTTCAAGTGGCGTTTCAAAAAGCTCTTGGGGATTGTTTCCATTGTCGTCTAGTTAATCAGTTATATATATATATATATATAGAGAGAGAGAGAGGGGGGGAGGTTCAGGGAAAAACACTAAAAAAAAGAGAACTGAAGAACACCCTGAGAGCCCGCCATATGGACGGTATTTTTTTTCTATGCATCAATGCATATATATGCATTAGTGCATATGCACAAATGCATACAAGCAATTGGAGCTCTTTTTTTTATGCATTAGTGCATATGCACAAATGCATGTTAGGGCATACCGTCCAGATGGAGGCCTCCCAGGGTGTTCTTCAGTTTTTTTTTGGCGTTTTCACCTGAAGCTGACCCTATATATGTATATATATATATGTATATATCAAATGTGACTAGTTTTTCAGCTAGTTTGCTAAATATGGCTTAAGCATAAGAGCACACAAAGATAGGCGATTTAATTGAAACAAAACTAACATGTCCAAGAAGGTTGTGGCTGTGTTCTTTGTGGACGAATCCTCTGTTTTTCTTTCTGCTCACAATCTCCAGCAATAGGACACCGAAGCTAAATACATCTGACTTCATTGAAAAGATGCCTTCTCCTGCATACTCTGGTGCCATGTAGCCACTGCACCAAATTTGTTGTTTAATTAATTTAAGAAATTTTACTAAATAAATATATAAAAATTGGGTAAGTTTTTGTATACTGAGTCTCACAATGTTCCAACTACTCTGTTTGTGTTTGCCTCTATCTGATTTCCTCCAAAGCTTCTGGCCAACCCGAAATCCGATATCTTTGGGATCATATCATGGTCAAGCAAAATGTTGCTGACTTTGAGATCTCGATGGATAATCCTCAGTCGAGAATCTTGATGAAGATAAACAAGTCCTCTAGCAATCCCTTTGATAATATTAAAACGCGTAGGCCAATCTAGTATCTTACTTTGAGCTCCATCTGCAGTTAAGGCCTGTTTGTTAGCAGCTTAATGAGACTCCCAGCTTATTAAGTCAGCTATACATGATTGTATGGTAGTGGCTTAATGATATAGAAAGTGGCTTATTCAGAAGCTTCTAGGGGAGCTTTATGCACAAAGCCAAGTTCTTTCAAATTAAACCTACTCTCTTTCAATAAAAAAAACACGCTCCTTCCATCTATATGATAAAATAACCATCATAGTCTATACAGTCAGATTAATCCACACAGACAACTTTAGTTATACTGGACTTAATAGAAAACCAACCAAATAGCCCCTTAGATAGTAGTGTCTGTGTAGGGTAAAGTCAAAGTGTATACCGAATATGAAGGAGTCGAGGCTTTTGTTTGGCATGTATTCATAGACCAACATTTTTTCTTCTCCTTTGATGCAGCAGCCTAAGAGCTTTACAAGATTCCGATGCTGCAATTTGGAAATAAAGATAACTTCATTCTTGAACTCAACGAGTCCTTGACTTGAAGTCCTTGCTAACCTCTTCACTGCTACTTCTTGTCCGTTTCGCAGCACACCCTGAAAACGACCTTTGAGGTTAGTAGCGCTTTTTGCATTTAAATATCCATATATATATATATATATATATAGGGTCAGGTTCAAAGGAAAACGCCAAAAAAAGAGAAAACTGAAGAACACCCTGAGAGCCTTCCACCTGGACGGTATGCATTAATGCATACCGGTAATTTGTAAACATGCATTTGTGAATATGCATCAATGCATATGTAATGATAGATGCATTGGTGCATAGGAACAAAAAACGCTTGTATGCATTAGTGCATACTCTCCAAATGGAAGGCTCCCAGGGTGTTCTTCAGTTTTCTCAGTTTTTAGTGTTTTCCTTTGAACCTCTCTCCCTCTCTCTCTCTCTCTCTATATATATATATATATATATATATATATATATGCCTCTCAACTATTAGGGAGACCAAAGGGTCATTGGCTCAGCAGTAACCTCTTTATTACCTTGTAAACGGGTCCAAAACCACCTTCTCCAAGCTTATTGTTGTTTGAAAAGTTGTTGGTAGCTTTACATAATGTAGAGAAGTCGATCAGTGGTAGTTCTAGATTGTCCTTCGAGTATTCGTATCTATAGTCTCCATCTACTCTCCCTGATATATATACATATATATATAAGAGCCATTATCAACTAATGAACTATATAATCAAGTTGATTGATGAAAGATATAAAAAACACCAAAATAGTTATACCTTGTCGCTTCGCCTTCCACTTCTTGATTCGATAAAATACGCACACAGAAAATAGTATGACCAATAATACCGATATTACAGGCACACTAATCGCTAATTGTTTCTTTACGCTTGAGTTTTTACCTTTTGCTGCAATGCGAGTATCGCCTGCTAATCAAATAAATCGAATTCTTATATACAAGAATGCCTAGAAACTTGGTAGTTGCTGAATGATTTGGTGCAAAATGATTAAGAGGCTCTTATGATATAGTGCAAAATGAAATATAATTGTTTGGTAATTGTTATGGACGTAATTAGAGCTTTTAATGGTTAAGGGAGGTCCAAAATACAAAATGATTTAGAGGTTTTTGGATCCATTAAGAAGCAAAATTATTTTTTGCCAAACAGGATTCATTCACCTCTTAGGGATTGTTTGTTTACCTCTTAACAGTTTCATCAAGAGGCAACCTCTAAATTGGTAAGAGGTGAATCTTGTTTGACAAAAAATAAGTTTGTCTCTTATTGATTCCAAAACCCTCTGAATCATTTTGTATCATGGACCTCACTTAACCATTAAGACCCCTAATCACATCCTGAACAATTATCAAACAATTATATTTCATTTTGCACTATATCATAAGAGCCTCTTAATCATTCTGCACCAAACCATTCAGCAACTGCCAAATAACCATGTACGGTGATTTACCTAATTCTGATGCTGCCATTCTTATATAAATATCCTGCCCATTTTCCGTAAATGTTCTTATATCGATTAGCTCACCCAACCAAAGCAAGCAACCACTTCCGGTTCCTGTTATATTCTGAGTCGTATATGCACTACAATTACAATTCTTCTTGCAAACCATCTGGCATTCATCAAGATTCATACTTTGGTTAAACCACGACACCTGTGTATCCGGCAACTTTAGGCTCGAATACTTCCTAAACCCGTCTCCAGGCCCACAATCCAAAGGAGTCGATCGCCGACATCCTCTAGACCAATCCCCCGATTTCCACTGGTCTGGTGACGTTGGCTCGAACCCTTCCAAACACCCACAAGGCGGAAAGTTGGTTATATTACAGCTCGCGAATGAACCACCACAATACCTGTTAGAAAAATAGGAAAAAGGGTAATCGATTAGATGACCCGGATTGTTTGAGAATCGTGTGGGATCACTTTCTGAATTGATATTTCAACCCTATGTATGTCTGGGTTTCATGAAATCCAATCTGGGATAAGACTCGGGAACACTTACGGATTTAGGCACAAAAAACGAGAGCAACTTTTCGGGAGAGGATCAAGGATTGTTCAAAAGGCGTAAGTATAAATTGGTATTTATATTCACTCAAGTTAATAACTGAAAATAGGGGTGAGCAAAAACCGAACCGAAACCGAAAAAACCGAGAAACCGAAACTGAAAAAAAACCCCCCAAAAAACGAACCAAAACCGAAAATCCAAATGGTTCGGCTTCGGTTTTGGTTCCCATACCAACCGAAAAAACCAAACCAAACATCCTCCAAAAACCGAACCGAAAAGATATAATTATCTTTATTATTTTTTTTATTATATATATATATAATACTATGAAATGTTTTTAATTTTTTTTATTATATATATATATATATATAATAATATGAAATGTTTTTAATTTTTTTATTATATATATATATATAAACGTAATTTTGATTTTAAACATATATGAAATGTTTGTATTTAAAAATCGAAAACCAAAAACAAAACATTTTAAACCATTCAGTTTGAAAACCGAACGGTTTGAATTTTCAAAAACCGAATGACTCGGTTTTCGGTTTGGTTTCGGCCAAAAACCGAACCGTGCTCACCCATAATTGAAATGACAATCAGGGCTAATTTTTAGGAGTAGTGGACAGTTACGACCGTTACAGTAACTGCACCATAATTTCACATGTAACCGTTCCAAAGTTCTGGACGCGTAGAACTGGTACAACAGACCAAAATGAGACCAGAGACTACCAACCGGAACTCTGGTATGACCATGCAGAGCTTTGGTCCAATTATCCAGAAACTCTCAAGTCTCGAATAAACACAACCAGAGCCTCTGGTCAAACCACCATACAGAGCCTCTGATCGTTGCGGGACCACCATCAGGGGCTCCCCGCCATTTCGTCGCTTCTGGGTTCATACTCGCCTTATAACAAGTATGCACTCCGCACCTCCTAACTCATATTAAAACACAGTATAAAACCCCTTTTAGAATTTATATTATTTCCAATTAAACTTAAATGAACCAGTAACACTAAAATCACCAACAATACCTGTAATGGTTACAGTTTTCAGTATCCGGAGTCCAATACACCCTCCATTCTTGCCTCCCCTCCTTCCATATCATCCTTTCTAAACTTCCGGTTGGCTGCATAACTAACCTCGAGACTTCCGACTTATTAACATTATCAAAATAGTAATAAATCTCTTTTCGATCAAAAACAAACCCGTATCTATAAACCGAATTCGGCCTCATATCCGTCAAACCACTGAACCGAAGTCCGTTCCAGGGACCCGCCCGGAAAATTATATCCGAAGATCGATACCGAATAATAAACTGTGGGTACCCTTTAGTATCAATCCATAAAGAATACTCACCAACAGAAGGATCATTTTCACTCTTCCATGATGTTAAATACCTTTCTACCCCTGTAACCAAATCTTTTCCGAGCTTCATTCCGGCAACAAAAGTATCCGTCGGAAAATCAAAACTTTGCCAAATGGGATTCTCCGGGTTACCATTTTCCTCCTGAATGATTAAGTTACCGTTATCTAGAAGCTGAGCCACCGGTTTTCTGACCGCCGGAAGTGACGAATTGGCCGCCGATGATGACCAGATGATTTTGCCGGAGGGGTTACGGAGGAGTAGGATTCCGGCGAGAGTGAGTGAGAGTTCGCCGGAGTTATTGGAGAGTGGTGAGTTCCGGTTGGCCACCCAGATAACGGTAACTGATGATATTTTGTTGTACCAGATACCAACGTACCAATTTGTGGAGTTTTTGGGGTTAAAGAAACCAAGTTTGAAGTTTTTTTGAGATGAAATAATGGTTTCGCCAGTTTTAATGGTTTGGTTTGCAGTGATGGTGTCTTCTGCTGCGAAGGTACAAGTTATTAATGCGTAGAGTACAACTATGAAAAACCAATAACTGGTAACTCGTTCTTCCTCCATTATTAATGTCGTCCTCATCTGCAAAAGTGTCTTATGGCTTTGTGATTTATGATGGTCGTAACCAAATTCATTTTTTAGTTATTTTTTTTTATTAAATTCTTAGTTTTACCCCTAGACAGACCTGAAAAGGTGGATACTGTCGCACGGGTCACCGTATTATATTCATAAATCAAAGAAGGTGCAACCGTACCTTTTAATCAACCAAAACCCCCAAAAAAAAGGAACAACCAAAAAAACCGAAAAAAATCCCTCGAAATCGATAAAAAAAAAACTTAAGAATCACTTGAAATCAAACATAAAACTTTAAAAATCTCTTGAAACGATGTAATTAGGTTAGATACACATTGAACGTTAATAAAAACAAAAGGACACAAAAAAACCATGTTTTTCATAATTATTATATATATATATATGAGCGGGTTCAAATGAGAACTCAAATTTGGTTGTGAACATGAGAACAAATGAGAACACGACACGTGTTATATTCAGACTGAATATAGTATTTATTCGGTCTAAATAAGCATTATTCAGACTGGATAAACATTATTCAGACCGAATAAATACTTTATTCGGTCTGAATAATTCTTTGATTATTCAGACCGAATAATCTACATTAAGACACGTATCGCGCTCTCATTTGTCCTGACGTTCACAACCAAATTTGAGTTCGCGTTTGAACTTTCCTTCTCTCTCTCTCTCTCTATCTCTATCTATATATATATATATATATTGTATGGTGCCACTGTATAAAAAAATTCTTGAGTTCGTCCCTGTTTTTACCGTAGTTTACATAAAGAGGTAATACTTTATGTATTTGTGCTAAACCTATTTTTAGGTTAGAAAAAGGATAAAAAAAGGATCCCCATTTATGTAAGGATTTTAAAAAAAAAGCTTTACATAAGTAAGTAAGATATTTGTATAAACTTTGATTAAAATGAAAATTAAATGTTAAAAGTGACTGTAAAAATGAATTTGATCGAGGAGATTGATTATTTTTATTAATATTTCTTTGTAGGATCTTGACTTGTTCAAAATGGCTTACGCGTTGACGGTGAGCTTGACTATTGTTTTCATAGAATTTCCTTGTTGCGTTCTTTAAATAACATGTATTCCTATACACATTACACTAGTTCTGTATCCGTGCAATGCGGTGGAAACTGTAATTGTAAATGATTTTAAGGTTTCGATGGTTTTGTTAGAGAAGATTTGAACGATAATATCATTTACAACATAATAATACATTAGGAATAAATAAGATTATGATTCCAATTGCACCCGATTGATGGATTGATGGAAATTTATATGACAATTAAAAATCCAATGTATTTAAATCAATCCAATCTTAATTACTACTGAAGTATACAAAAAGAACTTATTTTAAAATGATTCGATATTGAATTTGGTTAAAATGATCCAACGATTAATGCAATACAAGTTTTACGGCTCTAGTTTTGTACATTCAAAAGTTTTACCTCTATCTGTATAGTCATCAATAATTTATTAATGTTTATGTTTAGATGTTATCATCTGTAAACATTAAATATGATCTAACTCCTACATTCATTCAAGGTGATAGATTCATGGTTTCTATCACGTCACAACATCCAAACCCAACCACCAATACAAGAAATATATTATTCGGAAGTTGAAGTTTATTCAAGGTTATCAAACTAAAAAAATTAATATATGGAAAAGTTCCATATACATATTGTAGAAAACAGTGGGAAAAAGATTCATAAGGTTGTTGAAAATATCACAACAGTTGGTAAAAATTGTGTGGGATTGGCATATTTTTCATTCTTAAGGTTATCATCTCTACATCAAGATTCATTGACTTAGGTTTGGATGCATAGGTTGGCTTAGGAAGCATAGGTTGGCTTAGGAAACATAGATTAAACATAGTTGGACGATTTTATCTTTAGTATTAACAGACATTTTTAACAGAGTTAGTGATCGGGTTCCATTTTTAAAGAAAAATCTAAATTTAGAGGACGAAAACTTGACTTATTGAAGTTCATGTCTTTGTTTTAAAGAAATTACTAAACCTCAAGGACCAAAAGTAAAGTTTACTCTAAACATTGTTTACAAATTTGGAGAATGTTGGAAAAGGATTATGAAATCTTGATGTTAAATATTTAAGTGAGATAAATAGTATTTCATTAAATTTATAAAATAATTTAATTATTTAATCAACATTGTATTTTTTTTAAACATATAATCCGTTAGAGTAGAATGTAATATGTTTTTGAAGATTTTGAATTGATTATCTCTTTTAAAGAACACGTTGAATATGCTTTAAAAGGATAGATTTTTAGCCTTGTAGGTTTTATAAATTATAGTCAAATGAAGACACTAAAGAGTAAAGACAGTAGAGTCGAGAAAGGTAGAGACAAAAACAGGTTAATCATGTGTCGTCTATATCACGACAAATATTCAACAATAACAATTAAAAAACAGAGTGTCGTGCTGTTATTACAAAGTCACTTGCCCATTTGAAAAGAATTTGGGCGTCATGCTTAGCTATTTGGTATGTCATTTACAAAGTCAATTACGATTTTTTGGTTAATTTGGTCCTTAGGATAAACGGGCTAACTCAGGCGTTGTTTGTTTTTGTAATTGATAAACGTCTTAGGTGACGTTTGGTTCACTGGAATCTGACGGAATCTAAAGAAATTGGAATGGTCAATCTCATTGATCAAGTTCTATTCCTGTAACCAAACACATGGTCAAACAATGATTAAATTTCATTCTAATTCTTTTGACAAATTTAATTCCGACATATTCCGTTACGTGAACAAAACGCCACCTTAACGTGTGTAATACCGTAATTCTACTTTTAGTCTATGTTTGGCAAAAATAAGCTAGCTTATAAGTTAAGGTTATTTTTAGTGTACACGTTTGGAAACCATAAGCTAGCTTATAAGTTAGCTTATTACAACGCTACTTGTAGTAGCGTTTTAGGCAATGTTTTAAAACCCGGGTTAACCCGGCCGGTCGAACCGGTTGGACCGAAACCCGGGGTAGTGGCCGGGTTAACTAAAGTCGGGTTAATGCATATGAACGGCCCGTTTCAACCCGGCCGGGTTTCTCAAAAACCCGATTAAACGGTGGTAAATCCGTTTCTCAAACCCGGTTAACCTGTTTTTATATTAAAATTTATTTTTTTATAAAAGAAAATGAGTGTTATGAGGGTTTTTTAATGTATTTGATTGATGTAAAACTAGTTTTTTGTGTGTTTGATGTTGGAACTTGTGAACATAAATTATTCCTTTATATATATATGTATGTACGCAGAAAATGAAAAAAATACAAGAGATTAAGAAAATTATTGAAAGCGGTTGAACCAGTTAACCTGAGACCCGGTCATCACACCGGGTCAACTAAAAATCCGGGTTTTAAAACATTGGTCTTAGGTAGGGATGAGCTCGGTACCGGACTGGTACAGAAACCGGGTAGTACCGAAACCGAGAGTGGACAAAATCAATACCGAATACTAAACCGATAAGAGAAGTTCGGTACCGGTACCGGAATTTTCGGGACTAGAACCGTTTGGTACCATTTTTTGGGACGACAACCGTTTTTCACCGTTAACCATTAAACACAATAACAAAAACCAAAATCACTTAAGCGGAAACCGGATTGGAGGAGCCGATTGTGCAAGAACCGGGTTTTGGATAAATTACGAAACCGATTTTGGAGGATTGCAATAACCGAAATATGAAGAATTGCAAGAAAAAATCGGTATTTGAATGGAATATACAATAACCGAAAATTGTAATATATTTAGAAGGATTTTCTATAAGAAAAAGAAATAGTTTGTTACCAATTGAAATAAAAAAATTATTTTTTAAATTCCCCGGTTCGGTTCGGGATTTACCGGGACTAGTACCGGTACCGAAAGTACCGAATCCCGAATATGGAAAATCTTGGTACCGAACATCGAACCGGTAATGATATTCGGTACCTATACCGGTTCGGTACGGGACCGGTTCGGTTTCGGGATTTCAGTATGTATGCTCATCCCTAGTTTTAGGAGCTTACTGTTATTTTTTTCAATTATAACCTTCATTAATGTTAATTATTAACTTTTTTTATTTTTCAATATCTTTTTTTGGTTATTTTACATTTTTATACATTGGTTTGACAAATATAATTTTTTCATCAGTTAGTTTATCATCTACCAGCTAGTTTATCAACCGCTATCTTATATGAGAAACTTAACCTAACTCACTTCAAATAATCAATGAAAACTGATTTAATTAACTTAATAAAAATAAAAACCCAATAAATAAATTATATATATATAATGCTAAACGCCTCTTGTCAATAGGTTCCAATTTCCCAAAATCTTTCATTCACAATCGATACCAAATACATAGAAACCTAACTATAATTAATCCCTTTAGAACTTCAATTCAAAACCCTAATCATCACCTTTAGAAGAACCAACAGAAGATTTCTTAGGAAGAAGATGAGCATGGATGTTAGGCATCACTCCGCCATTTGCAATCGTAACTGATCCAAGCAATTTACTCAATTCTTCGTCGTTCCTCACCGCCAACTGTATATGACGTGGCACAACTCGAGTCTTCTTGTTATCTCTGGCAGCATTTCCGGCCAACTCCAATACCTCCGCCGCGAGGTACTCCATGACGGCAGCCAGATACACCGGCGCACCGCCTCCGATCCGATCGGCGTACTTTCCAGTTCTGAGGAAACGAGCGATTCGACCGACGGGAAACTGGAGACCGGCCTTGCTGCTACGCGATGTTGACTTCTTAGCTCCGGCGGCGGTTCCGATTGACTTTCCTCTTCCGGCCATTGTTTCCGACTTCCGATTTCAAAATGAAATTGAAAGGGAGATCTCTTGTGGTGGTGGTTGTTTCAGTCTGCGACTGTTTTTGGTGGTTTTGTAGGCTGGTTTGGTTGTTTAAAGGAGCCAATAAGAATAGATGACGCGGATCGAGAATATGAGCCGTTGATTTCATTCTTTTTGTAATGGACGGTGGATATTATCACGGATTATAAATTCCTTTTTTATTATTAAATTTAAAAATGAAATGTTTTCTTGAAGTATATTACATTTTTGGTCCCTGTAGTTTATACAAAATCATATTATGCGTCCTTAACTGGAATCATATTTCGATCAATAGCTATTACTTCATATTATTTGGCACAAATATTGTGTCGTAGCTCTAAATTGACAGAGTTCAGTATCACGTAAAAAAAACTCGTTTTTTTGTTTTGTTTTAGAAAATGGTATAAACTAATCTCTGATAATTTTTAAGACTGTTAAAGCATGCAGCCTTGAGATAATTCTCCAGTGACCACAGGTTGTTTGCGCCTGGGATTCGAACCTGGGGTAGATGAGTTATCTAGCCTCATCCCCCACAGACCTTAACCAGTACGCCACAAGCCTTTTTAGGGATTCAATTTTAATTTTTCCTCAGTTTAAAAGACAATAGAATATTTCATTTACAATTTGTTCAATCAAATCATATACATTCATAAGTTTCTTCTACCAACATCGTTATTTTAAGTAGAAAATTTCATTATTTTAGATGTCAATATAAGTTTTTTTAGTATTTTCGATACTAATCAGAACCATCAAGAGTTTGTGTAACATGAGTAGTGCAAAAGAAACCGACTCGAAAACTGTTATCATTTTTTAAAAAATAGAGATGATTGTTAAAAACAACTCGAGATGTTCATTTCAGGATGATCTTCTAGAATCAAATTAATATTTAATAGTAGTTGTAAATAGTGTATAGACTATAGAGTATGTTGAGAAAACATGCATCATGTCCAAATGATATTTTTATTATTGTTTAAGCTTTAAATCCATGATGCAAATAATCGTCCAATTATATAATTAACTCCACCTTTTTTAACGAGAATAGTTAGTACTTAGTAGGGAACGAAAATCAATCATCTAGTTCACATAATTTTGAACAAAAAGTTGATTACTGACAACACTGATCGACCCCACACTGAATCCGCCCCCTACTAACCACATGTAAAGAGACATTTCAATACTATCTCATGGACGGACCTATTAAAGCGCACACGGAGACACGTGTGCTGTATTATTTCTTCGTTGAAAAGTTAAAATTTTTTGTTTATGAAAAGTACAACCGTATTGTTTTTCGAAGACTTTGAGCTCTTCCCCCGGTGCCTGAATGCTACTTTACCGAGCAGAGGACTCGCTTTTTTATTGGTAGATTGATAAAAATCACGTATAATATTTAGAATTTCAAAAATGTGCAACCATACCTCGTAATCAACAAAAAAATTTGAAATCAATCAAAAGAACTAAAAAGGTCTCTCGAAATCTATAAAATAAAACTTAAAAATCTTTCGAAATCAAGTAAAAAACTTCAAGAGTCTTTCGAAGCGGTGGAATTAATTAGCCAAAAACACATCAAACGATATTGAATTGTTAGTAAACAAACATAAAGAGACACTCGATAAAAACAGTGTTTTTAAAATTATTTTTTATTTATATTATATGGTGTCACCGTATAAATGTACTGTCTAATTCTAGAAAAGTGAATCCGAGTCTTGTCATATATAAAATATTAAAATATGTAATTAAAAAAAGTATTTGCATGGTTATATGCTTGAATGTTGGATCTTTTGCATGGCTACTTCAGGATTAAAAAGATGCATTTTTTAATGCTAATTATATTGTATTTATCAGATTTTCAAAGAAAAAGTTATTAGACGGTGGCCGGAGGTCCGTGGCAACCTCCCTTTTTTCCGACCAATATCATCACCTATATATTTCCGGCCACCACAGACGGCGGACAGAGAACAAACATCAATTCTCTTTTTATTCTATTCAGCAAAAAATTCAATTACAAAAACTAAACCATATTTTCTTGTAATTTCTACCATTGAATTCAAGAATCATGAAAGAAAATTCATGTCGGATTTACAGAAATCGTTACGAACCCACACTCCGATCACGATCATCATCTCCTTCATTCCCCCAAATCTTCATCCACAGATCAAATTCCTTTCGTTCTCCATCTTCGATCGGAACACTTGCTTTTGTGAACTTCATCTTCACGTGTTCTAGCTTCGTTTTCCATCCATCTTCATTTCCGATATGGAGAATTAGCCATGGCCGAAGGAAGTTCTTCATGTCGGCCGGATTTTCAAACGGAAATACACCTTTTCTAGAGTGATAATCAAGAAGACCCTCCAACACTTCAATATCTTCAACATCAACATCTGGTTCGATCACCTTCCGTTTACTGGTGGCAGTATCTGCAATGTCAACGGTGGTGGTGGTAAAGGGTGGTATATCTCTGTTAGGGCGTTTGTTCGCCGGAGAACCAGTGCCGACGGTGTTGGTGCTCTTCCGTTTGTTGGGTGATTTTCCGACGGTCGGAGTGGGAGGTTTTGGGTCTGGTGGAGGTGGAGAGGGTGGAGAGTGAAGTGGGTCCGCCATGGGAGATCAAATTGGTGATTAGCGAATGTTTTCAGTAATTCAGAAAAGTATTTGTGGAGAAGACGATGGTTGGTTGAATTATGAGTGACGGTTTGTGTTTTATACACGATTTAAAAAGTTGTTAAGATGGTTAATATGAATTTGAAATTGATTAATTTATTGACAACGACTTTTGAATTTTGTGATAAAAAACATATATTTTTTGGTGTCAAAAAAATAAAAAATTTAGGGGTGTTTAACTGAACGATTAATGGTGTCAATTAACTTACTAGGTGACACAGACAACAGTGAGGATCTTATCTGGTAGAAGGTATAGTAATGGTCGATAATTTTACTCACTAAGTAAGGAGGAATGACTGGTCTAGAAACTTAGGTGGTTGGACTGGGGTCAAATCAGACCTAAAAGGTCAAAAGAAATTGTAACCGAATAACCCACCCACACCGAAATGGTTCCCGGTTAAACCGTTAAGTTTAAGTTATTCTTTTATTATTTCACTTAATCTGAAAATAAAATTATATATACCATATATAGTTTTATATTTTATCACTAGATAATTGGTTTGATACTTCGAACATATAAAACAATTTACATATGATAGATGATAATTTATATTAAAGATAAAATAAAAAGATATTGAAATGAATTTAATAAAACAATACAGAAAAATTAGATATTGAGATTCATAATTATAGAAATTGATTTAACAAAATAATATCTAGAATATTTAGATGATTTTATTTATTCTGGTTTTGGTGCAGGAAAAAAATCAAATGTGGTGTGGTCTCTCTAAAAATTGAATGAGTTCTTTAAGCATGGAACCAAACCATTTATGAAAGGTAAATAAAAAAACCGAGCTAAATTCGGATTTATTAAATTTTTTACCAGGGTCAAGAGACCCCGTTATTTTGCATCTGGCTCCGCCACTAGTTATCATGTAAAACCTTAAATAAATTATACTTTATCAACTGTTAGATTATATGATCTAATAAATGTTAACACCTATTTCCGGTCACCTTTGTACCCCCAAATCTTCTTCCACAATTCAAATTCCTTTCGTTCTCCAAGTTTGATTGGAGCACGCTCTTTCGTAAACTTCGTCTTTACCTGTTCGAGTTTCGTTTTCCATTCGTTTTCGTTTCCGATATGAAGAATAATCCACGGCTAGAGGAATCTTTTCATGTTTTCCGGATTTTCAAACGGAAATATACCTTTCCTCAAGCGATAATCAAGAAGACACTCCAACACTTCAATGTCTTCGACAATATCAACATCTTTCAGTTTGCTGGTGGTGGTATCTTCAACGTCATCGATGGTGGTGTTCTTCAACTTGTTGGTCGATTTTCTGGTGAACGGTCGTTCCGCCATGGGAGATCAAATTGGGTTGTGGAGAAATATGTTATTAGTCACGGTTGGTATTTATGTAGACCTTGAAATATATTTGGATTTTAATTCTTCAGGATCAATTTTAAATGTATAAGAATAATATATTTGGATTTTAATTTTCAAGTGTCAAATTAATTAAGAAAAAGAACATATCATGATACATTGATATTCAGTTTTAAATGTTTGCAAATATTGATTTATTTTATTTTATTAATGATCAACAGTGTCATTTATTAGCATGTTAAATATTGGTTTTTGAACAAGCTTCTTTTTAATAGCAGAGGCTATTGGATAAGGTGGTGTGGGCCACTGTTTTATACCTTCATCGTGGTAGTGAAAAACTATAGTGTCATGAAAAATATCACCATATCGATTTGTTGTAAGTAACTCTATTTATTTTAAAACTACATTGAGGAACTAAGTTTCCTTGTTGGAGTGGAGTCATTTTCTTAATTTTTAGCTTTTAATTTCAAATTTATTATGTTTCTGGAAAGACTTGCAATAAGAGGCTTGAATATAAGACATCGCATATGAAAAACAATTAACTAACCATCTGATGTCGGAACTAGAAAACATTTCTAGGTGGTCTTTGTCTTCTAATATATAAGGTTCAACTTTATGTAGTCCAACATATGAATCCATCTCCCTGAAAATTGTAGTTTGTTTTTGGAAGATAATAAATAATATTATTTAAATGATTTTTATTTATAGGTGAAATCAGATAATTAAAGTTCATTGGTGAAATGGGAAGTATATAGATGAAATGTTAATTTTTGTTTAAAGTTCGTAGGTGAAACAAATATATGTTAACCAATATTTTAACATTATGTTCTTGAAACTTTTTTTACGAACGAAAAGAAAGGTAAAAGAGGGAAACAAAAGGAAACTAAAAAGACTTTCTTGAGGGGAAGGAAATGAAAGTAGTTAAACTTTAAAAAAAATAATAGAACTCATTTAAGATAAGCCTTAAATAAGATATTACTCCCTCCGTCTCAAATTAAGTGTCTACATTACTATTTTTGTTTGTCCTAAATCAAGTGTCCACTTTCAAAAGTAAGTTTTTAATTTCCCATTCTACCCTTAAATATGAGATGGAGAAAGTTTATCTCTCTACTATTAAGGGTATAAGTGTCATTTGGTTATTTAAAAAGTGTAATAATTGCATATTCCTAAAATTATGTGTCATTTTCATTATGGACACTTATTTTGGGACGGAGGGAGTAATTAAATTCATTACCTTCTCATGAAAATAAAATCATTTTTTTATTAATTAACAGAGGTCATGAATTTAATTTAAAAAACTCATGAAAGTCATTTTTTCCTAATGACCTTAAAGTTAGGTAAGCAAGAGTGATTGCTATTTATATAAACGATTATCCGATGAGCATTCGATAAATGACCCTTTAGTTTATTTTGATTTTTTTATTATTGATTGATAATTAATTGGATATGTAGGAACATTTAAAAATTACTATGCCTCAATCTTTTGCTTTGGCTACTTATTTATCATCACCACCACCTCCTTCATTAATTCCCCCAAATCTTCTTCCACATTTCAAATTCCTTTCGTTCTCCATCCTCGATCGGAGCACTCGTTCTTGTAAACTTCGTCTTCACCTGTTCGAGTTTCGTTTTCCATCCGTCTTCGTTTCCGATATGGAGAATAAGCCACGGGCAGAGGAAGTTTTTCATGGCGTCAGGATTTTCAAACGGAAATACACCTTTCGTCAAGCGATAATCAAGAAGACCCTCCAACACTTCAATGTCTTCAATATCAACATCTTGTCCCAGCTCCTTCCGTTTGCTGGTGGCAGTATCTTCAACGTCATCAGTGGTGGTGGTGGTGGTGGAGGGTGGATATCTGTTAGGGCATTTGTTTGCCGGAGAACAAGCGGCAGAGTTGTTCATCGACTTGTACGTCGGTTTTTCCGCAAAAGATCGTTCTGTCATGAGAGATTAAATTGGCTTGTGGAGATTTGGATATATTACTAGTGACGGTTGGTATTTATAAAAATATGATGTGTCTTAATTTTATTGATAAGATAGAAATAAGGCATGTAATTTTAAGACAAATGATTTTTATATGCTTGTATAGGCCTTGAAATATATTTGGATTCTAATTTTTCAGGGTTAATTTTAAATGTACGAAATAATATATTTGGATTTTAATTTTCAAGGGTCAAATCAATTTAAAGACAAGATCACGATATTCAGTTTTAAATGTTTGCTAAAGTTGATCTATTGTCTTATTCTATTGGTGACCAACAAATTCTGTGAGTAGTTTCAAGGGTTTTTTATAATTTTTTTAAAATAAATAATTAAAAGTTAAAATCTTAAAAAAAATTATATTTATTGTAACATATTTTTTATTTTATAGATTATATTATTATAATATTTATAATATTTATAATTTTATCATCTGAATATAATTTTTTTTTAAATATATAAAATAATAGAAATTAAATAAAATAATCATTTTCTCTTTCTCTCTACATCAAGCTTTAGAGAATTTTTTGAACTTAAAGAATGTTTGTTGTTTCATTATTTTGGAGAACATTATAAAGAATCTATTGAACAAAAGATAAAGAACAAAATCTTTATTTTCTCAATTTTAGAAAATCTGTTGAAGATGTTTTTAGATATCAGGGTTTGAAAAGAGCTTCCAAAATGTTGGGGACCTGGTTTATTTCGGCCAACCAATGAATCCACTTGCATAAAAACCTATGTAATTTCTTTTAAAATTAAAAACGGCTATTTATTTAGAATTTTCCAAACAAAACCAAAAAAATCTCTTTAATATTCTTCTTATCTTGTCATTTTAAACTTTTTTGTTGTTTTTATTTATAAGATTTTTAATATAACATATAGTTTCATCAATAATTCTTATTCATCATTTCCAGCTTAGTTGTAGCTTTGTTTCATAAATCTCATGTGTTTTCTTGTTCGATCTTCGTTTTCCATCCTATTTTGTTAGCAGTGCCAACATGATTCCAGTGAAAATCAACAAGACCCTACAACAAATCAATATCAATACTTTCCATTTTTTTTTTGGTTAAAGATGCGATTAAAAGTAAATTTAAAAACTGATTTAATCTATATCATTGATTATCTACACGGACAGACAAGATTAGTTTGTAGAGTTTTTAACAATTACATACACGATTTGTGTCAGAAACTTCTTGAATGTATGTATATATATATATAGGGATGAGATTGAAAGAGAACCCTGGAAAAATAAAAAATCCTGAAAAACTCATTTAAATTGTTAAATTGAGATATATATTAAAAAGTGGTTATAACCACCTTTGTAAAAAAAATACAAATATTTCTCCATATTGGAAATCAATGAAAACAACAAAACTTGGAGCAAAATAAATTACACAAAAAATTATCCATTTGTTATCTTTAACTTGACACCCATTTTGATATATATTTTTTTTCCCGTGATTTCTTAGTTCCATGGTTCTTTTTTTTCTAGGGTTATTCCTGTATCTTTTTCCTTATATGTGTATATATAGGGAACAAATAATTTACAAATCATTCAATTCTAACAACCATATAAATCAATCTTAGTCGTTTATCTAGTATAATAAATATTTAATTTCATAATTTGAAGGATGCTAATAATAAATGAATATTACTATCTTTTATATATATATCAATTATAACTAATGAACAAATGTTCATAAATGTCTTTATTGTTTTCTAATATGAGTATTAACTATGGTATTCATAGTTTGTTAGAGCATCTATAATTTTTCGATAATAAAGTATGAACAGTCAGATTTTCTAAAAAAATTGCATTCAACTTCAATAGCTACTATATTTTTTTAATTCTAGCATTAACTATATTAATAAAATATTCAATACATTTAGTAAAATATTATTTATCTTTCCACACATTTAACTTCAATACTTTTAATTGATTGAATTTAAATTAAGGGGAGAGATCAAATGAGAACCACCCCTCCTTAAAGGAACAAATGAATGAATTATGGACCACATATGATGAGGGTCTCATATAATATTAAATCATTTATAATTTAATATTAAATCATAAATGATTTAATATTATGTGGGACTCACATCATATGTGATCCACAAGTGTCCATTTGTTCCTTTAAAAATGCAAAGTTCTCATTTGAACCTTCCTCTTTAAATTAAATATTATTTCTTTTTTTTCTATAGAGTTATAATGATTTTTCTAAATTTAAAGATTTCATCTGATAAAAAAAAGTTAGTTTCAGCTCTAAAAGTTATTATATTTTAAATACTATAGTATTTATTATATTATTAAAATAATCAATATATTAATAAAATAATATTTTTTTTCTAAACATTTTAATTCAATACATTTTATTAGTAAAATGATTAAAATATTATTTCTTTTTCTTAAAAAGTGGGTTTTAAATATTTTTCCAAATTTGAAGACTTTTATCGGGTTTTTTTTTTATTTTAACATATAAAATAATATAATTATTAATTTTTTTTTGTTAAATTCTAACTTTTTTCCATTTTGACATAATTCTAGAAGATGCTATAACAATTGGGTTATAATGATAATATTCTCATGTGATCGTTTTCTCTCTGTGTGTATATAATATATATATATAGGGTTAGGTTCAAATGTGAACTCAATTTTGGTTGTGAACGTGAGGACGAATCTCAGCCACACATCTTCGGTTATGGTGGACGCGATCACGGAGGATTGACGCGATTCATTGGAGGGTGGACATTATTAAAGAAGTGAACCGCGCCAAGTTCGCCTTTATTGACCGGATAAGTGGCTGAGATTCGTCCTCACGTTCACAACAAAAAATGAGTTCACATTTGAACTTTCCCCCCTCTCTCTCTCTATATATATATATATATATTTGTCACTGATTCAAATATAATCTGTTACAAAGTGCCTCATAACAATCACAACAACCTATAAAAGGCGAGTGAGTCCCTCATAATTCAATCAACAACTTTCTCAACAATTTCCCTCCATCATCTTCTTCACAGATTCTTTCTGAAAACAATCCACCAATCGCCATTTTCATCTCTCCCATGGCGGACCCACGTCACTCTCCACCCTCTCCACCAAGACCACCTCGCCCAAGACCTCCTACTCCCACCGCCGGTAAATCACCCAACAAACGAAAAACCACCGCCGCTGCCGCTGCCGCCAGTTCTCCGGCCAACAAACACCCTAACAGAGCTCCACCCGCCACCACCACCACCACCACCGCTGAAATCCAAGATACCGCCACCAGCAAAGGGAAAGGGAAGAAGGTTTTACAAGAAGTCGATCTTGACGACATTGAAGTGTACGAAAGAATTCTCGAATATCGTAACAAGAAAGGTGTATTCCCGTTTGAAACTCCCGCCGCCATGAAAAACTTCCTCCTGCCATGGATAATCCTCTGTATCGGAAATGAAGCTGGATGGAAAAAGAAACTCGAACACGTGAAGAACAAGTTTACGAAAGAGAGCGCTCCGATTGAAGATGAAGAAATAAAGGAATTTGATATGTGGAAGAAGATTTGGGGGAATGAAGTTGAAGGTGGTGATGAGTATGATCCAACTGAAGGTTCGTAATGATTTTAATTCTTCAATCTTTTCTTGAATTCATATGGATATGGTGGAAAAGAAGATAATATGGTTCAGTTTTGTAGTTGAAATTTTTGCAGAATATATAGAATTTTGAATAAGAAGAGAATTGTAAATGAAGTTTTTTTTGCAGAATCGAATAGAAAGAGAATCAATCTTTGTTTGTTGTTGATAAGAAAAACTAACTGCTGAATGATCTTTTATTTGAACTAGAATTTTCCGTCCGCCGGCTGTGGTGGCCGGAGATAGGTGTTGACGTCGATCGGAGAAGGATCTCCGGCCACCGTCTGATCATTTTCTTTCTTTGAAAATTGAAATCCATGGCTGCAAATCATTGTTTGAACTTTGAAGAAGATAGTCGAAATCTGAGAATGAAAATTTACACGTTCTTTATTTTGAAAATTAAAATCTTAATTATATTATTAAAATATCTAATACTTTTAATAAAGTATTATTTTTTTTTATATATTTAATTATATTTATTCTTTTTAATAGAAAAAATAACAAAAGTAGTTTCTTTTTAATAGGTAATTATTTTTGGAAATTTTCAAATATGGAGAAGCCTATATTCTCAATTTAGGAGAAGGTTACGATGAATATGTTACAAAAAAAGTTATAAATTTTTTTATTTTAAAGAAATTTTAAAAAATTTGTTGTAAATATTTGGTTGCAGTGAACTTTTGTGCAAAATGTAGAAAATGGTACGTACAAGGGTAAATGGATTCTAGCTACTTTTAGATGGAAATGAATTAATGAATTTTTTTAAGAGAATTTTATTTCTGTAACAAATTTTTATAAAATTTTTTAAAATTAAAAAATTAAAAATCAAATATTTCGTTTCATTGAATTTTTTATTTTATAAATTTTGTCATTAATTATATTATTAAGATATTATATAATTTTATTATCTCAAGGTACTTTTTAAAAAGTAACTTTAATATAAAATAATAATGGTTTAATATTATTGTTGGAAATAAATTAAAAAATAATTTCCTACGTCTTTCCAAGTTTTAGATAATTCTTTAAACTATTTAAGAAACATTTTAAAGAATTTCTTGGACCAAAATAGAGAACAAAATCTATATTTTCTCACTAACAAGTTTAGTGGCATTCTTTTTTTTGTTAAACATTGACTGACATTTACAATTAAATCTGTTAGATTTTCATGGATTTAAAATAAACTTAAGGATCAGAGGTATGTAGTGGAAATCTCATTTTTATAGATTCTAATCCAGGTATCACTAAAGCCTTTGTAGCCATTACGGTTCACCGATAATGGATACTCTAAACCATTCATAATCGCCCGAGATTAGTCGTGTAAACTAATCTGGATACTCACGGTTACTGATAGAAAAGGATTATTGTGATTGGTAGACATGCCAATAGTAATATTGATCATACATTGTGGTGAATGGTTAAATTACATGCTCTAATTCATTTTTTTGGAAATATTGTATTACTTTCTTTTTATTAGTTATCATGCTCACCTGAACAAGTCGTATTATTTGATTGTGGATTGTTGAAGTTGCAATAATATTTGAAAACACCAAAACAATCTCTAATATGGAACAAGAACTATTCATTGTTAAACAAATAAGTTTCAAAATATCTAGACCACAATATTTTATAGAACATATGAACTTCTTCAACAGTTATGTTATAATTTTTTCATAATAGAACATATGAAATATCAAAAAAAAATTACATTTTTCTGCAACAATTATTCTATGTTAGCAAATATAACATTAACTATATTAATAACATGTTATTTCTATCTTCTCCATATATATTTAATTTATAATAACTTTTGTTGTTGAAAAAAAAATAAAACATTATACTTTATAGTTTTAGAAAAGGAAGATTGCATCAAAATGAAACCAAATTTGATCTAATTTCTATTTTGCGGAACCAACTTTCAAAATTATTATTTTGAGGTCTAAAACAAACTTTTAATTTTTTAAGGGTCTTATTTACCTATTAAATAGGTAACAGGTGACGTGGCAAGAAAAAAAATATGTAAATTTACAAAGATATTTAAAAAGCCACAACATTTGTTTAAATCACATGTCATTACTCATTATTGGTTTAAAAAAATAAAAAGAACAATAAATTTAATTGTAATTACTCATTATTGATGTTGATCAGAAAATGATCTTTAATTATAATTGACTTATGCTTGCATCTTAACATTACATATGACTTTTATCATTTCGTTACATATTCAATAAAAAGAAAACTAACTTAAGATAAAAGCTTGCACGTTATAAATAGAATAAACGTTTACATTTTTATTTCAAAACTTCATGTGGAATTTTAGTTATCAAAACATTTTTCATTTTCTTGCCATATCATAATTATTGCTGCTAAGTCATCATTATTAGTAGGTCATCAGGTAAATCAAACCCATAAATAAATAAAAAAAGTTTGATCTAGACCTTAAAATAAAAGTTATAAAAGTTGGTTCCCCAAAATAAGAATTAGATCAAAGTTGATGTCATTTTAATACAATTCTCCTTTTTAGAAATTTTCTTCAAATTTGGACATGTTCACTTTGTCTTTTTTTTTTAGAATATCATTTAGCATAGTTGTTGTAACAAAAAAAATCTAAATTTTCTATTTTATCATAGTTGTTGAAAATGCTCTAAAATAACAGTAAAAAAACACTTATTATGAGTAAAAAAATAATATAGTTCTTAAATAGCATCTCAAGGTTACATCGGCTTGTTATAGCAATAAAAGTTAGATAATTTTATATTTATCTCAATAATTGATGTTGTCACGGTAACTTTTTAAATGTTCATCCAGATCCGAATATTACGACCAATCAATAATTAGAAAATGAAAATCAACTTTTGCAACCATTTGAAAGTTGTATACTAAACCTTACCGGGTAAGCGTTTAATTACCATCAAATGTTATCACTTTTGCTTACCTTCTGTAACATTTTATATCGTCAAAATAAATTGTTTGTAATTATCTTTTACTTGGTAAACAATTTTCACATAAGAGCATTTTATCTCACTTACAGGATAAAATTATTAGGCTTTGCTATTTCTTAGGTGTGTTTAGTACTCGAATGACCAGATAAGATAGAATAAGACATAACAGAAACAGTTGTCCAGCGAGTAGTTTATATCTTAGGACACAATGTGTGTTTGATAAGACATGATTGGAGAAGATAGAATTAGTAAAATGACCAATTTATCCCTAACGAACTGTTTATATATTTTTTATATTTTGATTAATATACATAATTTATTAAATTATAATAAAATAAATATTTTTACAACAAAAGACATCGTTTGAAAGTTTTCGTCATAAAATGTAAAAAGTAATACGTATTTGATGTTTTATAAAAAGAATTAAGTTTTATTGATAAAATATAAGTTTGTTACACTGTGTTCAATAGAATGGGGGTGAAACACGTCTCTTTCCACTTTGTTCCCACTTGTACAATTTAATATGTTAGAAGTTCAAGGATTTTAAAGAAACTTTATAACCATTGAGGTTCACCGACAATGGATATTTCAGACCATTCGTGGTCGCCTAAGACTAGCTAGTGCGCATAAACTAACCTGGATATTCACTGTTACTATAGAAAATGATTATTGTGATTGGTAGACCTTCCAATAGTAATACTGATTCTATATTGTGGTGAGTGGTTTTAATTACATGCTCTAATTCACTTTTTTTGGATTATTGTATTGCTTTTTTTATTGAATATCATACTCACCTGAACAAGTCGTATTATTTGATTGTGGATTATTGAAGTTGCAATAATATTTGAAAACATCCAAACAATCTCTAACCATGAAACCAATTTGTTTTCATAAGACTTGTGAGATTATTTTTATAAATTTGAAAATTTCACAACAAAATACTGTGAAGGTAACTTTCACAGTGTTTTTGTTGCGAATGTTTGGATTTATTTTAACTTCACAGTGTTTTGGTATGATGTTTCAATTGTAAGTGGTCTCACGAAAACAGGTAGGTCTCACGTGAACCCAACCCCTAATATGTGACAAACATTCATAATAAAACAAATAAATTTCAAAATGACCTAGACCACAATATTTTATATATGAACATTTTCAATAGTTATGTTATAATCTTTGTATAATAGAATATGAAATGTCAAAATATTAAATAAAAAAAATTAACTCTAACAATTACTCTATTTTAACAAATATAACATTAAGTATATTAGTAAAATATTTTTCTCTCTCCCGTTACAAATTTAATTTTCAATAACTTTTATTAGTTGAAAAAAATTAAAATATTATTTCTTTCTACTTTATAGTTTTGGAAAAAAATTCAAATTTGGATATTTTTACCTTGTCTCTCTACTGTTTTCTATTTTAGAATATCATTTAAATAGTTGTTGAAGCAATAAAATTTAAATTTTCTGTTTTATCATAATTGTTGGAGATGCTCTAAAATGAAAACCCAAAACACTTATTATTAGTATAAAAAAGCAATATATTTCTTAAATAGCATTTCAAGGTTACATCAGTTTATTATAATATAAAAGTTAGATAATTTTAAGTACGGCTAACATGGAATAGTTATATGTTAAAGTTTCTTCATTATAATAATTAATATTTTTGTTATGAAAAAAGAAACTATGTTTTATAAGTTAAAATATCATGAGATATTAGAGGGTGTTTGAGATTATCTATTTAAATTGTTTATTGACTTATTTACAGTGTGATGTCAATAATAATGAGTCTTTAGTGTTTGTATAAGGAAAGAAAAAAAAATTATACCGGTTTGGCATCGGTAATAAGGAGTTTCTGATAAATTGCTCAATTTAATTTATCAACTTATTCAGTTGTAATACCGGTAATAAAATGTTTTTACATGTATAAACAAAATTTATCAAACATTAAAAACAACTTATCAACTTATTCCGTTTTGGTACTGCTATAAACTAATCCAAACACTTTTTATAACTCTGGTTTAACACCACATAAACTAATAAACACTTTTACAAAAAAAAAAAAAAAAAAAAACATAAGTTGTTTTAAATAAACAATCCCAAACACCTCTTAAATTGAATTATCAAATAATTATAAATAATCTGCAATACTTAAATTAATATAAAAATCAAAATATATTTTTAGTTAACTCTATTCTTAATTAAGGATTTTTAAAAATAATAATATGAATCACAATTAGGGTATGTTTGGATGGGCTTATCAAAACAACTTATTAACTTATACCGGTGTGGAACCAATGAAAAAGCTAATTTTAACGTTTGGATGGGCAGAAGAAAAAAAAAACTTATACCAGTTCCCCACCGGTGAAACGGAGTTTCTCATAAATCAGAATCTTGTGACTTATCAAAAATAGTTTATGATTTATGAGAATCCATTTTACCAAAATACCCTTTTCTAACCTAAAATACATGTATAAGCATTTTTTTGTCAAACACTAAAAAACAACTTATTGACTTATTCCAATGTATAACCGCCATAAGTTAATCCAGACACTTTTTTTTAAACTTTAGTATGGTACCCACATAAGTTAATAAACATTTCTTATGAAAAGCATAAGTTGTTTTAAATAAGCCCATCCAAACACCCCCTTAATAATAGAATGAATTACACTTTCGATTTCTGTAGTTTATCCAAATACTGATTTGTCTTTCTTAACGATTGCAAACTGAAAATATTAACTTCAAAAACCTTTAACTGTAATGAAATTGAAAATTAATACTAATTTCATTACACATTTGAAGCACAAACATATATCTACTCTGTTTAATCAATCATAATTGTTTTTTATTATAAACATTGACAAAATTAGAATACCCAATTTTTATCACACTGATATCTGCAAAATTAGGTCACAAAAAATCACTACAGACATTCAAACACCAAGTTAATATCATCAAATTGATATCCAATTCCATTTCACAGAAATTGGGGACAGATCCAACGAGATACAAAATCAAACATCAATTGGAAATTCGAATTTGGAATTTGAATTGCATAAAATTTCACAGATCCTTCATTCACAATCTATGGCAAACAACAAAAACCTAACAGAGAAATCAATCAAAAACTCTAATTACGGTCAATCGATCAGTTAGGGTTTTCAAATCTACAGCAATCGGAAACCTAATCATCACCTTTAGAAGAGGCGACGGAGGTTTTCTTAGGGAGCAAGTGAGCGTGAATGCTAGGCATCACTCCGCCATTAGCAATCGTAACTGCACCGAGCAATTTGCTGAGTTCTTCATCGTTCCTCACCGCCAACTGTATATGACGTGGCACAACTCGAGTCTTCTTGTTATCTCTGGCAGCATTTCCGGCTAACTCCAATACCTCCGCCGCGAGGTACTCCAAAACGGCAGCCAGATACACCGGCGCACCGCCTCCGATTCGATCTGCGTACTTTCCAGTTCTGAGGAAACGAGCGATTCGACCGACGGGAAACTGGAGTCCGGCCTTGCTGCTACGCGATGTTGACTTCTTGGCTACGGCGGCTGAGCCGATGGACTTTCCTCTTCCGGCCATCGATCGTAGAGGAATTGAAATCGGAGATTTTTTTTTTTTAGAACGGCGATTGAAATCGGAGATTGCGTTGTGATTTTTGAACTTTTCCGGTGTTTGGGGTTTTTTATAGGTTGAGTGGTGGTGAAATGGACCAATAGGAGCAGACTACACGGATCGTGAATATCCACCGTTGATTTTCCACTTTAGTGAACGGCAGATATCACGGATCCGATACCATGCATGCAATTTCCCGGTACTTTTGTTTTTTAAATAAAAAAATTTGGAAATATTCACTAAATTTGAAAATTGGTCAAATGGCTTTAATAATGTTTCAAATCATATCAAGTATTTATCTCACATAAAGTTTCACGATATTATGTTATTTTAATACTTTTTAAATAACATTTAATATTAATTATTTAAGGAATATTATTTAAAAATATAACAAAGTTGGCATAATAAATTTAAAAATATCTGAAATTAAATACGTTTAACTTTATTTTATTTAACTATTTAATATATTTAATAAAATATTATTTTATTTTTATAAATATTTAATTTCAAGATTTCTTTATTAACGTGAGCATAACAATAAATTGTTTTTCTCCTCATAAAAATTACTTTTTAGAAGTTATACAAATTTAAAATTTTACAATTTTTCCTTTGTCTACTAGTTTCTATATTTTAAATAATACTTTGCAAAATATGTTAGAGTAAAAAGTTGTCCCGAATCTTTATTTTCCGTTGAAGAAATACATTTTACCACATACATCAAAATCAATTGTTTGGTTTATTATCCTTTTGCATAAAACTAATGTAAAGTTTGATATAAAAATACTTACAATATATTATTAATATAAAATTGAATATTCTGATTAAAAAATTATTCTTAACATATACAAATTTTTAAAGATACTCTTATATTTATTAATTGTTCACGGATTTATTTTATAATTCTTCTTTTTTTACAATAATATTATAGAATTATAATCCCGTTGTAATTAACTAAAACAATTTTTGTTAACTGTAACCAAAATAAAGTTGCATTATATGATTATAACATACATTGAAATTTATGATCATTAAAAAAGAACACATTGAAATAGTTTCTAAGTTTGAAACATAAATATGAAATTTATTTTATCTCATAAATTAATGTAAATTTAATGTAGAATATTATATTAAATAATATAATAATTAACCCAATATCAATTGCAATAAATAAATTAAATTATATATATCAAATTTAAAGGATCATTTTGTAATTAAATATAGACCAAATTCATATAAATCAATATTAAAGCATCAAATATTACGTTATAAATATGACTTGGTATAAATAAAAATTATGATTTGATGTCGGGTTATAAATGCCCTTAAATTAATACATTATTTTATTTAGAAATTAAAAATTGAAAATTAATGTTAACAATAGTTCACTGTTCATAGTACAATTAAATAAAAAAAATACACAAAAATGTTGATCAATCAATCCAAATTGTTCGAAAATATTACAATGTTCGATAACTGATCTAAACTCATCTCGACATGTTACTCAAACTCGTTCGAATCATACATTTTGATGGCTACGAAAATTTGAACTATAGACTGAAATTTGAAAAAAAAAACATATTTTCTTGTTCTACAATTGAATTCAAGAAAGATTTCAAGAAATTGTAGTGATATACACAAATCGGAAGAACACTTACTCAAATCTTATGATCAAGAACACCCACCTTCATCATCTTTATTCTTTCCCCAAATCTTCATCCACAACTCAAATTCCTCCAGTTTTCCATGCTCGATTACTTTTTCTTGATCATCTTTCTTGAATTTGTTCTTCACCTTTTCGATTTTCGTTTTCAGTTGTTTCGAATTTCCAAACCCTAAACGAATCCAAGGAGACAAGAAGTCTTTCATGGTGGAAGAGTTCTCAAATGGGTAAACTCCATATCGCGAATGAAATCGAAGAATAGCCTCCAAAACATCAATATCAGGAAGCTCAACAACACTTTCATCTTCTTTTTCTTTTTCTTTTTCTTGATCATCTATGATCTCCTTATTAGGGTTACTGGTGGCAGTATCTTTCATGTCTTCTTCTTCTTCTTTATAAGCAGTGGCGGGTTGTTTATCTTTGTTAGGGCGTTTGCATGGTGTAATATCAAGTTGCAGGTTTTTGGATATGGTGGCCATGGCAGGTGATGGGTTCTTTCGTTTCTTGGTGGATTCATTAGCATCAAGTTTTGAGTCAGATGAGTGAGTTGAAGATGGTGAGTTGATTTGATCCGCCATTGATTGAATTGAAAGATGGTGATCGTTAATGGTGATGGTGATGGTGAGTTTAGGGTTTCAGAAAGTTTATTGCAGAAAGGGAGGGAAAGTTGTTGAAAATGGAAGTGATTGAATTATGACCGATGGATGATTGTTTTGTGTATTCACGACTTGATCACAACTTATATATATATATATATATAAATACCATCTTTTGTGTTTTCTTTTTTCACAAGTGAAAAATTAACTGAAAATCTTGAAAATGAGCATTATATATAACTAAATTTATTTACGGTTCAAATAAGAGGTGAACCTTAGAAATGAAAAGTTTTTAAGTGATGCTAATACTACCATTTGACTATAAAAAAAATTGTTAAAGATTTTTATAAAATTGTTACATATATTCTTGTAAGAAATTCGATAAAAAAAGACTCGAAATCCATGTCTTTTATACAAGGGCATCAATGTTAACCATCTTTTTTGCCATTACAAACTTTTGCTATTAATTTAGTTTCAAAATTTATATGGATGCCCAACGAAACAATATGATGGGATGTAGTGATGTACCCTTTAGAAACGTAATTTTTTTCCAGTACGATGGAACCATGAAGAAATGGCTTGTGCCAATGTATTCCTCTATGTAGGCCCACCCTTGGCTCGAACCAGAGCAGAGCCAAACCAGTGAATCCTATATGGAGTAAGGTTTTAGGGAGGATAAGATGTACACAGATTTTACCGCTGTCATCTAGAGGTAGAGAGATTGTTTAAAGACCAACAACTTATAAAAAGATTTGAGGAACTGATTTTGTGACCAAAAAATGGTGTTGGAAGCTTGAACCAAAGCCATCCTCTCAAATAAGATCCATCAATCGTATAAGAACTCTCATATATCCTAGTAACAAATGCAAAAACTCCAGAAGTAAAACACATAGCAAGTTTACTTCCTAGAGAATGAAACAGAAATACATATGCACACCAGTAGAAAAATTGGCTATTTCCGGCGATTTTGACCACCTGAAATAGTCATTTGCTTAGTAGTGGAAACTGTGAAAAAGTTTAAGTTGCAAAGAAGAGGTAGCAAAAGGCTTGGTGACGGTGCCCAGCTAATTTAGATGGCGACACATAAATTGACAATCCATCTCGATATATTTGGTGCATACAGGGAAAAATTGAATTGTGAGCAATCACTTCGATTGTCACAATACATAGGAGTAGGAGGGGGGACCATGGTTCGAGGCATCTATATGTACAAATAACCAGCGTAACTAAATGATCTCTCAAATTAAGTGGTAGATATCTGACATGACACAATACTAAATTCGGTGGAAGAGTTTGGAAAAACATATCATTAAGTAGTGATAGTCACAACCATGATCTGCATCTAGGTACTAGAACAAGTTAAGTTTATATATATGATGCCTAAAGTATGTAAATGTCCTTATAAAGTGTTTTATAAAATTTAATATATGACTATAAAACATCTTTTTTTAATCATATAACGCCATCGTCATTTTAACAAGTTATGTAGAACATTTTAAAATAAAGGGTCGTTAATTATTTTATAGAATATATTATTTGGAAAATATCATATAAACACAAATGTTTTATAAAAAAGATGGGTTTATATGCCCTTTTTTCAAAAATAGTCTATATATAAAATAGCTAATAAACACTACTATTTTAAGTTTTTAACAATACGGGCTCATATTCTCATGTCATATAGCGCAGTAACAGATGGAGGAATGTGTGGAAGATCAGGGAAAATAAGGTACACGTAACACGCTCTAAACAATCATTTAGGAGCTAGTGATAAAAGGAAAACATGATGTGCCCTTTAGAGGTGTTCTCTACAAAGAGATTTGCACCATGATCACTAGTGAAAAACCCAAGAGAAAAGATAGTAGAGAATTTTTAAAATAATGCTCGAGAAACCTATTTAAGATCTTATAAAGCTATTATTACGGAACTTCTTGACAAGTATATGGAACTAAAAATAACTAGTATTCACCTTTCAAATCACATTTTAGAAATTAGTAACATCAACATCTTAAGTTTTTACGTTTAGGTAAAAAGAATTATAAATATCAAAGAACTCCAAACAACACCTTATAAGAAAAATCTAACAAAAGCAAGATCAATCTTTAATAAAAGAGTAAACTTCCCTTTTGGTTCCAATGATTTTGTCAAAAATCTAAAAATCACCATGTGTTTCAATAAGTGTAAAGATAGTCCCTAGATTATGCATTTTACTCTGAAGCTAATCATTGACCTAACAAATTGTGAAATAACAAGAAAATCCTAAATGCAAAATATGATGGGAGCCCTAAGAGAGCCAAATGCAAAAGCTAATCAAAACCCTTAGCCCCATTTGCTTTATAGGATTCCTACGAAATCTGGAAGAATTGAACCGATCAATTTTGTTTACCAAATTTCACTTAGTTGTTTGGTTTACAAATAAAATGAAACTGAATTTTATAGATTCCAACAGTCGTTGAATTCACATGTGTGATAGAATACATTTGTACCCATTTAAAAGAGGGAGAAAGAGAGAGAAAACTACCCAAAAAATACCTAGCACAACTATATACACGACTAACACCACCACCCTCGCTACTGCCCCTACAACCACCGCCTCGACCAACATTACCATTATCGACAATTAATATTATCATTATAAGCAATATGTAATATCCGACATTGGTTGGAGATGAGAACAAATGTTGCCTTATAAGGGATTTGATACCTTCTTTATCAGACGCATTTTAAAACAGTGAGTTCAAGTGTGTGGAGAAAGAGAAGGTATGGTTAGTATGAGATGTTACAGACAGATGGTATCAGAGTCGGAAACCGGACTGGTGTGTCAGCAAGGACACACTGGAGTTTCAAGGGGGTGGATTGCATTACCCCACACATTGGTTGGAAAGGGAAACAAATGCTGACATATAAAGAACTTGATACCTCATATATCATACGCATTTTAAAATTGTACGTTTAAGTGTGTGGACAAAGCGAACAACAATATCTTATACAGTTGGTCTGGATGTTACACAATAAAGTAAAAAAAATGTCATAAAAAAGATTTTTGGTCATTATTATTATTTCATTACAATTCTAAAACTACATTTTCTCAACCAAACTTAACCAACACGTGTGCACTCCTCCGAGAGATTCCATTTGAATTTCTATCAACCATACGCGAGATCAAACTTCATTCTAATTCCTTCAAAATAATATAAAAGAGTATGAAGAGCTAAACATACCAAAACCATGAAACAAAAGGACTAAAAATACCCTTCTCAAAATAATATTAACATAAACAATTAAATTGCCACCCATAAACTATCAAACATAAAGACTCTTATGGCAATTTAGTAATCAAATCAATGCACATATAGTATTACAATTAGGGTTCATATACAAAGACCTACACCCTTCAAAAACAAAAAACAAAAAAAAGAATCATTTTTTGTTGTTTGATAACAAAATTCTACACAACTAATCTTCATCCGAACTAGAACTCTCCACCCGCCGTTGAGCAATCGCCGGAAATAGCCTTTGATGTTGATCAAAAAACGGAGATTTCCGAGGTTCCGACGAACCTCCGGCCACCGCCGCCACCACCACCGGCTGATCATCTTTTCTTTGAATCATCCCACCTTGCAATTCGTCGTTTTTTTGCGTTCTCATTGTTCTCACGGGATCGTTATTAACCTCTTTGCATACTTTATCTAAAATTATCAAGAAATCACGAACAATTACAAATAATCTCAACCCTTCATCTTTTCCGGACTTTCCATGGAAATAATCCGCCGTATTCTTAATCAACAACATAATTCTCTTTTCTTCTTCAAGCATCCACGTGATCTCATTCTCAGCGGTTCTCACAAAATTCGATAAAACTCTTTGAAATTCATCGCCATTTTCTTCGATCTTTTTTAAATCCGTATTCAAGAACTCACGGGATTTCACAAGTGCATTTCCGAGCCTCGAAACCAAACTGGTCAACCCATCGGCATCAACGATTGCCGCTTTTTTCACGTTTTCGAGCTCGTTACTCAAACCGGAAACCACTTGAAGGCCAAGAACGCGATAACGTTCTTCGGTTTCTTGTGACGAAGATGAAGCTTCTTTTAAAAGATCGTCGGTTTTGAAGCTTTTCGATTCGCGGATAACTCGGACCGCTTTTATACCTTCTGAACGAATGATCTCTTGAACCACAAAGTGTAAAAGTGTCGTTTTACCGTCGATTCCTTTAACGTCCGATAGTTTCAAAAGGGTATCGAGTTTAAACGCTTGTGCACTTCCACGGAAAGTTCCATCGTTCATACGGTTTCCCGTTTTCAAAACGGCTTCCAACAGTTTGAGGAATAACCGGCTTTTCCGAAGGTCTACACAAGCCGCCTGTAGAGTTTGCAAAAAATACCATAAAATTAGCTTTATAAAAACACATGTTTTAAGGGTAAAATTGCATGAAAATCTTGGGTAACATACTTTAAAGAGAAGTTTGCTAAAATAGCCATTTTTTACTTTTTTTACTTGCAGTTTCACCAAATAGCCGATTTCTCTCCAAAGTTACCAAAATAGCCATCAGGTTTGCGATTGCGAAAGGGTGAAAGTGTAAAAAAAAGTCTCAAAATTTTTACATATTTAGTCCCTGAATTTGCAAACCTAGTTCAAAAACTCCTTTTTTTTACATTTTCACCCCTTTGCAATTGCGTACCTGACGGCTATTTTGATAACTTTGGGGAGAAATGGGCTAGAAGATAAAACCACAGGTAAAAAATGGCTATTTTGATAAATTTCCCTACTTTAAAAACCTTCATTTTGGTACCTGAGATGTGACATCTAGTATAGTTTTTGATTAGTTGTCATTTAAAAGTAAAAGAATTGATGTCATGTCAACAAAAACCTGATCTTATCCTGCATTATCAGGAACCAGGTAAACCAGATACTTAAATATTTGACATGTCACATCTAAGGTACCAAAATAAAGATTTTGAAGTACCATTTATTTAATAGAAATCAGACTAAAGTACGTCCTATGGATAAGAACTTTATCTTGGTATTATAATTTAGAAGTAAAGATTCAAACTTTTTACCTCTAGAGTTACAAAAGACTCTTTGATCATCGATTCTTCCTCTTGAAACGTGCACATAAAGAGCAATGATTCTAGTCTCTTGAAAGCAAATGGGATTTCAATCACCAATTTTAGAAACCGTTCTGCAGTTCCAAGCTGAGCAAGATTCCCGTTGTACATCCTCAACTTTAGTTCTTCATCGGCAGTCGGTGCCATCTTTATCAAAGTTTGAACAAGCTCAACAGGAAGCTCATTTCCTGATTCACCTCATATAGGTTAGAATTCATTCATTCAATTCATCAAACATCATCAAGATTATATATAAACCATCAAGATTGGTTCTCTAAATCTTGTAGGACTAGGGGGAAGTTCATATGAGAATCATAAATACTTTGAGAACATGGAAACCGACCTATTTTTATGTATTATTCATAATGAATAAAGTATTATTCATGATGAATAACCCTTTATTCATTATGAATATCATGTATTTTTCACTATAAATACTTTAATCATGAATATCTATCACCAACATTCATCATGAATAAAACATAAATACCTTCTTTTAGAGCGTCACAAATTTCTTCGGTTGTCACATTCAATGCTTTTAGAAGAATAGACAAGTTTTGCGCCTTTTTTGGATCGATTATTTGAATATATTGGAAACCGGGGTCTTGAGATGCAGAATTTTTCCTACCATGATCTTTGTTTTTATCGGTCGTGTTATACCCAAATAAAGTTTCTATCATTTCTTCACTAAACCTGTTAATTAAAGAAAATCATGATGTTATTATAAAGGCTTCAAATATCGGCATAATAATTTCTAGAACTAAAAAAAAGTGAACTTACTGAAATGACCCTGATTTTATTTGATGCCAAACCATTGATTGATCGGGGTTAGCCATAACCTTATCCCAAAAGAACGGTTTTAGTTTAGCTTTAGAAGCATCAGAATCATCGGTACTAGAATTACTCGGTCCAGCCGACGGTCGAGGCGGTTTTAGGCTTGCACCTGGCGGTCGAGGCGGCGGTGCACCGCCGCTAGGAGGAGGCGGCGGCGGCGGGCGTGGACCTGCATTTGCGCCAAAAGGTTTAGGTGGTGGCGGCGGCGGTGGTGCTCCTCCACGTGGCGGAGGAGGTGGCGGTGGTGCTCCTCCACGTGGCGGAGGAGGTGGCGGTGGACTAGCGGTAGGAGGTCTAAGTGAAGGAGGCGGTACAGGAGGTGGAGGAGTCGGAACTACAGACGGGCGTTTAGACGATTCTACCCTTCCGGGAGGCGGACGTAATGACGATTCTACCCTTCCGGGTGGCGGCCGTAACGAAGATTCTACTTCTACCCTTCCAGGTGGAGGCCGTAACGGAATTCCTAAAGGAATACCCGAATCTAAAGAAACTCTAGAATCAAAATTTGAATCCATTTTCTGTAAATTTGAGTTAGCATATAACGATTCATCGCCTATATTCCCAACATTATGCACAGAATTATTCAAATTGTACGATGATGTTTTATATGGAGCACCTGAAAAGATTAAAGATTAACTCAAATAAGAACAACCAACATGCTAAAAATCAAATCTTTACAAACTATAATGAATCTTGATCAAGAAAACAACCAACATGCTAAAAATCAAATCTTTACAAACTATAATGAATCTTTAATCAAGAAAGCGATTAAAAAAGAACTTACCGTTAATCGAATAATCACTTAAACTCAAACTAAGAAGCGGCCTATCGTCATTCTGTCCACGCCGATAACCACAAATTCTAGTATAACAACAGAAGAACACGGCCGCTAGAAAAAACGTTATAGTGGCAGTAACAACAACCGCAATAATAATCGTTTTCCGACTGCCATTGTTGTCTGAATGAGACTGTGATTTAGAGCCAGAATCTAGAGGCGATTCAGCCGCGGCTTTATCTGAATTAGAATCATTAAGCTTCGGAAAGAACGGAGAATTAGGAACTTTTCTAATACTAGGAGCTTCAGCCGGTGAAGGTAAAGGAGAAGGAAAAGGACTAGAAACAGGGGAATCTGCTTCGGTTAATCTACGAATTCTATGAGTATTAGAAATCCCAGATGTAAAATACTCAGAAAAATACTCGAAAAACTCCATAACCCATTTTCTAGGATGTTTATCTTCTCCTGATTCTGGAAACCCAACACTTTTATCTCTCAAACAATCTAATATAGTTTTCTTGATTTCAAGATCCTGAAAAGCTAAAGATTTCAGAATTCTTTCATTTTTTTCTAAAAGGGTTCTTCTATCAAAATTGCTACTAAATTCAAGATCTTGAAAAGATTCTATCAAATGCACCAATTCTGTTCCACAATTAGCCCAAACTAGCTCAGCCTGCAACCAACCCAACTTCATTAGATCTTGATAAATTAGTATAAAATTAGTAAAATATAAAGTGAAAATATATTAGTTACCGTTTGTTTATCCATCATCTCCTCCAAATTGATCAGATTATCAAGTGGTAGAATTTGGGGATCGATTTTGTTTCCTGAAATTGCTGCTAAATGGAAAACTAGAACGATAATCGCCATGAATGAAACCATTTGAACACCCATTATTTATAGAATCGGACTTCAGAAAGGGGATAATCACGATCATCTCATAAAACCATAATATCCAATCTTCAAAACATGAACCCAGAAAGCAATTTTAGTTTTTTTCTTCAAATACCCAAGTGAATTCGTCGATTAAGAATCAAGAAATTAGCAAGAAAGCTTCTGATTGTGAGCTTTTGAGTACTCTAGAGTAAACCCTAAAATCAAGATAAGTGAAATACTTGAAATTAGGCGGATCCAGAGCAAAAGAATGATGGGTTTTCAAGGGTTTGATGTAGTTTGACCGAATATGGATACGAAAAAGCAGAAAGATCGATGAATTTCTTGGGTCTTCAAAGTTATACAACAAGGCCGCCACAGAGGTCACCGATGTTTTTGGTTTGATTTGTAAAAAAGAATAAGAAATTTACGATAATAGTCCCTGGAGTATTCCTTGATTTACATTTTCTGACTTTAATGAAATCTTTAATAATTTTGGTCCCTCATACCAAAATCTCTTTCTGAATAACTCTTTGATTTGTATAATGGGGTTAGACTAAATCCATATAAGTGCTTAAATTGAAAGTTGTTAATGTCACTTCTTTCTAATTTTCGTTTATGGTTTTGAAAATGATAAAGAACAAAAGTTGTTTCAACTTTTTTTCTACTATTGCTCAGTATTCTGTACGTGGAACCATCATTGACATGAGATCTTGATGTTAAGATCTATATTGACATCTTAATGTGTGCAACATATTGCACCTATAATGACATTGTCTTCCATGCTACAAGACTAACCGATAAGAGTGCCTGGAAAAAAGAAATTTGTTGATAAGGCCATGAAGATACATATACATACTTAGAAAGTTAAATATCTTAATATGCTTAAGATGAACATTTATTTTTATTATCATGGGGCATTAATGACTACATTTTATATATTTTGGTCGGGAGTCGAGACCAATAATATTTATTCCTTGTAAGTATCCAACACCATCATGCTATTAATGTATTTATTAGAAAAAATGAGTATGATCTCATTCACATATGCACTTATTAAACACTATCTACCCTCAATCCAGGGGCAAACCTACATAGACCAATATGGTGGCATGGAGAGTCGCTTTATGGTTCCATTGTAAGGGGGAAATTTGTTTCTGGAGGGAGTCATCGTATTGTCTTGTTGGGGTGTCACTATAAAGTTTTGAAATTAAATCTTGGACACAAGTTTTTCATGGCAGAGTTGGTAAAAGTTTCTCACTTTGTACAAAACCGCAGGTTCAAGTCACAGATTCATTAATCTTTTTTAGTTTTCAGCTTAAATTTTGATGTTTTTATATGTTATATAAAAAATTTATATCATGGACTTGAACATTAATCTTTTCTATGCAAGAAAAAGAAACCAATCACCTAGTCTACACTAATATTATGAAGTATTTTATAAGGATTGTTTTTATAGTCAAATTATGCTACCATCCAAATTAATTTCTAGGTTCACCTCTACCTCAAAATCCCAAATTTTCATTTTTTTTTATTCCATGGTAAATTAAGAGGAATGAGAATTAATTTCCTTTTTCATGCTCTCATTTTCATTAACATGTTTGAACCAAAGAACCCTAAATTTTACCTTATTTATCTTACTATAACTTCAGAAATAGAGGAATAGATCAATATGATAAGTGGTGTTGGTTTAAAATGAATGATTGTATTAAATTTTTCATAAAGGGTCAAATATGTAAAACTAGAAAAAAATGAAGGATGATAATTGTAAGCAGCTTTAAAAAGGGACCTTTTCAAATTGATTGGGCCTTTTTGGCGACGCGCCTGGTTTTGGAAAAGGAATTCCACAAACGCGTAAAGGAGACGGTCTGGAAAACTGAACCGGGTTCTTGGACTGGTTCAAGAGGAGAACAAAACGACAACGTATCATGGTTCCACTAGAATTTAATATTTGTTTTGTGGGCTCCACCCTGGTCGTGCCCATGACTCATCAACAGTTCAACACCTCACGGGTTCTCGGAATAATGCAAAAGGGTCGGGTCGGGTCATTAAATAAATACACAAGTTTTTAGGTAAATTTGTTTTTTCAATCACCACTTATATCTGATTCGTTTAGGCGTTTCATAATTCAGACCGTTTATTTTATTATTATCATTATTATTTTCAGAGTCTTTTACCACTGAGGGACTGTTTACCAAATCTTACTCGGGTAAGTGCTTACCGGTAAAATTCAACACTATCATTTACTTACCGAGTTAGATTTTAGTCCACCAAAACGGTATCGTATGCAACAATTTACCGGTAAGTGCTTAACGTGGTAAGAGTTGTCGTAATCACTTATCGGGGTAAGACTCTTGGTCCTTATTTTTCTTGTCTTCGCTCTTTCCGGGTAAGATTTTTGGTAATTGTCATATTCCTCCGGTAAGGTAATATGACTTGGTAAGTCTTACTCGGGTAAGCGTTTAGTAAACGACCCCTTAATATGGTCTGAATAAATAATTGGTAACATAACCTCTTAAATCCCTCTTAATATCTTCCCATGCCTCTAGTTCTTTCATTTTGCTTCTATTTTCTAAGTTTTTGACTTTTCAAACTATCTTCTCACAAATGTTGAGTAGTTGATACACTCCTAGTCAACGACATTAACAATACAATTTTGATTCCAAGATGAAAAGAAACTGTCATATTGATTCAGATTTCAGACTTTAGACGTAAAAACAAACAGTCTTACTGATCCAGATTTTAGACGTCAGCACCACCTCTTATAAATCAGAAGTGAAATCAGACTTTAGACTTTAGCACCTCTTAAAAAACAAACGTCGCGTTAATTTTTAAATGATGTGAGACGTGACGTGGTGGTGAGATCAAGTTTTAGGAGCCACGACGAGGTTCTAACGTTTTTCAGACGTGACCTATGACAAAAAAAACTTTATATCATATAAATTATTATACATATAAACATATATTTTCTACTATTGCTCAACGAGTCAACGATATTAAATAGTTTAAATTACTTTATACATTATAAACTAACAAATAAAACGTTAAAAATGTATGAAAAATCAAATATTACGTTACAAAAACTGCACATTAGGTCATGACGTGCCACAGGCCTAACGTGACGTGAGACACAAGTCTCAAGTCACGATGCGTTACGACGGTAGTTACAACAAGCTTTTTTAACATTGTACTCATGTTGAAAAAGATATAACATCTTTACGAGTTTTTAAAATTCTAATTACGATTTACGAGTATATTTACATACGAGTTTGTTCATACTAGTATCTAATATGCTCTAAAAGTCAAAAGTATGCGGAGGTCTCAAATTCGAATTCAAGAAGGAATAAAAATTCTCTTGTGGCCATGGAGGTTCAAATGTAGCGACTCCGGCTACCCGCAAAGCCGGTGGTTGCTCTGGAATTAGTCGGCTCGCATAGCGAGTTGGATATCCAGCTTAATAAAAAAAATAACATTATATTATAAAGGTTGTTTGGTTGGTTTTTTTTATTAAGGGGCTATTTGGTTGTTTACATTAAGTTATGTATATGCAAAGCCAGTCTATGTGGCTTAATTTGTTTGTATAGATTGCAAAGATTTTGTTTGAAATGTTTTTTCATGAATGGAAGAAACGTGTTTTTTTTGGGAGAGACAGTTTTAGAAAGAAAAAACGTGTCTTTTGCATACAGGCTACAACTTTCCCCTAGAAACTTACTGAGTAAACCATTTTTTATATCATTAAGCTACTATCAGACAATCATATGTGGCCGACCGAATAAGTTGTGAGTCTTATTAAACTCATTAAGTTGCTAACAAAATGTCTTTATCCTATTTTTTGAAATATTTAAGATTCAAGTTTACAACTTATTATTACATATGTACATTTTCGTAAAGTTCTTTGTTTGAACTTCATAAAACTAATTGATGATCAACTTTCATATACATGATAAACATTAAGCATTACTGACATGACATTACATTCCGTAAAATTGAAAACTATCTGATAACTCTTTAATTGTTTTTAAAAAACCACATTAAATCATAAAAGAAATCAAGAAAGGCAGATAATAAAATGAAACATGAAACATGATTAATCGTTTGAGTTTATAGCTTCAAAACAAAGATTTGTTCATTATAATTATACAGATATAGTTCTTATCAATTAAAACACGCATGACAATAAGCAAAGTTATGTATCTCCCTAAATGAAACATGACCAAACTCTTATCAATTAAAACACGCATGACAATAAGCAAAGTTATGTATCTCCCTAAATGAAACATGACCAAACTATTAGGCCATTCAACGTTTCTATGTTAATGGAATGTGAACTAATTATATATGTTAATTACTTAAAATTAAACACAAATATTTGTAATTGTAAGTTTGTAACAATTATTTTTGTTAACCATGATTGTTCAGATCATTTTATGCGTACGAACTAATCCTCCAGATAATCATAAATGATCTGAAGTCATCTTAAATAAACCTACATGGTCTGAATTTAAACTCGAGGTAGATGAGATTTTTCACTAAATATATTTCTTAGTGTGAGATGATGTTAATATTCTAGGGTGACCTCTTAAGCTTGTTAGTGTGATTACATTTGACTTATTTGTTAACTTTTTATGAATTATATTTAAGTCGTTTTGAAACAAAGAGCTGAAAGGTTTATTGTACCTTTGATACATTAGAATTCGCCTTTTGCTTTACTTTTAGCGAAAATTCTAATCTAATCTTAACCATTGTTGTCAAACTGCTTGTGTTTTGGATCGTGCAGTTTGTGATTTGGAACATGCATGTCATGTCATGATTTGAATTGTATGATTAGATCCGTGCATGAATAAAATGAATTGACCCACTCAGAAGATGAATCTTTTCCCTGTTACCAAGAGACAAAATCGTAGATTTTTCAAGGTCAAAAGCTTCACATTAAGACGAATTTGATTGAGATTGAAGAAGAGGACCATTATCACCTTATAATTGTACCTCAATTCGTGTTGTGTGTCGTCTTCTTCTTATATCACAAGACCGTCAAACATTATAAGGACACAATTCATCTTAGTAGAAAAATTGAACATTCTTATCCAGATCTTGTAAGCATGAGGTTAGCTCAATCGTCGTTTGCATGGTTTGCATGATTTTGTGAATTAAGGTTGATTTTTCATAAAATGACTGTCTTATTTTTGTATAACAACGTTTTTGAACATGTAATAGTTGCTCTGCTGATTATTTTCTTTTGCAACTGATATTTATGGATGGTACTAAATTGAGGTTTATATTCACCAAGTTGTTTACGGTTGTTAATTTTTTTTTGTTTATTGGAAACTCTAAGTTTCCCCTTGAATGTGTTACCTCTTGATGGTGGATATAGTTTGTTATCGAGTGTTATCTTTGAAGCATTTGAAATGTTACATTGTACAAAGATAGATGTAGAATTGTTCGTTTTTTTTGTTTAAAATGGTGAAACTGCTTGTGTCGTCTTCTTCTCCTGTTATAAAAGGTATTATCTAATACATACTTTAATTTTAAAATTAACATAAATACATCTTTTAAATTTTCAGACATTCTATTGAATTCTCAAAACTTCTGTCACTCCATGTCCCCCTCTCCTCAGTCCGTAGAGGTAGAGAACCCATTGATGTTTTTAATAACATAACAATGTAAAAATATATATTTACTCTACTTTAATGATCCAGTGTCTCAATTAAATGATTATTTTAAAAAAATGTCTAAAAACGATTTTAGTATTTGTAACAAAATTTTATGGCTAAACTCTTTCATGCTCATACCAAATAAAGATACTTTGAAATAAAAATAGTAAAGTTAATCTGATTTTATCTTCATCGTAGAACAAAAAAATGGGTATTAACACAATATATAATAAAATTCAATTTTGATTAAATACAAACCTAAACTAATATAAGTGTTAAAGAGAAAATTTGATTGTAACACGATGTTATTATTGACACGATAAATATAATTTCTATACATGAATTAATTATCGTCATATATATTGTATATAATTAAATATATATTTTTGTGAAATAACATTTTAGTAAATATTCAAATGGTAAAAACGTAATATTTTATTATTATATTTTAAAGACTGTAGCAACATGGGGATGTAGCTCAGATGGTAGAGCGCTCGCTTAGCATGCGAGAGGTACGGGGATCGATACCCCGCATCTCCATCTTATTTTTTTCCAGTAAACTACAATTTTGGTCCCTAAGGTTTACATTTGCTTCCAAAGTGGTCCCTAGACTTCCATTTTAATGACAGAAATAAATATAAAATCTTTATTTCACTTTCTTTTCTATCCTTTTTGTCCTTTTCTTTCCTTATCAAACCCAATAACACAGTGGGGAGCTTTATTCAAAAAACCATATTTTTTTATCGTTCAAACGGTCGAACTAAGTTAAACCGGACTGTTTTTTACGGTTTGAACGGTCTGACGGTCAGGTTTCGGTTTGGAAAAAATAGTCAACCCACTCGGTCCGGTCTGGTCTGCAGTTTGAACATTTTTTTGAGCGGTCTGGACCGAACCGACCGCCAAAATAAACGTTTTTATTTTTCATGTTTTAGGTTTTACTTTTGTGGTCCAGTTGTAAAGAATTCGTCAAAGACGTTATGTTTTTTTAGTTTTCATTTCTAAATTGACAAAATTCTAAGATCCTTCAAAAATCAAATTCCAAATCGTAGTTCGTTTTATTCAATGTTTGTCCAAAATTCCAACCATTGTTGGTGAATTTGTTTAACTTTTTTTCATTTGTTCAATATCTTTTTGTAATTTTAGAGATAGACGTTTTTTAATAATTTCACATATGATTTGCTAATAGTGTTATATTGATAAAAGTTTTGTTTTAGATATGCATGTCATATTTTAGTTTAAAGCCCATAAGAGGCTCAAACCGTCTAAAACGGTTATACCAGACCGCCTTTTTGTGGTTCGGTTTGAGCGGTTTGGTCATTTGTTTTCAAATCGTTCAGTTTGAAAATTTTCTAAACTGTCATAATGTTTTGGTTGTGGTTTAAAGGATTAAACCGTCCAAACCAAACCGTGAACACCCTTACCTATTACTCCAAATTTAAAAAAAAAGTCTATCTATAAAAAAATCTATCTATAATAAAAACATTATTAATCTATACAAACAAATTAATCTGCAACAACTTAATTATTCCATACAATACTTGATAGAAAACAAATCAAATAACTTCTAAGTTGACAATTATTTTTGTTATTTTTAACATATTATATTAAATCTTTTGTTTGGATTTACCCGTAAAAAAATTCACACAAAAAGTGAGTTCTAGAAAACAAACACGAAAAGTAAAAATAAAATAAGCGAGATTGAATCGGTCATTGCTTATTTTACATTTCCGTGAATTAAATTGTTGTCGGATGTACCTTCACCATCTTATTAATATTTCAATCAAATTCGTTTGTTCAATATTTATTCACTCTATTTATGATTTAACCAATATTTATTATTGATTTGAAAACACAACCAAAATTTCCTAATATTATATATATATATATATATATAAGTTCAGTTACAATGAGAATAAAAAGATTCGGTTACTTATGATAAGAACATAATAATAAAACTTTCATATACATTTATATACCTTCAACTGCTTTTATTTACGTATTTTTACCATCATGACTGAAAATTTTAATAAATTGATACAATTGATGTAAGAGTTTGTTAATGTGACTAAAGACGAAGATAAAGATGGATGAATTTAGTTGAATTTAAATAAAGTTAGGTCTAGAAGTTAACTATCATTGTAATTGTTATTCTCATGATCTCATATACATATAAGGGCTTAATCATTTGTAAGCTCTAAAATCTGTGAGATTCGTGAGAACTTATAAATTAAGATTTTGTTTTAACACGATTTTTTTCGTCTATATAAGTATAATATTTAATGTATTGATTAATATATATATTATTTCATATTATGTTTGTTTCATATGTATTCGGTTTAGATTATAAAACTTTTTACGTGTATTTTTATTTCACAAACACGTAAAAAAAGGTTCACATTGCGTGTGAAACGAGTACATGTGAAACAAATGCATTGTAAAACAAATGTTAATCAGTACATTAAAGTCTAGTCATAGATGTAAAAAATCGTATGAAATAACACATGATAAAGTGGTTCTAAGAGATCTCGTGATTTAAAGAGTTCTTAAAATAATTTCCTCATATATATATGTATGTATGTATGTATGTATGTATGTATGTATGTATGTATGTATGTATGTATGTATGTATGTATGTATGTATGTAGAAGGAGGTTTAAACGAGAATAATAACTAAATATGAGAATATGAAAATGACTAAATCATGTGCAAAATCACATGTAATTTTACATTAACGGTGGATAAAGAAGCGTGCGGGCGACGTGGTCCGCGATCTCATGTAGCTGTCAAAGTCGCATGAATCAAATGTAATTTTATAAGTGTTTTTAATGTAAAATCATATGTGATTCGACTATTTTTTACTCTCTTAATTATTTAGTTACTGTTCTTGTTTGAATCTGACTCCATGTATGATGTATGTGCACGTTTATCATTGAAGATCAAATATATTCACAATATATCTAGATCGTACATTAACTCGACAAATGTATATATATACATTAAATTTGAACGTACTTCTAAGAATATAATTTTTTTGGTTGTGAGTATATTTAAAACATTACATTCTTAGCTAACGTTCTAACAATTTAGTAGGTATGCAGGCATAGTGATGGGTTCTTTTTGTCATTAACATATATATTATTTTTTATTTTCGTGATAAAATATAGTCTACGAACATTAAACATTTATTAAGGGCCGGTGCATTATTTATCAACATATAATCACAAGTTATTTACTAAAAGAAAACGGTATAAAAAAGTAACCGTAATTTAGTTGCATTACATAAAATGATAAGATTTTATTGTTTTATTAAAAATGATAAATTAAAATTGTTAAAATAGAGTAATTGTTGGAGATGGATCTAATTTTTTTTTTAAATTTCATTTTGATACTTACTTTTTTTTTTAAATAGAGCATAGTTGTTAAAACGTTTTAGCATTTTTTTTGTCAAAATAACTACATTCTGTATAGTTGTTTTTTTTTAATGTAGGAGCATACTTTATAATTTTTTAAAATAAAGAAAACTAAAAGTCAAAGTTTTTAAGTAAAATTACAATTTCAATAAATTATTTATTTTAATGGTTATAAATATTAATTATATTATTTAATTATTTTATAGTTCTATCATCCTGATACAATTTTCAAAAAAAACTTTTATAAAGAATAATAAAGTTTAATTTTATTTATAAGAATAAATTAAAAAATCATTTCTTTTCAACTCCTATCAATATTTAATTAGATAATTCTTAAAATTAGATTTTTTTTTATCATCTTTATTTTAAAAAATCTGTTAAAAAATGTTTTGAGACCATACAGAGTTACAGACTATCTTTTTATAGAGAAAAAGCTAAAAAAAAAGGGTGGTGGTGAGCTTGGTTTATCTTTACGTTTGCATGGAATTCTTTCTATAAAAAAAGTAAGCACTACAATGCTTGTTTAGCAAGGAAATACATATATTTATCATTATATAATTTCGTTAACAATTGGACTCGATCTCAATTATAAAGTAAAGTTCATTTTAACTCGATCTTATATTATAACATGTTTCCCAAACTTGTTAGACGAGCATTTAACTCCTTTTATAATATTTTCTCGAAAACTATACCCAACCACCTTTTACTTTTACCCGATTGATGCCTTAACGATGACCGATAACTCATCCCCTTATTTGAACCAAGACAATTTTGAGTTATTCGGTTTTTGAATTAAAAAGGGTTCAGTTAAGCCAATAAAAATAACTTATTCAGTTCGTTTTCAGTAAATATGTTTCACTATTTCTAGTTAAAACATATATATATATATATAATACTATTATAGAGGAAAGTTCAAATGTGAACTCATTTTTAGTTGTGAACGTGAGGACGAATCTCAGCCACTTATCCGGTCAATAAAGGCGGCTTAACGCAGTTTCCTCCTTTAATAATCTCCACCCTCCCATGAATCGCGTCAATCCTCCGTGATCGCGTCCACCATAACCGAAGATATGTGGCTGAGATTCGTCCTTACGTTCACAACCAAAAATGAGTTCACATTTAAATCTAACCCTACTATTATATATATATATATATATTACTATTTAAATTGGAAACAATTGAATACGTTAGAGATACTAGTTACAAAATGAGAGTAATCATACTCAACAAACTTTTTTTTAAAAATATTAAAAAGAAAAGCTCTCCTCCAGCCACACACATATATCTATATATAGATACTAGGGAAGGGATCAAATACAAATCAAGTCATTTGTACAACCATGCTTATCCGTGGATTTCATTGTTTAATTTAATAAAATTGTTTCATTAAATCGTTTAATCTGATAAATTTGTCTAATATAATTTTTTTGATGAAATTATTTCATATATTTTTGTTTCTAGTAAAAATGAAGTTGTTTCATTTATTTATCTAAAATTAATATAACGAAGATAACAATATCCATAATTAACACCATTCATAATAAAAATGACTAATCAACCACCATAATTAAAAAAAAGTGAAAAACGAAAGAAAATTATGATTTGATGAATGAGCTTTGCACTGTTTATATAAGTGACTAGATTTGTATTTAATCTCTCCCCTGTATATATTTGTATGGTTTGTACAAATGACTTAGTTTGCACTTGATCTTCACCGGCCTATATATGTGTGTGTGTGTGTATGTAGGGTTGAGTTCCGGTGAATTGCGCCTATATATATATATATGTAGGCATGAGATTGTGTGCGAAGTGAATTTAACGAGAGAAACGTAAAAAGGGATATTGACCCTAGAATCACTTTTAATCTCAAACTAATTAACCCATGAATTACGCTTGATGTGGGGATTGATCTGGTACATTTTATCTTTGCGTATCTCATCCTAGTGTGCATCTAAGGGTAAGGGTGAAGACCCCTTCTTACCCTTCTCACCATAACTTCATTTCTCACAGGAACCCTTCCAGATATTTTTCTTTAATATTCAGTCTGAATATCGCTACTAGAAAATTGAGTATTTTCAAAGAAAAATGTCGTTAAAAATTTTCTACAAATTTTAAAAAGATTATTGACAAAACATAATTTTTCTACGAATTTTCAAAGAATTTTCGTTGAAAAACTCTCACAAAATGCATCTTCAACCAAAAACTTTTTGACGAGACATTCCGTTGAAAACTTTTTGGTTAAAAATGCATATATGTTTGTGAGATATATTCAACGGAAATTTGTTGAAAATTTATGTTCTGTTAATAATCCTCTAAAATTCGTAGAAAATTTTCAACGACATTTTCTGTTAAAAATTAATTTCGTTGAAAATACTCAATTTTCTAGTAGTGTATGACACGTGTCGAGCTCTTATTTGCCCTCGCATTCACAACCAAATTTGAGTTCTCATTTGAATCCTCCCCTGTGTGTGTATATATATATATATATATTTCATTGAGCCTGCTCCATCTGGAGAAGAAGCAGTCAAGTCCACAAGTGACAACTGACGCACACTACCGGCCGGAGTTAATATATTTTATACAAGAATCAAGATATACGGAATTCATTAAAATAACCCATAATTAACAAAATCTTATATAATTAATTAATCTCGGATTTAATTCATTTATGCTAATTTTAATAATCCAAGATTTATTAATTAATCAAATTCCAAAAAAACCCCCCATTTCACTGTCACAGTTCCATTGTCTCCATCATCCACTTCCCTGCAACTATAAGCAATCAATTTTAATTGCAATATTGGTAGCTTTTATTTCAATTCATTCATGGACCCACTCTCACCTCTTATAATTAACCACCTTTCCTTACAAGTAATATATCAACTTACAATCTTTGCACCACTGCACCTAATTCATCAAGCTCATTTTTCTTACAATTTTTATTTATATTTTGTTTCATGTGATCTCAAGAACGTTAAAAAGATTATTAGGGTATTTGAAAAGAGGGTTTAAATTTATTAATAAAGATGGTTGGGGCGGCGGCGAATGGTGGTAGAATACCGCGGCAAGTTTTTTCGGTTGTAAATGGCGGTCAAGATCCGGTTGTTGGAGTTGGAACGGCTAGCAGTGTCGGTTCGGATTGTGGAGCGATTGAGTTTACGAGAGAAGATGTTGAAGCATTGTTGAATGAGAAGATAAGAACCAAGAACAAGTACAGTCTCAAGGTTAGTACTTTTGAAGTTTTTAATTTCATGGAATTATATATATACATACATATATATATATATATACAGGGGAGGGTTCAAATTAATGAGAACTCAAATTTGGTTGTGAACGTGATGAAAAATAAGATCGCGACACGTGTCTGAATGTAGATTATTCAGACTGAATAATCAAAGAAATATGCAGACGGAATAATAATATAGTGTTTATTCAGTCTCAATAAACATTATCACTATATTCAGTTTTATTCGATATGAATATTTCTTTGATCATTCAGTCTGAATATATATGACACTTGTGTCGCGCTCTCATTTGTCCTTACGTTCACAACCAAATTTGAGTTCTCATTTGAACCCGCCCCTATATATATATATATATATATATATAGAGAGAGAGAGAGAGAGAGAGAGAAGCAGGTTCATACGAGAATGACCACATTACTTACAAAATCACATGTGGTTTTACATTAATGGCCAAAAAAGTGTGCGAGCGACCTTATGACCATGTGAGCAAGGTCGCATGAGTCATATGTGATTTTGTACGTGATGTTAATGTAAAATCACACATGTTTCGGCCATTCTCTTATTTCTTAAATAAATATCATTCTTGTATGAACCCGACTCATGTATACTATATATGCCAAGATTTCTTTATATATATAGTTATTTTTGTGGGATTTTTTTAGGAGAAATGTGACTCAATGATGGAGTATATCAAAAGGCTAAGAATGTGTATTAGATGGTTTCAAGAACTTGAAGGGGATCTTTTATTAGAGCAACACAATCTTGGGAAGATGTTGGAATCAGCAGAAAGGAAATGCAAAGATATGGGTATGTATATATCTATATGATTATAACTTAATCAAGAACATATATTATCATTAAATAAATTAAACCGGGTTATAGGAGTGGACCGGGAAGTCAAATTTTTTTAGGATCAAATTTCTTTTGTGCCATATCTAAAAAATGTTTTAATAAGTTTATATGATGTTTTTAAGCGTCTTAATAAGTTTTTTAGAACATTTTTAAAACAAATGGTTTATTGTTATTTTATAAGACAGAAGTTTGTAGGATCAAGTTTTTGTGTGCCATATCTAAAAAGTGTTTTAATAAGTTTATATGATATTTTTAAGCGTCTTAATAAGTTTTTTAGAACATTTTGAAACAAATGGTTTATTGTTATTTTTCAAGAAATTATTTGAAAAAATATCTTATAAACAAGTGCCAACCAGGATGCTTTTTAAAAGTGTCATGTTAAAGGGATAAATAGCTAATAGGAGATTTTGCTACAAAAATGTCCTAATTTTTTTGTTAATACTATCCGAAATGTTTTATAAACTTATTACAACACTTTTAATAACATACACAAACGTTTAGTAATATAAATTAAAATAGTCTATTTAGACGCTTTAACACTTTTGACTTCCTAATTTCTATACACCCGAAAACAAGCGTTCATATTTTTATTTTATTTTGTCCTATGTGTCTATATTTTTCAGTTAGTTAAAAATTTCATTATTCGTTATGTTATAAAAGGTAAAATTGTCACTTAATTGAAAATATGATAATTACATTTTTGATTTTTTTTATTATGGACATTTATTTTGGGATGGAAATTCTGCCGTATTTCATTTCATATAGTAGATATATTGTAACATAAACCTCTTCTATTTTGTTGGTTATTCAAGAAATGCTAATGACCGAAAAGGAAGAAGAACTTAATTCAATAATCATGGAGTTGCGAAAGAATTACACCACTTTACAAGACAAATTTGCAAAAGAAGAATCGGATAAATTGGTACGACCGAATCCTAAGCATCATCCAACAATTTGGTACTTGTCAAATTTTACGGTTTTAATATGGTCGAAATTAATCTCAGACTGCAATGGAAACATTAACGAAGGAGAAGGATGCCAGATTGTCCGCAGAGAGATCACAATCCTCCATCTTGGAAGAACTCGAAAGAGCTCAAAGAGAGGGTTCAAGTGCTAATCAAAAGGTTATGTATATGATAGCTAGTGATATATATATAGAATCCATTCTTTCTGGTTGGAGCCTTACATCAGCTAGACGTGGACAGTTTATTTTCAGTATATACTGAAACATCTATTATCTGTTCAAAGGCTCTTTTACAGAGTAATCTAATGACATTACAACATAATTGGGTTTATAGAACGACAACAATTAATATACAACGGTCTTAATAGACTAGTTTATAAGACGCTTTTGGGTGTCTTAATAAGTTGTTAGGACATTTTTTAAAATAAAGTGTCGTATGAATTGTGTTTGATAAGTGTTCTATATATAAACATATTTTTTTTAGGAAACTAGTTTATAATACATTTTTTCAAACAATGACATACAAAATATCTAATACAAGGTCTTATTTTATGTATATCTCACTACTAAAATGGAAGGCTTTCACCTACGACCATTTCCCTGGGAAATCCGTTGCTTAAGGGTGATTCGTCACAAAACCGTCACAAAAGTTGGTGGATAAATCAAATCAGTCACAGATTACCCAGGAAATTCCTGGGTAATCTGTTGGTATTTTCTTGAAAACATTGGATTTTACCGGAACCATTAGTATTTCCTGGGTGATCCGTGGTAATCACCAAAAGCAAATTTCCCTGGGTGAAAGTCATTTTTTTTTGCAGTGTATTAGAAACTTGTTGAGACGCTCAAAAACGTCTTATAAACTTATTACAACACTTTTAGATAAAATGTTTTATTGTTTTGTTAGATAAACTTAAATCCTATAAAACAATCTATTTGAACACTTACACATTTTCCAATGTATTCTCACACTTTCGTGATATTATATGTATAAGAGAATCTAACGATCTCCATTCACATTTATTTGGTTTTCAGATAATATCGCTCAACGATATGTACAAGAGATTGCAAGAATACAACACGAGCTTACAACAATACAATAGTAAGCTTCAATCGGAGCTTAATCAAACCAACGAGATCCTCAAGAACGTAGAGAAAGAGAAGGTTTCTATGTTGGAGAATCTCGGCAACTTAAAGGGCCAATGTAGTTCTTTGCAGGATCAGCTGATTGCTACTAAAGTCGGTATTTTAAGTATTTGATTATTTTGAATTCATTTTTCGTATCTTATAAAATGCATTCTCATTTTTAGAGATATTTTTTAGGCAAGTGGTGATGAGACGATTAGGCTAAAAGAAGCTTTATCGAGTGAAGTTGGACGTATGAGATTGGATTTACAACAAGTGAGAGATGATCGTGATCGCCAATTATTACAAGTACAAGATTTATCGGCTGAGGTGTTGAAATATAAGGAGTGGACCGGGAAGTCAGCGGCTGAATTGGGTAACTTAACGACAAAGTCATCCGAGCTCGAGGTTCTTATTTCATGACCCTCTATTTTTGTTAAACTTCCGCCGTCCAAAAAAATGTTCACAATACAAAAGATACACAGTTTTAGAAATATATAATTAATTAGGGGTATTAAACAGTAATGTGATTGAAAATAAAAGAAACTGTTAGGTTTTATATAATATAATTGCCTTATTCCCCCAGAAGCCCAAATCTTCATTCCAAGATAAATCAGGGAATTCCCATTTTCATTCCCGTGCCTGCACCAAACAATCTCTTATAAATTTTTTAGTTAACTAAATGACAAGTTTACCTTAATAATAGACGGAGTAATGAATGTCTCTATCTTATAATTAAGGGTAAAATTGGTAAATAGACAATTAATTCTAAAATGGGACACTTATTTTGAGAGTGAGGGAGTACTTACGATTATGTATGCTTATTAATATTGTTTTTCAGGCCATGTGTTCTTCGCAAGGGGATCAAATAAGAAAATTGCAAGAAAAACTCGCGGCTGCAGAGAATAAACTAGAGGTATAATTGATTTTACAAGCCCGATAACTCGTATAAGTTGATAGACCATTTTTCATGTATTGTTTCACATATGAAACAACATGTGTGAAAAAATGTTGTGTTTATACAATGTTGTTTCATATGTAAAACGTTCGGGACGATTTTGTGTATGGAGAAAGACAATCATGACCGTTTCACATGAAACAATACATACTGTATAAACATTGCATTTTCACATGTAACGTTTAATAACACATAAAAACTGACTTGTAAGTTTGTACGAATTATTAGGTTTATAAAAGAAGGAAACTCTGCTTTTATAAGCATGGTTCCATTCCATCAACAACATGCAAACAATTAAATTTTTTGTGGATTATTTTGAACGGTTTTTAGTTGAGTTTGATTAATTATTGATTCAATTTTATATTGTAGATGTCCGATGTATCCGCATTTGAGATAAGTACGGGATACGAAGAACAAAAGAGAGTTAACTCGGACTTACAACTTCGTTTAGCTGAGACAGAATTAAAACTTGTTGAAGGAGAAGCCTTGCGCAAAAAGTTGCACAACACAATATTGGTGAGTTACAATTTCCAGTTGTTTTAGGTTTTTAACTGCTGCTACAGTTCCACATCAGCTAGACTTTAACAATTTCTGTTTAATATATGTTGGAACCTGCGTACTTTGTTTAAAGGATTTTTGATGAGTAATTTAAACGGGGTTTCACATATTTTGCCACAGGAATTGAAAGGAAATATAAGAGTATTTTGTAGGGTACGACCTCTATTGTCTGATGATGTCGTTGATACAGAAACAAAAAGTTTTTATTTTCCTACGACAACGGAAACACTTGGCCGAGGCATTGAATTATTGCAACATGGTATCTTAAAGACTCGTACTTCAAGAGTACTTCTATGCGATTTCATATTTCACTACAACAAAATTAGGTTTATAAGACGCCAAGAATGTCTAAGCATCCTAATAGACTGTTTTATAAAGCTTAATTTATAGAACCAAAACAATAAAACATAATATTTTTTAAGGTTTTGTAATAAGTTTGTAGGGCGTTTTTGTACGTCGTAACAAGTTTTTAGTACATTTTTATGAAAAGATCGTCCTATTAGCTTAATTTATAGGACATCATTTGAAATAATGTCTTATATTAGAACTTTATAGGACATCATTTGAAATAATGTCTCAAAAATGTTCTATAAAATAGCTTATACAATGTTTTGTATTAAAAGTGTCTTGAAAAACTTGTTAAGACGTCCAAAAACGTTATACTTAAACTTATTACAACATGTTTTGATGGAATATTTTTTTGTTTGGTTCTATAAACTCAAGTATTATAAAACGGTTTATTAGGGCACCTAAGAATTACAGGTGTCGTATAAATCCGATTTTGTTGCCCTACTTACCTTCTTTACATTGTGTTTAACTCTTCTATTATTGTCGTTTTTTCTTGCAAAAAAGGGCAAAAACATTCATTTACGTTCGATAAGGTATTTGTTCCGGAATCGTCACAAGAAGAGGTGTTTGTGGAAGTCTCACAACTTGTACAAAGTGCACTCGATGGTTATAAGGTAATGCATTTGAATCTGCTAGAGTCCTACATCAGCTAGACTTGGACTATTTATTATTTATCATCATTATATGTTGGAACCTCCATTCTCTTCTTAAGAGCTTTTTTGAAGGGTAATCTGATCGGGTTTCATATATGATCATTAATTAGACTTAATTACATTTTCAGGTTTGTATCTTTGCTTACGGTCAAACAGGGTCGGGAAAAACGCACACGATGATGGGTACACCCGGCAACTATGACGAAAAAGGATTGATACCTCGTTCTTTAGAACAAATATTTGAGTCGAAGCAAACGCTTCAAAACCAAGGATGGAAGTACGAAATGCAGGTTCGAATTTGCAATCGCTATATATATATATATATATATATAGAAATAGGTTCATGCGAGAACCATAACAATTTACGAGAATGCAAGGACAATTCTAGCCAATCATTTTGAACATGAAACTTTTCATGTACAAAATCACATATGATTCATGTACAAAATCACATATGATTAGCCGCGACTTTTCCCGCGACTTGCCCATGGGAAAAGCCGCGCATGTCCTTTTTGACGCTTACAAAATCACATATGATTTTGTACATGAAAAATTTCATGTACAAAATGATTGGCCGAGAATTGTCCTCGCATTCTCGTAAATTGGTACCGTCCTCGTATGAACCCGCCTCTCTCTCTCTCTCTATATATATATATGTATGTATTCTTGCTTTTCGTGTTTAGAATCCGAAAACATGTTTTTAGAAAGAACGTATTTTCAGGTCTCGATGCTGGAAATATACAATGAGACGATCCGTGATCTGTTGTCAACAAGCCGTGGGTCCGGTCCACCAGATTGTGGTGGTATGAAGCAACATACGATTAAACATGATGCAAATGGAAACACACATGTTTCCGATCTCACCATAGTCGATGTGCGTAGCAGTAGAGAAGTTTCGTATTTGTTAAGCCGTGCTGCACAAAGCAGGTATGTACCCGTAACCTTAATGACCATGTGATTATTATGTCTAAATAAAATTGGCTTTATAGGGAGTTTAATTAGTTTAATGGAACTCACAACTTCTTGAGTCAGTTATACATGATTGTTTGGTAGTGGCTTAATGACATACAAAGTGGCTTATTCAGTAAGCTCTAGGGGGAGGGGGAGCTTTATGCAGAAAGACAAGTTTTTTCTAAACATGTTCCTCCCATTCTCCCAATTAAACAACACGCTCTTTCCATCTATTAAAAAACCCTTCAAACAAAAACCTTCTCAACCTATATAAAGAGAGTAATCCATACAGACAAATTTATCAACAAGACTTAATGGAAAACCAACCAAACAACCCATAAATGTCAAAATGTCATAATAGTCTGCCTTATAAGAGTTAAGCTTATAGGACCAAACAATTGTACAAACCATGCAAAAGTGTTACAGTAAGTTGATAGGACTCTTTTGAGTGTCCTAACAAGTTTTTCAGTACAATTTTAAAATAAAACTTCATATTAGCTTTTTTTACACGAAACTTTTAAAAAGTGTCCAATGTCCTATGAACACATCTTCTATAAGACATTTCTAGAAAATGTCATATAAAAATGTCTAATAAAAAGACTAATAGAACATTTTATTTGAAAAATGTCCTAAAACTTGTTAGGATGCCCAAAAACGTCATATCAACTTATTGTAACACATTACATGATAAGACATACAATTGTTTGGTTCCGTAAACTTAAGTCCCGTGAAGCAGTTTATTAAGACATTTAGACATATATAACGTCCTATAAAGCCGATTTTGTTGTACTATGTTACGACCAACGATCATTAAAGTTCAACAATTCATGTTAAACATCTTTCATCATTTAGGTCCGTGGGTAAGACTCAAATGAACGAACAATCCTCAAGAAGCCATTTTGTGTTCACCATGAGGATAATTGGTGTTAATGAGGTAATGAAGATTTCGGGTTCTTTGATTTTATATCATTGTCTACTTTCGTGGTTATGGCTAATGATAGAAGTCTTGGCTACTTTGTAGAGCATGGATCAACAAGTGCAAGGTGTTCTTAACCTTATCGATCTTGCGGGTAGTGAACGTCTTTCGAAGAGTGGATCGACTGGGGATCGTTTAAAAGAAACTCAAGCCATCAACAAAAGTCTATCATCGTTAAGTGATGTTATATTTGCGCTAGCGAAAAAGGAAGAACACGTGCCTTTTAGGAACTCAAAACTTACATATCTTCTTCAGGTACACACCTAATGGCTTTGATTTTGATAAATCTGTTAGAGTCTCATATCTGTTAGACTTAAACCATTTTTTTCTGAATATATATCGAGACCTCCATTATTTCCTTAAAGGATTTTTTGGAGGGTAATCTAATTGAGTTCTGCATATTCTCACATGGTATCAGAGCCAATTTCTACCACTTTAAGGACTCAACACTCTGGGCCGCTTTGTACTTTTCTAAGCCTAGGTGGTATGTTAGAGTTTTACATCAGCTATACTTGGACAATTGCTGCTAAATATATGTTGAAACCTTTATTATCTCTTAAAAAGGCTATTTTCGAGGGTAATATAATTAGGTTCCAAATATTCTCACATGATATCAAAGCATCTGTTTAACATTCTAGGACTCGATATACTCGGGTGAATCTATGCTTGTCTAGCCTCCATTACAGAGGGCATGTTAGAGTCCTACATCAGCTAGATTTGGACCATTTCTTCTAAATATATGTTCGACCCCTGAGGTCTTTGTTAGAGAGTAATCTAATGAGGTTTCACGTATTTTGATTTATAAAAGGCTCTTTCAGAAGTAATCTAACGGGGTTTCACATATTATGGTATGTAAGGATCTTTTAGATGGTAATCTAACAGGGTTTCACATATTCTGATATATATTTCAATGTTTCTGATAAATTTTCATGGTTAAATTTGATTAGCCTTGCTTAGGCGGGGATTCCAAGACGTTAATGGTCGTAAATGTTTCTCCGGCACCGAGCTCGATCAACGAGTCACTTTGTTCTCTTCGATTTGCGGCAAGAGTCAATGCTTGTGAGATTGGGACACCTAGACGACAAACGTCCGCAAGGCAATTGGATGCTCGATTAAGCTATGGCTAACTTCTCGTATATCGCATACCATGTTTGAGAAAAAGCAACGCTTTTTCGTAATTATCGACATAGAAATTTCAAAAACCCTAACAACTTGTCTTCATTGTGTATACCAGAAAGAAAGATTGAAGAAAAAGTAGTCAAATGTTGTGCATAAATGAATATTGATTGAGCCACTTGGTTAATATATTTGGACATGTATTTTTGCAGTTTTTAGTTACAACATTATATATAGATGTTATATAAATGTTGGGATTTTTTTGTTTTTATGAGTGTTATTTGTCACATAATTCTTTAAAGTTAAGAAAAAATTCTTCTAAAACTCGTTGATTCCAAAAATTCCGAGTTTAGGCTCAATTTACAATTCAAAAGTTCGAGAATTTGGATCGAAAGGGAAAATTATTTCATTCATGAACGGGCCATCCACTTCCTAGATCAAGCACATATAAAGGAGTTTAAAAGTTAACGGGCCTGGAAAAGACTATAACCCAAATGTAAAGCCCGAACGGAAAATGATAATAACGGGTAAAAAATAAAATAAAAGTACATTAAAACATGCCAAAACAACGTTTTAAGGTCCAAAAATCCCATACCTAGGGCGTACTCCTCGTTCTTAACTCCTATTCAATGTATTGCAAGCTTGAAGTAGAGTCCCATAAAAAAAGTTGTGGCGAGACCCCTATTGGGCCGGTAATGGGCTTCCAGGAACCTTAAGGCCCGAGCCTCCATGGTCAGGCCAGCCCCATCATTAGGATATGATGTTATCCGCACCCTTTTACATCAGGACCATATATTTGGAAATGTAAGAAGTATGTTTTGTTATATACCGGGAAACGTGTCTCACTGTAATAAGTAAATTTAATATAGGCTTATTAGACATCTCCAACATATATCTTATTTTGGAAAAATAACTAATTTATTTTTTCTGTCTCCGACATTTATGCTAAACTTTCGCTCGAAAATAGAAAAAAATAGAAGAGAATGTAGAAATTCCAAATGTTGAAGAAAATAAAAAAGATAAACTATAGTATAACTGTTTCAAGGGCTATTGGGTTTGTTTTATGTATGGATAAAACTGTTTGTATTAATAAAGTTGTCTGTATGTTAATAAATAAATTGTAGTTTAGTTATTATGCTGAATAAATAATCCGAATGTCAAAAATGACCATTTTAAGTAAGCTTTTTTTTTTTCCGAAATAAAACAACTCTTTGACCTTTGCTTTCCGTTTTTTTGTGTGGCTGTTGGCTTTTATCCAACTGCATCTTTGTTCAAATCAGTCGGCAGTTTCTTTTCTCATCTTTCTGTTTTCGAAACCACAAAGATGACATCTAATCTCCCAATTTTTCGATTGAATCCCTTCATATATCATTCAAATCAATCGCATTTCACTCCCATTTTTTCCATTGATTCATCAAATCCCCATCTTCACAAACCCAAAAAGATTCATCCTTCATTATCCATTCATTGTAATCTATCATCTCCACCCAAATCCAAAGAAGAAGCTATACGTCAAGCGAAGAACTGCCTTTCATCCACCTTAGAGAAGCCTCTCAACAACCCCAAACTTGCTGGCAAACTCAAGAAGCTAAAACAGCCTAGATTCCGTGTTGAAATCCCAGTCATTGATGACTCACCGGATTCCTTATCACAACTTGCACTCCAAGTGTTCGATAAAATGTCCCTTAAGAAAAAAGGGTCTAATGTGAGGATATTAATACTATGGCCCAATTCTACACTAACAGAAGCTGCCAATAAAGTAGGATCTGGGTCTGTTGAACATGTTGACATTTCTTCACTAACGAATGTGGGGATTGGGGGGAACAGTGTTTTGAACTCTGCTGATGTGGTGGTCTTTTTGACACCAGAAGCTTCACAAATGGAAGTAATGGAGAAAATCACCAACACTCTGTATCCAAAGCCAGTGGTGATATTCAATCCCAGATGGGGTTATGAGGAGGAGGAGAGCAGTCTTGGTGATTTTAGTGGCTTTTTGGGCTCATTCGAAGTGATTTATTCGTTTATGGGATTGGAGGTTAGAGGGCTGTTGAGTAAGAGAAATGGTGTGGTTTTCAAGTGTGTTAGAGATGGGGTTTTGAGTGGAGAGAGGTGGAGTGTGTTGGTTGAAGAAGAAGGAGAATTGAAAGTAGTTTCAAGATTCAAGACAAGACCTTCCATTAATGAAGTTGAGAATGTGCTATATAATTTGATGGCAATTAACTCTCCCATCACCAAGTCTGCGAAGTTTTTGAAAGGATTGGTTTCAAATGTAACCGGGAAAAAGTAAGTTTGGCTAAACTTGAAAGTCTTGTTTTAGTCTCTTGTTCTTTATTAAGTTTATCCCTTGCAATGAGAAGCAATAGCTTGAACCGAATAAGACTCTATTCTTTTAAGCCTTAGGGGTTTGGAGTTATTTTGATAGCAATAAGAGTATACAAATGGAACAGTGGGCCAATATATGGGCTGTTTGGTTGGTTTTCCGTTAGGTCCTGCATGGATAAAGTTATCAGTGTGGATTAATATGTCTGTATAGATAGAAAAAGTTTTTGTTTGGGATGGTTTTTTCATAGATGGAACAAGCGTTTTTCTAATTGGGAGCCGGGAGGGGCATGTTTCGAAAAAACTTAGCTTTCTGCATAAAGCTCCCCCTAGAAACTTACTGAATAAGTCACTTTCTATATCATTAAGCCACTTCCAAACTGTCATGTATAGCTGAGTGAATAAGCTGTGAGTCTCATTAAGATCATTAAGCTGCTAACAAACAATTTGATTTGGTCTCTTCTAGCGAACTGCCTTAGATTAAAACCTTAATGCCACATTCTCATTAGAAGTGTAGAAGTACATGATGCATGTATGGTTTAAAGATCTGTAATTAAATGCTGAGATAATGACAAAAGCTTTAATTTTTCCATCTATAATGACCTATTTGACCCTAAATTAGTGGCATGGCTGAAAATGTAAAATTCTCTATATTGATCACTCTTTAGTTTCTCTCTTTTTAGGAGCGTTCCGATACAATATGCCTTTTAAATTGTTATCTTCTTCTCCTGAGAGAATTTGGTATCATCATACTGACATACTATGCTTACTTCCTAGATTTTATGATGAAATCCTACAATAACTATATAGATATATGACTTATATGATTGCTTTTGATAACAAGGAAAAACAAATCACTACAACAAAAATGGACTTTTAGGACTCCAAACCATCCTTGGGCGTAGTGTACTTAATGGGACTATGGGTCTGTTTGTTAACAGCTTAATGAGCTTAATGGGACTCAACTTATGTGGTCAGTTATACATGACTGTTTGGTAGTGGATTAATGATATAGAAAGTGACTTGTTTTAAGCTTCTAGGGGGGAGCTTTTTGCAGAAACCCAAGTTTTTTTTTTCAAATCCGTCTCTCCCAATTAAAAAACACACTCATTTCACCTATGAAAAAACCCCTCCCAAACAAAAATATTCTCAGTCTATACAGACAAATTAATCTACATACAACTTTAGCCCTACAGGACTTAATGGAAAACCAGCCAAACAGCTCCTATGAGTTTATAAGACCAAGAACTGTGTCCTATTAGGTTGTCCAACTTTGCAGATAGAACTTGTTTGGTCGCCTAACTTAGATAAGACACCGTTTTTTGTTCCTATAAACTTACAATCGCATTAAGTACTCTATTAAGACGAACGTGCATCCTCTAAAATACCCATTTTGTTGTATTGAGTACCGAGTAAGGTGGAACACAAAACCGTTACTTTACATCTCACATTTTTTTTTCATCTGCTTTCATGAGTCAGCAAAACATCTTGTTGAACATAGTAGATACTTGATACGGATACCAAAAAAACAAGGAACTTTAAGCAAGAAAATCGAGCATAGCCTGATTTTGAATTTCATCTTGTGTCTCAAATCACAAAATGGGAATTAATGAAAAAAAAGACCCTTCTTGCTTTTCCTTTGTTTCTCCTATACATGAAGTATTGCCACATAATCTTTGTTCAGTTGTTGCACTCTCATTCTAAGATGCTCTAATGTGGCAGGACTTGATGAATTTATCAGAAAAGTTGACATATTTGGTCCATAATACCCTTAGCTGCGGAAATGCTATATCTAGCCATGGTTTTGCTCGGCCATTAAAATGGATCACAGCAGCATTTTGCACGTCTGAAATGCTCGTATTCTCTTGGTACCCGAGGCCTAACATATGCCAGAAAGGATCAATAATATGGACATACCCATGGAAAGCTATCAATCCTGGAGGTAACGTTCCTAGCTGCCACAAACTTAAATCCGATTTCAAATTCTGCACGAAAAAAGCAAGTTATTAGAGTGTGAAAGTGACCACTTTCAAACCAAAATGCAAACCGTAGGGACCATTCTTGTAGTTTTTGCGTTTTAGGGGACCAGTTTCGAATTTTTGAACACACTACAGGGACCAAAATTGTAGTTTTATTTCAATCACTTACCTCTTCAAGCCAATAATGGTAATTGTGGCTTATGTTGGTGTTTCTCCAAGCTTCGAGGTCGAAAATGTTCATGCCATAGGCCCAAGCACATTCGTTTGCATCGAAGTTTTTTGATATCATTGGATGAGAAAAATTCAAGTAGCTTTTGAACCGTTTTGACATTACGAATTTATCACCTCCTTTACATGTTTCAACTGCTCCATTTACTTTTCCGTTCATATCGATGTCCCATAGTGGTGAAAGATCCGTTTGAACCACAAGGTCATCGTCTAGGAAGACTACCTTGTTAAGACTTGGAAACATCTGTAGAAATGAACATCCAGTGAGTCTATGGCCAATCATATATATATATATATAGAGAGAGAGAGAGAGAGAGAGGAAAGTTCAAATGCGAACTCAAATTTGGTTGTGAATGTGAGGACAAATGAGAGCGCGACATGTGTCATGTTCAGACTGAATAATACTACATTCAGTCTGAATCTTTTTCTTCATTATTCACTCTGAACATGACAGGTGTCGCGCTCTCCTTTGTCCTCATGTTCACAACCAAATTTGAGTTCTTATTTGAATCTTCCCCTATGTGTATATATATATATATAGAGAGAGAGAGAGAGGGAGGTTCGGGGAAAACTCCCCGGAAAATAAAAAATTCAGGAATACCTTAGTAACCGTTAAACTGTACGGTATGCACATGCGCATACAAGTAATTGATGTTGTTTCTTGGGTTTTATGCACGTGTGGATGTTATGCATATGTGTATACCGGACAAATTGTTTACAAATTACTTATATGTAGTATGTACGTATGCATACCGTCCAGATGAACAACTACCAGGGGGTTCCTCAGTTTTTCATTTTTTTTGCAGTTTCCATGAACCTGGCCCTATATATATGTATATGGTCATGGTAAAGTAGGGGCAAGTTCAAATAAGAACCGTAAATATTTTGAGAGCATGAGAACCAACTATTTATCCTTTATTCATGATGAATTCATGATATATCATTACGATGAAAACTATTTCATAATGAAAATACATGATTATTCAGAGTTATTTATCATGAATAAAACATAAATAGTTGGTTCCAGATTCTTAAAATATTTACGCTTTTCATTTTCACCTGCACCTAGTCAAATAACCGATTAAACTTTCCTTTCTTATATAAACACTATATATGACATAACCCTAAAAATAACCAAATCTTGAAAGAAAGATTTTACGGAAACGGTTCTAAAACATTACCTCCGGTAGATAAATCCGAACATGGTTCATGAGCGAGTTATACTTAGGACTCATAGCTTGCAACTTAGCCGCAATCACATAAGGTTTCTCGGTATTATTAGCCACAATAGCCGACGACCCACCTCTAAACTGAGCCCTAGCCCTCTGATCTTTCTCCATAGCCTCCAAAACCGGAACTTTTCCCTTAGCGAACCAATCAAAATGGTGCAACGCCTTAACCTCAATAACCGCAGGCGTTAAAGGATGCAACGAAAACCAAGCCTGCATCGGTGAGTAAGTTTTTCTATCCGTGATTATATGAATAACGACATTTTCGGGATGCAACGAGTTGTAAACGAGCGAAGTGGCTACAACCGAGGCTGCAAGAATGTTGTCTGATGCTAGAACGAAGTGGAAGTAGGAGTTGTCGACTAGCGTGGGCACGAGCTCGGGTGAGGGGAGTTGGAGTCGGGCGTTGGCGTTGGTGGCGTGCTCGTTGGCTAGCCGGAGAGCGAGGCAGTGAAGCTGTTTCGGTATGCTGCTGGATGCGACGTGTCTGTATAGATATTCTTGGATTTTCGCTTTTCGAGTTCTTTGTTCAAGAAGGGTCACCTGGAAAAACGGAAATGAAGTGAATGGTTGGTAATTGTTTGTTTAGCGGCTTAATGAGCTTAATGGGACTCGAAGGTTATTCAGTCATCTCAACGCTACAGATGAGTGTTTGGTAGTAGCTTAATGATATAGAAAGTAGCTTATTGAGTAAGCTTCTAGGAGGAGATTTATGCAGAAAGCCAGGTTTTTTCTAAGTTTATCCCCCCGATTAAAAAAAAGCTCCTTCCATCTATGAAAAAACCTCCCAAACAAAACCTTCTTGATCCATACAGACAGCTTTATGCATACAAGACTTAATGGAAAACCAATCAAACAGCCCTTTAGTGTGTATTTCTGTGTAGGTACTTTGGTTAAGTGACCTTCCAGTACAACAAAATCGGGTTTATACGACACAAAAAATGTCTGATTGTCCTAATAAACTACTTTCCGGGACATAAGTTTATAGGACCGAACACTTGTGTGTCATATCTAAAAATGTTGTAATAAGTTTGTAGGATGCTTTTGAGCGTCTTAATAAGCTTTTTATGTTTCCAAAGTGTGTTATAAACATCTTTTTATAGGACACTCTGTTTCCAAAGTGTCATATAAACATCTTTTTATAGGACACTCTGTTTCAAAAGTGTTCTAAAAAGCTTGTTAAGACCTGGAAACGTCCTATAAACAACACTTTTAGACACGAAACACAAGTATTTGGTCCTATAACTTAAGTCCTATAAAGTAGTCTATTATGACACTAAAACCATTTTGGCATCCTATAAGCCCGATCTGATTAGATTTTTCTAAAATCCATGACATAATAGGTTTGAGGATGTCAGTGCATAATAGAAATAGAAATAGGAATAGAAAGAATATTACTATTATATACAAGAATGCCTATAAACCTGTTATGAAGTCATGGATTTAAAAAACACTTTTTGCTAAATAACCCTTCAGTACATGTAGAAAAGGATCCTTTAGTTAAATGACTTTCTGATAGGGTTTTTTATTTATTTATTAATCTATGACCTTCAGACAAGAATATTACTGAAGAATGCTACTATAAGAATGTCTAAAAACCTATAATGAAATTACCATTGATTTGAGTTTGATAGCAAAGGTCTTTGCATCTGGTCTACTACTTCCCTTCAAAGAAGAAACAAAATCTTCCAAAGTTTGAGGAATGTCAGCCTCAGACCCTTCAGGTATGTCATATTTGCTGGATGGGTCCTCCAAGATTTGGTATATTACTTCTGGGACCTTGCAGAAATCAAAATAACATTCTATTAAGAAGCAAATTAAACCATTAAAACACAAGTTTGGTTGAGATACAAATAGTCTGTGTTTTTACGTCATGGGATAAAAGACTGACTGTGTACGTTTTACCTTCCTCAGATCTTATTATGCGTGATATTTATCAGATTCATTTGGTCTTATACAAATAATTAATATTTATCTATATGAGCAAGTATCTGAACCATTAAATGTAGGGGTGAGCATTGGAACTGGGTACCCGCTTTTGGAACCGGAACCGCTTCGGAACTGCCGGTTCCAGAACCGGAACCGATGTGATTGGGTCCGGTTCCGGTTCTCATTTTTCTGGAACCGTTACCCGCCACTTTTAAATAAAAAATATTCTATATATTTATAAATAATAAATAAAAACTCAAACTTTTCAGTTTGTTTATGTAATAATTACTTTTTATTGAATTACTTTTAACCATTCGTTGTATTTTTTACTTTAAGTTGGTATTTTATAGTTTATAATTATATTTTTTTACATATGTAATGTAAAAATATTAAAAAAAGAAGTGAAACCGGGTACCCGGTACCGGAACCGGTTCCCATCGGTTCCGGTTCCGGTTCCAGATTTCCAGGAACCGCCGGTTCCGGTTCCATGAAAAATGACCGGGTACCTGGTTATGCTCACCCCTAATTAAATGTATCATTAGGCAAATAAAAACAATATAAGAAATTAGGGTTTAGGAAATTACAGCTGATTGAAGTTGTTTACCCAACATGCTTGGTCTTAATTTCTTCTGCAAACAACCTGTCATCCAGCACAAAAACATTTATCTTCAGATAAAAGGTCAAATTAAATAGATTCAATATATTTTACTGGAAAGTATGGTTTGATTACCTTGTATATAAAACTAAAATAAATAAATCAAATCAAACGGGCCTACTATATTCCATATTCCACTTGAAATGTGATAAAAGTAACATAAATAATTGTTTTTGAAGTATTAAATATCAAAAAACAAAATAATAAGCAAAAAGTTTAAGGTAGCCACATACACTAAAAATTGATCAAACAACGCTATCAAATTTTGAAATCATGTTTACTTATATCAGATTAAGTCAAAATGTCGCTGGAAATGATTAAAACAAGTTTAGATGCCGTTCAATTCACTTCTAAAACTTAAATATAACTAAATCGAAACATGAAGTTAATTATTTTTTCTTTAACAGAATTATAACGTCTAGCTTATGATATGGGAACAAACTTTGACCCCACGTCATTCAAACCAAAATCAAACTTGATTTGAGTGATTTTCTTACTAACATTGATATATCTCAAAATTATACGTTTCTTTATTGTTTTTCTTATTATTATTTCAGTGATTCGCTTACACTTGAATTAACTTCATTTAGGATCTTTTATCATATTTAGGCCAAACCACCACGATAATAATGATGGTGGTTGAAATAAATGGTTTGGGACCCCATTTGGTCAAAATCAAAAAACAAACTACAACCACAGACTCCATGGATTGTAATATGAAACTTATCTTCTTGACGATAAATTTCAAAATTTTGCGAAAAATCTAAAAAATTATATACCGTATTACATTACTGTTCAAGTCTTTATATTTTAACCATTATAAAAAAATATGGGGTTCTCTAATTAAGTATTAAAGTTTATATATTTATTTTCTAACCTCAAATAATATGTAAATTCAGAAATATTTTCCTCATTCTTGCTTTTTGAAAAGTTTTAAGTGATTATCAATGTACATGTTTTATCGGTAACTCATATTTGCACATATATGAGTTAACACATAAAACATGTATAAATTTTAAAAAATACAAGACTTTTGTTTAAGAATATGTGTAAAAATGGTCGATATGATGATATCTATGTATTTTCTTATATATAAATTCTCTAAAATAAAATAATTTAAAATAATTGTTTGGTATGTAATTGTTGATTGGTGACATTTCATCGACCTTTTCTATCCGATTTGTTGGACCATCAATTAGACAATTACCAGGGGTGGAGTGGTGGACTTTTGATTTGGTCACATTTTTTTTAATATAACAAATAAATATTAATCATTTAAAAAAAAATTAATATAATTATTCTAATGTGTTTTTGTTCTCATGTAATCATCTAATTTTTTTTGAATAAAATTAATATAAACGAGTTTGTAATAATAAAACATTACCAAATTAAAAATTTAAAACACATTATCTGTATTATGAGTTAATCGTAATATTTGTAATTCAAACAATGTAAGATTCGAGCTCAAGATTTTTATGTTATCTTTAACCATATAAATGAAACTAAGCTTAATTTTTTGCAAATTTGTATGTATCTATAAAAAATATATATAGAGGGAGGTGTTCAGAGGAAAACCCAAAAAATATGAAAAACTGAGGAACACCCTAGTAACAATTAATCTGTATCATATGCACATGTGCATACAAGTAACTGACAATGTTTCTTGGTGTCTATATATGCACATGTGCATACCAGACAAATTGCTTTCAAATTACTTGTATGTACATGTGCATATCATACAGATGAATTGTTACAAGAGTGTTCCTCAGTTTATATATACGTATAAACAGGTTCAACGGAAACAATAAAAAGGAAACAACACGTACCGATGGTTGAGCATTTGGTTTGACCATCAATGGTGTCGACAGCCGTTAACACGAAGATAAATCGAAGAAGGAAAGTAAAGAACAAGAGTGAATAAAAGACCATCCTATAAGAAACCCTTCTTGATCCAACCTTCACTTTTATAAACTCCCTAACTCCTTTGGCAGGCAAAACCGTCACATGTCGTAAACTCGGAGATATATGTAAATGCATTTTGGGTACCTGCAGTTCGAATTGGAAACGGGTTGTCGATGATATGTGTGTGTATATATATATATATGTATGTATGTATATTTAGATGTAAAAATGGTGAAGGTTGTGAAGGGAAAAGATAGATGGAGGGGGGAATAAAATGGCAAAGTACAAGGTGAGAAGGGAAGCATCTGTTGAGGGTTTGCCATCTCTTACCTAAACTTGCTTGATGTTTAGGTTATTATATATATGTATTTATATCATATATATTATATTATATAAGTTGATATGCATGTTTTATATATCTTTTAATGTTTTACGAGGAATATGACACCAGACTAAGAAAAGGTTGTGTTTGTTTCATCACTCTCACCCATTCCCTTTCAGGATGCTAACTCTTTAACCTCATTAGGTCTATGGAATGTATGCCTCCATATTATATGTATCATGTACGTTGTACGTACATACATATTTATGTATGTACGTTGTACGTACATACGTATTTATGTATGTACGTGTGTATGTATATATGTATATATATAGAGTGAGGTTCATGAGAAAACCCCCAACAAGATGAAAATTTAAGGAACACCCTGATCTCGTTCATATGTACGGTATGCAGTATGCACAAGTGCATACAAATAACTGGAGATGTTTCTTGGTTTATATGCATGTGCGTGCACATCGGAAAATTGCTTATAAATTACTTATATGCACATGAGCGTTAAATTAACCTCAATTCCTCCCCTAAATTGACCACACATATATATGTATATATATCGTGAATCATACAAACCGTCATATTGGTACAAATTTTGTAAACCAATGTTAACTGTCCATCTATTCTAATGAATTTATGGTTCAATGAATATGTCAGTTATTTGCTAATATAAAGTGTTGATCATAATATATAAACTCTGATAATCTTTCAAAAAATATTCAAATCATAATAAATATTCAATTAATTAGTTTATTGTATATGGTTGCGTTTATAGATGAAACAACCTTTATGTATATACATGTGTGTGTATATTGAAAGGGAGAGACATTACAACAAAATGCGGGTTTCTAGAATGTCTTGCCATTTTTAGACGTTCTAATAAAATACTGATGAGGCTCAAGTTATAGGATCTATAAGTATGTGTAATATACAGTTACATTATAAAAAGTTATTAGAACAAAGTTAGACAGCCTAATAAGTTCTATCGACGAAGTTGGACAACCAGATTGGACTCGAAAAATAAGTCTCATGTTTTTTGTAAGGCACTCGCTAGCTTTTTCACAAAACTTATTATCGAAAGTTAATAAAACAATTTACTTCTTATATCCTATTAGTTTGTCCAATTTTGTTAATAAGAGTTGCTAAAAGTTGCATAACTTCACTTAGATAACTGATGATAAAGTCAATATATATATATAACACATAATAGTTTTTTTTTTGAACCGACAACTTAATAGTTAGAGATTCGAACTCACAATGACATCCAATTGGGCAGTATGCGGGACCCGAACCTACGCCTTAAGGGATAAACCCCACACCTTATAATTTGTAATCGTCGTTTAAAAATAACTTTTTACCATCATTTAAAACGTATATTCGAAAAAAAAAACATTTTATCTTATTTAAACCACATTATAAATTAAAAACCCTAGTCTTATGTAGACATTAAACTATAAGTAATTAAGCATCATCCAATGCTTTAATTAGATAGGAATAGGAATAGGACTTGTCTTAATGTCTTGATTAATATCTAATACCTTTTTGTGTACAAAATATCATCAAATTGACTAATTTCTAGGTAATTTATGAGTAATTGTATCAACAAAGGAGTACCCATTTAAGAAAAACTAATAAATAAAAATAAAAATAAGTCTTGTTTGTTTATATAATGTAAACATGATCATATATGTCATAATTTTGATTGAATCTTCTTTTTAAAGGTTTTGGATCATATTTTACCCTATTTGTAATTAAATAGTGAGGGTATATATTTTGTTTGAACTATCAATATTTTTATGTACTAAAAAAAGATTTAAAAAGAAGTAAGATGGGAGGGAGTTGTTTGGTGAGGATGAGGTTAGCTTTGCCAATAAGTAAAGTTATGTCATGAGTCATTTAGTAACATAATTTTAACATGGAAATGGAGCTAAGAAATGTGTATCTTATTATGGGAAATATTATATATGTATCTATTTTTATGTTAAAATAAGGTCAATTTATGCATTAAAAACGTAAAAAATAAGTCTTGATGCTGATATGTATAAAGAGGAAACCGATAAATAAAATATATTTAATAATATATACAAGTGCATTTAGCTAAAAACTTTTATTTATTAGTATTTGATACCAACAAAACAATCATTTCCTTTTATTTCTTAATTTACACCATTTCCCCTACCTTTCACTTCACTTGAATTGCATCTCATATACACCCAATCACTTCTAAACCATCTTACTAGTTACAATTAAATATGATTTTCACTTGTTATGGTCATTGAGGTAGGTTCAAATGAAAAATCGTAAATATTTAAAGAACTTAATTATTAATTATTCATGTTTTATCTGTAAAAAATAATTCGTTGTCACAAATTACCAGCAAAAAGTTGAAGATGGCTATCTACGTACTCATCTAGAGGATAAAATGCTGTTGGTTTTTGCGGCATTTAGAATCTCCAATAGAGTGACTTATAAGAACTTTTTTTTAATGTTAATTAAATAAGAAATATTATGTTATGAAAATTTGATTTCTTTTTTTAACATAATTTTTTTATCAAAATACAAAAAAAATTTGTTTTACCTTTATTTAGTGTAACGATGATTTTTTTTCTTACCTAATTAATGTAACAAACATTTAATTTTTTTTATTTCGTATTTCGACCGATAACCAGTAGATTTTATAACTATTGATGATGTAATTGTTAAGTTATCTATATATTGCAAATTTACACTTCCTAATTATATGAAAAAAAATTATAATTCACATTGGTTAAAAACTTATTTATGAGATGAAAAGAAATGATTACGGAATCCAAATAATTGAACATTTATTATACTAATTAAGAGAAAAATATATTAACCATTGCATCAAATAAGAACAAAGAGTAGACTTTATTATATTTTAGCGACCCAAAACGAGCCCACACTGGACCGGGCCTTGCAACCTTCTTTTGAGTTTGGGCCGTCTTATCTAATATGACATAAATGGGCTATTTGTGATCTTGGGCTATGTTTGGCAAACTAACTGATAAGTTAGCTGATGAAAAAATCATGTTTGACAAAACTAGCGTATAAGAATGTAAAATGACCAAAAGAGTTTATTGAAAAAAAATTAATAGTTAATATTAATGAAGGTTATAATTGAAAAAAAGACAATAAGCTCCCAAAACGCTACTCCAAGTGACGTGTACTTGGTCAAAATGTCACAAGTGAAATAGAGAATTAGAGATGTACAAAAAAAAAGCCCATGATCGACGCCTAGACCAGACACAGGCCGATCTCAGTCTGAAAAAAGCTTGGGTGTAGTGAGCCAGAAGCCCGGTTCGAGACAGACCTAAAAGCCTGATCAAGCCAATATTTTGGGGTAGGAACGGTCTGAAAAGGCCCAATCTAGAAAAGCCCGAAAAAGTTTGGCCTGCAAAAATCCGATCTGACCCATTTTCAACACCAAAATCCGCCCAACTCGGGCCTAAAAAAGCTTGATCCTTTTCTTGGAATAATCGATCTCATTTAGCTAGTAACAATTTCTTTTTGTTACAAATTGAACTAAGGAGTTTCTATGCAAACAAAATGCAAAAATATAAATATCAAAAATCTTTTCTTTAAGCTAATACTTACATACTCTACTTACTCTATATTATCAAAGAAAAATCTACTGAAAGGTTAAAATTCCGCCACATTTTTATACCAAGGACCTACCAAAAACCCATGAGATCTAACGATTTATATTTCATGTTGATTCAATTTCTCGAACATCCTTCTCTACAGTATTATGACATCTCGTTTGATATTGAAAATGACTATAAATAATACTCGATAATGATCGTCTATAATCTTTTGTTGTTATTTTAATTGATAAACACTTGTTTAATTGTTGGTGTTGCCGGCCAAAGTGTTGTTTTCATGGCATATCTTGATATTATATTCGACCTATAATTATCATATATTATATTATCAAGGTAACACAGGTTGTGAAACAATCCATTCTTATTATTTTTATGTCAAAGCTATTGTTTTGTAACTTAAAATCAAAGTAATTCTTTTACATTGTTGACGCAAATGTTCCAACTTCATGCGAACATAGTTTATGTAACTTCAAAAAGTCAAAAATAACGTTTATATTGTCACATTCCCTGGTGTGATGGCACCTTTAACCACAATTGAAGCCAGAAGATGAGTTAAATATGGCTTTTACTGATATTATTGACCGTTTTCATGGTTAAAGGAAAAGGTTGAAGATTAAATCAAATTATGGTTGGTAAGAAAACGAAACTTATAAAAATGACATATATCAACCAAAATGATTGCTAAATTTCAACATTTTAATGAATATTTGGTAATAGGTGCGGATCTATGAAGGTATAAAATTTCAAAATTTAATCTTTTCTATATATATATATATATAGGGCGGGTTCAAATGAGAACTCAAATTTGGTTGCGAATGTGAGGACAAATGAGAGTGCGACACGTGTCATATTCAGACTGAATAATCTACATTCAGACACGTGTCACGCTCTCATTTATTCTCACGTTCACAACCAAATTTGAGTTCGCATTTGAACTTTCCTCTATATATATATATATATATATATATATATATAAGAGAGAGAGGAAAAGAGAGAGATCGTTACATTTACAAACCCAACTATCAGTAAAATCTATACAAATCAATCTCAATTGTTCATGTAGTCTAATTAATATCTTATTCAATGAATATATAGATCGTTTTTCTTATATAAAACGTTAATCATAATAAATGAGTTCTGATAGTTTTTTATAAATATTCAAGTCGTAGCATATAACACTTTCATCATCTCTATAAATATCTCAATTAATTGGTTATACGATTTGTACTAATAATTAGACTTATAAAAGATTTCTTATTTATGTATCCAGTACAAATAAATAGTTATTATGACATTTTTTTTACAGTTTTCGTTTAAACCAAACACTTTATATAAAATATATATTTGAATTTTAGACCCCTGTTACCAAAATTTATGGATCCTTTATTGTTAGGTAGGAGATACATATATACGTTTGTTTGATGCCATTTGGCATGTTTACTTTTTGTGGGGTTGGTCAAGAGAATGATTATGATACGATCAACTTAGCATTTAACATCATTATAATAGAAACAAAGCCTTTGCTCACTTTGCCGTATGAATAGAAACAAATATTTATATATATATATATATATATATATATATATATTATATAGAGGAAAGTTCAAATGTGAACTCATTTTTGGTTGTTAACGTGAGAACGAATCTCAGCCACTTATCCGGTCAATAAAGGCGAACTTTGACCCTGCTCTCTTCTTTAATAATCTCCATCCTCCCATGAATCGCGTCAATCCTCCGTGATCGCGTCCACCATAACCGAAGATGTGTGGCTGAGATTCGTCCTCACGTTCACAACCAAAATTGAGTTCACATTTGAACGTAACCCTATATATATATATATATAAATATAATTGATTAATTAATTATGATACATTAGGGATTTCATTGGTTTTCTATTAAATCATGTATGGATAAAACTGTTTGTATAAATCGAAAATATTTTGTTTCAGAGAGTTTTTTTTTTCTATATAGAAGAAACGTGTTTTTTAATTGTGAAGGGTTGTTTGAGAAAAAACTTGGTTTTCTGCATAAAGCACCCTCCTAAAAGATTACTAAATAAACCACTTTTATATCATTAAGTAATCACCAAACACAATTATCTATAGCTGACCAATAAAGTGTGAGTCACGTCAAGATTATTAAGCTGCTAACAAGCAAACCTTTTACCAAAAACTTACTGGGTAAGCGCTTATCATCATTACTTATCTTATCTGGTAACTATTTTGGTCATCAAAATAAATTGTTGGTAAACATTTCTTACCAGGTAAAAGTCTTCTCCCCCACTTACCTTACAAGATTCTTGGCCTTTATCATATACTCATCGAATAAAATAAGTGATATCTAAACCATAAGGCTTGTGGCGTACTGGTTAAGACTTGTGGGGGATGAGGCTAGTAACCCATCTACCAGGTTCGAATCCAGACACGAACAAAAGTCTTCTCCCTCACTTACCTCACAAGATTCTTGGTCTTTACCATACTCATCGAATAAAATAAGTGAAATCTAAACCACAAGGCTTGTGGTGTACTGGTTAAGGCTTGTGGGGGATGAGGCTAATACCCATCTACCAGGTTCGAATCCAGACGCAAACAACTTGTGGTCACTGGGGAATTATCTCAGGGCTGCATAGTTTAGCAGTCTTAAAATTGTCAGGGATTAGTCTAGGCAAATGCTTAGAATATCCTTTCCAAAAAAATAGAAATAAAAATAAGTGATATCTAGTAAATGCTTACCTAGTAAACGTTTGGTAAACTGCTTCTTAGTGTGTGATGGACAATCCAAAGAGCAAAGAACACGAAGATATTATATTTTTCGAAATATCCAAGAAACCGTGTTGAAAAAAAAATAGCCTCTTCGTTCCATTCGTAGTAATTTATCAACGGTATATGGTTCAGATTCGAAGTCAATACAAGATCCGAAAATATAAGAAGACAATTTCATAAACATGTTTGAAATAAAAAGACAAGTGCATAACTTCATACTTGTTTTTGGGAGAAAAGGATTAAAGAATAAAGAGACGTAGTAATCGACGATGGTGACCGGAATTATTGATTCCAATTGCCAAGAAAACCAATTCAACCGTTAGCCGGTTTTGACTTTTTCTATAAATTTCACTTAAAAGAGGCCAGAATCAGAGATGCCCATTTGCTTATTTAACATCTAAAGTGCCACTCAACCTTTTTGTATATTTTTAGGTTTATATTTGAATCACTCATTCGAATTGAAAGGCGGAATCGGAATAGGAGAATGGAGGAGAACGGTAAAGATAAAAAAGATGGAATGTTTAGGTACGCCGAGGGGTACGACAAGTTTCTAATGTTTTGGGGGACGTTAGGGAGTATCGGAGATGGGTTGCAGATTCCGTTAATGATGTACGTTCTTAGTGATGTCATTAACGAGTACGGGAATCCGAATGCCGTCGTTTCTAATTCCACTGTCGATAAGGTAATTGATGATTCCGTTGCTTTGTTCTTCGTGTTTTTTTGTTTTTTTTTACTTGATTGAATTCGTTATTTCGGTTTCAGTATTCTCTCCGGTTGCTCTATGTTGCAATATTAGTTGGAGTATCGGCTTTTATTGGTAAGTTGATTTCATTAAAAAAAATTAGTGTTTTAAGGATTTATATTATTAAACATGTTGGATTCACTGCAAGGGCTCTTTTAAAGAGAATTTAAAAAGGTTCCAGATATTCTAACAATATTTTTATTTTTTTGTGATTACAGAAGGACTTTGTTGGGCTAGGACGGCGGAGAGACAAGCTTCTAGAATGAGATTGGAGTATCTGAAATCCGTCCTTAAACAAGATGTCGGTTTCTTTGACACCCAAGAAGCGGGATCCTCCACGACGTACCAAGTTGTTTCGACCATCACTGCCGATTCCAACACAATCCAAATCACCATTGGCGAGAAGGTTTTCATTTCTCTAACCCATCTCTACTATATTATTAAGTGTTTTAAACGGTTACGTGTGGAATTTTTAGAGGTACATATATATTTGCATCATGTACAAGTATACTCTCATGTCCTCGTTATATTAAAGATCAAATCATTTTAAATTACACTTTATACCCTTGTTTAATTTACTTTACATCCTTGTTTTTTTTGTTTTACACCCTTATCATATTAACATACATAATCGTATATTAACTAAAATATATTAAAAAAAATATTTTTTTATACAAATTATGCCATTATAATTGTTTCGTTACTCTTTATTTCTGATGATACATAAACATTCTATATCAAGGTCCCACATCTATTAGACATTGTCCTTTTCTTCTTTATATACGATAACCTCCTCTCTCTCTCTCTCTCTCTATGTTATTCTTTTAGAGAGTAATCTGATGGGATTTCACACATCTATGATATCAGAGCCATTAAAATGAGTTACAGTTTATGTCTAGTGTAGCCTCCCTTGGAGGGCACGTGTTGGAATCTCACATCACCTAGACATACAGAGTCTATTTCTCCTCTATATATGTTGAAACATCTGGACTGGTCTAACTGGAATTTACTTGTTTTCTAAATACAGATACCAAATTGTCTTGCCTACTTGTCATCCTTCTTCTTCTGCCACATATTCGCGTTTACCCTCTCATGGCGTCTTACGTTGGCGGCTCTACCCTTCTCCGTCGTGTTCCTTGTTCCGGCCCTCGGATTCGGTAAGCACATGATGGACGTAGGAATCGCGATGGTTGCATCCTATGGTGCCGCGGGTAGCATTGCAGAACAAGCGATTTCCTCCATAAGAACTGTATATTCGTATGTTGGAGAGAGTCAAACGATCGATAAGTTTAGCAAGGCGCTACAAGCGACCACGGAACTAGGAATAAAGCAAGGTCTTGCTCGAGGATTGATGCTTGGAAGCATGGGAACGATCTACGTTAGTTGGGCGTTTCAGGCTTGGGTTGGATCGCTTCTTGTAAGCAAACATGGTGAAAAGGGTGGGGATGTTTTTGTAGCCGGATTCAATGTCCTTATGGGAGGATTGTAAGTTCCTTTCTTTCTTCTCATATGGGTACCGTTACAACAAAATGGGTCTTTAGGAGTTAGGAAATCAGACGTTCTAATCATTACAACAAATTTGGGTTTTAAGCGTCCTAATAGCATATTTTGTAGGACTTAAGTTTATAGTACCAAACTATAAAACATCATATTTAAAAGTGATAAACAATTGATTTATATGCGTTTTTAGGCATTTTAACGAGTTTTTAGAACACTTTTTAAATAAAGTGTTGTATTAGAAATTTTATAGGACACTATTTGAAAGATTGTCCTATATATATATATATATATATATATAGGGTTAGGTTCAAATGTGAACTCAATTTTGGCTGTGAACGTGAGGACGAATCTCAGCCACACATCTTCGGTTATGGTGGACGCGATCACGGAGGATTGACGCGATTCATGGGAGGGTGGAGATTATTAAAGAGGGGAACCAGGTCAAAGCCGCCTTTATTGACCGGATAAGTGGCTGAGATTCGTCCTCACGTTCACAACCAAAAATGTGTTCACATTTGAACTTTCCTCTATATATATATATATACAAATGTTCTATAAAAAAGATGGGTTTATAGGACACCTCTAAAAAGTGTTCTATAGAATGACCAAAACGACACTTTATTTTAAAAGCGTCATAAAAAACTTGTTAAAATGCCTAAAAACTTCCTATAAACCTATTATAAGGTAACATTTTTAGATAGAACATTTTATAGTTTGATTCTATAAACTTAAGTACTATAAAGTATGCTATTAGGACGCTTAAACATTTTAGGCATCCTATAAATCCAATTTTGTCATAGTGCGTCCTAAAAGACCTATATTTTTTGAAAGGGTGTCCCAGGCTATGCTTGGACTAATCCCGGCAAATTATGACTGCAATACATAAGCCCCTGATATAAAGTCAGTGCCACAATTGTTGTGTACGCCTGAATTCAAACCCTGGACAGATGAGATATTCCACCACATCCCCCGGGCTCAACTAGTACGGCAGTACGCCACAACCCTTGTGGTTAAGACCCATTTTGTTATAGTGTATGTTTAACTTATTTTTAAATAGATTCGAGTCTAGATCTCAAGAATCTTTCGAATCTTACAGGAACATCTTGACAACGCTTCCAAATCTAACCGCCATTACCGAGTCACAAGGAGCCGCAACTCGAATCAACGAGATGATCAACCGAAACCCGACAATAGACTCCGAAGACAAGAAAGGAAAAGCGTTATCATATGTAAGAGGCGAAATCGAGTTCAAAGGTATCTATTTTAGCTACCCATCTAGACCCGATACAACAATTCTACAAGGGTTGAACCTAAAAGTACCAGCCGGTAAGACCGTGGGTTTGGTCGGTGGCAGTGGTTCGGGCAAATCGACCATTATCGCGCTAATCCAACGGTTCTATGATCCGATTGAAGGTGAAATTTTCTTGGATGGATATAAGATCAAGAAACTTCATCTAAAATGGTTGAGATCTCAAATGGGTTTGGTTAATCAAGAGCCAATTCTATTTGCAACATCTATAAAAGAGAATATATTATTTGGGAAAGAAGGAGCTTCCATGGATGATGTTGTTGTAGCTGCTAAAGGTGCAAATGCACATGCCTTCATTGCTAAGTTGCCAGATGGGTATGAAACAAATGTAAGTTGATCGAACAGGTTTAAATGAGAACTGTAAATATTTTGAAAATTGGGAAGGAACCGGCTATTTCGTAAGTTATTCGCAATGAATAACCATATAATATTCGTGAATATTGTTCATTAAGAATATCATGACTTTCATCATTTAAGATATTCATTATGAATAGTTGGTTTCCAGGTTCTTAAAATATTTACAGTTCCCGGTTAAACCAATGTTTTTAATAATTGTTTGACCTCAAAAGTCAGATTCTTATGCATACTCTATAAATATATACAATTATATATATATATATATATAGAGAGAGAATCAGGTTCATACGAAAACAGTAACTAGATATAAGAATAAAAAAACGGTCGAATCAAATGTGATTTTACACTAAAATCACATGTGATTCATGTGAGTTTGGTCACGACAAGTCTCGCGCCACATCGCATGCACACCTTTACGTTTACGTTAACCGTCAATGCAAATTCACATGTGAATTTGCACGTGATGTGACTGTTTTCATGTTCTTTTATTTAGTTATGGTTTCCGTTTGAACCTTCCTCCATCTACACACACGTATATATATATATATAGAGGAACAATCTTTTAGAAACTTTTTAAAGAGCAGAAACTGTAAACCAATATAAAACAATTTTTTTCAGGTTGGGCAATTCGGATTTCAACTATCGGGTGGGCAAAAGCAACGAATCGCAATAGCTCGTGCTTTAATACGAGATCCGAAGATTTTACTCCTCGATGAAGCCACAAGTGCACTCGACTCACAATCCGAAATGGTTGTACAAGAAGCAATAGATCAAGCCTCAGTTGGAAGGACTACAATCGTAATTGCACACCGCCTCTCCACAATCCGACGAGCTAACCTAATTTACGTCCTCCAATCCGGCAAAGTCATCGAATCGGGCCCACACGACGAACTAATGCAAACAAATTCCGGTGAATACTTCAAAATGGTCCGGTTACAACAATCGGACCCACAAAATGAAGTCATCGAGCGAACTAGTAACCACACTAGCCGCCATAGACCGATGGTTGCACCGAGTCCGGCTAGTGCAAGATCAAGTGCACCGGGGACCCCATCGTTGAACCCGTTTAGCCCGGCGTTCTCCATGAGTGCACCGTATTCGGTCCAATTCGACGCTTCTTATGAAAGCGACAATGATGATTATTTAAAACAACCATCTCACCGAGCTCCTTCCCAATTACGGTTATTGAAAATGAACGCACCCGAGTGGGGGAAAGCGTTATCGGGATGTATAGGGGCTATCGGCTCGGGTGCGGTTCAACCGATAAACGCGTATTGTGTAGGTGGCTTGATTAACGTCTATTTTAGGACCGATAAATCTACGATCGTGAGCCATGCGAGAATCTACTCGTTCGTTTTTTTAGGGCTCGGAGTTTTTAACTTTTTCGCTAGTGTAATCCAACACTATAATTTCGCGGTTATGGGAGAAAAGTTAACCACGAGGGTTCGTGAAAAGCTACTCGAAAAGCTCTTGACGTTCGAGATCGGATGGTTCGATCAAGATGAGAACACGAGTGCGGCTATTTGCGCACGTTTGTCGACCGAAGCCAACATGGTTCGGTCCCTAGTTGGTGACCGTTTATCGTTACTAACTCAAGCGGTTTTCGGAGCGGTTTTCGCTTACGGGCTCGGACTAGTGCTCTCGTGGCGGCTAGCGCTCGTTTTGATGGCGGCACAACCGCTACTCATCGGAAGCTTCTACGCTAGAAGCGCGTTAATGAAGAGCTTATCCGAAAAGACGCAAAAAGCTCAAAAAGAAGGAAGTCAGCTCGCGAGTGAAGCCGTTATTAACCATAGAACGATAACGGCATTCTCGTCACAAAAACGGATAGTTGGACTTTTTAAGGATACACTAGAAGGTCCGAGAAAAGAGAGTATCCGACAATCGTATTTTTCCGGGATCGGCCTATTCAGCTCTCAGTTCCTAGCGGCTGCTTCAACGGCATTGGCTTATTGGTACGGCGGTCGGCTATTGACACAAGGGTCGATAGAACCCGAAAAGCTTTTTCAAGCGTTTCTCGTTTTGTTATTTACGGCATATACAATAGCCGATGCGGGAAGCATGACAAAAGATATCTCGAGAGGAAGCAATGCGGTCGGTTCGGTATTCGCGATTCTCGACAAGAATACCGAAATCGATCCAGATACTTCATGGGGTCGTGATTCGATCAAAGGGACGATAAGGGGTCGTGTAGAGCTTAAAAACGTGTTTTTTGCTTATCCGTTAAGACCAGACCAGATGGTTTTTAAAGGATTAAACCTTAAAATACGGCAAGGGACTTCGATGGCGCTTGTTGGTCCGAGTGGGTCGGGTAAATCGACCATTATTGGGCTGATTGAGAGGTTTTACGATCCGTTGAAAGGGGCGGTTTTTATAGATGAACGAGATATAAAAGACTATAACTTACGAGCTTTGAGATCCCATATCGCGTTAGTGAGTCAAGAGCCAACTCTATTTGCAGGTACCATCCATGAAAACATTGCATACGGGAAACCAGGTGCAAAAGAATCTGAGATCAGGAAGGCTGCAATGCATGCAAATGCACATGAGTTCATAAGGTATTAAACTTCATCATATTTGCATTGGCTAGACACGGACCATAAAACCTATATATATATATATATAAAGGAGATTCAAACGAGAATGGAACATATTTGCTAGAATAGGAGAATGGTCCTTCATTTACAAAATCATATATGATTTTGTACTAAATCACTCAAAAATCCGGACAACTTTTCCATGCCACTTAAGTGTCCCCAAAAGTCGGCCGCTACCTGTTAGTGCAAAGCCAAAACCATATATTATTTTGATTTTGTATTGTTCTCTTATTTCCTTAAATAGGTATCATTCTTGTATGAATCTGTCCCTATATATATATATATTAATATATAGTTGGGTTCTTGTGAGACGAGTTTGTTTCCATTTGTGAACACACTAAACCTTCACAACTAAAACACTATAAAGATACAAAACCTGTTGGTAGGTTTTTGAGTTTTTCTTTAAGTCATGTATGGATAAAGTTGCCAGTGTCGATATAAAAAAAACTTGTCTTTGTCTTTCTGCATAAAACTCCCCCTAAAAGCTTAGTGAATAAGTCAGTATTTATATCATTAAGCCGCTACCAAACATGTCATATATAGCCGACTGAATTTGCTGCGAGTCCCATTAAGCTTTATTAAGCTACCACAAACACACATAATCAGTTAATTATGACATTTAGACATTTTTGAAGTCCTATAAAGCCTATTCTGTTATAATGAGCTAACCATATATATATATATATATATATATACCTTGTGTTTGACAGTGGAATGAAAGATGGTTATGAAACATACTGTGGAGAAAGGGGTGTACAACTTTCGGGAGGTCAGAAACAAAGAATCGCATTGGCTCGAGCCATGCTCAAGAACCCTAGCATCCTATTGCTCGATGAAGCAACCAGTGCTCTTGATACAGTCTCAGAGAGCCTGGTTCAAGAAGCGCTAGAGAAGATGATGAACGGAAGGACATGTATCATGGTGGCTCACCGTCTCACCACCATACAGAAATCCGATTCCATCGCCGTGATTCAAGACGGAAAGGTGGCGGAGCAAGGCTCACATTCCGATCTGCTCACCGTACGCGGTGGTGCCTACTCTAATCTTGTCAAAATTCAAGGCCGAAATTGAGGTTACCGGCGATTAAGTGAGGGATTTTGTAAATTAAAAGAAGAATAAATTGTTTTGAGATGTTGATTAGAGCTGTTTATTAAACTGTGATTAGTTGTATTCAATTTCTATTAGATCTGATCTGGATCATATTATGGCAATGAGCAGAGTTCGATTAGGGCTTGAATTTAGTAAATGCAAATCACCATATAATGATCAGTTTGAGTTAACGAATTGGTGTGAGGAAGATGGAAAAGGAAAGCGAGGTGTAACCTGATAAGTTTTATGATCATCCATGGCCGCCGGCCACCGGTTGCCGGTTACTCCCGTCGTCGTCCGGTGATGAAACGAGAAAGTCTGATTATCGGACTGGATTTTGTTAAAAAGAGGCGTGGCAAATTTATCATAAAAATTATCGTTTTTAAAATATTTAATAAATTATAGTATTAATTAAAAAAACGGATAGAAACTATAAAATGAAATATACAACTTCATTTTAGGAATATTTATTAACTTTATTTTTTTAATTTGTTATTTATAAAATAAATTATTACAATTTATCTATTTTTATCAAACATGTCAATTTTTTGAATAAACAAAATAAGATTTAAGCTTATTACTTAAACTCAAAATACAAACTATTGCAAACCGATAAAAAGAAATAGAGTAAATTATGTCTTACACCCTTATGGTTTGTTTAAATTTGTGATTTAGTAATTTTGATTTTCGTTCCTATGATTTATGATTCTTTACTTATGATTTATAGTTTATTGTTGTTTTGGTCTAACTTTGATCCCTTGTTATTAAAGGTAGATATTAGTCTAGGGACGGAAATAATAATGAATTATAAATTATAAAGACGAAAATGATAGAATCTAAACCATAGGCATAAGACGGAAATTTCGTAACTCACTCTTAAAATAGTAACTTTGAAAATTTATCAAAAAGCAATAAATATTAATTTTTAGGAAATTTTGCCCAAATAGGCATTTCAGCCAAGGTTTTTTGTCTCCTACCCATTTTTTCTTTAAAATTAACAAAATAGCCATTAGGGTCGTCATTTATAGGGTCTCCATGACAACCTCATTAAAAATATTTTTTCTATTTGAAATTTAGTCCCTGGTAGCCAAAATGTTTTTTTATTTGCAATTTGTGTTTGACGATCCAGGGATCAAATTGCAATTTTTTAAGGAGTCGCCATGAAGACACTGTGGATGACGACCTTAATGGCTATTTTGTTAATTTTTAGGAGAAAATGACTAGAAGACGATAATGTTTTCTAAAATGGCTATTTAAGCAAAATTATTTGATTTTTATTATAATCTAACAAGATAGAAAAAAAAAGTAAAAAAAAGAAGAACAAAAATACACTTAAGTTAACTCAAATATTATTTAAAAACCAAAAATAAATAAAACAAAATGATAAACATGGTGACCAAAACTTTGATTAGTTTAAAATAGAGATAAAATTTGATAATAAACGGCAACTATAAGGACCAAATATGTAATTTACTCCGTAACTAAAGAAGAAAAGAGTAAATTAGCCGATGACCCCAGAGTGTTTTCCGGCTTATATCCCGGAAAAACCAGAGGAGGCCATCGCCGGAAAACCCGTGGGTCTCTTCCTATTACTATCGGTTCATTTCCTTCTTCATTTTTATGTCGTTTGGTCTCTGATTTTTCCTTTCCATCCATTCATCACCTTCCTTCGCCGTGTGTTGTTTTTCTTCACGCGGCTTCGGGTGGTGATAAAATTCTCTTTTTTTTTTCTCACCCTCCCTCCGCCGTACTCCTCCGCGATACAACTCGCCGGAGACCTTTCTATATTCACCCCCCAACCGTCTCATCATCTTCAATCGACATTAAACTGCTATGAATATACCCTCAATAATATTCTCTTTACTTCTCTTACTAATTTCTTCTCCGATATGCTTTTCCCAAAACGACGACGGCGGTGGTGACGGAGATGATAACTCGCAGGTGACTCCACCGAAGGAAATGAACACCTGTAATGGCGTCTATTTACAGTATAATTTTTTATCTCGTGAAAAGGAGTTTCCACATTTGAAAAACGTGACTGCACAGTCGTGGGCGTTTAAGTCGGAGCTGATAGCCATTAACGCCGGCAGAACGGAGGTGAAAGCTTGGAAGGCGCTTATTGGGTTTAGTCATGATGAAGTGATTGTTTCAACGGAAGGTGGGTCGATTCTTAACGGTGATAGCTTTCCGTTTAAGGTGGATAAGAATGGTACGTATGTGACTGGTTATCCTCAGGCGGATTTGAAGACGGCGATTGATACCGCCGGTGATATGAACCAGATGGCGGCGAAGGTTAAGTTTAAGGGGACTTTGTTTGGAGGGAAAGTTGGAAATGCTCCAATGCCTAAGAAACTTAAGCTTCAAAACGATGGATTCAAATGCCCTGCACCAACCAGAAAACGTACGTATACATACATACATATATATATATATATATATATAAAGGAAAGTTCAAATGCGAACTCAAATTTGGTTGTGAATGTAGGAACAAATGAGAGCGTTACACGTGTCAAAATAGCAATATTCGGGCCCGAATATACACGAGAATATTAATTTGAATATAGTATATATTCAGTCTGAATATATACTATAACATTTCTTTTAATGGGACACATGTCACACTCTCATTTGTTCTCACGTTCACAACCAAATTTGAGTACATATATATTAATATGTATATATATATATATACACCTTATGAAAGCAATTTTATATAAGAATGATACATAATTAAAAAAAATAAGAAAATGTGCGGGGTGACCCTATGGTCGCGTCTCAAGATCGAATGACAAGGTCGCGTGAATCACATGTGATTTTATGCGTGACGTTAATGTAAATCACATGTGATTCGGTCATTCTTTTGTTTTCTTTAATAAGTATAATTCTCATATGAACCTGACTCTATATTGTATTGTATAAAAAGGCGAGAATGCAAAAGTACATTTTTATTATAATTAATCGTCTGTGATATTATATTAGAGACCCGACCTTTAAGGTGACTTAAGTTGCGGGCTAGGTCACTCGTATGATGGACTGACCAAGAAACTTTTTTATATGGTACAAGTACACCATATATAGTATAGAGAAAAAAAATAATTACAAAAAACATGGTTTTTATCGACGTGTCTTCATGTTTTTACTAATGTTCAGTATCTCTCCATTGACGTGTTTTTAGCCTAGTTCCACAATTTCGAGGGTTTTTAAAATTGTTTAGTTTTTTTTTTTGACTTTGAAGATTGTTTCCTGGTTTATTACGAGATACAGTTGCAACTTCTTGAACATTTGAATATCATATACGGTAGCACCTTCTAAAACGATACGGTTCCATCTTTCATAAACTTCAATTTTTAACCTTTTGACAAAGAGATAATACGGTGGCACGTGCCACCGTATGCCCTTCTATGGGTCCGTCCATGGCCCGTACAACATTATACCCTCTCATAGTCTCATGTGTATTATCACAAGTGATAATTAAGGTGTTCTTGATGTAATACTATAATTCATCACATGTGATCACCTTTGGTTCGACCTATGACGTAGGACACGTCATCCACACACCATCAGGTCCACTCATATGTATTATCATATGTGGTGTTAGATAACTATTTATTACGATATTCAAATACGTTGTCTTTTTTCCCAAAAAACACAAAATATATTCGAACATCCAAATAAATAGTTATATAAAACTTACTTGTATAAAAAGGCCATAAAGGTCAAAAACCATTTATTTTATGAGTATTTATGATCATTGATCAATATCCTTCGTTATGAAAATCTGTTACAACATTCATTATGAATAGTTTATCATATTATTCATCACGAACACTGTATTTCTAAAATATTTAAGATTTCCAAATAATTCATCCTTTAGTTACAAGTGATATCATGTTAAATAACTTAGATTTAAATCTCTTAACTTTCTTTCACTTTGATTGTCTTTCATCAGAGAAATCCATGCACGTATGTTGCAAAAAAGACCCAAAATTCAAAGTGAAAAAGAAGAAAACCAAATTCTACCCACGTCAAAACGGTGCCGTTTCCTTCACATACGACGTCATCCAAGCCACCGAAGGCAACTACATGGCTCAAGTCACCATCGAAAACAACCACCCACTCAGCCGTCTGGATAAATGGAACTTAACCTTCGAATGGATGCGTAACGAATTCATCTACGATATGCGTGGTGCTTATACTCGCAAAAAAGACCTGTCTGAATGCCTATTCAGCCCCGCCGGCCAATACTATAAAGACCTAGATTTCTCCAAAGTCGTCAACTGCGAAAAAAAACCAGTCATCTCCGACCTCCCACCAACCTTAAAAAACGATAAAAACATCGGAAAGTTCCCGTTTTGTTGCCGGAACGGAAGCATTTTACCGAAAATAATGAACGAAGATGAATCGAAAGCCATGTTTCAAATGACGGTTTTCAAACTCCCACCGGATCTAAACCGAACCGCATTCTACCCACCACAAAACTGGAAGATCGAAGGCTACGTTAGCCCGCATTTCGAATGCTCACAACCCATCCGGGTCGACCCGTCTGAGTATCCGGATATGAAAGGAACCGATGCCACGGTGTACGCCATGGCTAGTTATCAAGTCGTTTGTAACATAACGAAACCTAAACCACAAAAGGCCAAATGTTGTGTCTCCTTTTCGGCTTATTATGCTGACTCGGTGGTACCATGTAACACGTGTGCATGTGGGTGTGAAGATGAAGATACCATGAAATGTAACCCTAAAGCTCGAGCCGTTCCATTGCCGGCTGAAGCTTTATTGGTTCCATTTGCGAATCGAACCAAAAAGGCTCGAGCTTGGGCTAAATTGAAACATATTGATCTTCCAAGAAAGCTTCCATGTCCAGATAACTGTGCCGTTAGTTTAAACTGGCATCTTGATAGTGATTTCAGGACTGGTTGGACGGCGAGATTAACGGTGTTTAATTGGGGTAACCATCCGTTTGAAGATTGGTTCGCCGGACTTCAATTCAAGAATGCTTTTAGAGGGCTCGAGAATGTTTATTCTTTTAATGGAACCAAGCTTCCGAAAGTGGGTCGCCATGGGACCATTTTTATGCAGGGTTTACCTGGGTTGAATTACTTGCTTCCGATCTCTAATGGCAGACACGGCGAGGTTCCGGTGCCCGGAAAACAGCAATCGGTGCTTTCGTTTCATAAGAAGGAGACGCCGGATATAAAAGTTGTAAAGGGAGATGGGTTTCCGACGAAGGTGATTTTTAATGGGGAAGAATGTGCTTTACCTAAGAGATTGCCGAAAAAGAATGGAAGTTTCCGGTTAACCGGTGCCGGAATCTTGTCGGCGGTTGTTGTTGCGTTTTTGACGTTTGTTGTCATTAGTTTTTAATTGACTAATTGGATTGTATTTAGGGTGGGGGTTTTATGGTTAGTGTTTTTAATTTATTAAATTGTTGTAATTATTTTGCATAAACTATACAAGTTTATATATATAGTTCTTTGTAGAACTATATATATCTAGCAGGTGATCATTGAAAACCTTGTAATTAATCAGATTTATTTATATCAAATTCGTACATTTTTTACAGTTGGATTGTGGAGCATGATATATTGAAGTTTTGTGTAAAAGGGTTTGTACCTAGCAACCTCGAGCCAACATTCTCTTTCAAGAAAATGTCGTTTAATTTGATTCTATAATCAGAGGCGTAATAGTGCATCTTTAATTACCTATAATTCAAAAAAATATGAAAACCTATAATTCAAAAAATAATAATATAAAAACCTTGATTTATATATTTTTAATTTTTATATAAGGATATAAGTATTGATTTAACCTATTATAAGTTTTGTTGTAATAAAGTTTTATTAATATGTTTGACAAAAAAATAATAAAAACGTAAATAAAAATACTTAATAAATATAACCAATAAAAAGCAAAGATTGACATTTAAATAAAAACTTAAAAAGAAAAAAGAAAATTCAAACCCAAAGTCTCAAACCTGGGTCTCCTATGAGACAACACACTACATCTTATATGCCTTATTTCCTACATACCTTATATATAGTAGAATAGTTTTTTTTTTTTTTTTTTTTTTTTTTTTTTGGGGGGGGGGGGGGGGGGGTTTCAGCACCAATCAGTCCTCCGTCTCTGGCTCTGTCTATAATTGTAAAATTGTTATTTTGTATCGAGTTGTGGGGTTTAAAAGATGTGAAAATACGGGATCAAACAATTTGGGGTCACTGGGGAATTATCTCAGTATTGCATGCTTTAACAGTCTTAAAATTGTCAGCGATTAGTCTAGGCAAATGTTTAGGATACATTTTACAAAAAAAAATGCAGGATCAAGAATGTATAACGATACCAAATTTCGGTGGAGACTAGGCTTGGTAACGGGATGGGATGGGCGGGTAACGCTATCCCTAGCCTCGGCGTGTTTCAAAATTAGGAGAAATCTTTGAAAATGATTCCTTAATAATAAGAAACAATATTTTATTATTAATTTCCAACAATAAAAGTTTTTAAAATTAAATATTTTAGAGGTAAAAATGATATTTTATTAAATGTATGAAACATCATTAATCTATACTATATTATAAAGCATTTGAACAAAAACTCTTAAAAACAACTTTTTAAGCCTTACTGTTATTTAATGCTAATTACTTAATTTTCAAAATTACAAGTAAATTATGCGTAAGTACAACTTATTAAAGCTTTATTTCTGAATTCGTGTAACTAACTGCAGATAATCATCATCCAAAATACAGGATAAACATTTAATTTTAAATACAAAAAAATATAAAGTATAATTAAGATAATTATTGAATTTTAACAGAAAACTTAATTATTATCATTATAAAAAGTTATATTATTAAACCAAAAATAAATTATCTTGTTATCAAACATAATTATATTATGATAAAAAAATTGAATTAAATAAATTACATAAAAACTTTTAAATGAACATTAAAATCATTTTCTCAAAACCACATAAAACCATTAGAATATCGATAGAGATAAAAATTAAAATAAAACCTAAAATCGAGACGTATCTCGCTGCATTGCGCGAGTACCCTTCTAGTATATTATAAAGCATTTGGCAAAAACTCTTAAAAACATATTATTATGCAGTTAGTACAATTGATTAAAGCATAATTACTTAAAATTTCAAAAATGGTATTATTTTGGTTAATTTCCTTATTAAACCTATATTATAATTTTTAAAAAAAATATGAAATAAAGAAAGTTTACAAAATAAAATCTATTTTTTCAAAACTAATAAAATCGTATTATAACATTGATAAAGACAAAAAATAAAATACAACATTGAAATTAAAATGGATCTCGCTGCATTGCGCGAGTACCCTTCTAGTTTTAGGAATATATTTAATGTTATAACATCTTATATGGAAAAATGTTAAAATGGAATATAATTTATTTTAAAATTTTAATTTTTAATCATTCATTTTATTTTATTTTTTAGAAAATCTATTGAAAAATGAAGATTCTTTAATAGGTAATAACTATCTCGGTTGGATTTTCCATTTGGCCCAATACATGTCCCAATAAGAAAGAAACGTTTTTGGAAGAATTTACAAAATATTTTGGCCAATGAAATATATTAAAAGAAAATTAGAATGAAATTCATTTAGTTTCTAAATAACTTGAATAATCTTTATTTATGGGTTGTTATTAACAAGGTCCCGTTTTTGTGATTTTCGTAAGTAAAATTATTTTTGAGGTATAAAAGGGTATACGTTAGATTTTAAGCGATGATCAGGTTCAGTCAGGAAAATCAAAAATGCCATCAAAATCAATAAAAAAACTTAAAAAAAAATCCTTCGAAACAGTGGAATTCGGCTAAAATCACATGTGGCGACTTTGTGGGCCATCGACTCATCTTAAAGGTGCATCGCTCAATAAAAATATTGGATCTGCAGATAGTTGTTAAAACTTACATTAATGTGTATGTACGTGTGTATGTGTGTGTATATATATATACAAGCATGTTGAAATGAGAAGATAAACATTTTATGAGAAGACGAGAAGTTTTAATATTATATATGATTGCAAAGATGATACACAAGTTTAATCATATATCATTAAACACATGTTACACTTACAACACATAAGACGTTTAATCAAATATGATTAAACACAAGCGAATGAGTGCAATCATATATAATATTAAAACTTCTCTCCTTGCAAAATGTTTAGGTTCTCACAGATCTCATAAATTTTAGAGTTATCAAATGATTAAGTCTATATATATATATCTATATAGAGGAAAGTTCAAATGTGAACTCATTTTTGGTTGTGAACGTGAGGACGAATCTCAGCCACTTATCCGGGCAATAAAGGCGGCTTTGACTTGGTTCCCTCCTTTAATAATCTCCACCCTCCCATGAATCGCGTCAATCCTCCGTGATCGCGTCCACCATAACCGAAGATGAGTGGCTGAGATTCGTCCTCACGTTTACAAACAAAATTGAGTTCACATTTGAACCTAACCCTATATATATATATATATGTATGTTTATGTATGTATGTATGTTTATGTATGTGTGTATGATTAGAATCTTCTTACATCTCTTTTTGGTGACATTAAAGAAAAGCATAACACCCTAAGCACAAAAGTTGTCCTTATGCTTTGGACTTCAATTCAAGAAACCACATTACAAGAAAAGAAGAGATTCACCTACATTTCCCTACAAATACCCACCATGGACTTACTTGAATCTTCCCATATTTTACATTCCAATTTTACCCTTCTCTATCTTGTTTTTCCAATGAAGACAACAATGGTGATTGTTCTAGGGCTTTTTAGTCTTTTCCTTATGATTCAAGATGGCCATGCATACCAATTCAAGGTTGGAGGTTCAGGTGGTTGGAGCCTTTCATCATCTTCTTCCTTTGATCAATGGGCACACCAAAGCCGCTTTCAAATCGGAGACACCATCCGTAAGTTTTTTTTTTTACTTTCTGGGGTTCTTTTAAAGAAAGATTTTCTAATGTTTTAATGGACTGCTTTATAGGACCAAACAATTATGTGTTATATATAAAACTGTTACAATAAGTTGAAATGACGATGTCAAGCGTTCTAAAAAGTCTTTTTAAGCCACTTTTGAGATTTATTGTCATATTAGTTTTTTTATAGCATCTTTTTCAGAAGTGTCTTTACTCTTGAGAGCATCTTCAAAAATATAGAAAATAAATATTTTGTACAAATTTTTGCTTCTAACAACAAATCTTTCAAAACTTTTTCGAAAAGTGAGAAAACATGTGAGAATCTGTGAAATCCTCCAAAATTTGACGTTAAATATTTATGAGAGAAAATAATATATTATTATATTAATTTTAATAATATAATTAATATTATAATCTTCAAAATAAAGAATCTATTAGAGTTGAAATTAATTTCGATTTTAGAAGATTTTGAGATTTGATTCTCGATTTTGCAGAAATTTTGGAATAATGACATAAAAAGACATGTTTTATAACACATTTTTTTTTATAAAAATAATGTCATTAAAAAAGAGAATTATGACAATTTATTTTCAAAAGTGTCCTAAAAAATTTGTCAGGTAGTCCAAAAATGCCCTAAACTTTGCTAGGACATCTAAAATCATCCTACTGCCTTATTGTAACATCTTTACATACGACCCATAATTATTTAGTTTTATAAAACCAATCAATTAGAACATTTAAAAACAATTAACGTCCTATAAAGCTGATTTTGTTGTAGTAATCGTAACTCCAAATTTCGATCTTTTTCCGTTACACAAAACTTTGATATCGGCCACTTAATTAACAATGACGTTTTGGTGTGTTTATATATATATGTAGTGTTCAACTATGAAGCAAACAAGGACTCGGTGGTTCAAGTAAGCGAAACCGACTACAAGAATTGCAGCACGGCATCACCGATTGCAAAATATAGTGATGGTCACACCGCAATCAAGTTAACTCAATCCGGGCCTCATTTTTTCATTAGCGGAATCGTAGATCATTGCAAAAATAACGAAAAAGTTGTGATTATTGTAATGGCGGACCGTAGCAACCGCTCATCGGAAGCTCCATCTTCACCACCATCTGCCGCTCCATCTCCGCCTCCATCCGCCGCTCCATCACCACCTCCCGCCAGCAAAGAGTATCCATCTCCGCCTCCGGCACCATCTACACCGGAAACCGACCTTACTCCAGCTCCGACTCCTTCAGACGAACACCCTCCACCTCCGACTCCAAATAGTGCATCTTTAATTACCGTCACAAATTTCCTTTGCTTGGTTGGAGCTTTTGGTGGGTTTTCCGTTCTTTTCGGGTTTTGAAAAGTGTCGTATTTGTTGATCTTGAACAATTCTGTCAAATAAGTTCGTTTATTGTAATTTATTGAGTACGAACAATGTTTGTATATGAAATAATTCAAAGAAAATGAACAAATATCACGAAACCCATCTCGCTTAGAGATGGTCAAAAACCGGGCCCGGTAGAAATCCGTCCCGGTCCTTGATTTTCTTTTTTCGTAACGGGTCCGGTCCCGACCAAAAATCCATGGCCCAGTCTCCTTTAACCGTAACTGGTTCTTAGAACCGGTCCCGGTCAGGCCCAAAATCGGTCCCAAAGTTTTTTTTCCCCAAAAAAGAATTTTGGACATATATAAATCTTGTTCAATGATTTTTTTTGAAACAATATCTTATTAAAATACATTTTAAAATATTTAACTCCGTCATACACTTTAAATATTTAAAAAGATATTGTACATGTTTTTGTAATTACAATTTTAGAAATTTAGTATTGAAACTCTTAAAAAACTTGAAAACCCTTTAATGGTGATGTAGTGATAATCAATGGTGGTGGTGGGCAGTGGTAGCTGATGGTGGTGATGGCATGCGATGATCAATGTCTTCGGTGGTTGTGGAGGTCGTGGAGGTTGTTGTAGTAGAGGAAAAGGTGGAGGTGGCAACGATGGTAGTGGTGGTGGCGATGGACGGTAGTGGTCAGCGGCCAACAATGGTTGTGGAGGTGGCGATGGACAATGGTGGTCGGTGGAGGAGGTTGTTATAGTGGAAAAGGAGGTGGAGGTGGTGGCTGACGTTGGTTGTGGAGGTGGTGATAGACAGTGGCTACCGGTGGCGGCAGCGGTAGTGACCACTAAAACAAATATCATATTAAAGTTATATATCAAACAACGGTTAATAATATTTTAGTTTCTGACTCATTCTTGTTTCCCCTTGTTCCACCTATTTTTGTAGAACAAAAAAAAACCCTTTTTGTCCCATCCTGTCCCACTTCTTGTCCCTGTCCCATGTTGCACCAAACGTGGGACAAAAAATTCTTGTCCTATCCTATGTCGCGCCAAACATGAGACAGACAGTTTTGTCCCGTCCTGTCACATCCTGCCCTATGTACCAAACGCAACCTAAAAGAAGTTGGAAAACTTGAAGATTTTTAGTAAAAAAAAATTGAAAATCTTGTAGAAATAATGAAGAACTTGATATATAATTTATAAAAACCAATTTTTTTTAAATCAAGACTATGTAGGTCCCAGGCCGGGCCTTGAATTTTCGTAAAATTAACCATAACCAGTTATGTTATGATCGTCAGTCCGGTCACAATTGGTCCTAGTCCCAGTCCTACGCTGGTCCCAGGCCAGGCCGGGCCCACATTGAGATTCTCACTAGACGCAAAACGACCACAAACAACTTTATTAATTTCTAACAAATTCTAGTAAGTACATAGACAAATAAATATCATTGTATCAAACGGATAAGATAAAAAAAAAACAAAAAACTACTTGTCTTAACGGTTAGTGTAGCTAGTCTCTTACAAAATCTAGATCACGAGCTAACGGCTATGCCTTTGGACTCGATTACTTCGGTTATATGGGCTAAATTAGGCTCCAAATTTCAATGGGGAAGTTAGTAATCTTCGGTAAAAATGGCTTAAAAAACTGATTTCTTTTTCCGGGCATTGGGCTAAAAGTTCTTCCCAAGTTCGACTTTTTTCGCCAGTTTATATGTGTTGTATAGAATTGAATCCAATATTCCGGAAACCTGATAACATTGCACAATAAAAAAAAAGCAAATCGATGGTGTAAAATAGCAAAACTATTTGGTATACTGGACATTGACAGAACATAACAGAGATCATTGTGGACATTGACAGAACAGAACAAAGATCATTGTTCCACGTTTGGAAAGACTTTTAAACAGACCTATATTTTACAAATATAATCTCAAAATAAAACTTAATTTACTTCTAAAGTATCACATATGTCTTCCTCTTTACATTTTATTCCTTCTTTAAATTTTATTTATTATATTTTATGTTTTTTAAGCTTTAACTTTACTATCCTCAAAATGTTATTTTTATATGGTTTCTATATTTTGGTTAATTTGGGTGTAATTCATTAAATATTAATAATAATAAAATAATATAGAAAAGGTATAAAATAAAATTTGGAAACTACATAATTTTTTTTATTTTAATGTCATTTTAATCATCTTGACGAAAACTTTATAATGATATATTTTGTTAGAATTTTATTTTATTATAATTTAATATATTACATAAATTAGTCAAAATATATAAAAGATATAAACAACTCATTTAGGGTAAATCTGTTATTTTATTTCATCAGTTCTGTCGTATCCAGTCTTGTCTTGCCAAACGCTGAACAACTGTTTCTGGATACCAAACGCATCCATAGAGTATTTACGAGGCTTTTTAAGTGTCTTAGGACCAACAACTATGCTTAACAAGTTCCATCAACGAATTTGAATTTAGATAATCAAAAAAGACACAAGGAACAAATCGACTTATTAGCATTTTTTATACGACACTTTCCAAAAGTGTTATATAATAAAAGGCCAATAAGACGATTTTACTTCTTGTGTCTTTCTTAGGTTGTCTAACTTCATTATAGCAACTTATAGTAACATCATTGTGTATGACTCAAAAGTTGTTGGTGTTATGAACTCAATAACCTATTAAGTTCTCTATTAAGTCGCCCAACGGCATCCTAAAAAGCTCATTTTATTATAGTGGGCACGTAGGAATACGCACAGATGACGAGTGAAAAACGTACCGTGAACACACCACCGATGATGGCACATAGGTTGGTGATGAAATGAGAAAATGACTTCGGGTTTTCCGTTATCAAAACCTGAAGACAAAATAAAAATGGGAATTAAAAGCCAACAACAACCGTTATGAGGAAGACAAGTAAAATGTTCTTTAGGGTTTATAGGACACTAAAAATGTCTGAGTGTTCTAAAAGACTGCTTTATAGGACTTAAATTTATCAGACAGAACACTTGTGCGTGTCAGATCTAAAGGTGTTATAACAAGTTTACATGACACTTTTGACATCTTAAAAAGCTTTTTAGGAGACTTTGAAAACAAACCGTCAAACTTACCCTTTTATATGACACTATGAAAAGTGTCAAAAAAGACGTATTCATAAAATAAAAGGGGTAATATGACACTTTGTTTCAAAAGTGTCCTAAAAAGCTTGTTAAGCGTCCTATAAACTTATTACAAACAACACTTTTAGATACGACACACAAATGTCTGAACCTATAAGCTCAAGTCCTATAAAGTAGTGGAGGTCCTATAAACTCGATTTTATTGTAGTGATAAGACCCTGGATGTGATTCAGATTTCAAACCTGCAACGGCGAAAACTCGAGATGGAATTTTGCGACTGGAATGGAATGAGCTTGTATCAGACTAGTATGTGCTGTGTACTCGTAATCCTCTATCAATTGATTAGACGACCCCAAAACCTCCGTCTTCACGACTTGAAGATAATGCTCTATCTGCAATTTTACCATTGGTGAGATTTGAACCCTTGACCTCCAGAGGGAGGTTGGGATCACTACAACAAAATTGATTTTATAGGACGCCTAAAATTAAGAAGTGTCCAAAAAAAAATTGTAGGACTTAAGTTTACAGGACCAAACCAAAAAGCGTCCTAGCTAAAAGTGTTACAATAGGTTTATAGGACGCTTTTAAGCGTTTTAACAAGTTTTTTAGGGTGCTTTTAAAATAAAGTGTCGTATTAGCTACTTTATACGACCTTATTTGAAAAAGTGTTTTATAAACATAAGTGTCCTATAAAAAAATGGATTTTTAGGACACTTCTCAAAAGTGTCTTATAAAATAGCTAATAGGACACTTACTTTTAAAAACGTCCTTAAAAACTTGTTAAAATGCCTAAAAGTGTCCTATAAACCTATTGTAATGCTTTTAAGCGTTTTAACAAGTTTTTTTAGGACGTTTTTAAAATAAAAAGCCATATCAGCTATTTTATACGACCCTATTTGAAAAAGTGTCTTATAAAAAGATGGATTTTTAGAAGTGTCTTATAAAATAGCTAATAGGACACTTATTTTTAAAAAACATCCTAAAAAACTTGTTAAAACGCCTAAAAGTGTCCTGTAAACCTATTGTAACGCTTTTAGATATGATGTTTTATAGTTTGGTCCTATAAATCCAAGTTTTATGAAGTATTCTATTTACACACTTAGACAATCTAGGCGTCCTATAAAAGCCAATTTTGTTATAGTGGCTCTACTAGTTAATATTGGGTACTACTAGGCCAATGACCCTTTGGTATTTGAGTGCTTACTGTAACGTTTGCATGAGATTCTGGCTTGGTCGTGTATGTTTTGCCGTCCAACCGGTTGCGGCCCCCACCGATGTGAGGTACTAGTCGCTTCATATCGCTCATCATCATTGGAGTAATTGTCGAATCAAAAGAAAAAGTCGAAATCACATGTGACATGTTTATCTGTGAAGCATCAAATGAGTGGGATCCCGAACTTGCTGAGATGATAAGGTTTCCCGGAACCTGTGTAGTAAATGACAAGCAAAAATTAAACTAAGCGGGTCCCGCAGGGGCCGCCCGCAGAGGGGGGGGGGATATGTATGTAGACCTTGCACTACAACAAAATCGGCATATTATAGGACACCATATATGTCTAAGGGGCTGTTTGGTTGGTTTTCCATTAAGGTTGGTACGTATAAAGTTGTCTGTGTGGATTAATCTGTATGTATAGATTGGGAAGGTTTTTTCATAGATGGAAGGAGTGTGTTCTATAATTGGGAGGGGAGGGTTTGGAAAAAACTTGGCTTTCTGGATAAAGCTCTCCCCTAAAAGCTTATTGAATAAGCCACATAAACAGTCATGTATAGGTGACCGAAAAAGTTGTGAGTCCCTTTAAGCTTGTTAAGCTGCTAACAAACAGGCCCTAAATGTCCTAGTAGACTTTATAAGACATCTTTAGGGGTGTCTTATGAACACATATTTTTATATGGCACTTGTTTTTATTTAACATTTTTTCACATAATGTCATTAACAAAAAGACTAATAGAACACTTTTATTTCAAAAGCGTCATAAAAACTTGTTAAAGACGCCTAAAAATGTCCTTATCAACTTATTGTGACACATTTCTATAAATTTAAGTCCTGTAAGGCACATTTGGTTGGTTTTTCATTAAATCCTATTTGTGTCAATTAATGTGTCTGTATAGACTGGGAAGGTTTTCGTTTGGGAGGGTTGTTTCATAGATGGAAGGACTAAGAAGCGTGTTTTTAATTGAGAGGGGCAAGTTTGGAAAAAAAAACTAGGCTTTCTGCATAAAGCTCCCCCTAGAAGCTTACTGCATAACCAACTTCCTGTATTATTAACCCACTACCAAACAGTCATGTATAGCTGACCGAATAAGTTGTGAGTCTCATTAAGCTCATTAAGCTGATACCTTCTTGACCCATACAAATCCTTCGATCCTACAACCTTCATGAGGTGGTGTAGGTCTTTTCGTAATATCAACGGGTACGCCAGAAGAATGTTTGGCATCAAAAACAATAGATGAAGCCAAGGTATCCAATTTCTGCATGAAAGGAAAACGTTAGCCGAAGTTGGATACGCTCTTTAGGAAAAAAAACCTTAAAACGTATTTCAGTTTTCTTACAAGAACCAAGCTATCCGTATCTCGGTCTCCATAATACGTTTCATGAATGTGAATTCCATGGGAATCACTGATTCAAGAAAACATCAGGCACCATAAGAGAAAACTCAAACTAAAAATCTTATTGAAAACAAAAAATAACTACAACAAAATCAGCTTTATAGGACACTTGTGTTTATCAGAACAAACAATTGTGTGTCATATGTAAATATATTACAATAAGTTGATAGGATGCTTTTGCCTTTTTGGGTGTCTAAACATTTTTTATGATACTTTGGAAATAAAGTGTCCTATTAACTCTATGAAAACTTGATTTGGTAAGACACTTTTTCAAATGATATAATATAAAAGAAGACTAATAGGGACACTTTATTTCAAAAGTGTCCTAGAAAACTTGTTAGCACCCAAAATATTCCTATCAACTTATTGTAACACCTTTACATATATCACACAATTGTTTGTTCCTATAAAACAGTCTATTAGAAAATTTAGATATATTTGGGGTCCTATAAAGTAGATATTGTTGTTGCGAGTCTTTAAAAAGCACTACAACAAAATTGGGTTTATATGACGCCTAAAATGTATAAGTGTCTTAATAGAATACTTTATAGGACTTCTTTATATAAAACCAAACAATAAAGCGTCCTGTACAAAAGTGTTACAATAGGTTTATAAGATACTTTTTTGTCGTTTTAACAAGTATTTTAGGACACTATCTGAAAAAGCGTCTTTTATACATAAGTGCCCTATAAAAAGATAGGTCTTTATAGGACACTTCTCAAAAGGGTCTCATAAAATTGTTAATACGACACCTTATTTTAAAAATATCTTAAAATTTTGTAAAAACGCCTAAAAGTGTCCTATGAAAATATGGGTTTTTATAGGACACTTCTCAAAAAGGTCCCATTAAATAGCTAATACGACACTTTATTTTTAAAATGTCCTAAAATAACTTGTAAAAACGCCTAAAAGCGTCTTATAAACCTATTATAACACTTTTAGACATGATGCTTTATTGTTTGGTTCCGTAAAATATTCTATTAGGACGCTTAGACATGTTAGGCGTCCTGTAAACCCAATTTTATTGTAGCGAAACATCGGTCCAAGATAAACTAATTGCAAACAAGTAGGAATATATATATATATATATCTAGAAAGATTTGACAAATGGTTACTTACTGAACATCCGTGCCCTTACGGTAGATGCGAATAGATGGATAACCTTGTATGTGATGCCTGAAAACCAGTAGAAAATGAGTAAACCACTATAAATATAGAAAACATAGAACACAACAAAGTCAACACTACAAAAAAATTGGCTTTATAAAATGCCTAGATTGTCTAAAGTGTCCTAATAGAATACTTTATAGAACTTAGGTTCATAGGACCACACTATAAAGCGTCCTATCTAAAAGCGTTACAATAGGTTTATAGGACGTTTTTAGGCATTTTAACAAGTTTTTTAGGACGCTTGTAAAATGAAGTGTTCTATTATCTCTTTAAAGGACACTATTTCAAATAGTGTCGTATAAAACAGCTAACACGACACTTTCTTTTAAAACCGTCCTAGAAAACTTGTTAAAACCCTACAAACGTCCTGCAAACATATTGTAACACTTTTAGATAGGACGATTTTTGGTTTGGTCCTATAAACTTAAGTTCTATAAAGTACTTTATTAGGACAAGTAAGACATTTAAGGCGTTCTATAAAATCAATTTTGTTGTAGTACAAGCTGAAACTTTTCTAAGCATTATGATATCCCATTGCCGGGTCTTTAAGCAAGACGCCATGAAATAAACTGTTAGCTAGTAGAGAAGAAAAGTAAACAATTACCGTTTACACAGATTAGGTTCTTTGGTGCAGTCAACACTTCCGACAATAATTCTCCCATCGTGCTCTGGATGATATCTAGTAATGCAATGGTGAGTCAGTAGCTAATAAAAAAAACTACACATCATTCAGGGTGTGTTTGGTACACTGGACAAGACATAACAGAACAAGGATCACCGTTCCACGTTTGCATAACTTTTATGTGGAACAGACAGAAACAGAGTGGAGCAAAGTGGAACAGGCGTGTCCACCCCCACCCCATGAAAATGTAACCTCAAAATAAAACTTAATTCTCTTCTAAAAATATCAAATACGTCTTCCTCTTTACATTTTATTCATTTTTTACATTTTATTTATTGTATTTTATGTTCTTCAAACTTTCACTTTACCGTCCTCAAACTATTACTTTTATATGATTTCTATATTTTGATTAATTTATGCAATTTATTAAATATTAATAATAAAAAATAATATAGAAAAGGTATAAAATAAAAATTGGAAACCACATAAACTTTTTATTTAGCTGTCATTTTAATCGTCTTAACGAAAACTTTCTAATGATATATTTTGTTATAGAAAATGTTTATTTTATTATATTTAAATAAATTACTCAAAATATATAAACAACTCATTAGGTGTAAATTGGTCATTTTATCTGTTTTGTTATGTCCTACCAAATGTTGAACAGTTGTTCTGTCCTATCTGGATACCAAACACACTCATTGAATTGAAATTGTTTATATAAAAGTACAAGTAGAAGCTGAATTAAACAACCTCTGTCTCATAACTTTGGCCGTTTTCTCCCATGCGGGTCTCTAACATAAATAAGCAGAAATGAAAAACAAGTGTCAGAAAATTTGTGTATGTTAGAATAGCTCTTTCTTCTTAAAAAAGCATCGAGATATGTAGTCTACATAAATCAGACGTGAGAAACTTGAAACGTAAAGCGTGAGACCAATTAATACAGTCGAACAGACTGCTTTTCACTAGTGCGTATAAGATTTAATATGTCGGTACGTCAAAATTGGTTTTATAGGACACCTAAAATGTCTAAGTGTCCTAATAAAATACTTTATAGGACTTAAGTTTATAGGACAAAACCAAAAAGTACCCTATCTAAAAATAGTAGGTTTATAGAACGTTTTTAGGCGTGTTAACAAGTTTTTAGGACAGTTTTAAAATAAAGTGTCGTATCAACTATTTTAATACGACAGTATTTGAAAAGATGTTCCTATAAAAAGATGAGTTTATTTTCAAAGTGTCCTATAAAGTATAAACACAAGTGTCTATTAAAAGTGTCCTATAAAAATGGCTAATAGAATACTTTATTTTGAAAGCGTCCTAAAAAACTTGCTAAAATGCCTAAAAGCGTCTTGTTAAAACGCCTAAAAATGTCTAGTTAAAACGCCTAAAAGCGTCCTATAAGCCTATTGTAACACTTTTAGATAGAACGCTTTATAGTTTGGTCCTGTAAACTTAAGTTCTATAAAGTACTTTATTAGGACATTTAGACATTACAATGAAAACGGCACACAACTTTAGAGATGTGTAATTAATACACTTTTTAATTAACAAAATGACAATTTTACCATTATTAATAAAGCGAGTAATGAATTTCCCCATCTCATAATTAAGGGTATAATTGGAAAGCAGGCTTATACTTTTAAAATAGAAATGTAGACACTTATTCTGGAACAGAGGGTGCAATCAAGAGGAGGAATACGCATACCAGGCGGTTACTCCAGTGGCACCATGGAGCATAAAAATTTACGACCACAATCGGATGCCTGCAATTGACCCAAAAAGGAAGTGTTAAACGTAAAGAAACATATTCAATAATCTCGAGGGTCGTATTTATTAAGCCATCAAAGCAAAGAAAAATGGATTGGTTGAGTACGAGAGTATTTTTACTTCACTTACGCATGAATAATTCTATCAAAATTACGTTCATGTAGTGTGACAGATCCTTCACCATATCCCTCATCTACCTTCTCATCATGCTTAACCGTATGAGTAACTGGCTCATAATCAAACTCGAAGCCATTCGTTTGTAAATGCTGATTGATTGAATACTTGCGAACTGTTTTTGTTATGTTTAACCTGTTCTGCAGATAAGAGGAGCACAATGTTAGGCCTTGTATATATATATATAAATATAAATATTATAGGAGTTGATTAGGAAAAAGTTATCTACGATCCGGAAAAGACCATTGCCTTTCCACATTTATATATATAGCTTTATAAAGCTCTAAGAGAAAGGGTTGGTTAAGAACTAGGGTCCTCAGTACAACTTCGTTTGGCCTGTGTTCCAAATTCAATATATATATAAAAGAGAGAGAGAGAGAGAGAGAGAAAGAGAGAGAGAGAGAGAGGTTTAGGGGAAACCACCAAAAAAATGAAAAATTGAGGAACACCCCGGTGTACATACCGTCCAGATGAACAGTTACCAGGGTGTTCCTTAGTTTTTCATTTTTTTGTGGTTTCCCTGAAGCTGAGCCTATATATATATATATATATATAGAGAGAGAGAGAGAGGTAGGTTCAGGAGAAAACATCAAAAAGGGAGGAAACCGAATAATTCCCTGGGATCCCTCCATTTGGACGGTATGCATTTGTGCATAGACGGTATGCACAAATGCATACAAGCGTTTTTTTTTCTATGCACGAGTGCATTTTATCATTTTATGCATTAGTGCATATGCGCAAATGCATGTTACAAATTACCGGTATGCATTTGTGTATACCGTCCAGATGGAGGGCTCCGATGGTGTTCTTCAGTTTTCTTTTTTCCCTATATATATATATCATAGGCAGTCTGATGCAACCGCTGCCAGCAAACTATGGCACATCTAACAAGATCTCTTAACTTGTCCAAATGATAAGTGTCTAAAAGCATGCATATAGAAAGGAGGGAGATAGAAGATTAACGATGAAAGGAGGCGTGCATGTTAGAAGGACGCCTAGAAGAAATATCAGTCAACAAATTAAGTTAAGATCACTGGAACTCACCGTTCCCACGACATCACTCACATCCACTGATGCAAACTCGCATGATAAAACTGGGAAACTGCATTAAAAAAAATTAACAAATGTAGCCATAAAACCAAACAAAATGCCATCGGTTCTAATGATTGAAGCAAGATTATAATCTAATCAACTTCTAATGATGAACGTGAAACCAATCAACACAATTTAATGGAGTCAATTTGACGACAAACTATAGTCCCTTGGCCGGCCTTAGGCGAAGGGGGAAATTGCATAGAAAGGGAATACTCACATTTTCAGTTTATGATTCATGCTTTCAAAATCAAGATTTTAGTCTGAATCAAAATTGCCTCAAAGTATGCACCTTTTCTATGTACTTCGACTTTCTGAGAGATATGGGCCAACATGGTCATCAACACATTTGGCTACAAAGACAAAAGGGGTCTCTAAGGGCATCTTTGTTAACAGCTTAATGGAACTCACAACTTATTCGGTCATCTATACATGATTGTTTGGTAGTGGCTTAAGGATATAAAAAATCGCTTATTCAGTAAGCTTCTAGGGGGGAGCTTTATGCAGAAATCCAAGTTTCTTCCAAACCTGTCCCTCCCAATGAAAAAACACGCTACTTCCATCTATGAAAAAACCCTCCCAAACAAAAACCTTCCCAATCTATTTAGATAGATTAATCCACACAGACAGCTTTATCTATACAGGACTTAATGGAAAACCAACCAAACAACCACTAACAAGGGTCATTCAACATGCTCATAATGATGTTAAAGTTAATGGAGCATACCTGATGTTAAAGTCTATCCGTAAGGAGTCCTCATTAGAGCTTTTATCAATTATGATAGCAGATGAGGTACTGATGGCCAGAAAGTTCATTAACTCCTGAGATATGAAGTCATGATTAAACGATGTATAGATACATAAGATGATGCAAAAGAACTGCCATAAATGTATAAACCAATAGCGAATGAAATCTTGGGTAAAAAAAGTTGAGAAATATATATGGAAAGACATAAAAGCACTTGTGAAGTTCCATTTCCAATCTCCCAGAATCATGTTTCAATAAGAATACATATGGAATATTACAACCAGAATGAATATAGCATACATCTAGGCATGAACTCTATAGAACTTGAAAAAAAAGGGGGAGATTCTTACCATTACAAACAAAAAAATCATGGAAATGGCTGCTACGATGGAAATTCCGGCACCTGCTAGTGATGCCTCGGTCAAATCTCTTGGAGTTTTCCTGGCAAAAAAGGGAAAAAAAGGTGAAAACTTTGCCAATGTGTCCATTGCACACTTCTGAAATGAGCACCCTGAAAGTTAACCAGGAATGCACAAAAATGACATTGAAACGCAGAAACTTCGTATTACGTTGAGCAAGTTCGATCCAACCGTTAGCCCAAGTTGGCAGAAAAAGGTATAAAAATCAACATTTTTTTACCATAAGGTTTCATGATTACTTCTATAAAGATGTGTGTTGCATAGAAAATACATAGTGGGTTCGATTCCATCAACCAAGGTGCTTTGCCATTAACACTTCAACTTATGTCCATTCATTGTGAACAATTATCAAACACTTGGTGAACAACAAAAAACAATCACCAACACTCATAATAGGTCATAACACATCTAAACAAACCATAAACCATAAAATTAACCTCGATCAACAAGAGGGATATAACCAGCTTTCTTTTTTCCAAATTGAAGTTAATCTTTGAAAAATGAATGTCAATTGCTACCTGAAAAAATCGATAGATCTTATCCTTGCTACAGAAATCATTATTGTAGCGATTGATCTAGGAACTAGAATAATCTATAAAGATTGAATCTAATAGAGATCTTCTGTTAACCCAATCCAATAAACCTTGTTCCAATCTCGTACGAATGATCTGCGATTCGTATATTGTCTCGAAATTGGAAGAAAACAAAACCCTTCTGCTATACGGATTCAATGCGGCATTATGGGTATTGGGTGGTGCATTTTCAGTCAATCTAACAATTTTATTTGATTACACCTAAAATTCAGGGGTGGGTTGAACAGATTGAGGCTGATATTGGATTTCAATTCCTATATTTGGGGGGTGGATTCGGTCCGAGCTTTTTGGATGGTCATTATTAAGTTAAATTGGGAAATTTGATGAGTAAGCTAGCGAAATTAAGTTGTAAATATATCGATCAGATTCAAGAAAAGAATAAGAAGAATAGAGATTGATCTTTTGAATTCAATTTCTTCAACTTTTCTCCATATCTAAACCTCAAATCCGAACTGAATTCGTGTAGTTTTCTTGAATCCGAACCGAGTTGCAGTATGATCGTCCGAAAATCGAAAAGCATAAAGGAATTTAAACAACAGTGAAGCGCAAATCGAGAAGAACCTACTGAATTCATATTGCAGCACATCATGAAGAACGCGATGGGGGTTTTGATGAACACGATAAAAGAGAAGGAAAAAACCCGGTTCTAGTTTTGGTTAATTTTAAACATTTTGTTTTATAAAAAATAAATAAGAGCATGTTTGTTATCAGTTTAACGAACTTAATGTGATTTATAAATTTAGGTGGAGTTTTAAACGTTAACAACTCCATTTTATGATCTATCACATATGATGGTACTCGTGGGACCTAGTGGAGTGCGGACAACTGACCTGCAACTTAGGCGGTGTTTGGTTCGGTGGTATCCGACGGAATCTGAAGTAATTGGAATGATCAGTTCCATTTTACATCGTTTTTTGGTTCAGTTTTTTAGTTTTGATGAGAATTCAAATTCCACATATGGTGGGATGTTAATTTTCTTTGGTTCTAGCAATGAATTTCAATTCCTTTGGTTCTACCACGGTGACCACCATTACTTCTATCATTGTTATCTTCAACATTGCCATTACCGTTGTTAAAATTGTCGCCTTCACCAACACAACCATAGTCGTCACAGCCCCATCTGCTGCCACTATCGACACCACTACCGCCATCGCGTTACCTCTGTGCCATAACCATCGTTACAAACTATCTCTTCACCCCCACCTCGCCACCACTGTCATTGTCACCGCTGCCACCACCACTACCATCTACACCACTGTCGCCGCCTCCACCACTACCATCTACACCATTGTCGCCGCCTCCACCAACCACTACTATTATATACAACGAACCAAACGGATATATTCAAAATCTTTGGACAAATTCCATTTCATTTCATATCAACCAAACGCAGGGTCAGACATGATTAAATCCATTCCAATTCCTTTGACATATTCCGATTCCAATAGATTACATTCTGTAAACCAAACGCCGCCTTAGGCTACGCCAAAAGTCGTCTGCATCTATATTTAGTATCACATGTGGTGGTCTTGATGGATTATCGTATCACATCAAGAATACCCTTATCACATGTGATAATAGATGTGATTGTTTATAGTAAATCCATTCCAATTCCTTTGACAGATTCCGATTCCAACATATTACATTCTGTAAACCAAACGCCGCCTTAGGCTGCGCCAAAAGTCGTCTGCATCTATATTTAGTATCACATGGTGGTCTTGATGGATTATTGTATCACATCGAGAATACCCTTATCACATGTGATTGTTTATAGTAAAAGTATGTCTTCGCATTCTCATAAAAAATGAAAGTGTTCTTGTTTGAACCATTCCCTATAAACTTATTTGATCAGTTACATATAATGGTTTGGTAGCGCTTTAATAATATACAAAATGTCTTATTCAGTAGGTTTACTTGGACGCTTTATGTAGAAAGTTAAGTTTTTTTTTGTTCCAAACTTGTCCTCGATTAAAAACCACGATCATTTTTCATCAATGAAAAAATCTCTCAAACATAAACTTTTTTAATATATACAAACAGATTAATCCATACAAACAACTTTATTCATACATGATTTTATTGAAAACCCTACCAAACGGCCTCTAAATAGTTTGCTTAATTATATTTTTTAAAACATAAATTCAATCAATGTATTCCTTTTGAGTTGAAACTTATGAAACTTGATGAAGTTAAAAGTTTGTTTTTTATATATAAATTAAAAAAACAATATATTTTTTCATATGATTTTCCTTTTATAAATGTTTTTTTCTATACAGTTCGATCAAAACCAAGAACAAATCTGAATATACTTGATTTTGACCCAATCTTGCTTACCGACTCATGCTCTGAATACATCATCAGTTCAAGGACATTTATGTATCAATTTATTAAGAACATGTTTAATAGATTTAAAATAACAAACCAAAAGTTAAAAAATCTCTAAAAAAATGTAATTTAACTTTAATGGATTATCTATTTTATATATTTCGACATTAATTCTATTATTAAATATTTTAAAATCCTAATACTTTTAACTATATAAAACAACAAATAAAAATTCAATCTTTGTGAGAAATAATTAAAGAAAAACTATACACAGAATCTCTTGAAACAATTTAGAAAACAAAATTTCATTTTATTAGTCAGTGGTAACAATTGTTAACCAATATATATATATATATATAAATGAAAGTGAAAACACAAAAAGCGCATCTAGTGTAGTGGTATCATAGTACCCTCCCACGGTACTGACCGGGGTTCGATTCCCCGGATGCGCATTTTAAGAATTGTATCTTTTTTTTTAAACTATTTTTAATTTAAGATTATCGGGGTAAGCGTTTACCAAATTATATTATTTTGCTGAATAAATATGACAAATATCAAAAATCTTACACGGTAAGTGAAGACGACGACTTTTACCACGATAAATGTTTATCGGGTAAATTGTTACATACGATGCCGTTTTGGTAGACTAAATTCTTAGTCGGTAAGTAATTGATAGTGTTGAATTTTGCCAGTAATCACTTACTCAGGTAAGATTTTTTAAACGACCCCTACATTACAGTTTTGGTCTATGTGGTTTACATGCAACTACGAATAAGATCCCCAAACTTTATTTAGTACAATAATGGTACCACTATAATAAAAGTGATTTTATAGGAGACCTAAAATGAAATAACGTCCTAAAAGAATAGATTATAGAAGACAAGTTTATAGGACCAATCATAAACGTCATATCTAAAAGCGTTACAATATGAGTTTATAAAATATAAAGTGTCCTATAAATAGTGGCGGACCCAGGATTTTTCCCGAGCGGGTGCACCTTTAAATTGTATCAAATGTCTGCAAAGCTGTTTGATATATTTTTCGGTTGATTTTGAGGGATTTTTAGCCGAATTCCCTGTTTAGGGGCTTTTTTAAGTTTTTCGGTTGATTTCGAGAGATTTTTTTTAAGGTTTTTGGTTGATTTCAAAGAACTTTTTAAGGTTTTTGGTTGATTTCGAGTGATTTTTTATGGTTTTTGGTTGATTTCGAGTGATTTTTTTAAGGTTCTTTGTTGATTTCGAGGGATTTTTTAAAGTTGTGCTCCCTTAACTCTTGAAGTTGACAGAGTTCAGCGGGTGCACCTCATGTAAAACTCATGTAAAACTTACGAAACACGATATTTTTTACCCTTATGGCACTAGGTTGAGCGGTAGCACTGGACCCCCCTCCCCAAAGGGTGGGTCCGCCCCTGCCTATAAACCAATTGTAACGTTTTTAGATAGAACGTTTTTTGGTTTGGTGCTATAAACTTGTGTCCTATAAAGTATGTCTTTAGGACGTTTTTTTATTTTTGGCGTCCTATAAAATCATTTTTGTTGTAGTAGGTTATTGTGGTTTTGCATTTTACTTTACAAATGGTCACTCTAATTAACTCCATTAGAAATAGTCCGTTAAATCCCAAATAGATTACTAATGACTCAAAGCAATACTCACCTTCGAAAATCAATCCAACCATTAAGAAGCTAAAGATGAAGAATTAGGAGAGTAGGGGAGAGATCATACAAGAACACCCATGATTTAAAGGAATAAAGGAACACTTTGTGGACTATATATGATGTGGATCTCATATAATATTAAATCATATCTGATTCAATAGTGCGGACTACATATGATATGGGTCCCACATAATTGTGTTTATCATATATTTAAATATAAAAAATATGGATCAAGATTTAAATTACTTATAAATGTAAATTTAAATTTGAAAAAATGTTGAATATATATGTATGTTGTATTTTTAAAAGCATCTTTACAATTAAAGAAAATGTTGGGTTGTTTTCTATATTTTTTTTATTAAAAGAAAAACTATCTTTCAATATTCAAAATTTCTGTAGAATTGAGAATTAAAAATCAAAATTTCCTAAAAAGAATATGTTTTAATAATTCCAATCACTTTTCTGTTTTTAAGATTAAAATATAATAAATTACTGTTAAAGTATTTTAATATAAATTTAATAAGATATTATTTATTTTTCGTCCTAAACATTTAATTTTAGATACATTTTCTTAACCAAAAAATAAAATATTTCCCTATCTTTAACCGAAACATAATAAAATATCTCCTATTATAAAAATATAATATATTAATGGAAATATAATAAAAAATCATTTATTTCTATTTATTTAGAAGAATTTATCTCTATTTCTTAATCAAATCATTAGATGGTCATAATAATGATGCCGACTTCCGATGAGTAAAAGAGTTAAGGTGGGAAACGTAAAAAATGATCTTATGCACATTATGATGGGATGTATCGAGATAAGATGCACTATGTTGCACCGAATCAATCGCCATCTGAAGCGCAATTAATGGGTGAGTCTAAGATTAAAGGTAATCAAACGTCCAAATTTCTTCTTACGTTTCTCACTTTAACTCTCATTCTCACACCTTCTGTGTCTGTATGTAAATAAGTAATATATATATATGTATGAAATGGAATGAACTAATTAACTAATTGATATATGAACTATAAAAATACATATGAACTAATTAACTGATTCATATATGAACCCCTTTAACGTCTATTTGTAAAAGCTACGAAACTACCTATGTAAAGATTTATCTGGTGCTTCACGGTTAAAGCCGCAAATGTTGATCAGATGAAGCGTATGATCATTCTTTAATTCTCAAATATTTACCGTTTCTCATTTAGATCTTTCCTTATAAAAATATATAATATATATTATATAGCCAGATTATATTTCGAGGGCAATAAATTTCGAAGACGAAAATGGAGGTTGATGCAAGATATTCATGAGTTGTCAAAGCAAAAAAAGATATGAGAGAATATTTGTTAACACACAACACAAGCACGCACACAGAAATTAACACAACCACATACAATAAAATAATAGTGTATACCACCATCATCAATTTACCATTGCACCAATTCTCATCTCCTTCCTCACAAATACACCACAAAGATATATATATATATATATATAGAGAGAGAGAGAGAGAGAGAAAGCTTTGTTTTACAGCCAATCTTTTCCTTCAGGTTTGATGATATCCTTGTGTTTTTGTCTATAATATATATCTATATCTATATATATATGTATATATCTACAAACCTGCACTACATGAGTTAAAGACGATCTTAATCAAATCACTTGTATGTATGGAATTAAAGATTTGACTTAGAAATCTACAAATTAATTTTAGTCATATGCATAATGCACTTCAATTCACATTTCAAGTTATAATCTGCCTGCAGTCACTTTGTTTTTATTTTTCAAAAAGAGTTCTTCCTCTTCAAAGAAATGTGAATGTACAAATTTTATTCTTTTTCCTTTCCATATATATGGAATGGTTGTGATAATTATAATAAATGTCTGATACCATGAAAAAAGTTAATTAGATTTTGATCACAAGGCTTCAAATAGATCTAATGATCAACACCCGATGAACAATTTTGCAGACGTCTAGTGAACCTGATATACAATTTCTTCTTGATTAGATTGATGGCTTCCAACGGCTCTCACCCACAGATGGACAACTCTACAGACGTTAAATCGGAGCCCGTATGTATAATTTTTTTTACAAATGTTTTTTTTCCCGCAAATCGAATGATTTCTTGCATATGTGGGTGCGTGTACATATATATATATATATGTGTGTGTGTATGTGTGTGTGGGTGTGTGTCTTCATGTGGGGTTGTGTGTATAAGTATAGTCATGATATATATATATATATATATATATATTGGTCGAGGAAGAAGCTCTTAATTAAACAACATATGTTTATCTGGATCAATTAAGAAATCTACCGAAATTATTGGTAAAGTATGCAATTTTGGGGTTTGGCTTCCTGAAAATATTCTTTGTTTTTTTTCTTGATTTCAACAAAAATATGCAAGTATAATCAAATTATTATTTTTCGTAACGGTTGTTGTATAGAAAGTGGCTTATTTAGTAAGGTTCTAGGGGAATTTATGCATAAAGCCAAGTTTTCCAAACCTACCAATCCCAATTAAAAATACGCTTCTTCGAATGAAAAAACTCCCAACCAAAACCTTAGCAATCTATACAGAAAAATTAATCCACACAGGCAGTTTTATCCGTACAGAACTTAATGAAAACCAACCAAACAGCCCCTTAGATACATCAGGCTTAATAGAGAAATCAACTTATTACCGTGGATGTGATTTCCGATTTTTGGCGGACTGAATTTGTTCTTGTTAATTTCTTAAGGCAATTCTCTTGATTTCAAACTAGAGTAGATATTGATTATTTTAAAATTTGATTGTGTATGAGCAATCCATTCAAAACTGTAATTAAGACCATTAATCATCAGTTAGCTGGTCTTTCTAAGAAAAATCATCAAGTTAGGAGGGTAAAATCAGGCCCAATTAATGAGGGTATATATATATATATAGATAGATAGATATAGTCATGGAGGTTCAAGGCCAGAAAAACCTAAAAAAAGATGAAAAATGAAGAACACCTTGGGAGCCCTTCATCTAGACGGTATGTATATTTCATGATTGAGGGGATAGAGTATTAACGGTATGGTTTTTACAAACAATAAAAGCCTAAAATTAGTAAATGTGTTACTCCTAACAAAGAAAAAAAAACTAGCTAAAAGCGTTCAGTCCAGTATTAATTTAGGTTCTAGTTAATAATTATTTCTTGATCTGTTAATCTTGATTACAAGATAGATTTCCTATATATATATATAGGGCTGCTAATTGTTAAATGTTGTTCATTTCAGGTATCTTAATCAGGGTTCCTTTAATTATCTATATATCACAATATTGCTAATTCATATATATTTACCCAATCTAATTTCTTGAATTAATTTGCCTTCTTTTTCTTAATTATCAGTCACAGGATGGTGGCAGTTCGGGTAGCACCAACATCCAGATCTTTACTAAAGCGGAAAACAAAAAGAAACTTCTCGAGTTTGCAGACAATGCAGCAGAAGAATTTCATCAGATGGCTTCCTCTGGCAGTCCGTTATGGAATTACGATGATCTAGGAGTAGAACACCTATATAGAAAGGTTTATAGAAGCACGTTCGAGCCTAACATTGCACGACGTAAAGAGTTGGCTGTCGAGATCCTTAGTCGTGCACTTGACTGGCCCCCAGAATACCCTATATCGAGCATCATGATCGACGTACCACCACCGCCCTTGAGATCGACAGCATCGAGGGCCAGGGAAACTGTACTTACGAATCCAGTCGAACTTGTTAATATGTTCATGGATGTGGTAATTAGTATTCGTTAACTCTTGGAACTAATATTAAACCCGTATGCATATATATATATATAGATTGATTTAACTAATAAGTTATCTCATGTACTTGTCAAAATTGTAAAACAGAAGCAATGGTTGGCAATGTTCTCGAATATCGTCTCTAGCACCACTCTTCTTGGAAAGATTTTAGAGGATGGAAACCCTGATGATTCTCTTATAGCGGTAATCGCCATATATAGCCCATATATATATATATAAGGGGAGAGAGAGATATTAAGGGGAAAACCTAAAAAAAATAATAAACTGTTCGATATGCACATGCGCATACAAGTATTTGTTTTTTTGGTTTCTATGCACATGTGCATACCTGACAAATTACTTACACATTATTTATATGAATATGTGCATACCATCTAGATGAATGGTTACTGCCGTGCTCCACAGTTTTTAATTTTTTGTGGTTTTTCTCTTAACCTGATCCTATATTTATGTGTGTGTTCGAAAGCAAATGAATTCACTATACGTACGCGAAGCAAAACTAAATGGTTAAGTAAATATAAATGTTGATTTTGGTTTTCTTTTTCTTCAGATGAAGGCTGAATTCGGCTTACCAAGCCCGCTTCACACACGAAGGGAAACGTATTTCTTGAGAAGAAGTAGAAAAGTGAATGACCGTATTTGGTTGATTGTTGATGCCTCTTTAGACGTCCCTTGTTTGAAGTGTCACAGAAAGCCTTCAGGCTGTTTGATTGAGCAGTTGGATGATGGATTCTCAAGGGTATGTAAAAAACAGATATATATATATATATATATATCTTTATACATTGAACTCAATTTTTCTTAATTGTCGATGCATACATTACTGAACGTTTTAATCGAGTTGGATACATATTTGTTTAATTTATTATGATCAGATAACATGGGTGGAACATAATGAGGTAAGTAAAGATAACCCATACCTGAATGGGATATTCCGCAAGCATTTATCATCTGGTTCCGCATTTTGTGCAAGTCGGTGGATAACAACTTTGAAGCAGCAAACGGAAAATCAATTCATAATCAAGCAACACATAAATGGTAAATCGATAGTTCATCGATCTTTTATTAATTAATTACAACCTCAAACATGATATCTAATTAATATATATATATATATATATATATGCAAATGAATCAATTTTTCTTTCATGATTTCCCTTTCATATTAGGTCAAGGTACTGGGAGGTCAAGTTTAATGAGGATGGTTGACAGAATGTGCCAAATTTGGTTTTCGAACATGAATTCCACCAAGAAAACTTGGAACTTGATACCTAATTTTATGGGCAATGGTGCACCTGTATATGTTTTGAAGGACTATTATGAAAACGATAATCGAGGAAGAAGGATAGTCGATAGTGTCATGATGGTGGGAACTTCTGTGTGGTTACCGTTTACTTCAAATAAAGTTTATGATACCCTTCAATGTGTAGAATGCAGCCTAAAGGTACATGTTTGTCTATCATTATATATATATATATATATATATAGAGAGAGAGAGAGAGGGGGGGAGGGGAAGAGGTGCAGGAAACCAAAAAAAAAATGAAAAAATGAGGAACACTTAATAACCGTTCATGTGTAAGGTAGTATGCACATGTACATACAAGTTGTGAAAGGTGTTTCTTGGTTTCCATGCATGTGCATATGTTATATATGCACATGTGCATACCGGAAAAATTACATAAATGCACACATGCATATGCATACCGTATATATGAAGATGCAATATATATACCTAGATAGATCATGTATCTTTCATCATGAACTTCCTCTTAGTACATGTTAATATGTTTTTTCTCATATGTTTCTTAATTTCTCTAGTAGACCACCCTAGTGTTAAAGTTACTTTCCTTGATTAGCAAACTCATAAAATATGTGTGTGTGTGTAAGTTTCTAATATATGTATAGAGAGAGAGAGGGACACCCTAAAAATGAAAAACTGAGGAACGTATTCGTAACCATCCGTTTGTAAGATGCACATCTTCATATGTTTTCTTGCTGTAAAAAAAAACTGCTGAAGGTGTTTTCTAGTTTTAATGCACGTGTGAATGCTTACAGATGAATGAATGGTTACTAAGGTGTTCCTTAATTTTTTTTTTATTTTTTTGCGGTTTTCCCTTAACCTAATTATAAACCTATATATATTAGATTCCCTCGATTAACAGGCGTTTCTAATTGAATAAATATTATTGTCAAGTGGGATATTGCTGCATATGCTAAAGGGTGTTCAAGGAAGGAGCTATATATCACCATGGGCATTAATGATCAATCTGCAACTGGTGTTGTTTCTGTGTTACATGTTGAGGTACTTGATATTTATAATTATACCATAAGTTAATAATTCTTCTTTATTTAATTTTAAATCTTGCTATATATATGAAAAATTGTGAACATTAATTTTGTATATATATATAGGTTCCTGGATTAACCGCGCCTTTGAAGCGTTTACAAGCGATCTTTACCGACTCAGTTGGCTTGTACATCATATGGACATATTTAACCCCAACAACATTTAATGCAATCATGGACGGGAATGACTGTGATCACGTAAGACTCTTGGTTTCGGGAGCTTCTGTTCTCCGGTGGGCCCCAAAAGTCGAAAGTAGTGAAGGAAGCATACTAACTGTTTCTTTTGAGATGGTAACGGAAGGTTCTTCGAATCTATGCATTGATATAGTAGAAACCTTCAATGCCATAATTAACCATACCTTATCATCTGTCAATGCCTTATGCACACACCTAATTCATGAAAATGAAGAAGGTTGATAAAATTACAAAATAAATGACCGAATGTTTTTGCGAATCTTGGATGATCATAAATAAGTAAGTAAGATTAGAGTTTTGTCAAAAAATTGTAGCATATATATATATATATGATGACTGAATCATTTTAACATATATGCTGGTGATTCTGAAGGCATGTGGTGAATTTGCAGTTTTATGATATGATCCCTTTTTGTATATATTCTCTTGTTTCTATCATCTTTGTTAACTCCTGTTTCTTCTTGGTTAGAATGTTAAAGACAATACACAAAATTGGATTTATAGTAAGCCTAAAACTTAGAAGCGTTCTAAAAAGGATACTTTATATGACTTGTGTTTATAGGATTAGACTAAAAAACGTCTTATCGATCTGAAAGTGTTGCAATACGTTTTATAGGATGTTTTAAGTGTTTTAATAAGTTTTTAAAATAAAGTATTGTATTGACTATTTTATACGACATTATTTGGAAAAATGTTTTATAAGCACAAGTGTCCTATAAAAAGATGAGTTTATAGAAGAGTGATCAAAAGTGTCCCATAAAATAGGTAATTATGAGAGATTTTATTTTTAAAATGTCCTAAAAAACTTGTTAAAATATCTAAAAATCCTGTAAACCTATTATTGTTATACTTTTAGATATGACGTTTTATAGTTTGGTTCTATAAACCTCAGTTCTATAAAATACTCTATTAGAATGCTTAGACAATCCACGTGTCTTGCAAAGTCAATTTTATTATAGAGTCTTGTTTAATTCTATCATCTTAGTTTCTCCTCTTTCTGTTTCTTGGTTAGAATGTTGATGCATTTAAAGTGTGGGATTATTACATATATACATTAGATCCAAGGCTGTCAAAAGAATCACTTGGATGATTAAACCACTAGCCCAGATATGCAAGTTTTGGCTATACATTTAATTATAATTGGACCAACTTTCTTTTATAAACTCATCTTTTTTAATTTAATTGATCACAAGTTTTTGGAAAAGATCTATAGGACTAATTTTACGAAAGAAATCTATATACACTACTAGAAAATTGAGTATTTTCAACGAGAATTTTTAACGAAAAATGTCGTTGAAAATTTTCTACGAATTTTAGAGGGATTATTCACAAAGCATAAATTTTTTACGATTTTTCAACGAATTTCCGTTGAAAATCTCTCACAAAATGCATTTTCAACCAAAAACTTTTTGACGAGACATTCCGTTGAAAATTCTTTGGTTGAAAATGCATATATGTTTGTGAGAGATTTTCAATGGAAATTCGTTGAAAATTCGTAGAAAAATTATGTTCTGTCAATAATCCTCTAAAATTCATAGAACATTTTCAACGACATTTTCCGTTGAAAATTAATTTACGTTGAAAATACTCAATTTTCTAGTAGTGATAATATCTTTCGCGACAATAAAAAGATTGCACAAAGTTCTCAATTGACAAAGGCATATAAATACAAATAAAATCATTGCGACATCCTAAACCCTAAACTCTAAACAAATTCATTGCGACATTCTCATCAACTTTAAGATTGATATTACCTTGTTGGTCCAAATGTACGGTTTCATTTTATCATATGATGTATATATATTACAAGTCTATATGTTCTGAAATTTGAAAAACACTCAAATAGTTTTAAATATTGAACTAATAATTAATTAAATTTTTTAAGAGGTGTTTAGATTTCTGTTTTTAAAATATATAAGCTTATTAAACTCGGAGATATTAAAGTAATTTTTATTTAACCTCACAACAACTCTCTACACAAATTTAATGGTGTGTTTTTGTATTTGGAAGAAAAGAAAAGAAAGAAATAGACAAGAAAGGAAGGACATTTTTTTAAATTAATTTGCGTTCCCTAAAGTAAGGAAAAGAAGAAAAAAGAAATGATTTTTTATATTAAATAGAGAGAAAGTAAAGGAAATGTGATTTTTTTTTGATAAATATACTATTTAAAAAATGTTATTTATTATTAAAGTTTGGGTAGTTTTGTAACTTCAATCATCTTTTTAAAGAGTTTTAATTTATTTTCATTTTTTCCTAACATTTTTGGAAGAAAAGTTTTGGGATGAAACTTGTGATTTCTGTATTTCTGTTTCTTTTTCTTTCTTTTCAAAAAAATTTAAGACCGAAGTTTTTTTACTTTACTTTTATTTCCCTCATTTTCCTTTCCTTTATAAAAATAATTTCAAGAACACAGCAAAATTTAATTATATTGACAGAATAATTTGTGATAACTAAAAATATAATATATTAAAAAAAATATTTTAACGGTTACAAAATAGTGTATTTGTTGTAACACAACCGGAAAGAAAATTATCGTATTTTTTTATTCCGTGTTGTAATAACACCTTTTTTGTATGAATTGTTTGTTGCAAACTGTGATATTTCAAATTTTACTACTTTTATTTTTTATCCATAACTTTTTTGTCTTGATTTAAATCATTTTAAATTTTTACATAAAATTATCTATTACAATTTTGTTTTCATATAAAATTATCTGTTACAATTTTTTTTCATATAAAATTATCTATTACAATTTTGAAAAATTCATTATATGTTTGATTATTAGAAAATCAGAACCAAAAACAGACATCTAATTACCAAATACATCCAAAACCCATCTAATTAATACATTATATATATATATATATATTATATTCTAAGTTTTCTTTTTAATTAATACATTATATATATATTATATTCTAAGTTTTCTTTTTAATTAATAAATTATATATATATTATATTCTAAGTTTTCTTTTTAATTAATACATTATATATATATTATATTCTAAGTTTTTTTTTAATTAGTACATTATACATATATCAGAATACACTACTTTCTTGGTAATGGTAATTCAAATTTACCTTTTCCATTTATAAGTAATTATTACAAATTAAATATTGACAATATACATTGAATTGAAATATATATTTCTTTGTACTATCATTTTGATTCATAATATTTCTTTGTATATTATCATTTTTGATTCATAATATTTCTTTGTATCATCATTTTTCATTAATAGTTTTAACTAATTGATTAATAATTAAGTAAATACTAAGAAAAATCCATATTTTACTTATTAAGTATTCGTAATAAATTATATAGCAAATTAAATTAAATGTTAAATTTTTATATTATATATATAACCCAATTAAATTTTGACTGCAACAAATATATTTCAATAAAATTATATATACAACCCAATTGAATTTTGATGCCAACAAATATATTTCAATAAAAATTATATATAAAACCCAATTAAATTTTGACGACAACAAATATATTTCAATAAAATTATATATAAAATCTAAATTTAGCGGGCAACAAATTTCAAAGATGAAAAATGAGGTTGGTGCATAATATTCATGAGCTGGCAAACCAAAAGAAAAGAGATAATTGCTACTAAACACATGTACAAACACGCACACAGAAACATAAGCACATACAATAAAGAGTGTATATATATATATATATATATATCTCTATATATATACCACCATCTCTTTCCTCACAAATACACCCACCTGAAAGAAATATATATAGAGAGAGAGGTAAACCTTGGTTTTGCAGCCAAATAGAGCTATTTCCCTTCAGGTTTGATTATTTCCATGAGCTCTTTATTCGTTCTGGCAGGTGTATATGCGTGCGTAATCATATATAGATATATAATGTATATCTATATACCTGCACATAAGTTCACGAAGATCTTTATTAAACCACTTATTTATATGTATGGAATTAAGGCATGGCTTAAAGGAATTAATCTACAAGTTAATTTTTAGTCGTATGCACTTCAGATTATGGCCGCCTGTCAAATTTGTTATGTTTTCCAAAAAGAGTTATCGATCTTAAGAGAAATGTGAATGTAAAAAATTATTTTTTCCTTTTTCTTTTCCAGATGTTCGTGATAGAAATAATATGGTTAGATTTTGATCAAAAGACTTCAAATTTAATCAAATACAGGTTATGAACAATTCTGCATATGTGAAGTGTACAAACTGATATACAATCTTTTTTTTTCTTGTTCAGATCGACATATAAATGGCTTCCAATGCACGTGACCGACTGATTATGGGCAACTCTACCGATGCTATAAGGGATCGGGTATAATTTATTTCTATCAATTATTTTATCACGATATTTTATGCCCAATTCATTCTTGCATATGTGTGTATCTATATATATGTGTATATATATATAATTAGTAGGTGTGGTTGTGTGTGTGTTTCTGCTCGTGGGGTTGTGTGTTTAAATATATACATATATGTGTATATATGTAGAGGTTGAGGATGAAATTCCTAATTAAATCTACCGAAATTATTGTTATATATATAATTTTAGGGTTTCAATTAGCTGCCTGAAAATTTTGCTTTCGTGATTTCAAGAAATAGATTCAAGTGTAAATTATATATTTTTTCTTACTGATATGTTGATTGGTGAGATGATTAGTAAGATTGCTTTGAATGGATCTGATATCCGGAAATGAACAACTACTTGGAGGCATATATATATGAAGAACTGGTGCTCATATATATATCATAGATGTTAATTAGAGTTTCGCTGTTCAAAAACAAAGATGTTAGAGTTTCACATCGGTTAGATTTGGATCATTTACCGTTTATGTTCCAATCTCTTTTCTCTCTTTTGGAGATTAACATGGGGTGCCATATATTTTCACATAGAACAAGAGTAAAAGAGGATATATATATATATATATGTGTGTGTGTGTGTGAGTGTGTCTGTGTGTGTGTTTGTGTCTGTATTCTATAATATAGCTTTAACCTTTATTTTCAGGGTTTTTTATGTGTATTTCTGTAGGGGTTTTTTTATATAGAGAAATTTACTCATTATATTTGATGTGATTTGTGATTTTGGCCGACTGTGAATTTGGTTTTGTTTAATTTCTTGAAGCAATTTTCTTGATTTCAAGTAATTAACAGTCCTTCTTTCTTGTGTAAAATTCTAATTAGAAAATGGTTTGATTTTGATGATCAGATCACAATGGAAGAATTTAGACGGGAGTTGGAGATCGAGGTAGAACACGAGCAAACAACGACATCACATTCTTTCATTGGGTTTTTTAAAATTTTGATTTGCGTATAAGTGATATGTAAAAACCATAAATCAACAACTTATGTGAGAAGCGGGATATTTATGTATATAACTTTAAATGAGATTCTAGTTAAAATCGATGACCTTCTAATGAATATAAACCCATTTTTCTTTTTTGTAAATTAGAAGGTCATCGATTTAGTTAAAATCTCATTATAGAGCAATCAATTTATAGGAAACCCCAAAGAAATGAAAACTAAGGAATACCCTATTCACATGTGCATATTTCCAGTATGCACATGTGCATACACGTGCATAGAAACAATGAAACATGTGCATACCGTGCAGATAATGGTTATTAGAGTGTTCCTCAGTTTTTCATTTTTTGCGGTTTCTTGAACCTAAGATTACATACCTAAATGAGGGCAACAATGCTCGCAGCCAATCCAGCAGCTAACCGCGCTAATTAATAATTATATCTCGATCTGATAATCTTGATTACAAGATAGATTTCCAACTGTTTGATAATCTTGTTCGATTTCAGTTATAAATCCTCCGATTTCTTTATATATTCACATTGCTAATACATATACATTTACCAAATCTAGTTGCTAAAATTTACCCTTTTTTTTCTTATAATCACAGGAAGACTACGATAGCGATGACAGCCTGATCCTTACGTGGATTGACGGTCCCACGGCTGCAAACAATGTTTATACCTCTTTGAAAACAGAGGCAATCAAAGGGAAACTCGTGGAATTCACTAATAATGCAGCAGACGAACTTTATCAGATGGGTTACTCAGGCCGTCTCTTATGGAAATCTGATGATCTAGAATATGAAACCCTAGATAAAGAGCTCTACAGAAACAGGTTCATGACTAACAACGAGCGCCGTGAACAATTGGTTGTCCAGATCCTTGGTGGATCACTTGACGACCCCCGAGAAATACCGAGCTTGATGAAACCACCGACACGACCCAGGGCGGTGGAAGCATCATGGGCAAGGGAAATTGTACTTAAGAATCCGATCGAGATTGTTAATATGTTCATGGATGCGGTAATTAATTAATTAATTAATTAGTATTTGTTAACTCGAAATGGAAATTAAATTAAACGTTAATATTGCGTAGATTGATTCAACTAATTATAGATCACATTGTACTTGTCTTGAACTAAAACAGAAGAAATGGTTAGCAACTTTCGCAAGTATCGTCTCCAGCGCCAGTGTGATTTTCGAGGATGGTTCTCTTATTGCGGTAATCACCATATATATAAATATATATATATATATATAGGGTCAGGGTCATGTTTACGGAAAATCACAAAACAATGAAAAATCAATGGGGTGTTAGCTCAGTTGGATAGGTAACATTCTTGGGGGTGTGAGGTGAAAGCCACACTACCAGGATTCGATTCCTGCAGCTGACATTTCTGAGATATCCAGACTTTGGACCTGGGCCTTCGGGACAGGTTCGGGGCACTTCCTTGCCGGTCGGGTTCAACCTTTGGTTGGGCCGGGTCGCAGCGGATTAGTGGGTTGGCCCATAATGGAGACCCGATACCGCTGGAGTGTGTCTGTGTTTACATGCCGTTAAAAAAAATAGTAACCATTCATCTTTGCGGTACAAGTAATTAGTAAGTATTTTTTCAGTATGCACATTTGCATAAAAACTAAGGAAAATATTTGATTACGTGTATGCACATGTGAAATGTGCATACCCGGGTACTGCAGGGATGATCTAATGGTTATTAGTGTGTTCCTCATGTTTTCATTATTTGGGGTTTTCCGTCTCTCTCTCTCTCTATATATATATATATAGAGAGAGAGAGAGAGGCTGGTGAGAACGTGATATATATATATATATGACAATTTTTAGAACTATTATCATAAGGTATTGTTTTCAATGTTTTTTTCATCTAAGGCTAAAATTTAATGTATTGATTAACATATATTTGATTCACAGTGTATTTATTCGGTTCACTATATAAACTTTTTAATTGTATTGTTTGTTTCACAAACACATAAAAAAAATTCGCATTGTGAAACAAATATATGTTAACTAATACACTAATCCAAGCTGTAAATTAAAAAAAAATCATATAAAATAGCACATGACGCACATGTTCTCAATGTTATCATAATATACGAGTTCTCAAATGAAGGCTCCTATATATATATATTATATGTATGGATGGATGTGTAAAGCAAATGGCTTCACTATAAGAAGCAAATCTAACTGGTGTAGTTTTGTAAATATAAATGTTGGTTTTGGTTCTCTTTCAGATGAAGGCTGAATTCGGCTTACCGACCCCAAATCCTACACAACGGGAAGCATTCTTCATAAGAAGACTTAGAAAAATGACTGACCGTATCTGGTCGATTGTTGATGTCTCTTTAGACATAACTTGCTTGAAATACCACAAAAAGCCTTCGGGCTGTTTGATTGAGAAGATGGATGATGGATTCTCAAGGGTAATTATTAAAACCGATATCTTTATAACATCGAATTAATTAACATTTTGTTGTAGATACATATCTTAATTGCTGAACTTTTTAATTTATTGATGATCAGGTGACGTGGGTAGAGCATAATGAGCGAAGTACTAACGGATACCTGCATGCGCTATTCAGAGAGAATATATCATCTGGTTTTGCATTTTGTGCAAGTCGATGGATAACAACTTTGAAGCACGAAGCTGAGAAGCAATTCCTAATCAATCAACACATCCGTGGTAACTTAATTAATAGTTCATCGATCGATCTCTTATTAATTTCAACCTCCTAATATGGAAATGGACGGTTAATTAATTTGTTGATTTCTCTACATGATATATATATATATAGAGAGAGAGAGAGAGGGGTTCAGGAAAACCCTCGAATAAATGAAAAAATGAAGAACATCTTAATCCTTAATAACCGCTTATTTTTACGGTATCACATGTGCATACAAGTGCATATCGTACAAATGAATGATTACTAGGGGTGTTCTACAGTTTTTCATTGTTTTGCGGTTTTGCCCTTAAGACCAAATATCTATCCATATATATATATATATATATATATATATATATATATATATATATATTATATTTATAGAAAGAGGTTCATGCAAGGACGGTAACAATTTACGAGAATGCGAGGACAATCCTCGGCCAATCATTTCGCACATGAAATTTTTCATTTACAAAATCATATATGATTAGCCGCGACTTTTCCCGCGATTTAGCCCACGGAAAAAGTTGCGCATGTCGTTTTTATGCTAGTACAAAATCACATATGATTTTGTATATGAAAAAAATTTCATGTACAAAATGATTGGCTGAGGATTGTCCTCGTATTCTCGTAAATTGTTACCGTCCTCACATGAACCCGCCTCTGTATTTATATATAGGGAGGTTTAGGAAAACCTCCCAATACAATGAAAAACTAATGAACACTAGGCAACCATTCATCTATACCATATATACATGTGTGTGTGTATATCTATATATATATATATATAGAGAGAGAGAGAGAGAAACACACACACATATATCTAACATATATCCAAATTCAATCAATTCTGATTTCTGTTGATATTAGCTCGTGGTGGTGGGATGTCAAGTTTGCTGAGGCTGGCTCATAGAATGAGCCAAACATGTATTAAGAACATGAATGTTTCCTCCAAGAAAAACTGGAGCTTCATACATAGGATGGAAAATGCTGAACCTTTATATCTTAATTGGGACTATTATCTTAACAATTTGGGAAGACCAGATGGTCCTGTTGTAATGATGGCAAGTTCTGTTAAGTCATCTTTTACAGTAGATCATCTTTTTGACGCCATTCGCTGTGCTGAATGCCGCTCAAAGGTACATACGTGCTTAATTATCTATCTATCTATCTAATTTATATTAATTAGATTGATCTTTACTGAATCTTTTATCAACTTTTACTTATATATTTGAATGATTATTATTGGCAGTGGGATATAGTTGTAGGGGGAGGGTTCGTGAGGAAGGATCTACATCTACCCATAGGGAATGATCCATCGACTGGTATTTCCGTGTTGCATGTCGAGGTATTCTCGATATTTGTAGGATGTGTTTGATTTGATCTATTGTTAATATTCGTTGTTGCTTCTTGCAATAAAATTGGGTTTACAGGACGCAAAAAAAATGTCTAGGTGGTTTAATAGAATGTTTTATAGGACTTAAGTTTATATATAGGACTAAACAGTAAAACATTATATCAAAAAGTGTTACAATAAGTTTATGAGACACTTTTGGGCGTTTTAACAGATTTTCTAGGACATTTTGGAAAATAGAGTGTCCTATACGACACTTTACTTTTAAAATTTTGTTGAAACGTCTAAACGTGTCTCATAGGGCATGTTTGTTATCAGCTTAATGAGACTCATGGCTTATGCGGTCAGGTATACATGATTGTTTGGTACTCGCTTAATGATGTAGAAAATGATTTATTCAATAAGCTTAGGTGGGAGCTTTTTGCAAAAAACCAAGTTTTTCCAGGCCTGCCCCTCCTGATTAAAAAAACACCCTCTTTCCATCATTCAAAAAACTCTTGTAAACAAAAACTTTCCTAATCTATATACAAACAGATTAATCCATACAGACAACTTAATGGAAAACCAACTATAACACTTTTACTACTAACGCTTTATTGTTTGATCCTATAAACTTACGTCCTAAAAGCAATCTGTTATGACACCTACACATTTTTTTCGTCCTATAATCCAATTTTGTTGTGGTATCAACTTTTCTTTAAATTTTGCAATGAATATTTGAACATCAATTTTGTAGGTTCCTGAAGCGGAAAAGATGAAGTGTTTACAAGCATGTTTTACAGACTCCACCAACATGTATGTCGTATGGAGTTTCTTACCCAACCAAACATTATATGCAATAATCGAAGGGGCCAACCCTGATCTCGTACCCATTTTGGTTTTCGGAGCTGCTATTCTCCCTAAGAACCCTACAACCGTAAGTGAAGGAAGCATACTAACATTTTCGTTTGAGATTCAAGATGTATATGGAGGTGCTTTAACCGTAGACGCCCTCAACGACTATATGACCACCACTGTATCATCGATCAATGCTCTATGTGCACAACCTCCTGGAGACGATGGTTTTCGTCATGAAGATGAGGAATACTTGAGGCTCTTTAACAATCGTCATAAATAGGTACGATATACACTATAACAAAATTGATTTTATAGGACGCCTAAAATGTTAGATTTTTTTTATAGAATTAAGTTTAACTATAGGAACAAATAAAAAAAGGTCATATTTTTCAATAGGTTTATAGGACGTTTTTATATGTTTTAACAAGTTTATAAGGACGTTTTTAAAAATAAAGTATCGTAGTAACTATTTTATACGACGCTATTTGAAAAAGTGTCCTATAAACACAAGTGTTCCATAAAAAGATGAGTTTATAGGACATTTAAAAGTGTCATATAAAAAATTGTTAAAATGCTTAAAGGTGTCCTATAAACCTAATGTAACCCTTTTAGACAGACGTTTTCTAGTTTGACACTATAAACCTAAGTTTTATAAAACATTATATTAGAACACTTACACAACTAGACGTTTTATAAGCAAAGCCAATTATATGTTGGACATGATATATATCATGGTTTATCAAGATTCACTACAATAACATTTGGTTTAATTAGAGGAAACGCCACAAATATTTAAGCTAGTTAGCAATAAGTTTTTATAGCATGTTTTTGGAAGTCTAAAATAGTTTTTAGGACATTTAATTTTGAATAAAGTGTCTCATTAGTTTTTTATAGAACGCTTGTCTTTTATTAGATATTTTTTTCAAGTAAATGTCATACAAAAAATTAAAATGAGTTATTCCAAAAATATTCTAAAGGACTCGTTAAGACATCCCAAAAACATCAAATAAACTTATCGCAACACTTTTATATAAGATGCATATATATTTGTTTGGTCTTATAACTTAAGTTTTATAAAACAGTCTATATTAGAACATTTATAGATTTTTTGCGTCCTATAAACCAATTTTGTTATAGCAATTATTAGCACATATGATATCAAAATCATTTCAATATACATCTGACTAATTAATTTAACTGGATTGTTGATTCTATTTGCAGTGAGAAGGTTGCAGCAGCAATGTAGATGGCAGCATATATCTGAAATATGGATTTGCAGTTTGATGATTCCTTTATATTCTCTTGGAGTCTTGGTTATATACATACATATATATGTATATATATAATCTTTGTTTCTCCTGTTTGCTTAAAATGTTGGAAGACTAAAAACACAAGTACTCTTTTGATGTTCAATTTAGACTTAATAAATATTGCTGCATGCTGCTTGCTTATTGATGCACTTAAAAGTGTTGAATTCTTATACATAATTAGTGATCTTAATTATCTGGTCTGTTCATTAAGTCATCGGGTACGATACCTGAACCGGTTCAAGGTTTGTGGCGTACTGGTTAAGGCTTGTGGGGGATGAGTCTAGATAACCCATCTATCCCAGGTTCGAATCTAGGAGCAAACAACTTGTGGCCACTGGGGAATTATCTTAGGGTTGCATGCTTTAGCAGTTTTAAAATTGTCAGGATTATTCTAAGCAAATGCCTAAGATACCTTTTCCAAAAAAAATCATGCATGGTTGTGAAAGATATGAAATTTAAAACGGAGTGTAATTTCTATTTTGATAGTAGTGGTACGTACGTATTTGGTTAGAGATATGTCACGGGTGACCATGTTAATAATCTACGATGATCTTAATAACAGATGGTGGCAAAGCTGAATACAACTAAAACTGAAATGACCAAAAATGAAAGAAAATAGTATTAATGAACATAATGAATTTAAACAACCATAATTAAACAGAATTAAGAAATTAGTTATTAAGAAAGAATTAATAGAACAATGATTAGTTTGTAGTGATTTAATGAAGATAATGTTGATGTTTAGTGACTAATGGTCTGTTTGTTAGAAGTTTAATGACACTCATAGCTTATCCGGTTAGTTATACGTTGCTGCACGGAAGTGTCTTTTTGATATAGAAAGTGACTTATTCATTAAGTTTCTAAGGGGTGGCTTTAAATAGAAAGCAAGTTTTTTTTTCGAACTTGTCTCTCCCATCTAAATAAAACGATCCTTTCAACAAAAACATATACAAATTAATCCACATAGACAACTTTATATATATATATATAGGATATAATAGAAACCCAACCATACTACAACTTAGGGGTGAGCAAAAACCGATCCGAAACCGAAAAAACCGAAAAAAACTGGAAAACCGAAACCGAAAAAACCAAAACCGGGGAAAAAACCGAAAAAACCGAACCGAACCGAAAACCGAAAAACCAAACGGTTCGGTTTTGGTTTTCAAACCGCACCGAAAAAACCGAATCGCACCGAAAGCTAAAAACCGAACCGAAATAAATGTAATTACTTTTAATTTTTAATTTATATATATATATATATATTATAATTAATTATATATATTAGTTAACCTAAAAATGATATAAGATTCTATTTTATATTTTCGTAAACATTATTCCATTTTCGCAAACATGATTTTGAACATTGGATTTGTAATTTTGCTTATGATATATGACATATGTGTTTTCGTAAACATGATTTTTAACATGAGATTTGCATTATAATATATGATAACATGATTTTGAACAAATTAAAAGGATTTACAAGTTGGAAATAGAGAAGAATTATAGAACCGAAAACCATTCGGTTTTAAAGCCGAACCGAACCGAAAAAAACCGAACCGAAAAAAAAAACCGAAAACCAAAAAACCGAAAACCGAACGGTTTGGTTTTTCAAAAACCGTATGGTTCGGTTTTCGGTTCGGTTTTGGCCAAAAACCGCACCAAACCGCACCGTGCTCACCCCTACTACAACTATGCAGCAAACCTAATTTTATAGCAAATAAAACAATTAAACAAAACAAACCTAATTTTACAAACTAACTTCCATTGTTTTTTCAAGATTTTACAGAGGTAAATGTTTAACACTAGACACATGTTTTTAACATAGCCGATACATTATTTGAAGGTGATCGAGTTAAAAAAAAAATGAAAGCACTACATAACAAAACCGGATTATATAACACAAATATATTATATTGAAATATCGATCATAAACCACTACAATATGCAACCATATAATATATAACATAAATATCATATATCGAATAATATGGCGTGACATTAATTATATTTCTTAATGCATGAATATGTGATATTAAAATACGACGTTGACTATATATCTTAATTTTGATGTATGGGTTACCAGAGGCGGAGTTGGATATTTTGGATGAGGGGAGTTTGGTCGTTCAGTGTTATACTTTGTTGTAAAATAATAACAATAAATATTGTATACAAACAAAAAAAAGTAACATTAAAAAAAAACTTGCATCTTATTATCTTAGATTGGACAAGAGTAACCCGAGATCAAAAATAAACAATTACAACAACCAAACCAAACAGACCCAGTATATCTCAAACAAATGTAGGGGTCAAGGGTAAGACATATATGCAGATCTTGCATCTACCCCAAACAGTTAAACCGCTTAAACATGAAAGCACTTCTCTAAAGTGCATAAGTTCCCAACTTTCCAGGAAGGATGTCCATCAAGGAGAAATCATGAGGAGGGAGGCCTGCAATAGTAAAAGATGGAAAAATCAACCAATAAAGATCATATTTATATATAAATTCGTGTTCAAGGGAAAACCACAAAAAATGGAAAATTGAGGAACACCTAGTAACTGTGCATGAAAGTAATTGAGAATGTTTCCTGGTTTCTATGCACGTGTGTATACTGGATAAATTACTTTTATGCACACGTGCATACCTTATAGATGAATGGTTATTAAGACGTTAATCAGTTTACACTTTTTTGTGGTTTTCCCCTAACCTGGTCCTATATTATATATATATATATAGAGAGAGAGAGAGAGAGGGGGTGTCAGGTTCATACAAGAACATTAACTAAATAAGATATTTAACGGTCGAATCATATGTGATTTTACGCTAAACTCACGTGATTCATGCGACTTTGGCCACGTCGCCCGCACACCCTTGTGTTGACCATTACATGACTTGGCCGTTTTCGTGTTCTTTTATTTAGTTACTGTTTTTGTTGAACCTCCCTCCATATATATATACACATATATATATATAGAAAGAGAGAGAGAGGGAAAATTCAAATGCAAACCAGTTAAATGTTACCAACTATATAAACTCGTACAAATCAATATAAAAATAATTTTTTTCATTATTAAATATTATAATTTAAGATATTATTACACATATGTTTGTTTCACCTTGTGAAAAAATTAAATGTGAAACTTTTTCATAAAAAAATATATGAGAAACTTTCAACCTGTGAACACAAATACATGTGATACTTTTACATTACGAAACAAACAAACATATGTGTAGTAATATCTTAAATCATAGGATTTGATGAAAAAAAATCATGAAATTATTTTTATATTGATTTGTACGAGTTTGTATAGTTTATAACATTTAATTGGTTTGTATTTGAACCAACCCCCCTCTCTCTCTCTCTCTCTATATATATATATATATATATATAGAGAATGAGAGAGAGAGAGAGAGAGGGAGATTGAATTCATGTACCAGGGGCTATTTACCTTCTTGTCCACCTAGAATATAAAACGGGATGTTAGCAATCATCTTCGTTCTTCCCTCGCTCCAATTGATCGTTCCCGGCTTCTGTATAGACCCACTTGATGGTCCCGAGGGTCCAAGCACAGACATACAAATTGCAGGTTCATTCATTAACCCTAAATAATCACGAGCTCGCTTCCAGACTCTTGCGTCAGAGATACGCGAATGAGCCACCTGTAATCCACAATTCACTTCAGCTACTTCAACGGTAATAAAAAAATAAAAGTCGTCATTTAGTTCAATTAAAAGGTGTAATAAAACAAAAATCTGAAACTATGCGCCTATTTTCCATCAAGTCCTGGATAAAACTGTCTGTCTGGATAGATTGGGAAGATTTTTGTTTGGGAAGGGTTTTTCATAGATGGAGGGAGCGTATTTTTAAACCGGGAGGGGCTGAATAAGCCACTTATTATATCATTAAGCCACTGCCAATAACCGAATAAGCTGTGAGTCTCATTAAGCTTATTAAGCTGCTAACAAACAGAGAGCCTGAGGGAGTAAAGATAAAAACGAACCTTGCCAAGTGAAACACGTGCCCTGGGGAGTAATTCACGATGGTGTGTTGCAATCTTTGCTATTGCTGTCACAACAAAACAGAGAAGCCTTGACTGTGACGATCTTCTAACGGTTGAGCTACTTGAGCCAAGAACGGAATCTCCGACACCAAGACGGCTGAAAGAATATATATATATATATATATATAAGAACGTATAGGCGACAAATTTTTAAGTTTTTTAAGATTTCTAGATGAACGAAGACTATCGTAGCATACCTTGATGAAAGATTTTCATATAAAAGTAGTTCTAGACTCTCGAAAAGTTCACGAGCTTGGTCTTTGTGAGACGCGCCGCCCCCTCCATGCTCCCCGATCGCCCAACATAGTTGCAATGCCAACTCAGTCTGTTGAGTAATATGGAACAAACTCGATAATACAAATAGTGAAAGATTATCTCGTTCTTACTTTGTACAATACTCATCATTATAACATAATTTCAAGATTATTCAATATTTGCATTTTTTTCCATTTTAATAAGTATGATAGAAAGCAGGGGAGCACTCGTTAAAAAGCTGACCTTTTCTGGACTGTCGTAAGCTTCTCCAAGTCTGTCTACTATGGGCTTCTGCAAAATTACCAAATGATATTTCATTTTTTTCACATGAGATTCTATGATTATAATATAATGGCAACGATAATCCTTAGAAAAACATTGGTGCGAACAAATTTTAGAAATAATTCAGCAGAAGAAGAATACCTTCAAAATTGCAATGAACTCAGGGGATTGATGGAATGCAGCTAACATGAAGTTTAAAAGCCTCTTTCTTACCTATATCAATTAAAAAGAAAAAATAAATAACTATTATTGTTAAAAAAAAGTTATCTAAGGCGGGCGTTTCATTTGATGGAATGGTTTTAAAGGATTTGAAGTTCTTGGAAGGATTTGAAATCTTTGGTGTGTTTGGTTTGTGGGATTCAGAATGGAATTGAATTCCATTTTTTATAAATAATTTATAGAGTAAATTACGTTTTTTGTCACTACGGTTTGTTAAAAATTGCGATTTTCGTCCCTATGGTTTGTTAAAGTTTGCGATTTTCGTAATTATGATTCATACTTTATTGCTATTTTCGTCCCTGTGGTTTATAATTCTTTACTATTTTGGTCCCTTGTACTTAAAAAGTTAAGAATTAGTGAGAGATGAAAATAGCAATAAATTACAAACCACAAGGATGAAAATAACAATTTTTAAACCACAGGGACTAAAACTGCAATCTTTAACAAGCCATAGGGACGAAAAATTGTAATTTACTCTAATTTATACAAAAATAAATTATAAATAATTATAAATTATCTTTTTATTAATCTATTATTACAAAACAACGTGTTTTAACATTTCTAAAACATTATTACAAACAGAGCCAATTTACTTACCTCATAGGTGAAAATTTTGTCAGGAAATAGCTTGGAATTTCTATCGAGAAGCATAGGGATTAAAGCGCATTTTAGAGCTGTAAAAACAAAAAAAGTATATCAGAGATTTTAAAAATATAAATGCTCGATGATGAACATTATGTTTTAATATCAAAATTAAAGATGGCATACAGTGGTTGACATCATGTAAAGCTATGGAAAAATAAACATCAAGAAGCCGAGGTGCCAATTTTAGTGCTTGTTTTAGTCTATCAGATGGAAGAGAAATTGCAGCCTGTAGTGCCACTTCCATTCCAGGAATAGTCCAATGCCGTTGCTGAAATATATCAAAATTTTATATCATCAAACAATGTTTGAAAAAGATTCTTCAAATTGTACAAGGTGAAATAAAGATAATTCAAAATGTGAAATTTTATGGTCGGGTTTCAATAAGGGGCTGTTTGATTGGTTTTCCATTAAGTCCTGTATAGATAAAGTTGTCTGTGTGGTTTAATCTGTCTGTATAGATCGGGAAGGTTTTTGATTGGGAGTGGTTTTTTCATAGATGGAAGGAGTGTGTTTTTTTTATTGGGAGAAGTAGGTTTGGGAAAAACTTGGCTTTCTGCATAAAGCTCCCCTTTAGAAGCTTACTGAATAAGGGACTGTTTGATTGGTTTTCCATGAAATCCTATATGAATAAACTGCATAAAGACAGAATGAGCGTGTTTTTTAATCGGAACAGGTTTAATAAAAACTTGGCTTTCTGCATAAAGCTCCCCCTACCCCCTAGAAGCTTAATGAATAAGCCACTTTCTGTATCATTAAGCCACTACCAAACAGTCATGTGTAGCTGAACGAATAAACTGTAAGTCCCAATGTCCCATTAAGCTCATTAAGCTGCTAACAAACAGGCTCTAAGTCACTTTCTATATCATTAAGCCACTACCAAACAGTCATGTATAGCTGACCGAATAAGCTATATGAGTCCCATTAAGCTGCTAACAAACATGCCGTAAATCAAATAGCAAGTAATGATACCATACAGCAAGTCCATCATTTTCGTCTTTAAGAAGTTCAAGAAATAGTGGATTGGAAGTAATCGAATTGCTGTCCTCTGATTCAGAGTCTGCACCGCCATCCCCAATCGTTGAACCAGTATATGCTTCATCCATGAGAGCCAACAGCATCTGTATTCAAGAACGATAATCCTCTGGCTTAATATAAGGGGGTACACATCTTTACGGTACGGTCGGTATCACAGAACAAATAAAATGACCAATTTACCCTAATGAGTTGTTTATATATTTTGATTAAATTGTGTAATTTATTAAATTATAACAAAATAAATATTTTTCATAGCAAAATATATCATTAGAAAGTTTCGTCAAGACGATTAAAATGATATAAAAAGTTTATTTAGTTCCAATTTTTATTTATACCTTTTCTATATTATTTTTTAATTATTAATATTTAATAAATTATATAAATTAATAAAAATACAGAAACTATATCAAAATAATACTTTGAGGACGGTAAAGTGAAAGTCTAAATAACATAAAATACAATAAAAAAATGTAAAGAGGGAGCATATTTGATGTTTTAGAAGAGAATTAGTTTTTATTGTGAGGTTATCTTTGTTAAATATAGGTTTGTTCCACCTTTTTCCACTATGTTCCACATAAAAGTCCCACTAAATGTGGAATAGTGATCCCTGTTCTGTTCTGTCCTGTCCAGCGTACCAAACGCATATATATATATACAAAAGTTTAAGAAAATTTACCTCTGGAGCTGCGCTCTTTTGGATTGAAGCTATGCTGCTACCAATTAGTGGTCCAGAACTCCGTTCCACCTTTTCGAGAGCGACAACCAACACTAGTTATGATAAAAATATGCTTATAAGCTTTAAAACCATAAATACATGTTTTCTAGAAGAAAACGAGATGAGGGATTAAACCTGGTAAGTCAACAAGTGATATAAATAGAGGAAGAAATGACCCAGGTGACATCAAGCCCGGAAATATTCTTAAGAAAGCTTTCTCTAATCTGCATTGAAAAAAAGAGTGATTATATTTAGGGGTCTAGATGGTCAACAGTCATCGTGCACCTTGGCATCTTTTTTCACTATATTTGAAGATATTCTTCAAGGGCATTCTAACACACCGACTAGTTTAAAATCTAAACAAGATTTTCTTGATGGACCGTCATCTTAAAAGATTTCTTGCAGATAAAATACAGAGCAAAAGGAAGAAAATACTTACTTCTCTCCATTCCATGCGATAAGCTTCAGCATCAATGGATAAAACTGAAAGCACACATATTTTAATGTGCAATATAACATTAATGTATCAGTAATTAGATTTTTATAGTTTACACTTTACAAAACTCAAACTAACCTGAGGGAGTAAGGTAGGATATGAAAGTAAGATTTTCTTCTTGTTCAGGTTCAAAAAATCTAGAGTTGCTTCTGCAACAACAGGGTCTGCAAACTCACTGCAGTTGATATAAAATAGATTGATGTAAACGTGATTTCAAATCTAATTACAAATATATATATATATAGAGGAAAGTTCAAATGTGAACTCATTTTTGGTTGTGAACGTGAGGACGAATCTCAGCCACTTATCCGGTCAATAAAGGCGGCTTTGACCTGGTTCCCCTCCTTTAATAATCTCCACCCTCCCCTGAATCGCGTCAATCCTCCGTGATCGCGTCCACCATAACCGAAGATGTGTGGCTGAGATTCGTCCTCACGTTCACAACCAAAAATGAGTTCACATTTGAACCTAACCCTATATATATATATATATATATATCTCAGTAAGTATACATACTCCTAGTCATCATCTTTCAGCAAATGCATAGGGACTAACCATCAATTATTTGGTAATAAATTGCACATGTGGTTCTCAATTAAGTAACATTCAGACAATTTTCAAGGGTCTTTGGCCCAGCGGTATCTGGGTTACCAGTAAGATCCCAACCTCCTTTGAGGTCAAGGGTTCAAACCTCACCAAAGCTCAGGAGCGTGTGTGAGTATATTATGCCGATATATTATATATACTTCAAAAAAAACTAAATATGATTTAACTAATCCTTACAATACTTCAACATGATCAATAAACTGAATTAATAATGTATGATCAAGAGGTTGCTCACTGGAAAAAAAAACATCACACATGTGTAAATATTGAATAGATTTTCTAAAAAAGGCATCATTTTGAGGCATTATGCATCTAAGGGCCTGTTTGTTAGCAGCTTAATGAGACTCGCAGCTTATTTGGTCATCTATAGGATGACTATTTGGTAGTGACTTAATGAAAAAAAACCATCACAAACAAAAACCTTCCCAATCTATATAGACAGATTAATCCACACAGACAGCTTTATCCATACATGACTTAATGAAAAACCAACCAAACAACCCCTAAGACAATCATTGTTATCCCTTTAGAAACAGTTTAATGATCCAAATTGTTAACAAAATGCTACCAAGTCATAAGTAAAATGCTACTCAAAAGCCGATTCACATAGTTTTTCGTCCAAACTGCACGGAATGTTTGTTAAAATGCTACAACTTCCAACTTAGAAATGGTTGTGTATCTTACCGGCTCAAGCATGAACGGAAGAATGTCCGGAGACTGGGATCAGCATCATGCAGAAGAAACTCTCCATAATCAAGGTAAAATTGAAGAATAGCCTGAATGAAAAGAAATTAGAACCTTAATAAAAACAATTCGAATGTGCAACAAAAAAAAACAACTCATAATCAAGAGAGAAGACCAAAAACTAAAAGATATGTAATATCCCCTTTTTTCTTCTAAAAACCAAGTACAATCTTGCATTAGCTTGCCAACAAGATCACAAAAAAGAAAATGAAACCCAAAAACTAAAAATCAAGATCATGATCATGATCATGAATAGAAACATTAGTGGCAAATTGGCAATGAGCAGGGTAACAGACCAGTTAAAGAAAAAAGGGGTTTTAACTATCAACATATAATTATGTGAATGGATAATTGATAAACCCTAAATAATCCAATAAACTTGCAAAAAGTAACAAATTGAAAAAAATTAGCAGATGATTTACCAATAAAAGAAGTCCAGAAGAGGATCGAGAGTTGGAAATCGAAGAAACAGAACGTTGAAATATCTTATTGAGTTGAGGATGAACCCTAGCTGTCAGATGCTCGTTGCTTTCACTTTTGCACAACGCAGTCAGCTTCCTAACCTACACAGAACCACAATCGATATTGAAGAAAACGCTAAATTTCAATTAAGATTCATAACGCAAATTATAATCGAACTTACGGAATGAAGAAGAGATTGATCTGAAGCAGGATCATTGGAGAAATTGGATTCTCTGGCGCTTGAAGATAATGTTCTTAGATGTATTTCCCAATCTCTGTCTCCTTCGGCCATTTTTAATGAAAATTTCTGAAATCTTTCTTACAAGAACACGAAGAAATCTAGAAATGGGGTTTTATGAATTTCGTTTTTACAGCAATTTGGATACACATCGAGTCTCCTTCCGCCAGTTTCAACCAAAGATTTCTGGAAATCTTTTAACAACTTTTAACGGAGTTAGTGTCCAACAACTGCTTTCATAACAAAATACAAACTATAAGGATGATTTCTGACTTTTTATTAAACCTTAGGGACTAAAATTAGAGTTTACTCTATAATTAATTAATATTTATATAATATATAAATATTTTATCTTCTTATCAAAAAGAGCATTTTAAAAAATAAAAAAATAATTAATAATTAATATTAATAAGGGTTATAATTGTAAATAATGATAATAAGCTTTCAAAACACTACTTCAAATAGTTTTTTAATAATCTAGCTTATGGTTTATCAAACGTGTACACTGAAAATAAACTAACTTATTTTTGTCAAACATTCCCTTAGTATCTGGAATGGCTGGTTTTGCTAATGTGATTGTATATCTTTGAATCTATACTTTAAACTATTTAGTGGTTAAATATTCGGTTATTGAAGTATTTATAAAGAGTAATAAATCCTTAAAAAAAATTATGTGTTTTGAATTATTTTAAATGTAAAAACATGTTGAGCTTGTTAGCTTTTGGGCATGCCCGACCAATACCATTCATGGAATTGAGTAATTTAATTGTATTTTTCTTTAAAAATTATACGAAGGAATTGAAATTCCTTTCTAAAATAAAAGGAATTTACATTTTATCATACGTGGAATTTGAATTCTTTATTAAAACTTAAAAAATGAACTAAACGTAGGAATGGAATTTGGTCAATAGAGTTGACCATTCCAATTCTTCGGATACCATCAGATTCCAATGAACCAAATGTCACCTTACATTCATCGAAAATCATGTATTAGTTTATGATTGATATTAAATCATTACTTAGGTCTATAAAAAGAACACAAAAAGCACCCTATAAATCATGTAGTAGTTTACGAGGTGTGAAAATCGTGTGAGAATGAGAGTTAAGGTGAGAAGTGTAAGAAAAGATTTGAACCTTGATTACCTTCGATCTCAAATCCACTCATGAATTGCGCTTCATACGGTGATTGATCAAAAATGCATCGCGGTGCATTTTATCTCAGTGCATATCATCTTAATGTACATCCAAGAGTGGAGATCCCTTCTTACGTTTCTCAGTTTAACTCTTTTTCTCATCGGAATCCAACCAGAGATCGTGAGATGATAAGAAAGTTCATCTTTAAATCATTTTAAAAAGGTTCACATTCTAAAACAAATATATATACAACAACCACATTGTAAAATAATTATATGTTAATCAATATTCTAAAATACGTTCAACAAACACATTGTAAAATAATTATATGTTAATCAATATTCTAAAATACGTTCAACAAACACATTGTAATTCTTCTCGCAAACCCTGAAACCCATTTAGATGATGCTCTTACGGTATATAGTTTCTAGTTTCTTATATCACGCTATCAAGCTATCAACCGTTAAGACCGTCTTAACGGTCTTAATGTTCATACATTTTCACATCAAATTATCATACTAAACTTAACATCATACCAAAACAAACCATAGCATTTAAGATCAAAATACCATACCAAATTCAACTTAATTACCAAAAAACACATACTTCATAACCCTAATTGCATTATCTAATCAACTGTGGTGGAAATACAATCGATAACCTGACCGATAACCACTTTCGATTCCTGAAGCAAGTTGATACTTTTCCGAAGCCTCTCTCTCTTTGCGGCCATAGCCGATGGTTCAACCATCATCTTTTCTATACCACCATCGTTCACCATCACCACGTTCACGATCTCCATTTGCATCTCGTCGTTCACCATTTGTCTTATTACAAACGGAAGTTGAAGAGCTATCCAATCCACCATTCGTTTCAAAACGATCTCCCAATAAGCCGTCATCCTCATCTTCAGATCAAACGCTTGTTCTCTTACGTTTTCTGAAACACTCACCAGATGTTTGATATCAATCGTCCCATAACCTTCCACGTTGATCATCGACGAGTTATTATAGATATTATTCTTTAAACTTTGGATTACGCTCACAAACGAACCATGGCTACACATTAGCTTTTTCAAAGAAGCGTTGAAATTAGGGTCGCAAGTGTAATCTGTGGCTTTCTCCTTCTCTATCATTTCAACAACTCGTTCCATAAACTTGGCCTTCATTTTCGCCATTGCATTATGAGCCGCTTTCTTCATGGAAGGAATCAATTGTGGATAATTCCCACAATGATCAATGAAAACCCTAATACAAACGGTCTCGAGATAACCCCATACTTTGTTTATAAAGTTAACCGGCAATTCAGAGATATCGTTTACCCTCTTTTCGAGCATGAAAAGAAACGCAGAGTGAGGAAGGAAACGAGGCAACCGGATCCCATTAGCTTCCTCTAAAACCTCCATCTCCTCCACAAGAAAATTGTCGGAAAATTCGACAATCGAATGGATCTCTTTCGAAAACCCGTCCAACATTTCAACCAACCGAGCATTGCAATGCATTTGTTTATCGTCTACATACTCATCGAACTCGCCTCTTATCAAGATCTTTTGAAGAGTTTCCTTTAATAATCCAGTCATCTGCATGAAAGCAGCCATAGCATCAGGAACAGTTGCAAGCTTCCGAGGTAGCTTATTGAACTCCAAAACCGAAGCATCGAGCCTCTCATCGATCTTTTTGACGATATCCGGCAAACATTTCGATATGATCATTGACTGAATCTCAACAAGTCGAGTCGCCAAGACTGGAACACCCACCATCGACTTATCAATCTTCGATAACAAACGATGAGTATCGAAGAGCATGGCTTCTCGTACTCGAGCTTCATCATATGTTTCATCATTAATTCGGTTTCTAACACATATGTAACCAAGGCCGATATTGACATCATTAGCCGTAACTTTCTCGAGTAAGCCATCTGGAGATTGGTCACATTTGGTAACGACGGAAAGTGTCCTCTGCCCGGTGTTGTCTACTCGTCGTGACATACGAATCGATTCACATGTCGGAAAATCAACGGCGAAGATTTGGTTGTAGAAGATTCTGAGATTGATGAGCCCAAGAGAAGGAAAATTGGCTCAAAGCTAGAAAAGGGAAACAATCAGGAAAGCGAGGAACAATTGGATGAAGAAATGGTGGTCGGAGTTGATCATGTTGAGCCTGTTGAAGAAGATGTTGTTGTATTAGAGAAAAAAACAAATAAGAAAGGGAAGAAGAATCGACCAACATTAATGTGGGAGGTTTGGGAAGAAGAGACCAATAAATGGCTTGATCAACATATGACTACAGATATTGATTTAGATAATTTGAATGAGGTAGTGGTGGAAACTGTTGATGCATCACCGGATCTGATTATGCCACTTCTAAGGTACCAAAAGGAATGGTTAGCCTGGGCATTGAAGCAAGAAGAATCTGTTTCAAGAGGGGGTGTCTTGGCTGATGAAATGGGGATGGGGAAGACTGTGCAAGCTATTGCTCTTGTACTTGCTAAACGGGCACTTTTCCGTGAAATCGGTGAACCTGTTGGGCCTTCAACTGGTTCCTCCATAGGGTTACCATGTGTCAAAGCAACCCTTGTTATATGCCCCTTAATTGCTGTCATGCAATGGGTTAATGAGATCGAGCGATTCACTGCCAAATGTTGGGCCTTTTTTTATACTGATTGTTTGCTAAATTGTTAAATGTTTCAGAAATGGTAATGGATCATATAAAGGCAGAGGACATGTGAATCGATTCTTATGCCACGACGGGTAGACAGTACCGGTCAGAGGACACTTGCCTTCGTCACCAAATGCGACCAGTTTCCCGATGGCTTATTGGAGAAAGTTACCGCAAATGAAGTCAACATCGGCCTTGGTTACGTATGTGTTAGAAATCGAATCAACAACGAAACATATGATGAAGCCCGAGTCGAAGAAGCCACGCTATTCGAAACTCATCATTTGTTATCCAAGATCGACAAGTCCATGGTCGGTATTAATGTCTTAGCCAATAAGCTCGTTCATATTCAATCAACGATCATATCAAAATGTTTGTCGGATATCGTCAAAAAGATTAACGAGAGGCTTAATGCTTCGGTTTTGGAGCTTAATAAATTACCCCGGAAGCTTGCAACCTTTCCAGATGCAATGGCTGAATTCATTCAGATGGTTGGATCTTTAAAAGAAACACTTCAAAAGATCCTGATAAAAGGCGACTTTGACGAGTATAAGAACGATAAACAAATGCATTGTAACGCTCGATAGGTCGAAATGTTGGACGGGTTTTCAAAAGAACTCATTCGGTTGTCAAATTTTCCGACAATTTTCTTGTGGAGGAGATGCAGGTTTTAGAGGAAGCTAATGGGATCCGTTTGCCTCATTTCGTTCCTCACTCGTCGTTTCTTTTCATGCTCGAAAAGAGGGTAAACGGTATCTCTGAATTGCCGGTTAACTTTATAAACAAAGTATGGGGTTATCTCGAGACCGTTTGTATTACGGTTTTCGATGATTATTGTAAGAATTATCCACAATTGCTTCCTTCCATGAAAAAAGCCGCTCATAATGCAATGGCGAAAATGAAGGCCAAGTTTACGGAAAGAGTTGTTGAAATGATTGAGATGGAGAAAGTTACAGATTACACTTGCGATCATAATTTCAACGCTTCTTTGAAAAAGCTAATGGGTAGCCATGGTTCGTTTGTGCACGTAATCCAAAGTTTAAAGAATAATATCCTTAATAACTCGTCGAAGATCAACGTGGAAGGTTATGGGACGATTGATATAAACATCTTGTGGGTGTTTCAGAAAACGTAAGAGAACATGCGTTTGATCTAAAGATGAGGATGACGGCTTATTGGGAGATTGTTTTGAACCGAATCGTAGATTGGATAGCGCTTCAGCTTCGTTATGTTTTAAGACAAATGGTGAATAATGAGATGCAAATGGAGATCGTGAATATGGTGATAGTGAACGATGGTGGTATAGAGAAAATGATGGCTGAATCATCGACTATGGCTGCAAAGAAGGAGAGGCTTCGGAAAAGTATCGGCTTGCTTCAAGAATCTAAAGAAGTGATGGGGAAAGTCATTGATGGTATTTCATTCACAACTGAATAGAATTAGGGTGATGATTTATGAAATATGTGTTTTTGGTACAAGTTGAATTTGGTATCGTATTTTGATTTAGAATGCTATGGTTTGATTTGGTTATGATATTTAAGTTTTTATAACAATTAGATGTATGCCAGTATGATTTCGTCGTGAAAATGTCTGAACGTTAAGAATGGTCTTAACGACTATCGTCGTGTCTGTAGTTAAGACTTAATGCTGTTAGCTTGATATAGAAGTTAGTTGTAAGATCATAAAACCATATACAGTAAGAGCAAGTACCAACTGGATGTTGGGCCTTTTTATGGTCTTGCTGGACTAACTAGCCTTGGGCCGGGCAGCAGCATGTCATGGGCTACATGGTAAAAGCAATAACATGTCTTTGGCTTCTTGCTATTTTTAACCACGAATGGATTTTTTTAGGGGTGAACATGGTACGATAATATATTTTTTTCCTCAATATTGTGTACCAACCAACTGGAATTGGTATCAACTTATTTCAGCTGGTACGGTATTTGTACCAACATCTCAAAAGTTTACAAAAGCATCAAGCATGGAGTCGACTACTGTGGAGGTTAGAGAGGTCAATGGGAGGCGTGTGTATGCGTTGAGAAGATAAGGAGAGTTAGTCAGTTAGGGTTGCTATTGCTACTTGCTATTAATCTGATGACTAATGTGCGTTGTCTTGAGGTCTTGACTCTTGAGGTGGGGTTCACGACTTCACCCGGCCGGGCCCCAAGTAAAAGTTTGATGGGGTGTTTGGGAATGCTTATAAACAACTTATATCGGTGCCAAATCGATAACAAGAAGTTCTTGATGAAGTTAAACCATTCTAACTCTAAGGAGGCGTTTGGTTCACGGAATGGAATTCGATGGAATTGGATTCCATCAAAGGAATTTGACTTTGAAGGAATTGGAATGGAATTTGATGGAATTTGACCATGCGTTTGGTTGACAGGAATTGGAATGGAATCTCGTAAAAAAATAGAAATATGCATCTATCGGGAGTGGGGGTGACAATTGTGATGAGGACATTAGTGGTGGGTGGGGTAGGGTGTGGGGGTGGGTGGCGACTATGAGTATGCCGGCAAAAAATAGTGACGTGGTGGGTGGTGGGTGGGGGTGACGGTAGCAGTGGTGGAATGATAATATTAATTGACGGTGGTGGTGGTGGCGGCGGCGGTGGTGGCGGATATGTTGCCGATGAGGGTGGGGCGGGGAGAGGGTGTTGGTTAAATTTATTTTTGTCTTTCTAAAAGAAATTTATAAATTATGTTGCATTTAATACGAAATGGAATTCAAAATCCTTCACATATGTTAAGGAATGATCAAATCCATCAACCGTGGAATTCGATGGAATCCGATGGAATCCGATCTATTCATTCCGCAAACCAAACATCATTAAGGAATTCAGTCAATGGATTTGGCCATTCCAATTCCTTCCAATTCCAACGGATTCCGTGAACCAAACAGCCCCTAATGGTTATGCAGGAAAATCCTCCTTCACATCAACAAAACATTCAAATTAACTATGAATAACTAAAATTATCTAATTTGTTTAAATTATTTGTAACTTCAGAATAAACAAGTTTATATAAATGGAATCGAATATTCAACTCCAATTTTTTTACAGATAACAAAAGCATCGCAAAGAAGGTCAAAGTTCTTCCAATATAATGAACTGAATAAATCATTTTATTTGTCTTAATAATTAAATATATCTTTTAGTATGTAAATAATTACACCTAAGTAAATAATAACTATTTATAAAAAACATATATCTATCTATTTTTATGAATTGAATACATCACATAGAAAATGGTATTTAAATTATATGAATTAGATACACTAATACCTTACATAATTGGAAATCTTCGAATCGATCGGTATTTTTATCAAGCTCTTTTATTGAATTGCTCATTCAATGAGCATTCTCAATATCATACTTGAAGAAGATCGTCAAGCACATCCGACAAGGATCAAGGGCGATCTTGTTATTGCATAACTCAAGTCGAAGTAAGGTGTCATCAGATGTCCAACAGACAGTCTTACGAATGTCTGGAGACATATACTGAAAACAATGTCTTCGAATCTAACGCAACACCCGTCTTCCAAATCAAAAGAAAAAACAGAGTAGTAGAACTTAATTTGTAAAAATAGGATGGTGAAAAAGACATGAAATTTGCAAAGAAGTTATATAGTGTTTTTGTTCAAATAGATGAGATTAGGGCTTTTGTTTGTAAAATATGTTTAATAAAATGGCAAAAAGAAATGTACGGGGTAAAATAACCATTTTTAAATTCCAGATTGTTTATTTGGTATCACGCTCTAACAAAAATTTAACTTAAATCATACATGTTAGTGTAATTAATAGAAACAACTTAATTCAAGCACGTCTTAATATATATTGAATCGAACAACCCCTTATTTAGGGTTTTATCAAAGAAAGCTCATGTTGATATTAAAATTTTGAAATGTAAAAATTGTTATACTTTTATAAACTACAGCCGTTCATCGATCGATCATGGATAGGACAGTTTATTAGACTGAAGTGATCCAGAAACAGGTTATAATAAACAAGTTTTAACATTCATTCTCAAAAACATCCACGAGACAAGCTTCTTAATTAAGATTAATGGCAAACTCAAACGACTTAATTTTGTTTTTGGGGCCTATATAACATCTTTATATTTTTATAATAAATTAAATTTTATATTTTTGCTATAGAAATAATACTACTTATTAAAAAGTTAGATCCGAACTAAATCCAAAAATAATTACTTTGTGATATAACTATGTACAAAGCTATGATCCATTGATTAGAAAGATTTGAAAGGATTCAGGGTGACCTCATGGTGATAACATCTACCACCATCATTACCTGTGTCTACAACTATAAAGCGTTTATAAAATAAAAATAAAAAACCGAAATTTAAAATATTTAAATAAATATATAATCAACTTTAATATATATTTTTAAATTTTTTTTAATATAATAATTTTTAATTTATCACCCTAATACATTTAAAATATATAAAATAATAAAAAATTTATTTTATTGATGAGTTTAAATAAATAATCATTCATTTTTCTTACTATCAAGTTTTAAAAAATACTTTAAAATATAATTTTTTTTCTATTATAGAGAACATGATAACAAAGTTGTTGAAAAAATTTAGATAACAAAAACTCAAATTTTTTTTTTTAACAAAACTGTTGAATATAAACTTAAAATTGATAGTAAACTCCATTATGTTGAATTTGGTAAAATAAAAAATAAATTTTAGAATATTTTCGTCAGCCATTTTAAAATAAAAATTTTAGAGATTTTTAATATATTTTTACTCTAACATCTTCAACAAGTTCTTAGCAGTTTTTATAAAATAGAGAATCATAAATCAAGATTTCTATATAAAATTACATTTCATTTCAAAAGATTTTTTATTTTAAAGATTTCAATATTTGTTATCCATTAAGATGTTATATAACTTTATCATTCCAATGTGCTTTAAATTTTTTTATTAATTTATAAAAAATAAAAAATTTCAAATTTAAATAAATATCTGAACTTCATGTTTAATTTTTTTTCATCAATAATAATAGACACCAAAATTAAGCATTTAGGAAAAAAAGAGAAATACTTTATTAATATACACAGTAAAAACTAAGATAAACCTTTGTTGAGATTTTTAACTTTTAACCATCCATTTGATGATGCAGTTTCAGTACATATTGGAGCATAACGTGTATTTTCTGGACGAGCAAAGCGGTCTTTACAGACTGTTAATTCTTAATAATTCTTAATGTGAGAGACATATTTGACTCACTTAGCGATAAAACAACGATTGCAAGGCCCGACCCGAGACCAACGGCCTATTCCTAGCCTTTAGTTTCAGTATATATAGGCACACGCTATTCGATTTCCGAACACCACCTCTTACTCCATTTTCTTAACCGGTTCCGGCAACAATGGCTAACCTCGCCATCGTTCAAGTTAACAGTGGTGTACTAATCCATCCTTTCGCCGACTCTCCGCCACTTGTTTCATCATGCAACGACAAAATACGTCCCATTCTTGACGCCGTCGACAACCTCCGGCGACTCAAAGTCACAGAAGAAGGCATCCCTCTTCCCACCATAGTGGTCGTCGGAGACCAGTCCTCCGGCAAGTCAAGCGTTCTGGAATCACTCGCCGGCATAAGGTTGCCACGTGGACAAGGTATCTGCACAAGGGTCCCACTCGTAATGAGGCTTCAACATCATCCTGATCCTGTGCCGGAGTTTCTTTTACAGTTTCAAGATAAGAAAGTTGAGATCGCTGACGAAAGCCAGATTTGTGACGCTATTGATCAGGCGACGGTGGAGATCGCCGGCGACCGGAAAGGGATATCAAATGTGCCCTTAACTTTGATAGTAAAGAAGAAAGGTGTTCCTGATCTCACCATGGTCGATTTGCCCGGAATCACTCGAGTTCCGGTTCATGATCAACCTGAAGATATTTACGAACAAATCTCAGGTACTTATGTTTAAATTACCATTTTATGTAAGAACTAGGCTAAACACACTCTTATTATATGTATTTATATATGTTAAATATCTGTCAACTACTATTGCTACATTAATGGCTTTTTCCATACAACTTAAACCGTCTAAAAATATACCCTTGTTTTGTTAAAGATTTTCTTTTTGGCAAGAAAACCCTGTAAAAACTAAAAAGATCTGAATTGTTCCTAAAGCCGTGTAAGAATTTTACAGGGTTAGTTGAGAAAACCGTTTGAATCTGAACATTTTCACAAGACATTTTAAAATAACTGTATATAAAACATATATATTTTTACAGTTTTTTTTACATGATTTCTTTCAAAAACCATGTAAAAATGTTTTTATAATGGTTATATACATTTTTGCAAGGTTTTTTCGTGTCAAAAGATCTCCCAACCTTTTTACACAGTTTCGTTTCAAAACCTTGTAAAAACGTATTTTAAAATGTATGATTTAACAAAACCTTGTAAAAACGTATTTTAAAATGTATGATTTAACAAAACCTTGTAAAAACGTATTTTAAAATGTATGATTTAACAAAACCTTGTAAAAACGTATTTTAAAATGTACTAATGTGCGATGACGAAATATCTTTTTGTTATAGATTGTGTAAGTAAATTAGAATAAAACACAATTTGTTAGTTGACAACCAAGGAAATACAATTAAGATGTAATCGATTGTAAATATAAAAAAGCAATATATTACATATATATTTTTAAATTATAGTCCATATAGCTATAGCAACTCTAGTGATGAGACAACTCTAGTGATGAGACAACTCTAGTGATGAGACGTGTAATCTAAATAAAATATGTTATATAGTTCAATTTGTACTACAATTAAGCAAAATGAAATAAAATAAGAATGTATTATTAATTATTTTGTGAAATTATAGTATCCATCAAATTAAGCTGTTTTGGGAGAGACAATATGGCTTGTTTGCCTTGTAAATGAGATATAAAATAATTATCAACTAATTGTTATAAGCATCGACCATGAAATATTAAGAATGTTAGATTGACTCAATTGTGGGAAAGAGAAATGTTGTTAGAAACCTCATGTAAATGATATTTCTACAAAGATTCCTATTTCACCCACATTTTTTCTCTTAATGTTAATGTATGTGTCACCTCATAACATAATCAATAATTTACAAATTATCAATAATTTGACCAATTAAACAACTTAATTTAAAAAGGCAGAAAAACATAAAACACTCAATTAAATAAACCCAAAAAACAAAGGTAAAAACCCATAGAAGTGAAATTAGTTATACATAACATTTTGTGTACTAAACATTAGTCGGGTTGAATATACACAACAAAACAATAACTAATCAGTTTTATTATAAGGTATCAACTTCTCATAAATATACATCAAAATATAAGTTGTAACTATGGCAAACATTTTGATTCACATGATTTACGTAGAAATTTCCTATCAATGATGTATAGGTTTGTAGCAAGATGAACATTCTGGTTTTTTTTTATCTATTCTATAAGTTTCTTATTAGTCAATTACTATTTGACTATAATTATACTCAACTTATTTCTTATGCTTTAAACTTTTGGTAAACTTCGGCTTGTTCATGAGAAAGCCAGAATTGAATCATGTATTCCTCAAACTCTCAAGCCCTAATTTGCAAAAAAACATTAGTATTGAACCTTAATTATTGTCACAAGTAACACATGCGAAGAAGTTGACACAAGTTATATAAGAGAAGAATAGAAGCATGACATACTACTTTGATCCATGGAGCTATATCAAAAGAATTAAAAGAACAGTATAAACATGAATTGTTTTCGAGGAATTTCACCACACAGTTGGAATGCGTAATGATCACGAAACCTTAATGAAACTTCAACTTAAAAAAGAAGGCTTGATGGCATGAGAAGGTGAAGTTTCATTGATGAGTATTGCATGCATCGATGATATGTTCATTTAATCCATAAAACAATGATAAAAAAAATTTGTACGTTTTATTTCGAATCTTTGGTTGACCCATGATTCTAGACAATGAAGTCAGTTATCCTTGGGGTTGTTTAAGCGGTATCAAAATGTGACTTTGTCTTCTTTCTCTATTGACATACACAAAGATCGAGATTAGTCTTCTTCAATCACAACCAGAACCAAAAAACATATAAAAAGTAAGTATAAAAAACCCTATGAAGAAAGCAAAAAACCGTCATCGTAAATAAATGGAAAGGGCATGCTATATATTGATAGAAGGAGAGAAAAAGATGACATTAAGAGCAAGAAGATGAATGGTTTGGAGTTATAATTTGAAATTAAATATAAGAAAGGTAGGAGAAGATGAATAGGCTTGGTAATAACTTTGGAGTTAAACATTCATGTAAAATTACCAAAATACCCGACCCACAATAGATGTTAAGTTTTGTACATAGGGGTAGAAGAGACTTTAACATATTAAAGTTTTTTTAAAATACAAAAATCCAAGAAAATTTCTACAAAGATTTCTAGCTTACCATTGTGCCACATCATGGGTTAAGGTTGTTACTTTAATATATATAAAAGATGATTTAACAAAACCTTGTAAAAACTTATTTTAAAATGTATGATTTAGCGTTATTTTGACATTAAATGGGTGGATATAGTCAATGTTTTAAAACCCGGGTTTTTAGTTGATACATGACCGGGTATCGGGTTAACTGGTTTCAATAATTCCTTAGTTCCTATTCCTTGTATATTTTTCATTTTCCTATATATATATATATAGAGAGAGAGAGAGAGAGGGGAAGGTTCAAATGAGAACTTCGTAAATTTAAAGGAATAAAGGAACACCTTATGGACCACATATGATGTGGGTCCCATGTAATATTAAATCAGAAATGATTTAATATTATGTGGGACCCACATCATATGTGGGACCCACATCATATGTGGTCCATAAAGTGTTCCTTTATTCCTTTAAAAATGGGTGGTTCCCGTATGATCCCTCCCCTATATATAATAGAGAGAGAGAGAGAGTTGATTTCAATTACAAACTCATCTGTTTGTGCAAACATTGCAAACAGATTTATGTATAGTTATCATAATTCATTATTTTGTTTTCTAATTCAAAGTCGTGATCATAATTAATGAACCCATGTCTTATATATATATATATATATATATATATAGAGAGAGAGAGAGAGAGAGTTGATTTCAATTACAAACTCATCTGTTTGTGCAAACATTGCAAACAGATTCATCCGGTTTGTAAATGAACCAACATCCAACATTAATAATATACAAACAACAAGGTTTACATCAATCTAAATACATTAAAAAACACACATAAGACACATTTTTTTGAATTTTAATATAAAAATGGGTTAACCGGGTTTGAGAAACGGGTTTACCACCGGTTTAACCGGGTTTTTGAGAAACCCGGACGGTTATGTGCATTAACCCGGCTTTAATTAACCCGGTCACTATCCCGGGTCCCGGTTCCGGTTTTAAAACATTGGATATAGTTGTATGTAAACCACTATATTCTCGTTGTTTTCTAAATGGTTAAATGTTTCAGATATGGTCATGGAGCATATAAAAGCAGAAGAAAGTATCATTTTGAATGTTCTTTCTGCCGCTGTTGATTTTCCGACATGTGAATCTATTCGTATGTCACGAAGAGTGGACGCCACAGGTCAGAGGACACTTGCCGTCGTCACAAAATGCGACCAATCTCCAGATGGCTTACTTGAGAAAGTTACGGCAAATGACGTCAACATCGGCCTTGGTTTCATGTGTGTTAGAAACCGAATCAATGATGAAACGTATGATGAAGCTCGAGTACGAGAAGCCATGCTCTTCGATACTCATCATTTGTTGTCCAAGATTGACAAATCCATGGTGGGTGTTCCGGTCTTGGCGACTAGACTTGTTGAAATTCAATCAATGATCATATCGAAATGTTTGCCGGATATCGTCAAAAAGATCAACGAGAGGCTTAATGCTTCGGTTTTGGAGTTCAACAAGTTACCCCGGAAGCTTGCGACTGTTCCAGATGCTATGGCTGCTTTCATGCAAATGGTTGGATCTTTAAAGGAAACTCTTCAAAAGATCCTTATAAGAGGCGAGTTTGACGAGTATAAGAACGATGAACAAATGCATTGTAATGCTCGGTTGGTTGAAATGTTGGACGAGTTTTCTGAAGAAATCCATTCGATTGTCAAATTTTCTGACAATTTTCTTGGTGAAGAGATTGAGGTTTTAAAAGAAGCTAATGGGATTCGACTGCCTCATTTTCTTCCTCACTCTGACTTTCTGTACTTGCTCCAAAAGAGAGTGAACAGTATCTCTGAATTGCCGGTTAACTTTATTAACAAAGTATGGTGTTATCTCGAGACCATCTGTATTAGGGTTTTCGTTGATCATTGTAAGAATTATCCACAATTGCTTCCTTCCATGAAGAAAGCAGCTCATAGTGCAATGGCGAAAATGAAAGCCAAGTTCGTGGAAAGAGTAGTGGAAATGATAGAGATGGAGAAAGCCACAGATTACACTTGTGACCCTAATTTCAACGGTTCTTTGAAAAAGCTAATGGGTAGCCGTGGTTTGTTTGTGGATGTGGCCCAAGGTTTAAAGAATGATTTCCTTGACTTGTCGGCTATCGACGTTGAAGGTTATGGGCCGGTTTTTATCCAACATCTGGTGGGTGTTGCAGAAAACGTTAGAGAACAGGCATTTGATCTAAAGATGAAAATGACAGCTTATTGGGAGATCGTTTTGAACCGAATCGTGGACTGGATAGCACTTCAGCTTCGTTTTGTAATAAGACAAATGGTGAACACGGAGATGCAAATGGAGATCGTGAACATGGTGATAGTGAACGACGGTGGTATAGAGAAAATGATGGTTGAATCATCGTCTATGGCTGCAAAGAGGGAGAGGCTTCGTAAAAGCATTGCGTTGCTTCAAGAATCGAAAGAAGTGATAGGGCAAGTCATTGATGGTATTTCATTCACAGCTGAATAGGTAACGGAATTGGTATCGTATTTTGATTTTAAATACTATGGTTTGATTTGGTATGATATTTAAGTTTTTATAACAATTAGATGTATGCCAGTATGATTTCGTCGTGAAAATGTCTGAACGTTAAGAAATGTCTTAACGACTTTTGTCGTGTCTGTAGTTAATGACTTAATGCTGTTAGCTTGATATAGAAGTTAGTTGTAAGATCATAAAACCATATACATGAAGAGCAATCAAGTGACCCCCTTATTAAATTGTCATTCTGACCCCCTTACTTACTTTACAGCCACATTTTTAAATCGATGATCAATTTAATCGGAAATTACACAAGTGGCATTGAGCAACTTGTATAATCCACTTTTTCTATTAAAATAATAAGAAAAAGTAGGCATTACGCAAGTTACGTGAGTGTTACTTGCATAATGCCCATGTGACAGTTCGAGTGTATTATGCAAGTTAATTTTTGTTGTCAGATAGAGTACAACTTGCGTAATGTCTATTTTTTCTTATTATAAGGGAAAATATGGATTACATAAGTTGTATAATACCATTTGTATAACCTTTTACTAAGCCAGTTATTAAATTAAAAAAATGAATATAAAATGAAGAGCTATCTCTATAACTTACCCATAGAAATTGCATGGTTTAACGCAGAGGCACCGTAATCGACACAAGAAGAAAAAACAATTTATTTGGTAAAACTTCGTCTTCTATCATCAAAATTTCTTAAATAAAATATTGTATTGTTTTCAAATGCTTTATATGACATTAAATATTTACTTAAAAAATATAACATTAATATGATACAATATGTTTTCATATTTGATAAATCCAAGTATTAGCAATTAATGATTAATTATTGCATTAAATATATTATACTACAGTCTACACACATACACTATAATATTCTTGGATTATCGTGGATGTGATATTTGATTCTTTTTGGGTTGTTATTCATATTCCTTTCACACAATCTCATTTATTTCTTACCTCCCATCTCACATATATATATATATATATTCCTATACTTTATATTTTTATTACATACATAGATTAAAAGGATCTCTAAAAACTTCTTTATAATTTATTAAAAATAGAGAATGAAAAATCAAAATGTCTAAAACATTTTCTTCCGACTCCAATATATTTTCTATTTTAAAAAATCTATCATTATTATATGATTAAAATATTCAATACATTTAAAAAATATTATTTATCTGTCATACACATTTAATTTCGATAATTTTGATTGGTTTTATATATACAATTTTTTTACTCTCATAGTTTAGAAAAAAAAAACTCAATTTTTTCTATTATAACAATTCTGTTGGAGATGTTTTAAAAATTGATGATGGAAGAGAGAAATGACTATTTTATTCAATCCTACAATACAATTAATTTTTTTTATTATTTTTTATTAGTTTTTTTTTAAAATGTATTGAAATGATAAATTAAAAAATATTATAATAATATAATTTATGTTAAAATCTCTAAAATAAAAAATATGTTAAAAATGAATGTAATTCGAAACCTTTTAGTTTTTTACTTAAAAAAATTATAGAAAACCCAATGAAAATGCTCTTATCAAACCTAAAAAAATTGAGTTCACTTGGACAAAAAGTTAAACCAAAAAATAATTACTTTGTGATATAATGGTGATAACTAAGAGCATCTCCAATAACTTCTTTAAAATGAAGAAAATGAAAAAAAAATATGGATTTTAAGCTAAAATGGGCTCCAACAGCTTCCGCAAATTCATCCCCAAAATGGAGAAAGTAATAGAGAGAATACATTTTTCTCCAACTGTAGAAAACACCCAAAAAATGATTACTAATTGTCACTGCCAATATAAATTTTAAAAAACAAAATATTTGGAGAGAGAAATAATATTTTAGTGAATGAAGAAATATTTTAATATTATAATCAATATTGGCTTCTTCAAAATAGGAAATTTATTGGAGATGAATGCAAATATTATTAAAGATTTTAACTTTTTATTCTTTATTTTAAAGAAATTTTAAAGAACCTGTTAGAGATGCTCTAACTCAAAAAAGCTATGATCGAGGGTGACCTCATGGTGATAACATCTACCACCATCATTACATGTGTCTTCACTCTACAACTAAATTAATTATTTTTGTTAAAAAAATTAGAGCATCTCTAACGAATTTTATATTGATGTTTGTGAAAATGTAAAAGAGTTTTGATACTGATGTTTGTGAAAATGATTCATCTTATAGGTGTCATTAACATACTATAATAGTACTATTAGCCTTTCCTAAATTTTATTAATATAATATTCTTTAAATTTTATAAAATTTAATATAAAATGGTAAAAATTTAATCTTATTGTTGGGATTAAATAAAATAGTCATGGTCATTTCTCTCATTCACCGTCAAAACTTAGAAAAAAATTTAAACTTAGAAAATTTGTAAGTTTTTTTTATTATAGATAACAAGATAACACACAAACGAGAATAAAATGGCATGGGTGAAATGGACAAAAATCACACCCCCGAAAAAGATTGGGGGCCTCGGTATAGGATCGTTAAAAGCTTTCAATCTTGCACTCCTTGGTAAATGGTGGTGGAGATTTCATACGGAAAAAGACTCTTTATGGGTAAAAATAATTGAAAGCATATATGGAGTGGACGGGAAACTTGACTACATGACCGAACCTCATACAAACGGAAATCAATTTACCGTTTGGAATGTTAATAACCGCCGGGGAGAAAATCAACGAAGCGGGAATCGAGTTCACAAATTCTTTCAACAGATCAATTGGAGATGGTGCAAACACCAAATTCTGGACAGATAGATGGGTGAACAACCTAATCCTCGCCAGGGAGTTTTCTAGACTTTTTCATCTTAGTTCCAACTTTAATACTAATTCTATGATCAGTGACTGTGGTTTTTGGTCTGACAGGGGGTGGTGCTGGAAATGGAGCTGGGAAAATCAAGCTAGAGGGAGATCAAGAGATGAGCTCATTCGACTAAAACAAATGGTAGAATCGGTACAACTATTCAGAGACAAAAGAGACACTTGGAGATGGAACATAGACCCAGAAAATGGGTTCTCGGTGTGCACGCTAAGACTCCTACTCGAAGAACGATTCAACATAAACGCTGCTACAAACGCACCCTCGGTATGGTCATCTCTAGTACCCAGGAAAGTTAATGTGCTCATATGGAGAATACGACATAACGGCATACCGGTGAGATTCGAAATTGATAAAGGGGCATAGACTTGGACACAATTCTGTGCCCCATATGCCAAAATGAAATTGAGGACATAACCCATTGCTTTCTTAAATGTCAAGTGGTGCGTAGCGTGTGGTACAGGTTTTTCGAATGGTGGGGAATTGACCCGAGTCACATTGGAGAATCCGTTAATGAGCACCTATTCATCCACGATTACATAGATCAATCATACTCGGACCTTTGGAAAGCAACCACTTGGATTGCGGCTTATAGTATTTGGAGAGCTCGGAACAATCTAATATTTAACCGCAAATCGTTTATTATTGAAGAATGCACAATGCTCATCAAAGAGCTGACTTTTCGATGAATAAATCCCAGAATTAAAGACAAGAATTTGGTTTGGGAGTCTTGGTTCGACAGCCCTCGTTCGGCTTGCTCGTAACCGCTTTGGGGAGACGTTTTTCGAGGGCAAAACAAGAGTCGGAGGGATCTTCGTGATGGAACTGTGCGGATTCTTCCTTGGTTCGTTTTGTACAGTCATAGATTGATAGTTGTTTTGTATAGATTTCGTTGTTCTAGCGGTGTACAGGGATTTGTTTCGTGGTTACCCCACGCGGGGGTAACGCTTATCCTTCAGTATCGTTGTATTGTAACTATTTTCGCCTTATCTCAATAAAATCTGGGGTGTGATCCGGGGATGATGGCTATGCCGAAGTTCCCGGGTTTCAACCTTGCTGCCTTTCAAAAAAAAAGATAACAAGATAACAAAATTATTAAAGAAGTTTAGATAACAATTTTTTTTTAATTTTATCAAAACTGTTGGAGATACTCTTAAAATTAATAGTAAACTACATTCTTGGTTGAATTTGGTTAAATAAAAAATATATTTTAGAACATTTCCCTCAACTATTTTAAAATAGAAATTTTAGATATTTTTGATGTATTTTCACTCTACCATCTTCGACAAGTTTTCTGAAATTTGTTTAAAATAAACATTCATAAATCAAAATATATATACAAAATTACATTTCATTTCAACATTCTCTATTTAAGAGATTTTAACATTAATTATACTATTAAGATATTATATAATTTTATTATTCTTATACGTTTTAAAAAAACTTTATGTAAACGAAGTAATAATTTAATCTTATTGATGAAAACTAATTAAAAAATAATTTATCTCACCTCTCATTAAGGTTTAGAAAATCTTTGAACCTAATTTTTTTTTCTTGTTTTTAATATTTTAGAGAATTTGTTTAAGCAAAACTGAGAATAAAACCTTTACTTTTTTTCTATTTTAAAAAATTTATAAAAAAAATAAGAAAGCAAAAATAAAAATCTTCAAAATTTAAAGAAATATTTGAACTTCATGTTTAATTTTTTTTATCAATAAAAAGACATCTTATAAGATACCTTAGTGATAAGTTAATAAAAGTAAGATTTTGATAAGCTATCTTATAAGTAATAATGTATCTTATTAGCTACTTTTGCCAAACATAGCCTTGATCTAAATATGAGCGAATAAAGTTATAATTTATAAAAGCATCCGGAATAACAGTTTTTCCATTATCAGAAATTCAGATGTATGTTTTGAATATATTGAGAAAATAGTCGTTTTATACGTCTATTTCTTAATTTATAAATTAAATTATTAAAAAATGAAAGTTACAAATTAAATTATTAATAAATAAAAAGCATTAAAAAAAGGGACAATTATTATTATAACCCTTTCAGAAAATTATATACTCAAAATAACCAAAATCTCTCCCAACTTACCAAAATAACCAAAATTTTCAATAAAACATTTAGTATGATACTAAATTGCCTTTTAGATTTCGTATGGATTAATTATCCACACACATACATATGAAATGGATTTCGTATGAATTTACACACCAGGTAGGCACATATGGATTAAATGGAATTTACGAAATGCATATGAAATGCAATGGTGGGTGGGGGCTACGAAATGCAATGGGGGATACGAAATCGACGTAATTTATGTAGTAAATGGAATTTACATGTTGTTAATTTATATTTTTTATCTTTATAATCAGTTAAATAATTTACTTTACGTTTCTTTCTTTTTAATTTTTTATTTTATACCCTTATCACATTAACATATATAATCAGATATCAATTAAAATGCATTTTAAAAATACGTTTTTATTTTAACAATTTACATCATTATAAATGTCTCGTCAATACTTTCGAGATGACCCTAATATTGAATATTTTTTGATTTTTTAAAAAGAAAAATATTTTTTGATTTAATTATATTATTATTATTATATATAATACGAAAACATATTTTTAATATTTACACTTTATACTCTTATAGTTATTTATTTAATTTGTGGTATATCATTTGTTTTTTCAATTTTCGTTTTACACTCTTGTCACATTAAAATACATAATCATATATTAGCTAAAATATGTTAAAAATACGTTAAAATACATAATCTTATTCAATATTGGGATAATTTCAAAGGTATTAACGAGACAATTATAGTGATGTAATTGTTAAAATACATTTGTATTTTAAAAATATATTTTTATTGATATCCGATTATATATGTTAATGTGATAAGCATGTAAAACGAAAAATTTAAAAAGAAAGGACTTAAAATAAATTATATAAGAACTAAAAACATAAATTAACATGTAAATTCCATTTAGTACATGAATTATGTGCATTTCGTATCCCCCATTGCATTTCGTATCCCCATTGCATCTCATATGCATTTCAATTTAATCCATATGTGCCTATGTGGTGTAAATTCATACGAAACCGGAAATCTATTTCGTATGGATGAATTCCATACTAAATCCATTTAGAAATGTTTAGAAATTCTTACGAAATTCCATTGAGAAATGCTTTTCATTTCCTATGTTTAATTGAAATCCATACGAAATTCCATTTAGAAATGCTTTCCATTTCGTATGTTATGTTCGTATGTTATTGTGCAAAATGTTGTGTCAAATACGAAATCAAAAGGCATTTAGTATCGTACTAAATGTTTTATTGAAAATTTTGGTTATTTTGATAAGTTGGGAGAGATTTTGGTTATTTTGGTTATACAATTTTCTGAAATAGTTATAATAATAATTTTCTCTTAAAAAAAACTAAGTAAAGGGAAAATTTCGTTTTTAGTCCGTATGGTTTGTTGAAAATTTTCTATTTTTGTCCTTATGGTTTCAAAATTTTAATTTTTATCTCTATAGTTTATAATTTATTACCTTTCGTTCTTATGATTTAAAATTTATTGTTTTTTTTTCATCCTATAGTTTATATTTCATTTCTTTTTTAGTCTTTCATACTTAATAGTAGTATTTTGGTTTAAAAAACGAAATAGAAATCAATTACAAATTAACAGTAAGAATACAACCAAAATCTTGAGACTATAGGGACGAAATCCATAAATTTTAACAAACTATAGGGACAAAAAAATATAATTTACTCTAACATAAAAGAAATGCAAAAAAAAAAAAAAAAAAAAGCAAAAGCAAAAGTAAAAGGTGTTATAAATTATTATACCTTATGTTCTTTAACGTTATTACTTAGTGGTTTATCTTTTATAAAAATAAAAATAACAGAGTAAACTATAAATTTCGTCCCTTTTGTTTGTCGGTTGTAACAATTTTCATTTATATTATTTCGAAGTTATAAGATGCCTACGTAATTTGAAAACATTTTCGGACTTGATCCTTCCTTCTAATGTCCAATAATCAGTCTTGTTAAGTTAGGGCACTTTGGTTTTTTTTTACGCTTTTCTTACATTTTTCTTTAAAATAATAAATATTAATCAATATTATAGACACACGAATCCTCCATTTTTTTAACGACAAGGAAACTCACACACGTTCCTGGGGTATCCGGGATCCGGACGAGCACCCGACTAATCCCCGTCGACCAAGACCCACCACTATGTGGCAGGGCATGATATCGATATCGCCACATGCTCTTCACAGGGTTCAAACCCAGGTAGTCAGAGATACCATCCATTGACCCCCATTTTGCTTCTCCAATAGATGTCCTCTGACCGCTTCTTTCTCTTACCACCCCTCAAACAATTCATCTCCCCCAGAAACCCATCCCTACCCCCCACTTCTTTCTCCTCTTACCCAACCTTCCCCCTTTTTTTCTTCCCCAAAATCGACACCGATGAACACCCATGGGTGAACCCCTCAATAGTTCGCTTGTGACCTTCCTCCTATCGATCTGCTTGTCTAAATTGAACCCTCTTGTCGGTATGACACGAGATTTAGAGTTTGTTTCAAATATGTGTGACTTAAAAATTTGGTTTGAATGTAGGTCGTTGGGGTTTGAGCTTTAGATTTGGATATGGGTTGTTCGGATCTTTTTCCTCTCAGAAACTCATCACGTTGAGAAATACTCAAATGGGGTTGACGGTTTAGATGTTGCGTTTGCGTGTATCTGTTGGAAGGGGGGGGGGGGTGTCGTGTATGTATGTGTGAGAGAGAGATTGTATATATACCATATAATATATTTAAATATACTATACACAAAAAAGATAAAAAAATTGAAATACAAAATAGTATAAAAGACACCAAAATATAATTATACATAGAAAAAACATTAATAAGACATTGCCCTTGTACCTAAAAGATGAGATTAACAACATTATAGTGGGATGAAAATCACCCGTCCCAAATTTTCATGTCTTATCCATGTTCACCAATCATATGGATAGACGTAAGCAGAGAGAGAAAATAAAAATGAATTAAATAAAATTTAAAATAAATGAAAAGCTAATGTGTCTTAATTTTATTGGTGGGACAAGAATAAGACATGTGAATTTGGGAGAGGTGATTTTTATCTATTATTGTGAGGGATCAAATCGTAACAAATATGCAAACGACCAGTCCTATTCAGTAATAAATAAAGTTTTTGGACCATTTCATTAAACCCACCAAACCTCATGGACCAAATCCGTAAATTAACTCTAAAACCAATGAATAAAACAATGCGTGAAGTAATGGAAAAATTTGACAGTTTCCTCCTCTTCGTGTGTCAATTCCGTCAGCCATGGTTGAAAACACCAACGTCGCCGTTCAACTTTCCGACGACGGTGAAGTCATCCATCCTTCTGCCGACTCTCCGCCACTTGTTTCATCTTACAACGACAAAATACGTCCAATTCTTGACGCCGTCGACAACCTCCGGCGACTCAAAGTCACCGAAGAAGGCATCCCTCTTCCCACCATAGTGGTCGTCGGAGACCAGTCTTCCGGCAAGTCAAGCGTCCTAGAGTCACTCGCCGGCATAAGTTTGCCACGTGGACAAGGTATCTGCACGAGGGTACCTCTCATAATGAGGCTTCAACATCATCCTGATCCTTCGCCGGAGTTTCTGTTGCAGTTTCAAGGGAAGGTTGTTCCGATCATGGAGGAAAGCCAGATATGTGAAGCCATCGGAAAAGCGACCGACGAGATCGCCGGAGACCGGAAAGGGATATCGAATGTGCCTTTAACTTTGGTAGTGAAGAAGAAAGGTGTTCCGGATCTTACCATGGTTGATTTGCCCGGAATCACTCGGGTTCCGGTTCATGATCAACCGGAAGACATTTACGAACAAATCTCCGGTAACCTTTTTCTGATTTTAGTATCACAAGAGCAAAATTTTAGTATCACAAGAGCAAAATAAGGTTTATAGATTAACAAAAAATTTACTATTTTGAATGGTTAAGTTGTTAAATTAATTTTTTATTAAAAAAACCTTAACTTGTTCTAAACATTTTTTTTTGAATAAATAAACTATCGATATTTTAAAAATTAGTTACCTACGTATTTTTTTACATAAGTTACTTGTAACTCACAAAAAAAAAGTTTTTTAAAATAAAATAAACTTAAATCGGTTTTACTATTCCAAAAACTCTACGCAATTAAAACCCTAGCAAACAACGGTATTGCTCTCCCTCGTCACTCCCTATACCTCAACGTTGTTCGTTCTTCATTTCGTGTAGCACATCTTGACCTCTGTCATCGATCTTCCTCTTTTTGATCTATTTTTTTTATCCAATCATAAAAGGAATAATAAAAAAGATAACCGGTTAAAAGTGGTTTATTTATATTTAGAAGTTGTAAGTAACCAATTTTTAAAAATTGGATGGTTTAATTTCTTGAAAAAAAAAGACCAGGACCTAAACTTAATAATTCAAAATAACAAAGTTTAATGGTTTTTTCACTTCAAAAAAATAGTTCAAAATAAGAAAGTTTAATGGTTTTTTCATTTAAAAAAACTAGAAGGGTACTCGACGCAATGCAGCGAGATCCATTTTAATTTCAATGTTGTATTTTATTTTTTGTCTTTATCAATGTTATAATACGATTTTGTTAGTTTTGAAAAAATAGATTTTATTTTTTGTAAACTTTCTTTATTTCAGATTTTTTTTAATTATAACATAGGTTTAATAAGGAAATTAACCAAAATAATAACATTTTTGAATTTTAAGTAATTATGCTTTAATTAATTGTACTAACTGCATAATAATATGTTTTTAAGAGTTTTTGTCAAATGCTTTATAATATAGTATAGATAGTTTAGGGACTTAACCATTTAAAATATACTATAGTTTGTTGGGTTTTATCAAACATTTCCCAAAACGTTTAATTGTCGTAACAGACTCCTTTAATCCCAGTTTTTTTTGGGTAAGGTAACACAATTTGACTATAAAAGCAAACATATTGGCTGGTTGGTTTCTTATCTGAGGATCCATGTTCGAGTCCAAGTTGCAACTTTTTTTTTTGTGAAATATATAAAAAATACCAAAATTTAAGATGAAAACTAAAAAATTGGTATTAGTGGAACTCGCATCAGAGTGTTTTTGTACAAAATAACAACATTTAAAAGCTTCAATTTCAAAAACTAAATAGCGGCAATCTGTAGAGACGTAAATTTTTTCCTTTTCGATGAAGCGATGGCCTGTGCCACATTATGGACCTATGTAGGTATGCCTCTGTCAGGGGCGGATCTACCCCTATGAAGGTGAGGGAAGGGACCCCATTCAAATGGATAGAAAAAAATTTATATAGGCTAAAAAGATAAAAAAAAATACAGTATTTACCCTTAGTTCCCCCAGTAAAAAAATTCAAGGGACCCATCTTGCCGGCGATTGCCAAAAACACTAATAAGTCTCTTGAAATCAATAAAAAAAACCGAAAAAGTCATTCGAAATTAACAAAAACACTAAGAAAATACTTTCAAATCAACAAAAACACTAAAAAAATCTCTTGAAATCAACTAAAAAACTTTAAATAACCGTCGGAACGGGGTAAAAACACGTCGGGTGACCTTACGCGCCTTTAGTCCACCTTAATTGGGATCACACTAAGTAAAAATCCTGAATCCGTCACTGGCCCTATTAATAGAACTTAAGCATATATGACTAAACATTTGTGTATAGTATCTAAAAGTGTTATTATAAATTTATATATGGTTATTTAATAAGCTTTATAGGACTTTAAAACAAATTGTCCCGTTACTCATCTTATACGACCCTATTTAAAAATGGAAGAGTGCTATAAATAGGCTAATATAATACCTTGTTTTCAAAAATTCCCTAAATTTTTATTATAAAGTCCAAAAATTGTGCTATAAATTTATTATTAACGCTTTTAAACAAGACACAAAAGTTTGGTTTCGTAAACTTAATTCCTATAAATTCCGATCATATTTCATAAATATTAATAAGATTATAATAATTAAACCCTGATTATTTTCATAAACATATCAATTGATTAGTTTGTATCAATTAAGAGATTTGAAAATGATTGAGACTTATATTAACGTTTCAGACATGGTAATGGAGCACATAAAGGCAGACGAGAGTATCATTTTGAACGTTCTTTCCGCAGCCGTCGATTTTCCGACATGTGAATCAATTCGTATGTCACGACGAGTGGACACCACCGGGCAGAGAACGCTAGCTGTCGTTACCAAATGCGATCAATCTCCCGATGGCCTCTTCGAAAAAGTTACTGCAAATGAGGTCAACATCGGCCTTGGCTACATTTGCGTTAGAAACCGAATCAACAACGAAACATACGATGAAGCTCGAGTAGAAGAAGCCACGCTATTCGAAACTCATCATTTGTTATCCAAAATCGACAAATCCATGGTCGGTATTGACGTCTTAGCCAATAAGCTTGTTCATATTCAATCAACGATCATATCGAAATGTTTTCCGGATATCGTAAAAAAAATCAACGAGAGGCTTAATGCTTCGGTTTTGGAGCTTAAAAAGTTACCCCGGAAGCTTGCGACCGTTCCTGATGCAATGGCTGCGTTCATTCAGATGGTTGGATCGTTAAAAGAAACCCTACAAAAGATCTTAATAAGAGGCGAGTTCGATGAGTATGCAAACGATAAACAAATGCATTGCAATGCTCGTTTGGTCGAAATGCTGAACGAGTTTTCAACCGAACTCCATTCGAGTATTAAATTTTCCGACAATTTTCTTGTCGAAGAGATGGAGGTTTTAGAGGAAGCTAACGGGATTCAATTGCCTCATTTCGTTTCACACTCCGCTTTTCTTTGCTTACTCCAAAGAAAAGTGAAAACTATCTCCGATTTGCCGATTAACTTTATAAATAAAGTATGGGATTATCTCGAAAACGTATGTATTCGAGTATTAGGCGATCATTGCGGGAATTACCCGCAATTACTTCCTTCCGTTCGAAAAGCAACCCATAACATGATGGCGAAAATGAAGAACAAATTTGTGGAAAGAGTTGTTGAAATGATCGAAATGGAGAAAATAACGGATTACACTTGCAACCCTAATTTTAACGCTTTTTGGAAGAAGCTAATGGCCGATCCCCACGATCAGTTTCAAAGGGTGATCCGAGAGTATAATTATCGTAGCTTGGGTTTGATGACTGTGGAAGGTTACGGGCATGTTAATATCAAACATCTAGTGAGTGTTTCGGAGAACGTAAGAGATCAAGCGTTTGATATGAAAATGAGGATGACGGCTTATTGGGAGATCGTTTTGAAACGGATAGTGGACTGGATAGCGCTTCAGCTTCAGTTTCTGATTAAGCAAATGGTGAACACGGAGATGAGAACGGAAATTGTGAACGAGGTGATGGTGAACAATGGTGGTATAGAAAAGATGATGGATGAACCATCGACTATGGCCGTAAAGAGGGAGAAACTTCGGAAAAGTATCGATTTGCTTCAGGAATCGAAAGAAGTCATCGGTCAAGTTATCGATGGTATTTTATTCACGGCTGATTAGAGTCTCGGTATGAAAACGAGATGTTTTATTTATATAAATAAAAATATGTGTTTACAGATTTCGATTTCGTGTTAGGTTGAGGGACTCAATCTGTAACCAAATTGAAACCACGCTGATATTATCTGTAATTATTTCGTTTAGGGGACCCAATCCATGATTTCCTTACATTCACATAGACGAAATTTGTAATTTACTCTAAATTATATAATACAGAGATTTGTTGTCAGAAGTCGCATACTAAAAAAAACGTCATGATTTACTTGAGGCTTGGTCTCGGAGCATCTTCAACAATATTGCTAAAACAGAAAATGTTTTTGAAGACTTTGAATTTTCATTCTCTATTTTAGAAAAATTATAGATAAACTATTGTAAACGTTCTCACTTTATTTAAAAACGTTAGAGAAAGTACAAAGGAGATGATCCAAAATAGTTACTACAGTTTTTTTTTTTTTTTTTTTTTTTTTGAAGTATATAATATTTACATACTGTAGATGAAATAAAGAAAACTCACACACCCTCCTCACCTTTGGTAAAGTTTGAACCCCCGACTTCCTAGAAGGCCAAGGGCTTACATACTGCTAGAACAAAGGGCCTTTGGTTAGTTACTAAAGTTAGTAATTCTTTGATGCGTACATAATTCTTATTTCCCAGTAAACTCGGATCATTCCGAAAATATTTATTTTGATACCATCAAACCTATTTAAAGTATATATATATATACCCACGAAAATCGAATAACTATTCCCTCAAACACTTCTGATGGTTGAGACCAACAATCTAAAAATGGGCGGTGAACAAATCCACGACTATCCGCCAATTGTTTCATCTTACAATGACAAAATCCGTCCAATTCTCAACGCCATTGACAACCTCCAGCAACTCAATGTCACCGGAGAAGACATCTTTCTTCCCATTCCGACCATCGTGGTGGTCGGAGACCAATCCTCCGGCAAGTCAAGTGTGCTCGACTCACTTTCCGGCATATATTTGCCACGTGGACTCGGAATCACCACAAGGGTGCCTCTCATTTTGAGGCTTCAACATCATCCGGATTCCGTGCCGGAGTTTCTTCTACAGTTTCATGGGAAAAAAGTTCCGATTTCGAACGAAAACCGGATTTCCAAAGCCATTAATCGAGCTATGGTGGAGATCGCGGGAGAAGGAAAAGGGGTATCGAACGTACCTTTAACTTTGATGGTAAAAAAGAAAGGTGTTCCGAATCTCACCATGGTCGATTTACCCGGAATAACTAGGGTTCCCGTTGGTAATCAACCGAGAGATATTTACAAACAAATCTCGGCGATCATAATGGAGTATATAAAGACCGAAGAGAATATCATTCTCAATGTTTTTTCAGCGACCGTTAATTTTAATACATGTGAATCGGTTTGCATGTCACGGCTAGTGGACGAAACCGGCCAGAGAAGACTTGCCGTCGTTATCAAATGCGATCTATGTCAAAAAGGCGTTCTTGAAGAAATTACCGCAAACCAAGATCCGTCTTGGTTACATCTGCGTTAGAAACCGAATCAAAAACGAAACCTACGATGAAGCTCGGGTTCAAGAAGACATGCTCTTCAAAACCGACCCTTTGTTATCAAAGATCGATAAATCGATGGTGGGTATTCCCAATTTGGCCCGTAGGCTCGTTGAGATTCAATCAATGATCATTTTGAAATGTTTGCCGGATTTTGTTAAAAAGATCAACAAAAAGCTCGATTCTTCGGTTTTTGAGCTCAATAAATTACAAATGACTCCCACGATTGTTCCTGATACAATGGCTGATTTCATGGAGATGGTTGGATCTTTAAAAGAAACTCTTCAAAAGATCCTTATAAGAGGTGAGTTTGACGAATATATGGACGATAAACAAATGCATTGCAATGCTCGTTTGGTTGAAATGTTGGATGATTTCTCGAAAGAACTCCATTCGAGTGTCAATTTTTCCGACAATTTTCTTGTTGAAGAGATGGAGATTTTAGAGGAAGCTAATGGGATTCATTTGCCTCATTTCCTTCCTCACTCCGCCTTTCTTTTCTTGCTCGAAAAAAGGGTAAACGATATCTCTAAATTTCCGGTTAACTTTATAAACAAAGCATGGGGTTATATCGAGACCATTTGTATTAGGGTTTTCGTTGATCATTGTAAGAATTATCCGCAATTGCTTCCTTCCATGAAGAAAGCCGCTCATAACGCGATGGCGAAAATGAAGGCCAAGTTTACGGAAAGAGTTGTTGAAATGATAGAGATGGAGAAATTCACATATTACACTAGCAACCCTAATTTCAACGATTCTTTAAAAAAGTTAATGAAAAGTCATCGTTCATTTGTGGACGAAATCCGACGTGGACAGTCTTATACCTTTGTTAAGCCATCAGATATCGAAGTGGAAGGTTATGGGACGATTGATATCAAACATCTCGTAAGTGTTTCAGAAAACGTAAGAGAACAGGCGTTCAGTCTGAAGATGAAGATGACGGCTTATTGGGAGATCGTTTTGAAACGGATGGTGGATTGGATAGCTCTTCAACTTCGGTTTGTTATAAGACAAATGGTGAACGTCGAGATGCAAACGGAGATCATGAATGTGGTGATGGTGGTATAGAGAAGACGATGGCTGTACCATCGTCTGTGGCCGCAAAGAGGGAGAGACTTTGTAAAAGCATTAGGTTGCTTCAAGAATCGAAAGAAGTTATAGATCGGTATATGGTTGAAGAGAGTCTCAAATTGAGATAAGATGGATTTAGAAGCTCAGACCAACTTATGTTTCTCGATTCAGAGAGACGAGTTCTGGATCGATTGAGAAATTGTGCTATGAAATCGCTCCGGTTAAGGAGCGACTGAGAGGATTTTGGATTAGAACAAGGAAAAATAAGCGGTTGATTTATCACTTAATACAATCGCTTTAATTGGGCTAAACTCTTAAACGATAAAGAGTTAAAAGGCTAATAAGAGATATTTTTAAATAAAGAAACAAGGCCTTAACCTTATTAGGTTACATATTGAGCCAAAAAAATCGACGGTTTAGTTTGTAGTTGGCTAATTGTTGTGGCCTAAATTGTAAGGTCTAGTATCTCAATCGGCAATTGATATCTCGATCTATTTTTGCCTCTCATTATACGTTGTGTTCTTGAAGTTGGAGAGAAAAGAAAAAGTAAAAGGGTGGAAAACGAAAAGAATGGTGTTTTTCTATTTGTGTCCTCCAAGGGTGTTCAAAAAACTGTTGGACTGCTCAAACCAAGTCAAACCGGACCCTTTTTGGCGGTTTAGCAGTATGATCCAGTCTGAAAAATAACCAAAACGTTCAGTTCGATATGGTTTACGATTTAAATGTTTTTTTTTAGCGGTCTGAATTGAACCGGCCCTTAAAAATAAACATTTATTAATTATATTTAGTTTTTATGTTGTAGAGTCAATTTTTATGTGTCAATTAAAAAAGTTCGTCGAAGAAATTATATATTTAGTTTTCATTTATCAATTGACCACGTTAAATTGACAAAATTTCGGAATCCATCTAAAATCAAATCCAAAAATCCAAATCCTTTTTCAACTTAATATTTGTCCGAATTACCAGCTTTTGTGGTTCGCCTTTTTATTTTATTTTAGGGATAGACTTTTATAACTCAAGTATATTATTTAGTAATAATGTTATATTAGTAGAAATATCATATTTGATATATATGTTATGTTAATTTTGTTTAAAGCTCGTAAAATGCTCAAACTATCTAAACCGATCAATCATACTGCATTTTTATGGTCCAGTTTGACGGTTTGGCCACTTATTATCAAACCACTAAGTTTGGAAAGTTTTCTAAAGTGCCATTGCGGATTGGTTTGTAGTTTGGGGTTAAACCATCTAAATCAGACCGTTTACTTTTATTATTTTAATTTTTCTTTATTATCTTGTTTGTATTAATATATTATATTATTAAGTAAGTGTTTTAAATTTTTAATTAATTATATTATAAAATAATATAATTGACTATTTTTTCAAGATGTTCTTTTTGATCATTTTACATGCTTATCAGCTAGTTTTTGCCAAACATAATTTGTCCATCAGCTAGATTATAAATCATGAGTTAGCTTATAAACTACCAGCTAACTTATCAGTAATCAGCTAGCTTATCAGCTAGTTTGTCAAACATAACCGTCAAATAGAGTAGTATTGTTAGTCAAACGACATACATCTCGATAATAGTGATAATGAAATTACACTCATCAAATTAATATTTTTGTTGTAGATAAATCATGAAATAAAAATGATAAAAAAGTACACTTCATGAATATTACACCTTTTACTTTTGTTTTCATTGATTTATTTTAAATAATATTGTGAAGTATAAATTATGAAATAGATGTATCAAACGACTAATATTTCTCAAGATCAATAAATATGTATTTATATGTATATGTAGTCATGTAGATGTATCAAACGAAGAAAGTTAAGATCGTTGACGAAACCTAGATTTGTGACGCACCATTGATCATGTTACGGTGGAGATCGACCACGATTGTTGAAACACATCAAATGTGGGTTTAACATTGATAGTCAAAAAAGGAGGTGTTCGTTATCTCACCATGGTTTATTTGCTCTGAATCAATCGTGTTCATGTTCATGATCAGCTGAAAGATATATTCTCATTCCTATGTTTCAGCTATTGTGATGAAATATATAAAGACCATAGAAAGTATCATATTGAACATTCTTTCTACTACGATCGATTTTGCGACATGCATATCAATTCATATGCCACAAGAAGTAGATAACACTGAGATGGGGACATAGCTGTTGTTCCCAACTCCCAAGTGTGACCAGTCTCCGACTAATCTTCTTGAAAAAGTCACATGAAATGACGTTAACATGTGGCTTGGTTATGTGTGTGTTAGAAATCAACGATGAGAGCTATCCTGAAGCTAGAGCACAAGAAACCATACTTTTTAATACCCATCATTTGTATGACAAGTATAAGGAGGATAGACAAATGCATTCCGATGCCCGCTTGGTGTAGAACTTTTCCCGATTTACAATAAAAATTATCACTTAAAATATAAGAACGTAGAAATTTTCCCTGGCATCTTTTTAATATTTCTTAACGGAAACAAAAATCTGTTAATTCGGATGTCTACAATAGGGCAATCCAGCTAACATCATGGGTCAACACTAAAGCATCCAATGAGGTTTATTAGTAAGTTTTTTTTATAGTTTTTTTTTGTAAATTATTTTTATCTTAATAAGAGCATCTATACTTATGAACTTCTTCGTAAATATAGTTTCTATACATTTCATAAATCTTTCATGGTTTATATAACTAAAAAAAATACAATTATAAAATTATAACAAATAAAAAATACTTATTATAATTAAAAGATAATAATTAAATATTACAATAATTTAAATCACAGTAAACTTAAATAACAATAAATTTTAAAATTACAATAATTAATAAGATAAAAATAACTAGGGAATTAAATACAATTTTTTAATAATTTTTAACTGTTTTCATGCGATATCATGGAACCCACCGATGGGTATGCTATAAGTTCAAAATCTTTACTAACTAACTTTTTATATCTTTTTCAAACTTTTTAGGTCCTACCAACTTTATATAATTTTTTATTCTTATTTTAAAATAAAATATATTAAAATTTATATAAATATAAATACTTGTTTATTTATATCAAAAAAGTGCACATAAATTGTTATTTGTTTATGGTAAAAAATGTACAAAAATTATTCTTAAAACATTTTAAAGTTTATAAATTTGTATAAAAATTAGGTTATCAAGAAATTCGTAGAAATTGTATAAAAATAAATACGATAAGATATTTAAAAGTATGTATAATAAAAATAAAAATTGAGCTATCAAGAAAAGATCTGTAAAAACTGTATAAAACACGTACGATAAATTTAAAAATTAAAGAGAAGTTAATTTAGAAATATAAATGTTACATTTGTTACATTAATTTAAATATATAATTACTTTAATTATGTATTTATTTTATCTTAGTTACTTATTAATTTTATTTAAAATATGATTATTTTAAAGATATTAAATAGAACTATTTAAATTGATTAAATACGAAAACTTTATAAAGTTAAAACTGATTAAATACGAAAAACCTTTGAAAACATAACGTACAGTTACGATCTATGACAAGAATTCTCACCCAAAACCTCAATTGAAAAATCTCTCCACTATGTGAAAACCCTCCAAAGAAGGTTTTTTTCTTTCTCAAAAACCACATAGTGGATGCTAATTGTTTTCTATAATTTTTAAACCATAATAAATAAACTTTCAATCATTTTCATAAATATTTTAATTGATTGATTTATGGTTTTTAACATTTTCATGTTTTATATAATCGGTCTCTATCGTCCATTTAGTATAATAAATATTTGGTTACACAAATATTTCGATTGTTTAATAAACTAAAATGTTGATCATAGTGAATGAACTCTAAACGGGGGTTGGGGCCGGGGATGTGGAATGCATTACCCACCCAATATGCGCCCCTCCATTCTTAGTTGCATATGTTTATCCTTAAAACCGAATTATTACACTTTTGACGTTTAAAATAGGGATGAGATCGGTACCGTACTAGCCGGACCGGAACTTTTTTGGACAAAATATGAGTACCGGATACCGAACCGAATGTACAGGCTCGGTACCGGTACGGGATCGGTAACGGGACGGGTAATTCGGTGTCAATACCGCTTAGTACCAAAATTTAAAGCTAATAACGAAACAATCAAAACCAAATCACTAAAGTTCAAGAATCAAAAGTTCAACAATCGTAAATGTTCAATGCCTCAAAAATCAATCCAAAATGTTCAACAATCTAAATTTCAACATTCCTCGGTTCTCTTTTTCCTGTTTCTTTTTTGGTAGTTTATCGCCATTCGACAATATTGATTTTTTTGAAGTGGCCGATTTTTTGAATTCAAATGGATAAAATATGGATCTATTAGAATTTGATATTGTTTAGTTTTAGGAAGAGATGATTTAGTTAGGATATAGAGGTGGAATTGGAAATCCGAATACCCCTTGAGTTACCAAGTTTGGTACCGGTATCGATTTTTCGGTATAATACCGATACCGAATACAATTCGGAAGAATTTTTGGGATCAAATGCCGAACCGAATATGAGAATTCGATACAAGACCAGTGTGGAATCTGTTAAGTTCAGGAAAACGGTATGGACCTCTCATCCCTAGTTTAAAATTGTAAACTCAAGTTGAAATTCTGTAAATATTCATATGTATTTAGGCAGGTTTTCAATTTAAAATATATTAAGATCTTAAAGTCTAATCAGATCAACTTTCTTTCAAGGCATGCTTAGATCCCGACTTGAAGTCGCCTAATCAGACCCTTTTTCAATACCAAGTCTAACCCGTCCCAAAAAAAAAGGCCAATTTTTTTCTTGGACCGAGAGGCTTGAAAAAGCCCGAGCCTTATCTAGTGAACCGATATAAATCATAGGGTACCTTTCTAACACATCAAGTTATATATCACGAGCCCGTGAGATATAACTAAGTACTTGGCTATCGATGTTTGACTCACATAATACATGTTATCGAGATCTCAACAATTTTTTTTTACATGCATTAAATGATGCTATTATACCATTCAAAAAATCGTATTTCTTATATGATATCTGGAATCAACTAAATTATGTTACAAAATATATAATATACTTGATTTTAATGTGTCTACTTTCTTAATAAAATTACATATTTTAATAAAAAAAAATCAAAGTCAAATAAAATCTCATACCAGTTGAAAATATTAGGATATAAGTATGTTTTATCAAACCAGAGTAAGACGAATAATCGTGTGAAAATAAAAGTTAAAGTGAGAAGTATAAGAAAGAATTTGAACTATTAATCAATTTTAATCCTAAAACGACCCATAAATTACACTTTAAATGAAAATTGATCTAGTAATTCTTATCCAATCGACTTTCATTTCTTGTTTTATGCCGGGTGATGCAATCCGACCGATAAATTGAAATTTTTTTCGGCCAAAGAAATTGAACGGCATATTTGCCGTGGGTAGAGACCATATTGGTAGAGACCATCCATCATCAATTAATATTATATATTTCAATCTATTAAATCTTATTAAGTATTTTTTTCATTAAATATGATATAAATAAAGAATAGATATTAAAAAAAAATTATTTTTACATTAACTTTCACGAGTTTGTAATCTTTTTATGGTTTTTATTTGACTATTGCTTATATATAGGGGCTAAGTTAAACGAAAACTACAAAATGTTACAAACTCGTGAAAACTGATATAAAGAAATATTTTTACATGATATATTTTTCATCAAAACCTATAATTTAATATATATGGTGTTTCACATATATTTGTGTTCATCTTATAAAATACATGTGAACTTTTTATTTATTCAATTAATGGAACGAAAAATATACGTAAAAAATATTCATATATTAAAACAAGTAATGTGAAACTTTCACCTTATGAAACAAATACATGTGAAATAAAATATTAAATCCTAACATTTGATGAGAATAAATCATGAATTTTTTTTTTAGACATCAGTCATTACGAGTTTGTAACATTTTTATGGTTTTTATTTTACTTATCCCCTGTATATATAGAGGCATATTCATACGATTCATGTAAACGTTATTAGTTAGACATTTGTCATTTTTATTTTAACAAGTTTTTATAAATAAATTGCTAATTATTTATTATTATAATATGTATTTACAAATTATAATTATTGTTATTAAAAATAGTAAATAAAATATGTTATTTTAACACGGGGTCCATAAATTTGGTGTTTTTTAAGAGTGGTTGGAGTAAAGTTTTTTTTTTTGGTGTTGATGGGTCCGTCAAATTTGGTGTTTCTGGGTTTTTTTTATGATAAAGTTGAAAATGGTCTTCTTTTTGATCTAGTGGTTCTTTTCAATTATGACTGATTTAAAGGTGAAGATTTTTCCTTACTCTTCTTACATAACTCTTGTAACACTCCGCCTTACCACGACACCGCCTTACCACGACACAATATTGTCCGCTTTGGTCTAAGCCGCACGGATTTGTTTCTGGCGACCTGGCGAGGACTTCCCAGGGGGTCACCCATCCTGGTACTACTCCCACCCAAGCACGCTTAACTACAGAGTTCCAAAAACCTGCTTTGTGTGTGGCCCCAAAACGCGTTGTGTTTAGGAAGGCCAAGGTTTACTTATGAACCCAGCATCACTCCCCGTCCACGCGCCGATATAGGATCCGCACTGGGTGTTACAGACACCCCCCCTTAGGGACTCATCGTCCTCGATGAAGTTTGCCCCACATCCCGAACGGCACAGGAGCGGCTCTGATACCATTTGTAACACCCCGCCTTACCACGACACAATATTGTCCGCTTTGGCCTAAGCCGCACGGATTTGTTTCTGGCGACCTGGCGAGGACTTCCCAGAGGGTCACCCATCCTGGTACTACTCCCACCCAAGCATGCTTAACCACAGAGTTCCAAGAACCTGCTTTGCGTGTGGCCCCAAAACGCGTTGTGTTTAGGAAGGTCAAGGTTTACTTATGAACCCAACATCACTCCTGTCCACGACCGATATAGGATATGCCTAAGGTGTTACAACTCTCATTCTTACTGCAACCCAACTCGTCAAAATAATTATAAATATATACGTGATAATTATAACTCTATTTAATAAAAATAAGATTTACCAAATATGAAAATTATATAATATCATATATAACGTTATAATTAAAGTATCTTTTTGTTAATGAAAAACTCCTATATAAAGCATGTGAAAATAATATAATATTTAACTACAAATATTTGAGAACCGAAGATGATTTGTGCCAAAGTTGTTTTTCTTCTTGCACTGATAATTGCTACGAACGGTAAATTGTGATTTTTTTAGAAAGAGAATGAACTGTTTGTTAAATTATGTTGTTATTTACAGTTTTTTCTCATATATTATGAAAGTATTCTTTGATCATAACAAGAATTATTGTTGTTTGTAGGCGAACAAACATTATTGCAACTTGATTGTACAGACAGATGTTGTAAATTTATAAAAAGTTGTGCTGCGTTATGTAAGAAACATACAAGTAGAGCTATGTTTATAAACCATGCTAAGGGTCTTTGTAAACCAGATGAAGCGTGTACAGGTGCCGGTGGACTGTGTTGTTGTGTCATTTGAAACAACATTATATTTCATATGTTATGATGTCGTTTTTACTGTTGTTTCTTGAATAAAAGCTAATAAAAAGAAATAAACATCCTTTTAATGTTTTTTATATTTTAAATGTTATAAATAACTGAATATTCACAAAATAACATTGTTACGTTCAAGCATTTTCAAAAGAATATGGGCACACATCAAACCATTCATAAGGCCTTTACGTATGAGAATGTGTTGTGGAAAATCTGGACTATTTTTGGAATTTCAAAGCATGAAAGTTCGGATGGTTACAAATATTGTTTTAAAAATATAGGCTTTTGGCTATAAAAGGATATTTAAAACACATATATATTGGGTGAAATTGATCAAAATAATTAATTTTCTCAGCCAAATTACTTTTTAACCATTTTTTGCATCAAATCTCATTTTAGTCAAAATATATGCATTTGCATTGACGATTTTTTTTGTTGTGTTTTGAAGTGGAGAGAACTATGCTTTAAAAGTTCTCTAGAATTTGATGTATAAAAAATTTAATTATTTATTTTCCTCTATAAAATATATAATTATAATTTTATAAAAGTTCTTTTTAAATAATATATTGAAATGATAAATTTATAAAATAGTTTAGAGTAAATTACATTTTTAGTCCTTGTGGTTGTATATTTACTTCAAATTTCGTTCTTCTTTTGAAATAAGTATAATTTTGGTCATTGTGGTTGCCATTTTATTTCAATGGTCCCTTAGACTAACTTCTGTTAACTAGGTCCGTTAACTCAAGAAATATTTTCGTCTTTTTGACATTTTTACATTTCTCAATTTGAAAAAAAAAATATTATATATATATATATATATATGTATATATTAAACATATTTTAGAAATCGAAACTCCATACCCTCCCCCTTTCTCCGGCAGCCACTATCCCGGTCGATCATTTTCTCCGACGACCCCATCCACCACTTGTACCACCATCGTCCAGGGGCGGAACTAAAAAATTAAGTTGGAGTGAGGGGGTCGTACTTTGTTCTCAAATTAATTCAACATCAAAATTTCTTAAACCAAACCTTTCAAAAACACCACCTATTATCGTTAGCACTATTCGGACTAAAATGATACTCAATTTATGAATTCGATATACTATAAGTTTAATATTGGGAGCCTAATTCTATCACATTGGTTATTTGGATAGCTTAAGATTAAAGTTCGTTCGTTTGGATCACAATTTAAAGAATTATGTTGACTGACCTCGAATTGTACACATCAATCTTTTTGGGTTCGTCTCTAATGGTTATTAACGTCTTTTCTTCGCTTAAAAGAGAATTGATTATTATTTTTTTACTCATGATTTTTAAGTATGATTATACAAGGAATTAGAAACTCCATCTTCCAAAATTCAAACGAATTACAATATCTCAATATCAACATTTATACTAACCCACTTAAACTAGATTTTGCGTTTTTCATAACGAAAGTTAAACATAAGAAATTTATAAAAATTACATTAAAAATATTAGGTATATTATAAAGTATTCAATCAAATCAGTTAATTAGAATTTTAAGCTAGAGTTTAACTAATTAACTAATTATGTTTTTTTAGTTGGAGGGTTGGGCACCAGTCTGCCCCCCTATTAGCTCCGCCTCTGGCCATCGTCTCTCCCGGCCACCACCTGTACTGCCATTGTCTCTCCCAGCCACGGGTCCAGATCCGGTCTACGGTAAAAAAAAAATACTATCCAACACTACCTATTCTTTATAGTAAGTAAACTCCGACCATGGACAGAGCCAACTTTGGCCCAAGGAATGCGCTGGCCCACCCTTAAGTGCAAAAAAAACTTACTTTAATTAAGGTCCATTTGTTATTTGATTGGTTTTTTACTTAATGGTCCACTCTTAAAACCAAAACTTACAATTCTAATATCAAATCCAGTCCAGCATTTCAATTGTATCTCGTAATCAACAAAAAACTCTTGAAATCAACCAAAAAATGGAAAAAGAACTCTTGAAATCAACTAAAAAACCAAAAACACCATCAAATCGATAAAAAAGAAATTAAAATCATTCGAAATTAAGCAAAAAAGTTTAAAATTTCCTCGAAACAGTGGAATTATGCTAAAAACATATCGAGCGATATTGAATGCTAGTAAAAATATGAAAACACATCGAATAAAACCGTGCTTTTTTTAAATTATTTTTTGTCTATATTATATGGTGCTACTGTATATAAAAATCTGGGTGCGTCCATGAGTTTCAGAAAATGAAAACGCGTCTAGTTTATTGTTGAATTTGTAATGTTTAATGTAATGGCTATTGAAAGTTATTTTTATTGAACTTTGCCACAAATATAATATCATTGTATATCAATTTTTTTGTTTTATTAAAGGGGGCCACCTTTTATAAAATTCTTGACTCCGAAAATACCTATCCTTCACAGTAAAAAACAACACTTGACTAACCGGAGGACCTAACTAGCTTCAACCGAGTTTTCAGTAGGTTAGGAAGCATGGCGATACCTACCCTCCAGATCTGGATCTGCTTCGAGATGGAGTGTTCACTTCAAGATCTGAGATGGACATTAAATGTTATAAAATCGGTCTCATCTTCTCCGATGACCCATCCGACAACTGAACCTCTTCTCCCCTGTCGTCGTCTTCTTCGATGACAACCCCTCCCCCACCGGTTTCTTCTTCAGTCTTCTCTCCGACCACAAACCATTAAAAGGTAATTTAAAAGACAAACTTCGAATCATATTTAAAAATAAAATAGTAATTATTAAAAATAATTAAATATCGTATTTGTTATGCCATAGTTAGCCCGGTCTAACCTTCAAGAAACCGGTCAAGCCAATTTTTCCTTTAAAGTCTGTCTAAATCTTGGTTTGAAGAAGTCCGTCTAGACCCTTTCAAAACACCAAAGCCCAGCCCGTCCCTGTAAAAGCCTGAACTTTTTTCATGACCTGAGAGGCTGAAAAAGCCCGAGTCTTGTGCAACTCTAATATGGATCGATAAATGTCATAGGACAACTTTGTAATGCATCAGATTATGCATGAACAGGTAACTCGTGGTGAATAGCTATTGATATTTGACTTACATAATAATACACAATACCGAGATCTCAAAAAGTTTATTTTGTAATACAAAATGCATGAAATGATGATATGGTACTGTTCGAGATACCATACTTGTTATATGATATCTGAAACCATCTGAATTATTTTACGAAATATATAATAACAACTTGATTTTAATGTTTCTACTCTTTTTTTATATTAAAATTAAAAATCACACATTCAAATAAAACCTCAACCCATTTAAAATTCTTAAAATTCAAGTACGTTTGATTTTACTATGAACATATAATAAATAATTATTACTCTATTTAACAAAAAAGATTTACCAAATATGAAAATATATGATACCATATTTAAAGTTATAAAGTGTAGCATAAACTAAATTCAATACGTTAAAATAAAATCAATCGTTATTATTGCCTATTAATTAATAAATCCCTTTTATTAAGAAAAAAAGTCCTATATAAAGCATTTGAAAACAACAAAATATTTAACTACAAATAATTCCAAAGATGACTTATGCCAAATTTCTTGCTTTTCTTCTTGTACTCGTAATTGCTACCAACGGTATGTTTTTTCATTTAAAGAGAACGAAATATTTGAATCAAATTATGTTGTTATATCAGTTTTTTTCTCTATATATTATAAAAATATTCTCTGATCATAACCACAGTTATTATTGTTTGTAGGGGAACAAAGATTATTTCAACTTGAATGTACAAAAAGTTGTTGTAAAGATATAAAAGATTGCGATGCGTTATGTGGGAAACATACGAGTAGGGCTATGTTTATAAACCGTGCCCAGGGACTGGGAAACTGTAAACCTGATGAAGCATGTGTTCCTGGTGGACTGTGTTGTTGTGTCATTTGAAACGACATTATCTTTCATGTGTTATGATCCCCCCCAAACCCACCCCCCCCCCCCCCCCCCGTTTTTGTTTCTTGAATAAAATATAATAAAAAGAAACAAACTTCCTTTTGATTTTGTATTTTAAATGTTACAAATAACAAAATATTTCCCAAAATAACATCGTTACGTTCAAGCAATTTCAAAACAAAGTCATATAGGCCGGCATATACATCCAATCTTTCGGGATGCGAACTTTCTGACGTTTCTTCTAACTGTTTTTCAAACGAACTCAATTCTTTTATTACGGACTTTAGATGTACTCGTATGGACTTTCATGAAGGTGTGAACGTCTTTTGTTCTTCAAAATACGGGCATACAGCTAGTCAAATCCAAACTTACAAATATCGTTTTAACAACATTGGCTATAAAAAGATAGTTAAAATACATATATGGTGGAAATTTACCAAAAATAATTAACCTGCTCAACAAAATTCACTTTTAGCCACTTTTGGTATCGAATTCCCATTTTAGCAAAAGTTTATGCATTTATGTAAAACGTGCTTTTACAAGTAAAAAAATTTACGGAAATGGGGATCCTTACGCAAGTTCGCATAAATATATTTTTAATCTGAAAATAAGGTTTACATAAATGCGTAAGACATTTTTGTAAGCTCTGACGTTAAAATGGAAATTTAATTGAAAAAATGACTAAAAAGTGAATTTGGTATATTTTGGCCAAATTTCTCATTATCCCCATATAGCAAGTTTCATCACTTAAGGGGTGTAGCTTAATTTACAAAGGAACAAAGTGACGTTATCAAATACATAACAGATTCAAGTTCAAATATAACAGAATGTAGAAACCCTCGGGGTTGCCTTGGCCGTTAAGTTAGCTCATTAAATATCTCCTCACATCATGGTGCCAAGGAGGCAGGTCTCGTGTGGGACCGTTTTTAGCAATTTACATTTATTTGTCGAGATGACACTGATAATTAAATTTTTTTCTTATAAATAATTTAATTTTCGGATTAAAAATCCCAAATTTGGATGGCAAAGAAACAATATATATTTTTAGTTGTTTCTAAATTTAAGGAGGCAATATATTTGACCATGTCAAATATTTGTCCTAACAATTTCCGATCAACTGGAAGAAATCCAGAAACAAAAAAGTTTCGGAATTTCTATTAGCTCCGAATAAGATTGGTTCTTTCTTTTTCCGGAGCTAAAAGAAATTCCGTTGGTCAGCAAAAAAATCTCTGAGAACACACGTTGGTGTTGCTACGTCTCGTGATCAATTAAAAATTCCCATCCGAAACTTTTATATCACAAACAAAGAAACGAAGCAACACCATCGTGCGTTCCGAGATATGGATCGAGGAAAACACGAACCATGGGAATGACCCAATCAGGAGGCAGTGGCTGCCGTCCTGATTCGAGATCAAAATGATGGGTTGTTTCTGGTGTTGTATGAACCAAAAACGAGTCGAAAGGAAGAAAATTATTCACGATTATAAAGAATCAAAGGAAGACTCGTTTGCCGGATTTTCTCTCGGAAATGGTAACCTCTTTGTTCATCATCATCTTCTATATCTGTCGTTACAACAAAATTGATTTTATAGGACGTATAAAATATAGAGCTGTCATAAAAAGATACTTTATAGGAATTAAGTTTATAAGACTAATACAAAAAGCATCATAAAAAGATACTTTATAGGACTAAAACAAAAAAAGTTTTATCTAAAAGTGTTACAATAGGTTTATAGGACGTTTTAACAAGTTTTTAGGACGCTTTTAAATAAAGTGTCGTATAAACTATTATTTACAACACTATTTAAAAAAGTGTCCTATAAACAGACGTGTTCTATAAAAAGATGGGTTTATAACACATTTCTCAAAAGTGTTCCTATAAAGTAGCTAATAGAACATTTCATTTCAAAAACTTATTAAAATGCCTAAAAGCGTCCTAAAAACCTACCGTTAACACTTTTAGAGAAGATGCTTTATAGTTTGTTCCTATAATCCTAAGTTCTATAAAGTATTCTGTTAGAACGCTTAAACAATCTAGGCGTTCTATGGAACCAGTTCTTTTGTAGTGTGTGCTTGGGTTTCAACTATTGGTAAAGCGGTCATACTTCCTTCACCTAAACTAGAACCTAATTTAGCAGCTCTTTCCAAAAGGCTCAACATATGTTGGAATCTCTCTTCTCCTCTTAAGGGCTTTTTTTAAGTATATAATATTTATATACGACAAATGGAATAAATAAAGTCACACACACTCCTCACCTTTGGTGAGGTTTGAACCCCTGACTTCCTAAGAGGCCAACGGCTCACATACCGCTAGGCCAAAGGCCCTTTGATTTCTTAAAGTCTCTTTTGGAGAGTAATCTAACAGGGTTTCACATATTCTCACAAGCTGTTTTAATTCAAATTCGATCGCAGATAGCTTTAGAAGAAGGTACATAACGAATAAGCTAGCACAGTACGGAAAAGGGGACGTTTCTTCGCAATTTTTCACATACCAAGAATTGTCCGCGGCTACCAACAACTTCAGCTACAATTCAATGATCGGAGAAGGTGGTTTCGGGCGGGTTTACAAAGGCCACATTGCCGGAAAAAACGCTGTACATTCTAGAACCTTCGTCACATGATCATATGATAATTAACCATAAAAATATGTATTTTTAATTGTCTTTTTTCTCGGGGGTTTTTTAGGATGTTGCTGTTAAGAAACTCGATAGACATGGATACCAAGGGAATCGAGAGTTTTTGGTGGAGGTTTTTCTATTGAGTCTTCTTCACCACTCGAATCTTATCGACCTGCACGGGCATTGTTCCGAAAGCGACCAACGGATTTTGGTTTACAAGTTTATGCCCAACGGTTCTCTTGAAGATCACCTCTTTAGTACGTTTTTCATGATTCGTAATCTTTGCACTTGTGAAATTATGTGGAACTCCTTTGAATACCTTTGTAAAATAATTCTTATAGAGACAGGGGAGGTTCCCTATATATACATACATATAAATAGATATATATAGATAGAGGAAAGTTCAAATGCGAACTCAAATTTGGTTGTGAACGTGAGGACAAATGAGAGCATGACACGTGTCTGGATGTAGATTATTCAGACTGAATAATCAAAGAAATATTCAGACTAAATATGACATGTGTTGCGCTCTCATTTGTCCTCACGTTCACAACCAATTTTGAGTTCTCATTTGAACCCGCCCCTATATATATATATATAGAGGAAAGTTCAAATGTGAACTCATTTTTGGTTGTGAACGTGAGGACGAATCTCAGCCACTTATCCGTTCAATAAAGGCGGCTTTGACCTGGTTCCCCTCCTTTAATAATCTCCACCCTCCCATGAATCGCGTCAATCCTCTGTGATCGCGTCCACCATAACCGAAGATGTGTGGCTGAGATTCGTCCTCACGTTCACAACCAAAAATGAGTTCACATTTGAACCTAACCCTATATATATATATATATATATAGACAGAGAGAGAGAGAGAGAGAGAGTCTGGCTAAGGAGAAAACCGTAAAAAATGAAAAATTGAAGAACGTAACCATTCATTTGTATGGTATGCACATGTGCATACAAGTAATCTTGTAAGCATTTTTTTCTTGGTATGCACAAGTGCATAGAAACCAGGAAATGTTTTCAATTACTTGTATGCACATGTGCATACCATACAAATTAACAGTTATTAAGGTGTTTGGGACTCCAAAACGTTCCCTCAAACGTAGGCTAAACAGTGAACCCCGACCCCGATTCTAATACCATGTGAGGATATGTGTTCTTCGGGGTTTTTTTTTGACGTTTTCCCCTGACCCTATATACCTTGGGAGCCCTCCATCCGGACGGTATGCCGTTGTTCATAGATGGTAGACACAAATGCATACAAGCGACTGAAGCTGTTTTTTTCCTATGCACATGTGCATGTTATAAGTTAACAGTATGCATTTGTGCATACCGTCTAGATGAAGGGCTCCCAGGTCTTCCCCGGAACCTGACCCTATATGTGATGGCCCGTGTCTAGCTGATCTGGGACTCCAATAAATTCCATCAAAGCCGAGACCCATAAAATGAATAAAAACGAGTTAAACAAAGTAGTAACTTTCCTCATTTCTTGGTTAAGATTGGAGGGTCGGAGATCGACAACCACTAGAATGGAACATAAGAATCAAGATTGCAACGGGTGCAGCAAGAGGGCTCGAATACTTGCACGATAAGGCTGACCCACCGGTGATCTATCGTGACTTCAAAGCTTCAAACATACTACTAGACGAAGAATGGAACCCAAAGCTTTCGGATTTCGGGTTAGCCAAGTTGGCTCCAACCGGCAACCAGAATCATATCACAACCAAGGTGATGGGAACTTACGGGTATTGTGCACCCGAGTACGCCATGACCGGTCGGTTAACCAGAAAATCCGATGTCTACAGCTTTGGAGTCGTGTTCCTTGAGATAATCACGGGAAGAAGAGTCATCGATGGTTCAAGACCGAGCGCAGAGCAAATTCTAATCGCTTGGGTAGGTGTGAACTTACTACAACAAAATTTGCTTTATAGGACACCTAGATTGTCCAAGTGTTCTAATAAAATATTTTATAGAACTTAAGTTTATAGAACCAAACTATAAACTGTCATATCTAAAAGCGTTACAATAGGTTTATAGGACGTTTTAACAAGTTTTTTAGGACACTTTTATAACAAAGTGTTCTAGTAGCTATTTTATATGACACTTTTTATAAGTATTCTATAAACCCATCTTTTTATAGAACACTTTCGTATAAAATAGTTAATACGATACTTTATTTTAAAAGCATCATAAAAACGTGTTTGAACACTTAAAAGAGTCTTATAAACCTATTGTAGCACTTTTAGATAGAATATTTTTTGGTTTGGTTCTATAAGCTTATTCTATAAAGTATTTTTTAAGACACTTTTACATTTTAAGTGTCCTAACAAATCAATTTATTAGAGGTGTTACGTATGTTGGACAAGATGGGACAGTGCCAGAACAAAAACTTGTCTGTCTTGTGTCTGGTGCACATTAGACTACGATAGGATAGCTGACCGGGACAAAATCCCACCAAAAATAGCAGAACAAATATCGGAAACATGAGACAATATTAACCACAAGAGTTGTGGCGTACTGGTTGAGGCCCTGGGGGATGTGGTGGAATATCCCATCTGCCGAGGGTACGAATCCAGGCGTACACAGCAATTGTGGCCACTAAGTTTATCAGGGCTGATATATTGCAGTCATAAATTGCCTGAGACACCCTTCAGAAAAAAACATGAGACAATATCAGTAAATTACTAAATTACCCATGTTATATTAGAACCCTAAAACCTTCCTATCTCAGTCTTGTCATCATACCAAACGCATCCAAAAGAAACAATGATTCAAACAACTAACTTTTTCTAACATTCATATCCGTTATTTGCAGGCAGAACCGTTATTTAAAGACCGAAATAAGTTCCATTTAATGGCAGATCCATCACTCGAAGGTAGATACCCGAAGAAGCAACTCTACCAAGCTTTAGCCATAACGGCAATGTGTCTTCAAGCAGACGCCACAAAACGACCGGTCATAAGTGACGTGGTCAACGCTCTCGAGTTCTTAGCTTCAGGTAAGAACGAAGAACAACCAACGGTCGATGAAGATCACGATGGCAGTTCCGAGAGCGACTAAAGGGCCGGCCCGGTGTAGGAAAACAAACCCGTAGAAACATGTAAATTGGAAGTCCCAATGTTTTTTCGTTACCGTTAGACGACAAATTTTTGTAAGTTTGTTATAAAATTTTGTCTCGAGATACTTATTCGAACACCCGACCTTTCGCATGTAACGTGATTATAGAAGATGTCTTTCCAAGTCGGTTTAGGCTACTCATTTCCCATGGAATTGCAATATCCGAATCTCTCATACAAAATTTTATAGAAAAGTTCTACAATTTGTTACAAATTTTTCTATAACAAAAAAGAATAATATCAAGAATCAATCAATGCTTTCGGTTATATATATTATATACACACATAGGGGCGGATTCAAATAAGAACTCAAATTTGGTTGTAAACGTGAAGACAAATGAGAGTGTGACACGTTTCATATTCAGACCGCATAATGAAGGAAAATATTCAGAACGAATATAGTATTATTCAGACTGACCGAATGTAGTGTTATTCAGTCTGAATAATACTACATTCAGGCTGAATAATACTACATTCGGCCTGAATATTTTCCTTTATTATTCAGTCTGAATAATACTAATACTACGTTCAGTCTGAATATTTTCCTTTATTATTCGGTTTGAATAATACTACGTTCCGACCGAATATTTTCCTTTATTATTCGTTATGAATATTCTCCTTCATTATTCAGTCTGAATATGACATGTGTCTCGCTCTCATTTGTTCTCACGTTCACAACCAAATTTGAGTTCATATTTGAACTTTCCTCTACGTACACAGACACACACACACACACATATATATATATATATATATATGTTGCATATTGTCTATTCCAAGCTAGCCAGCGCACACCTCGACTAATCCCATGAGACCCTGGAGATAACGGATAGGAAAATTCCCGGTGGGTTTGAAGAGACTCGAACTGGCAAACCTACAGATAGGAGCCCGAAGACCTAGCCTTTATTTGCCGGTTGAGCTGACACCCATGGTTCGCCTTATGGCCATTTGTGTGTTTCTAGCATACATATGATGGTCCCAAGAAGAACCCGAACATGAACCCCTAATGCTTGTATTAGGATAGTTAGAGAAGCCGTTGTAATTACCTAATGGTCTACTAGAAGGTTCATTGAACCCCCTTATATAACTACCACTTCTTCGATTGTTTGATACCGATAAATCATGTGCCATGTCTTCAATGATTCTCTCTAAATCCCGTATACGGTTCTCTAGAGTCGCCATGTCGTCACGAGATCCGCCTAAGAAATCCTGCAAATTCAGAGGAAGGGTTTACAACATTTCGACCATTTTGGCTAGATACGTGGAACCCCTTTGAATCTCTCTCAAAAAGAACCCTTATAAAGGGAACAGAGGTTTATATATATATATATATATATATATATATATGGAAAGATTCATTTGAGAGATGGTAAGTATTTGAGAAGTAAAGAAGTGATTTTAGTCTTTCAACCGGTCAACATTTGCGGCTTTGACTATGAAACACCAGATAATTCATCGCATGTGTATGCGGAAGATAGAGGGGTAGTTTCGTAACTTTTACAAATAGGCGGTAAACGGGTTCACATGTGAACCTATGTGATTCACATGAATTATATGTTCATATGTGAGCCCGTTAATTACTTTCACATGTGAACTATTGCAATGATTCATATATGAATAAGTTAATTAGTTCATATGTGAATCACAAATCACACGGGTTCTCATATGAACCAGTTTGCCGCTTATTTGTAAAAGTTACAAAATTACCTCTCTATTTTTCGTATAACCTCAAATTTTGACCGATCAAACCCACAATTCTTGACCAGTCAAATCCGATCTTAACCGTATGAAGGGCTAGCATCTCTTCTTTACTTCTCAAATATTTACCGCTTCTCAAAATAACCTATGACCATATATATATATATATATATATATATAGAGAGAGAGAGAGAGGGAGATTCAAACGAGAACTGAACCATGTTTAAAGAAACAAAGGAACAAACAAAATCATATATGATTTTGCACTAAAAAGTAGCGGGCGACTGTAGGGGGCCACTTAAGTGGCATGGAAAGTCGCCTGGACTTTTGCAAAATCATATATGATTTTGTTTGTTCCTTTAAATAGGTACGGTTCTCGTTTGAACCCGCCCCTATATATATAGGGTCATGTTCAAAGGAAAACCGTAAAAACCTGAAGAACACCCTAGTAATGGTTCATCTGGACGGGTATGCACATGTAAATACATGTAATTTGTAACCAATTTATCCGAAAACATTGCATAAAAACCAAAAACAACTTCAATTTGTATGCATACATGCATACCATCCAGATGAATCGTTACCAGCGTGTTACTTAGTTTTTTATTTTTTTGAGGTTTTCCCCTGACCCTCCCTCTACATATATATACACACACACACATATATATATACACAGGTTTCATGGTCTGTATCTAGACGAAAGAGCGGGTCGAGTCCCTAGGGCTGCGTTTGGTATACACACACATATATATACTCAGATTTTACGTACCTGCAACATGTTCATAAGATTTGCTTGTTGTCTCTCCAATTTTAGTAACCGCCTCCGAACGGCTAACCATTTTTGGCTCATATATTCCTCCATTTGACTCGAACCATTCATATCCGATAATTCTTGCCGGCTAGAAGATTGACCATCGTGTCGCAAGTTGACCCGTCCATCATCCGGCTCGTATCCCTCTTTTAACTTCGACCTTCCATCAGTATCATTAAGTTCTAGTTCGTTTTCATTTTGCGAATTAACAAATCTACGAGAAACGACCACTTCAACTTCACCAGAAACCCGTCTTTCAAGTTTCTGAAAGAAATCGGGATTCAGCTCTTTATCACTCAAAGAGGGTGCTTTCTTTTTCAAGGTTATTATAACCGTTTTCGATATACAGCTAGTCTCGGGTTCATCAACCTCCACCTTCGAATAGTCTTTTTCCAATTCAGCTGGTTTAGAATCATCATGGTCCGAAGAAAAACCTTTCTTTTTACTATTTTCACCATGATCGTGTGTTCGGTGATCTTCAGAAGGTCCTGCGATACGCTTCCATTGTTGTAGCGCCTCTGTTATACTATCTCTAACGGGTTTTATCTGCAGAGATCAAGAAGGTATATTGTTACAGAAAGGAGAAACTAACGGGTTTATTTATAGGGGACCAAAAAAGTCTGAATGAATGTCCTGATGGACTACTTTATAAGACTTAAGTTAATAGAACCAAACACTTGTGTGTCCTATCTAAAGATGTTGTAATAAGTTTATATGACGCTTTTGGGCGTATTAAAAAGTGTTTCAATAACACTTTTGATACTAAGTGTACTATTAGCTCTTTTTATAAGACACTTTTGAAAAAAAAGTGTTCTATAAAAAATGTGTTTATAGAACACTTTGTTTCAAAAGTGTCCTAAAAACTTGTTAAGACACCCAAAAACATCCTATAAACTTATTACAACGCCTTTAAATAGAAAACACAAATAAAGTCCTTATAAAGAAGCCTTATTAGTAACACTTGAACACTTTTGGCATCCTATAAACTCGATTTTTGTTGCAGCACTAAAATAAATCAATCAGAAGGTGTGATAACGGGTTTTATTTCAGAAACTAAACCTTATCAAAGCGGCAAGCCTCGAGAATGGCTATTGTAGATGCAGTTTTTCCGGTGATCAATTTGGTCGAATGCAAAGCCAGTGTGCTTAATGTATCAGCCGCTGCCTTTCGAGTCGACCAATCAGAACTTCGAAGACAGTCGTGAATACATTGAAGCAATGGGTCCAATCCTCGGGCAGAAATGGCACCGACCTGCAATAAGTTATGAATCAGTCTTATATTACGTTCTTTAATGCTTATTGGCACCGAAGCCAATAATCTGAATCAAAAGTTGGCATAATTAAGCCATGATTTCAATTTCTACGACACAAGGCAATAACCACAGCCACTCTTTATGATTGTTAGGGCATGTTTGCTAGCAGCTTAATGAGCTTAATGGGACTCCCAGCTTATTCGGTCAGTCAGCTATAGCTATACATGACTGTTTGGTAGTGACTTAATGATATAGAAAGTGGCTTATTCAGTAATATTCTAGAGGGAAGCTTTATGCCGAAAGGCAAGTTTTTTCCAATAAAAAACACGCTCCTTAAAAAAAAAAACCTCATGAGCAAAGCATTCACAATTTATACAGACAGCTTAATCCATACAGACAACTTTATTATATGGCACAAGGGAAGTAAGTAGAGAACCTTAGAAAGACTTGAAACCACAAGCAAGAGAGCAGCTTTAGCCAAGAAATTAGGGTTTTTTAGGTACTTGCAGATCCTATTGCAAATCTTTTGAAAGGTAGATACAGGAGGGTTTGTAGCCATTTCCACCATTCTAGCCATACACATAGCCGAGCCAACTTGAACCACCTTGTCTTCTTCATTCATAGCCTCAAATAACGGCTTCACAAACAAACAAGCCACCGAGCCGATATCATTCTCGGCTCCTCCTTCCCCTTTCAAATACAAACAAGAAAGCCGTCCAATTGATTCTCTACAAGCTTCTCGAACACTCGAATCAGAGTCTTTAAGCCGTTTCACAATGTGGGTTATGATCTTAGCCAGGTGCGAGCCGGCTGAGACGGTGTGGGTGGCGCAGATGACGGCGAGTAGACGGATTGATTCTTTCGTTACGTAGGGTTTATTGGTGGCAGTATTATCGGCGGCGGCGGCGGCGTAGAGGGAGTTGAGGAGCATGGAGACGGCGTCAGGGGTGGCGGTTACGATGATGTTATGGAGATCGTCGACGGCGATTTGGTGGGTGTCTTTGTCGGAGAGTTTGGAGAGTGAAGTTAAGGTTCTTTGTTTGAGTTCAATCATGGCGGAATGGGAAGACGAAGAAGAAGAAAAAGGTGGTTTTGTTGAGAGTGGTGTTAATGGGGGTTTAATTCGTTGTGAAGATTTGCTCCACATGGTGGCGGTGGCGATGGCGGGACGGCGGTGGCGGTGGCAAGATTCAAGATTTCAGATGGGAGTGTGATGGAAAGATGAAAATAAAATTGAAGGTGTTTAAGAATGGAAGAATGGAAGATCTTTGAAATGGGAAAGTGAAAAAGAAAGTGAAGAATGGAAGGAACGAATCCCACAGCCATCTATGTGTTCATAATGAGGTGGCAAAAACCATATTTTTTTGGAGTAAATTACGAATTTTTGTACTTTTACTCTTTTTGTTTTCTATGATATCTAGTATATTAAAAAAACTAGTAAGACGCTAGAAAATACAACCAAAACATCCAGAAATTTAACCACTAGTATATTAAACATTACATTTAAGAATACCCAATACAGAAGGATGACCCGACCATCCAAACCCATAACTCGCAAACCACTTAAGGACAGACATCCGGTAAACTCGAAAAAAGTTGATCCAAAAAGGAAATTAAATCTCATTTCTTAACTACGAACTTATTAATTCGGTCCGTATACGCAATATATCAAGGGTCAAAAGTGTAAAAAAAAATTGTCGTTTAGCTAGGTTTTCAATTACGAACTAACATTACAAATATATCACCATTGTTTTTAACATGAAAATTTGGCTTCAGATAAAAGTATCTCCAAATTTTTTGAAAACTCATAGGTTGCGTTTAGTTCGTGAAAAATTTTCTGTTTTCTAGAAAAATTTTCCAGAGAAAATGAAAATTTGGAAAACGTGTTTAGTTCGTTCAGTTTTCAAAAAATTTCCAAAAAAAATTTCATTTTCATTTTCTAAATTTATATTAGATTTAGAAAACAACTTTTTTGAGTTTCGAATTTTCGATTTCGAAAATAATTTTTCTACATGCACACACTTACTTTTACACGCGTGACATACACACTTTCGCCTGTGTGCCTTTTATGCCTTTTCTCTCTTTCACTTTCACGCACATACACACATACACAATTTCACACACACACACACACATACACACGCGTACACTTTCACACAAAACACACACTTTCACTTTCACGCTGCCGATTTCACACGGCACTCACGCACGCGCACTCGGCTTTCGAGACACGCCGCATACACTTTCAAACACACGCGCACTTTCGCTTTCACAGCACGTACGCGTCACGATTTCACACCGCCGCACCTTTTTACACTTTCAACTCACACATACACGCGCATGCAACTTTCACACACGTTTTCTAACTTTCACAACTCTCTTATACAATTTCACGCACTTTCACACACATCTGTGCGCTCTTGTTCAATACACTTTTCACGTATGCATATACATATACACTTTCACACCTCTGCCCTTTCATACTGTACACATACATGCTTTTCTCCCCGTCGTGCGCGCGTCACACGCATTTTCCCACTTTCCTGCTCCCACACACTTTCCAGCCTCCCTTTTCGCGCGCCTGTAACACTCGCGCGCTCGGCTTTCACACGCGCGCGCGCGCACATTTCACACTACCGCGCGCCACGCGCGCACACTCGCACTTTCAACTGCTCACTTTATGACACCTGATTTCACGCACGCTTTCACTCACACCTGATTTCACGCTCACTTTCGTTCGCTCAACTTGCGTACGCGTGTAACTCCCCGTTTTCGCGCGCTGTTCCTCACTCACTCACGCGCGCGCGCGCGCGCTCGCTCACGGACGCTGCACATGAGTGCTCACACGCACGCACACTCATGTGCTTCGACACACGCGCACTGTGCTGACTCTTTACACACACTCTTCATCGTGTGATTTCATACACCTTTCGCGCGCGCGCGCATTTTCATTTCGCCGCGCAGCTACACTATGACTTTTACACACATCTGCTCAACTCGCACACACACAACTCATCGCTGTGACACTCGCGCACACATGCCTGCACAACTCCTGTGCGCTTATGACTCGGCACTGGGACTCTGTGTGCAGACAACAAACTCTTTCCTTTCTGTGTAGCGCCCTGGCCTCACGCGCTGCGATTACTTTGAATTTCACACACTTTCGTGCGCGTGTACACACACGCATTTCACTCCCTCACTTCCCAGCGCGCAGCACTTTCTGTTTAACTTCTGTGCATGCAACCCGCCTGTATCGCGCGCTCATCTGTGCGCTGACTCACCTGCGAAAACACGCTCACACACACACGCGCGCTCATTTTCACACTGACGTACACTGAAACACACACTCACACACGCACACACACTCGTTTTCACGCCCGGCGCTCTCGTTTTCACGCATGCAACTCCTGAACCACGCGTGTAACTTTCCTCACTGCTCACAACGCGCGCATGCGAACTTTCACGCGCGCGCACAGCTCTTTCATTTTCATAAACGCGCGCGCTCACTCGCGCGTTCTAGCATACATGCACCACGCGCGCGCGCGCGCGCGCGCGGACCGCGTATGTGTGGAATGTGTGCGTGTAAAAGTATGTGTGTGTGAATGTGTGCGTGTAAAAGTATGTGTGTGTGTATGTGTGTGGGGAAAGTGGGAAGTTTGTATGTGTGTCTATGTGAAAGTGAAAGTGTGTGTGTGTGTGTATGTGCGTGTGAGTGAAAGCGTGTGTATGTGTGTGTGTGTATGTGAGTGAGAAAGTGTGTGTGTGTAGAAAGTGTACAGTGTGCTGTGTGTGTGTGTGTGTATATACGTATGTATGCACGTGAAGTGAGAGTGTGTGTTTGTATTTGTGTGTGAGAGTGAAGTGTGTGTATGTACAACCAATGAGTGAGTGTGTGTGTGAACTTGTGTTTATGTATGTGAAAGTGTGTGTGAGTGTGTGTGTGTGCATGTCTGTGAAGATGTGTGTGTGTGTGTGTGTATGCGTGTATGTGAAAGTGTGTGTGTGTGTAAATGTGTGCGTGTGAAAGTATGTGTGTGTGTGAAAGTGAAAGTGTGTGTGTATATCTGTGTGGTAAGATTATTTGTATGTGCAGCATGTGAGGAGTGAGAGTGTGTGTGTGTGTGTGCGCGCGCGAAAATGTGTGTGCGTATGTATGCATGTGAGTGGCGTGTGTGTGTGAATGTGTGTGTATATGTGAGTGAAGTGTGTGTCTATGTTTGTGTGTGAAAGTGAAAGTGTGTGTGTGTGTGCGAAAGTGTGTGTGTGTGTGTGTGTGTGTGAAAGTGAAAGTGAAAGTGTGTGTGTATGTCTGTGTGAAAGTGAAAATGTATGTGTGTGTGAAAGTGTGTGTGCGTATGTGTGTATGTCTGCGTGAAAGTGAATGTGTGTGTGTGAAAGTGAAAGTGTGTGTGTGTGTGTGTGCGTGTATGTGAAAGTGTGTGTGTGTGTGTGTGTGTGTGTGTGCTTGTCTATGAAAGTGTGTGTGTGTGTGTGTGTGTGCATGTGAAAGTGTGTGAGTATGTGAAAGTGTGTGAGTGTGTGTGTGTGTGTGTCAAAGTGTGTGTGTGTGTGTGTGCGCAAAAGTGTGTGTGTACACACATTTTCTAATTTGAAAAAAAAAATGGAAAATGAAAACTGGAAATGCACAACTAAACGCGTTTTAGTATATCTGTGAAAGTGAAAGTGTGTATGTCTGTGTGAAAGTGAAAGTGTGTGTGTGTGTGTGTGTGTGAACCTGTGTTTATGTATGTGAAAGTGTGTGTGAGTGTGTGTGTGTGCGTGTCTGTGAAGATGTGTGTGTGTGCATGTATGTGAAAGTGTGTGTGTGTGTGCGTGTATGTGAAAGTGTGTGTGTGTGTATGTAAATGTGTGCGTGTGAAAGTATGCGTGTGAAAGTGAAAGTGTGAAAGTATATATGTGTGAAAGTGAAATTGTGTGTGTGTGTCTATGTGAAAGTGAAAGTGAAAGTGTGTATGTGTGTGTGTGCGCGCGCGCGAAAGTGTGTGTGTGTGTATGTCTGTTGAAAGTGAAAGCGTGTGTGTGTGAATGTGTGTGTATGTGTGAAAGTGAAAGTGTGTGTGTGTGTATGTCTGTGTGAAAGTGAAAGTGTGTTTGTGTGTGTGTGTGCGAAAGTGTGTGTGTGAATGTGTGTGAAAGTGAAAGTGTGTGTGTGTATGTCTGTGTGAAAGTGAAAATGTATGTGTGTGTGTACGTGTGTATGTCTGCGTGAAAGTGAAAGTGTATGTGTGTGTGTGAAGTGAAAGTGTGTGTGTATGTATGTGTGAAAGTGAAAGTGTGTGTGTATGAATATATATGTGTGTGTGTGTGTGTGAATTTGTGTTTATGTATGTGAAAGTGTGTGTGTGTGTGCGCGCGCGTGTCTGTGAATGTGTGTGTGTGTGCGTGTATGTGAAAGTGTGTGTGTGTGCGTGTATGTGAAAGTGTGTGTGCGTGCGTGTATGTGAAAGTGTGTATGTGAGTGTGTGTGTGTCAGTGAAAATGTGTGTGTGTGTGTGTGTGTGTCAGTGAAAGTGTGTGTGTGTGTGTGTGTGTGAAAGTGAGTGTGCTTGTGTGTGCGCAAAAGTGTATGTATACACACACTTTCTAATTTGAAAAAAAATGGGAAATGAAAACTGGAAATGCACAACTAAACGCGTTTTCTAAAAATATGAAAATGAAAAATGAAAACTCCACAATTTTAACTAAACGCGTTTTGAAAATTTTTCATAGAAAACTGTGAATGAAAAGTCAACTCCATTTTCTGAAAACGTTTTCTTAGAAAATGAAAACAGTTTTCGCTAACTAAACGCACCCATAATCTCTCAAAAAAAATTACATTCAGTTTTAAGAAAATTTTCATTTTAATATTTTTATTGGTAGAGATACAAAAAATACTTTCATAGTAGTAATAGTTGTTGAGATATATTTCTCTAAATTTAGAGAATTTCACATTCTTTCATGTTTCCTCTATTTTGAAAAAAAACTTTTGAATTTTGTTGGAACAAAAATCTCAATTTTTTTTCATTTTGAAGAATTTGTTGAAGATGTCATGGCGTTGTCTTTACAAACTTGCATACGACTTTAGTTCTTAGACTAAGTCAGCAAAACTACAAGTATACCGAACAAGATAATTACACAAGAATGTTAAGAAGATTATGAGAACTTTATTCTTCTATACCTCAAGTTGTGGAGTGTACGATGTGGGGTTGAGTTCCGGTGAGAAGGAGAATTATGGTGAGAAACGTAAGAAGGGATCCCCACCCTTGGATGCACATTAGGATGAGATGCACCCAGATGAGGTGCACCGAGATGCACCGGATCAACTCCTTTCTAAGGCGCGATTCATGTGTAGGTATGAGATTAAAAGTGATCAAGGGCTCGGATCTCTTTTTACGCTTATCACCTTAACTTTACTTTTCACATGATCTCATTCCGTACATTGTGACTTATAAATGAGAAATATCTTTATTCATTTATACTACTCTATGAAACTAACTACATTTGTTTCTAGCTTAACAAATACTAGATATGAGTATACTCTTCTAGAATATTTATAGACCCTCTCGATCTTTGTTAATTTGGATCTTCTTGATTATTCTCCAAGTTTCCCCTAATTCTATTGATTAATCCAGAATGTTCTAGATGTTCGAAAAACGTTATGAACGTGACATATAAGCAAGGGCGGAGCCATAATTTTAAATGAGGGTGGCCCTCTTATTTTGACCATTTTTTTTGCTCAGTATCACCCGACACCAATTACTTTTAGCATGTGTAGAACCTTTTTAAATCTTTCTAAAATAGTTCTTACAAAGAGATACGATGTTCTTATAGAGAAATCTTGAACAACTTATCAACGGGTCATCAAATGTTGCTATGGAATAGAGATGGCCAAAAACAATGTTTTACAGACCGGGCTTTTTGTAACCGGTCCCGGCTTCGGTCCCTCCGATTTCAAGGCAACCCGTTTAAAGTGGTCCCATAACCGGTTACGAAAACCGCGACCAAACCAGTCCTTCAATAAAAAAAATTAATTTTTTTTTAAAACCTTAACTTTATTTATTAACTAGTGTTTCCAACCGCGCATTGCGCGCGGTTATCATATATCATGTTCATTTTGTTTTTGTAAAAAAGGTAAATAATTATTTTCTATATTCATTAAATGGGATATACTTAAAAATTGTTATTCCCAATTTAACTTGTAGGAATTGGTTTCAAGCCTATGTTGGCATACATGTATACTATTTTTTTAGTTTAGATGGAGTATAAATAGATTTGTAGAAAATGTTTTATGGAATGAATAGTGTATTTGAATTAATATAAGTTGAAAAAACAATTTTGATTCCTTGTTTCTTATTTGGTATTAGAGTTCAAAGATAAAACCGTTCGAAAGGTAATGCTAGTATTTTTTATTTTGTGAGTATCAATCGAATAATGAAAAGATTTTATAAAATCATTAACAAACAGATAGAGATAAACCAATAAAATAAGGATATATAAAAATAAAAATAAAAATAAATTCATACATAAAGTGATATAAGTATACAAATAAATCAAAATGAAAATCACATTTGGGGTTGAAGTTACGATTTTAGAATGCTATAAAATTATTTATTAGCAAAACAATAATTGACTGCTACAACTCATTTGCACAATTCTATAGCAATAATTGTCGTTGCATAATCATAAGAAAGAAAAAGACTATCACCGGTAACAAACAATGTTTCCCCACCCATCCCTTAACTTGAAAAATTGTTAATCTAAAATTGAAAAACACTAATGCATTTTTTAAGGAAAAACTTGTATAGTGTGTTTTTCCTTCATTTTGGTGTCAACATCCCATTAAATATAAGATTTAGTACAAACTATAAATAACAAAGTATTTAGCACCATCAATTAACAATTTCTATTCTAATCATGTGCAATTGAACTGCGCCTTCAACCACCAAATCTTACACCCTCAAGAACTCCAAACCTTCAATTTCTCTACAAAAAAAAACTGAGACGGTTACTTGCAAATCATAAGAATAAAACTAAATGCAATGATGTTGATTGATATGACAAACATCGATAAATTTGAATTGAATATGAAGTGGTAAAATTATCACCATAATTATGATATAATATTAGATTGTCAAATGGTGGTGAAAAGTAATAGTATAATGTATAAATAACATCGGGGGAACCCTTATCTAGAAAGCTAAGTTTTTTCAAACCCGTCCCTCTCACTTAAACAACATGTTCCTTACATCTACGACAAGATCGTCCCAAACAAAAAGTTTTCCCACATATACAGACAACTTAATCCATACAGGTTTTATGGAAAACCAACCAAAAAGCCCCCAAGAGACTTGACGTTATAGCCTAAAAGATGTAGAGATCCTTGATACTAAAAAACAATGATTTGGAATTATACACTCCGATCACAAACCTGAAGCATAATGTATGTTATAAAATGCAGGGATTTTTAAACTTCAAAGTTGATTTTTGATAACAACATTAAGCTTACATATTGGTTGATAGATTAAGTTGATGATATGTTTGTAACATTCGACATTTATTATTTGAAAACTAATATGACTGACCTATAAATTGAAATTAGTATCAAGCATGACAAAAAAAATCCAAATCAATGAACAAATTGTGAGTTGAATAGGTTTACTTGATTAAATCGATGTGTATATCTTTCTTTGCCGGTTGGGGTAATTGGTAAGAAAAACAATATAGATACATAGTTAAGGGATGGAGAGAGATCGATACAAATTAAAACAAACCAAAAACAAAATGAAAAAAATTAAGTGACGGAGAAGAGAAACAAACATGAATCAAAATGTAGAAATTGAGGGATGAAGAAAGTAAAATGGTTATATGTTGTGGATGGATTAAGAAATGAGAAAAGTAAAAAGTCTTCAATAAGTTAAAGGATTTGGAGGTTAAAGGTTGATTAAAAAGATTGTAAAATGACCAAAATGACCCAATTGTAATAAAAAGTTCATTATTTCATATAGGGGCATAAAAGTCTTTAACATAATTAACATTAAAAAAAATCAAAAAAAGAGGAGGAGATGCCACATGGACTCCCAAAGGAGATGTCATGTGGACTCCCAAATGTTTCTCCTTTATATATATATATATATATAGATAACATTAAAAAAAATCAAAAAAAGAGGAGGAGATGCCACATGGACTCCCAAAGGAGATGCCATGTGGACTCCCAAATGTTTCTCCTTTATATATATATATATATATAGATAACATTAAAAAAATCAAAAAAAGAGGAGGAGATGCCACATGGACTCCCAAAGGAGATGCCATGTGGACTCCCAAATGTTTCTCCTTTATATATATATATATATATATATATATATATATATATATATAGATTTTAATATATTATATATGTAATTATTATATATATGCAATTGGGTCATTAAAATACACCATAAAACACGTTTTATTGTAGTTTTATGATTGATTTTCAAACAAATACACTTAAAAAATACGTTTATTATAGTTTTATAATTGATTTCAATCAAATACATCTAAAAAATACGTTTTATAATAAATTATAATTGATTTTCAATCAAACACTTAGAAAGTTAGAAATACATAAAAAATCATATATATATATATACATTTTTTTGTAAAAAACGAACCGGTCCCGGTTCCGGAACTGTCCGGTCCTCCGTCAGTTCCAAGCCGGACCGGCCCATTTGACCATCTCTATTAAAAAGTATGGAATAATAATGGACTTCAAATTTCATCACAACTTCACAAGCACCCCGATTATTGCAACAGAAACTTTATCTATTTCGAGGGTCATCATTAATCAAAACCATCCATCCAGGGGCAGAACACAAGCCTTCTAATTAAGGGGGCCGAACCCAACAAAACATCTTCATTGATAAGCTCAATTCATTATAAAAAAACTGTGTGACAGAAGAATAGAACCTATGACCACATATACAGGGGCCATATACACATAACCGTCTGAGCTAAGCACAATTCATTAATAGTATTTCTAATATCTAGTATTTAAGGGATAAAACGCAGGGGCCATGGCCCCCCCTAGTCCCCTATTGTGTTTCGCCTCTGCATCCATCGACCAATTGCTTTTCATCATAGAAATTAACCAACTGCAAGGGAATATGAGGTGGAAGAATGCCATTTCCTTACAAAAATCTGTAGTTTTTTTGGACATATTTCTGCCATGGATAAGCAAATAAACTGTAAATTAAGAATTGAAGATCATCAACTCAAAACTTGGAATTAAGTCACTGGTTTTCATCAATGGAAGACTCAAGATCCATGTTTAAAAATCTTGAATCTTTCGAATATAAATTTAATATGATGAATTCAAGAAGGGAAAAAATAGAGAAATCATTCAAGAAGATGAAGCCTTTGACGCTATTTTTAATAGCAGTATGCAGTTCTTCATTTATGTGATATAAAATAAATTTGATAAATATAACTAACAAATCAGAGTGGCGCAGCGGAAGCGTGGTGGGCCCATAACCCACAGGTCCCAGGATCGAAACCTGGCTCTGATAGAGAAAAGCTTCCACAAACCACATTTTTAAATAATATTTTGCGTAAATTACATGATTGATCCCTGTGATTTACACTTAATAACACTGTGCGTCTATATTTTAAAATAATTATGGATTTAGTCCATGTGGTTTACACTTTCACACTTCTTTGATGTTAACTCCGTTAAATAAGTTAACTAGAAGGGCATTATAATCATTTTACTATTTTTATATTTTAATTAAAAAAATTTAAAAAATTAAGAGACCAAAAATGTAATTTCACTCTATTATATACATATGAAATTTAAAATTTATCTTTAAATAAAATAAAAATTACAAATAATTGCTATTTTAAAGAATTATAGTTGAAAAGCTTGAAAATGTATATTTGTATGAGTGACATTGAAAATAATAAAATTCTTAAATTAAATTACATGACATAATAAAAGGTATATATATGTGTATAATAGAGTGACATTTTTGGTCCCTTAGTTTTTAATTTTTTTTAATGAAAATATAAAAAAAGTAAAATGACTATAATGTCCCTCTAGTTAAGTTATTTAACAGAGTTTCGTTAATAGAGTTAAGATCAGGGAGCAAAGGAGTGTGAAAGTGTAAACTATAAAGCAAATTTATAATTATTTTAAAATAGGGAACTATAGGGACCAATCATGGTACTATAATATTTTTTACCAAAGCTGTGCACTAAAATTACAAAAATGGACGCAAAGAAATATAATTGGGTTAATTGAATTTTGACCCAAAAAATATAAGGTTTGATTAAAGAAAATTTTGTTTATTAATAATCAAAATATTACACTTTTAAATAATATTTTCTACCAAAGCTGTGCACTAAATTTACAAAAATGGACGCGAAGGAATATAATTGGGTTAATTAAATTTTGACCCAAAAAATATAAGGTTTGATTAAAGAAATTTTGTTTATTAATAATCAAAATATTTAAAGAAAATAAGATTTTTTTTAAATCAATATTGTATTTTTATGATAACTTTAGATTTCGAGACCATCTTACGTGCATCAGCTAATCCTTCTTGTAATCATGAATGGCATCGAGTTATCTCAGATAAATCTTTATTGTTATAAGGGTTCTGGCAGCAGCTGAATTTAAAGACAGTGTAGACGAGATTTTCCGCTACATTCCTTGAGACTTGATCAGTGTATCACAACTCAAATGTAAGTATTAAAGACATTCCTACATATTTATAACATTTTATTAAATTTAAAAATATTTAATATTGAACTTAATTTTTAAAGTATTAATGAACGATTATAATAATATAATTTGTAAACATATTCTTTACGTTTAGTTAACATACAATTTATGTATGTTAATATGATAAAAGTTAAGGCATCACCAATAAAGAGTTCATTGGAGATGGTCTTAGAGCATCTCCAACAGCTATTGTAAAATAGAAAAATAAGGAATTTTAGCAATTTAAGTGGTCCAAGAGCTATGCTATATCAATTGCTAAAATAGAAAAATGGGAAAAAAAAGAATAAAAAATCTCTAAATTTAGAGAATCTCTAAAAATATATAGAAGAGAGAGAAACAATATTTAATTATATTCAACCAATCAAAATAATTGAAGTTAAGTGTGTAGGAGAGATAAATAATATTTTATTAAATGATAATATTTTATTAATATTGTTAATGATAAAATTGCTAAAATAGAGTAGCTGTTGGAGTTGGGTCCAAATTATTATAGAGATTTTAACTTTTAATATGCTATTTTAGAAAAAAATTACAATAGCTGTTGGAGATGCTCTTAGGGATATAAAATTAGATAACTAATTAATTGTAATGACATAGAATGTAAGCAAATATTTAATTGTTTACGAAATAGATTGATTATTTCTGTCAATTACCTAAATAACTACAATTTTTGACATTTATTTGTAGGGACAAAATAATAACTTGGATTGTATCTTAGATTTTACACATCATCTATTTAGACAAGTCATTGTCTTGTACCATGCTAAGGAAAAATCTAAGGGGTAACATGGTCATTTGAAAAATATTTATCAATGGAAAGACCAAACTAATGATTTTGTACTAACAATTTTACTTTTTAACCAACTTTTTCATACTTAAGACCATCTTCAACCTACCACTAAAATCACTAAACTTATAAAAAATAGAGCTTTTTTCATTTCCAACCTACCACTAAAACACTAAAAAATATAGAGGTCCAAATTGTTGGTCTCTATATTTGAAGACCCATAAAGGTAGACCACTAAAAAAATATACTAATATTTAATTCAAATTTCTAATTATATATAAACATTAATAGTTTAATAAATTAATAAAATAGTATAATAATAAATAAATATATTGTTTTATTATTAAAAGTGTTTTTAGTGTTTTTATTTTAGTGTCTGATTGGAGTTGGATTTTTTTAGTGTTTAAGGGACCCACATTTTTAATGTTTTTAATATTTTTTATAGTGTTTTGTTGGAGATACCCTTAAACTAAAATATTCAAGATTTTCCAATTGTTTATTTCGTAACTTGCAAAATGTAACTTCTATGAATAAAATAAGATTTCTTTTGGAATTTTGTTAAGCCACTGAGAGCATTTTCAACAGCTATGCTAAATTAGAAAAAATAAGGATTTTAGCAATTTTATTCTCCAACAGCTATATTATACCGTATACTATAATAGAGAAATGGGTAGAAACAGAAAAAAATCTCTAAATTTAGAAAATCTCTAAATGGAGAGAAAAATAATTATTTAATAGTTCCCACCAATCATACCCTTCTTTTTTTTTGGGATATTAAATATATTGATATTTTATTAATATATTTTATGGTAGAATTGCTAAAATAGAATAGCTGCTGGAGATGGACGTAATATTTTTTAGGGATTTTGACTTTTCATATGCTATTTTGGAAAAAATTTAGCATAGCTGTTGGAGATGCTCTAAAAAGGTCATTTTGCAAGCTGAGAGCATCTCCAATGCATGAGTTATAGATAAGTTTTTACCTTTTTAATTAGTTATTGACAAGGATAATCACCATTGGAATAGCTTTTCAAAACCAAAAATTTCATTTAACCCCTTTCAATTTTTATTTTACTTCCCTTTTCAATCTAATTTTTATTTTAAATTTATTTTTATGACAAAACATATTATTAAAATATATTAAAATTATTTTTTATAACAAAGTAATTATTAAAAGTAAAATGTATAATAAAATATCGTGTGACAATTAAATACAATGTATCTGTAATGGTTTTTTAGAAGAGGGTTGTATAAGACAATTTTAAATAGAAGGGGATGAATGTTAAAATTTAAATGATAAAAAGTTTTTCAAAAGGTTATTACATTGAAGAAAATTTTTAAAAATACGTTTTTATTAAAATAAGTTAGTGGAAAACTGACGTGACAAAATCAATAAATTATTGTATAAGTCATGTATTGTGGGTGCTCTGAGTTCACTGGTCACAAGAATCATATTTAATTCAAAAAAATTACATTTTATAAGTGGCAAGATGGGCACCTATAAAATCTTTACTATCTTTGTTATTTTGGCAAAATTGAAAAAGAAAACTAAAAAAGTAAAGAATGTTATTCAAAATGGTTAATTTCTCTTATACCAAGACAGTCAAATTACAAACTCAAATCCTTTTTTTTTCTTTCAATAATCTAAAGGTTTGGATTTCAAATCTTATCTTTAAGGTTCTTGACAAAATGACATATTTACCCCTGTCACATGATCACCTATATATAGAATTATAGATATATATTGCAAAATGATCCCAAAAAAGACATAACCCAACTTATCAACTTAAGGAGGGGGAGATGGGGGTTTCATCTTTTAAAGCCTCTCCCAACTCATTCAAAATGACATTTTTGCCCCTATCACATGATCTTTACCACAAAACAAAATGTGGTGTTGAGTGGTTAGAAGGTGGACATCAAGAGGCCCCCAATCTAAACTTAAATGTTTCCACTGCATACCCATGAACAAAATAGTGATCACCAAAAAATCCCTTTTGAAAAACAAACAAAAAAAGATCCTCCCTTTTTCATTCAAATACATCAAGATTTCAAATTTCACCATCATTATCCATCATCATCATCAACAACAACAAAGAAATATGACCATGAAACCTGCAAAAATGGCCACAACCACCACTGTTCCATTGAAACCTGCAAAAATGGCTTCAGAAACTCCAGTCAAGATTGGGACAAAAGGGACCGTTGGATCGCTCATGATGAAAGAAATCGAGTACTTCAACAAGCTAGAAGAAGTACAATCTCAGAAGCATAGTTTACAAGTTCAAGAAACGGCTGCAACAACTTCAAGCGGTATTCAATTGAAGCCGAAGATGGATTCGGAATCTTTAACCCACAAAAGCAAGAAAAGAAGCCACAAATTCATACCGAAAATGTGTTCTGCCATTGATGTCGTTGAGAAAAATGGGCCGAAAATGGTATCGGGTTTCAGTTATAAAACCTTAAAAGCGGATGTTCGTAGATTGCAGGTTTAGTTATTTTCTGATAGCTTTGAGAAAGTGAGTTTCTTGAATCGATCTTTAATGGGATTCGCCCAAATCTTTTCGGGTATCCCACATTTTATATCGACAACTTCAACTATGTAAGATCTTTTCTTTTTGGAATTCGGTGATCCATCTATAGATATGTTATTATTATCGGCATAAAAGATAGGATTTTTACTAGCTTTTCTTGCATGATCTTGTTTCATTTTCGGCAAATTACCATTTATTGGTGCTTTTTCTTTGAGTTTTGAACCAATAATAGCATCATTCGGTTCTAGAATTGCATTTCGCGATTTGGGTATTTCGTCTTTGATTATAGATTGCAATTCTCGCGATATTAACGCACTGATTTTGCCCGTGGCGCCAATCTTGATCGATCCTTCACCGTTTTTGATGTCTTCAAGTTTCCGAACCATCTTTTTCGTAAGAATCTTGATCAATATCGAAATTTGCAAACACAATTCTTAAATTAAATGGTCTCCAATGCTATATATATATATATATATTCAAAAGAAAGAAATCCCACAAAAAAAATTTCATTTAGCAAATCAATCAAACAAAGAAAGATGAAAGATTTTTAGTGAAATAAACCAAAAGGGTATCAAAGAATCAAGATTGAAAAAGTTTTTGACTTTTTCAAAATTGAGTCTTGATGAGTTCAAGATCATTAAACCCCATTACTATTTTCTGATAAAAATTAATAAAGAATCCACCTAATTCAATAAAAGCAAGTCAGTAGAAGGGAAATGGATGAATTTATCAAATTTAAACCTCAATCAAAGGCATTTACTACAGGTGAAGTGAAATGAAGTCAACACGAAACTAATTTTCAATTTTCAACTGCAAAAAGTATATACCCACAAGAAAAAAATTTAAACCCTAATCACCATTCTTCAATTTAATCTCAACTTCAATGCTAAAAATTGGGGGTTTTGAGTATGAATACACATAAGTACATAGTGTAACAAGTGAAAAACTCCATTAATGGGCGTAAGTTGCAGGTTCTCAAAGATTATAAAGAACAAATAACAAGATATGAAACAAACCCTAATTGATGAAAAGGGAGAAAAGCTTACCCACAAGTTCCAAAGAATCTGTTTTTTTTTTCACAGATGTTTCTGTAAAATCCACTTCAGGAATCTGTGTTGATGGATGAATAATGGAAGAAACCAAAAACAAGATCCGACAGCACAATTTCTGTACATACGTTGGAAATTACATGGATGGTGTTTGATGGGTGTTCTCAGTTTAACGTTAATTTTAATGTTTTTATAGCGAAATTCGATTCCTTTCCATTTAATTCTTTATCGTATTTTTGTTGTTGCCACTTCCTTAGGTCACGGACCTTGGTCGTTAGGACATGGCTCTTGATTAGGGATCGGAATGAGTGTTTTATCATATCCGTCTTTGCGGACCTAAGATTTTTACCGTGTGGGTTCTATCTTTAAGATAGATTAAAAGTCTGTAAAATCCTATTCGATATTTTTTTAGTTATAATTCCACCATTTCGAAGTTTTTGATTCATTTTGAGAGATTTCTCAGTTTTTAGCTTCATTTTGAGATGGTTTTTTTAATTTTTTTTTATTGATTTCGAGAGACTTTTTTGATTTTTGGTTGATTTCGATGAGGTTTTTTTGGGTTTTGTGGTTAGTGTTTCTTGTTTAGCGGGTTTACCTTTTATACACACACACACACACACAAATTCTACTTGCAAAAATAGGTTAAGCAGGTGTATGGAAATAACACTCACTCCATTGAGGAACCCGGTGAACCCGTCCCGACGGGGATTCTCGCAAAAGCGGGATCGGGATGGGGACATGGATCCCCGAAAGTTAAACACTGGGGATGGGGACGGGGTTAGATGACATGATCTCCGACCAGCCCGTCCTTGTAATTAAATATATTATCTATAAAGAAGTTGATATAGTATCTCTTAGATTTAGAAATGGTGTTTTGACATTTCTTTTTATATACATTTTTTATAATTTGTTTCATTTTTTTAGATAAAAACACAGAGAGAAGAAAATTATGTATGATGTTGTCAAAGCTTTATGCACATGAATTATCCAGTAATAGGTCTTTTACAACGAGCTCTACCTATACAGTAACGGTATCCGCCCTCGCCCGTCTCCATCCTTGATTCTCTTATCATGGCCATTGGCGGATTCACTTAAGAGTCAATGTGTGGGTTTTTTTGTGTGTGTGTGTGTGGTGGGGGGGGGGGGTGGTGGTGTTGGATTAAAAAACAAAATAAAATTAGAAGGGTTAAATGTAATTTTTATTTAACTTCTTACTTAATTTCCCTGGTAAATTTTTGCAAGGGATCCACAATTTTAGTCGACCATCACCGACTCGAAAAAAGTAGGTTGAAATCAACTAATAAAGGAAAAAAGTCTCCTGAAAATTGAAATCAATCAAAAAACCAAAAAAGTCGTCTGAAATCGACAAAAAATACTAAAAAATCGTCGAAATCAATCAAAAAAGCTTTAAAAATCCCACGAAACGGTGTAATTAAGCTAAAAACACGTCAAACGACTTTGCATGCCTTTAGTCTACCTTAAAGGTGACCCCACTAGGCAAAAATCTTGGATCCGCCACTGATCTGGCTATTAATTTCAGAATATTTTGCATTCATTTAAACACATTTCTTACAGTCGTTTGGTGTACGGGACAAAACCAGACATAACAATCCAGAAACTTAAATATCTTGTATTGACGCAACATTAGACTGAGACATGACATAACAGAACTGCATAAAACAAAAACTTAGTAAGACAAAATTAGACTAACTAGCGTTCTATAGGTGTGTGAAAGAATAACGTAAAGTTTTAGCGTCTTATTCTTTTAGAAATATATAATATATATATACACGACAAATACTTACGCAAATACACAATAAAGAATTATGTGAAAAAACTTTTGATCTTTTGAGAGGTCAGACTATGCATAATTTCCCATTAATTTAATATTTTTAAAAGTTCGATCTAATTAAAGTAGCTTTCAAAAAACTAACACAAATTTGAAATCTATTTGCCAACCCCATCATCCTTCGTCATCTTCACCGTTTTCAAAACCCTATCCTTCACAAATATCCCTCAATTTCAACAAAATTACGTCATCTTCACCCAACCGTTTTTTGTTTGGGCCTATTGCATTACTCTTAGATAGAAATTAGGACACATATTTGTTTGGTCCTAGAAAATAGTCTATTAAGACGGTTATAGAATTGTGGTATCATGTAAAGCAAATTTTGTTGTAGTGCCTCATCTGTATGTGTATGTGTAGGGGTTTTTTCTTTTTAAATTTATGACCTTCTGACAATTTTAAGAATGAGAACGTGTTTTCCATACACAAAAATGCCTAAAAACGTGTCAGAAGGTCATGAATTTGAAAAAAAATACTTGCAAGGAGGTTACTTAGAAGCTAATTTGTGTAGCTGTTTCCTTTTTGCTTATCGGTTTTTGGGTGATTATATTTGTAGAGAGAGGTTAAAGGGAAAACCTAAAAAAATTTGAAAAACACCACGGGAGCCTTCCATGTGGACGGTATGCACTTGTGCATAGACGATATTCACAAATGTATCTAAGCGATTGAAGCTGTTTTTTTTTGTATGCACGTGTGCATGTTACAAATTACCATTATGCGTTTGTGCATACTGTACAGATGGAGGGCTACCAGTGTGTCTATTTTTTAAGAGACTATCTAGGCTGGAAGGCATAATCCCAGCTTTAGAGACATCACATGCATTGGCTTATTTGGAGAAACTTTGCCCAACACTACCAACTGGAACCAAAGTTGTTCTTAATTGCAATGGGAGAGGAGACAAGGATCTTCATACTGCCATTAAGCACTTGCAGGTTTGATGATAAGAACTTAACAACCTCCAAAACAAGATGGATTATTGGGAAAGATCATGTAGCTTAATGCATATATGCTTTTGGAGATGTATTTTTGCTATATTGATGCCTGATGGGAATAAAGTTATAATGCATGTTTGTTATATTGATGGGAATAAAGTTATCGAGTAGTGTATTAATAAACTTCGTGGTTTTTATTTTCCACTTATATGTATTTTTGCAACGTGTTTCTAGCTTATTTTACATTGTCATCTCATTTACCTTATGACTAGTTTATCATAGACTCACAATTTAGAATAGATTTTATTCTAAAGTGTTATCACAGTTTTTTCATGTCATATTATCGTCAACTCAAAAACTTTATCATATATGATAAAAACCTTTCTCTGAGTTTTTTCAAACTTTGTACTAAAATTTATACAAATATATATTCATTCATATTGAGAAAATATTATTACTTTGATTATGTATTAATTTTATATAAATTATTTATTAAAATATATTAATACAATATAGATTATATATAAAGGTCTTATTACAAAATTGTTTAAAAATATGTATAATTTTTATTAAAAATGAATTTATAAAAACTGGGTTTTCAAAGAATCAGTAAAATTTATATGAAAATTTTTACAGTTTTTTTTATTAATTTGTATATACCAAATAAATATAACTAAATTAGTTATGTATTTACTTTACATTATTTATTTATTTATTATATTATATTTAAATATATTATTTTAATTATATTAATAAATAAAACTGATTAAATATAAAAAAAATTATGAAGTTTTATGAAAAATCATTTTAGTTACACATGAATGATGAAACCCTGTCTCTCCACTCTAAAAGCTCCTAAAAACCAACTTTCTTGATGTTTTATAGCATCTTTAACAGGTTCTCTAAAGTAGAAAAAAAAAGTGAATATTTTTTCCTTCAATTGAAATTGGCTTTTTGTATCTTGTTCTTTAAAAGAGTGAATCATGGAGAAAATTGTAAATACAGAGAACTCTTTAAAATTTGATGTTGGGAGAGAGAAATAATTATTTAATTCAATTTCAGCAATGATATTGAGTTGTTATTTTTTATTTATAAAAAGTGTATTAGAATGATAAATTACAAAAATATTGTTATAATATAATTTATGTCAAAATCTCTAAAATTAAGAATCTGTTGGAGATAAATATAGTTCTTTTAAAAAAAAATTATGTTTTGATTCTTTATTTTAAAAAAATTATAGAAAAACTGTTAGAAATACTCACTCAACCAATTACTAACTTTTGTATTAACAACTAACTTACTTTCAATTATTACCTAAATAATGCAAACCTTTCTTGACAATTCTAAAATATTGGCATGAGAAAAGATGCCTCTTAATTTCCATCTCAAATATAAACCAAAAATAAAACATCTTTGTCTATGAAGATGATGGTGCTCATCTTTACCCTTTGTGACCTTTGATTATTCAAAGAACAAAAGAAATCAAGTTTACTAGTGCCCTAGTGTTCATGGCATATAACTATTTGCCATTTCATTATTATCATCATATTATCTACAAAACAAAAAAGTTGCCTCTCGACCCCATGATTTGGAGATCGTATAGACGAACGCTTAGATTTTGCCTCTTCTTTATGGTACAAACATGGAACTCCGTTCTTTCTTTACTGCTTTGCCTGAAAAAGAAAATAAGAAATAATTGAAATGTTGGAGATAACAATGAAATGGTTGTGACCATAAAATCCGCCTAGAGTTGAAGGGTGTGTTCTATAGGACAATAGTGATACACGGTGGCCAACAACCAGTATATCCCACACAAAAGTAAAAAGTAAGATCTGAAGGAGTAAGATGTAGTAAGATGTATGCAGACATTTCCTCAGTCACAATCTATTTATACCTTCTTAAAATGGTCACCCATTAAGAAACCAAATTTCAAACTCTCATAACCCTCTTCTACACAACCCAACGAAAAAAAGATTTTGGGATTTCAACTGTAATGTCATATTTATAATTTACTTGTACCCCTACATGATTCCCAATACTTTGCACATGTGCATATAGTGCCGGGGATGGGGACGGAGCTAGGTAATATGATTATCCACCCGTCCTGTCCCTATAATTAAATATATTATTTATAAAGAATTAGATTTGATATCTTTTAGATTTAGAAATAGTGTCTTGACATTTATTCTTATATACATTTTTTTTATAAATTGTTTCACTTTTTTTATACATAACATGGAAAGTCGAAAATTATTTATGATGTTGTGATTTTGTTAACATATGAATATTTGATACTCCATAAAAAAAATACGTGAGTTTTAAACACGGATCATTACGGATCGATTGTGGTGTATAACACATTTGTTTTAAAATATCTCCGATAAACAGGGAGGGACGGGGGATCTTCGATTCCACATTGAGGATTCTCATTCTCTGTTAGGAATGAGGATGTCATCATATTCCCCAATGGGGATGGGGACGAAGATTGGAGACCGGGTACGAGAATTAGGGTCCTGCCCCATTCCCATGCCTATGGCGTACGGGACCCGTGTCTGTCTCCATCTTTGATTCTCTTATCATGGCTATTACATTTAGTATATTGTGCATACATTTAAACACATTTCTTATGGTACGTTTGGTGTACGAGATAGAACCGGATATAATAATCCATAAACTCAGGAGGGTTTGGGATTGCTTATTACTTATTTCGGTGTGGTACCAGTAATAAAAGTAGTTTTTAATGTTTGGCTGAGGGAAAAAAAATGCCAAAACCGGTAATAAATTTTTTTAATAAGTTTAAACATTCTGACTTATTAACTTATTTGGAACATTTATCAGTTTTTTTGGTAATTTTACATGTATAAACATTTTCAAATACTCCTAAAAAACAAATTATTAGTTTATTACGTTTTGGTACCAATATAAGCTAATCCAAACACTTTTTATAGAACTCCGATTTGACATTACATAAGTTAATAAACGCTGTTATGTAAAAGCATAAGTTATATCAAATAAGTAATCCCAAGCACCCCTTAATGTCTTATATTGACGCGATATTAGACTGAGACATGGCATAACAGAACTCCGTAGAACAAAAACTTAGTAGACACAATTAAACCAATTATGGTTTGGTAGGTGTGTGAAAGAATAATGTAAAGTTTTAACGTCTTATTCTTTTTGAATCCATGCACGACAACTACTCACGCAAATACACAACAAAAAACTATGTGAAAAAAAAACTTTTGATCTATTGAGAGGCCGGCCTCTGCATAATTTCCCATTAATTTCAAAATTTTAAAACTTCGATCTGATACAAGTAGCTTTCAAAAACCTAACACAAATGTTGACATCGATTTGCACAAACATCGCATGAGAAGCGATCGATTTGCACAGACATCGGATGAGAAACAAATGAAAGGCGTGAACTTGAACACGATACTGACACAGAAGCACATGCTTCAATGGCGGATCCAGGATTTTTGTCCACTGGGGTCCCATTAAGATAGACTAAAGACGCGCAAAGTCACCCGACGTGTTTTGGGAAATTTTTGAAGTTTTTTAGTTGATTTCAAGGTATTTTCTTATTATTTTTGTCGATTTTGAACGATTTTCTTAGTGTTTTTGTCGATTTCAAAAGATTTTTTCGGTTTTTTTTTATTGATTTCAAGAGATTTTTTAGTGTTCTTGTCAATCGCCGGCAAGACGGAGTCCTTTAGGAAATTTTACTGGGGGAACTAAGGCTAAATATAGTATTTTTGATATTTTTTAGCCTGAATTTTTTTATTTTTTTTTACAATTCACTGGGTCCTGGACCCCCCCTTTTGAATGTTGCATCCGCCCCTGGTGCTTTCTATAAATACCTTCTTCGACCTTCATTAGTTCCCCAGAAAATGGCAATTTCCTCCATTAGAACCACCGCCATTGCCAAACCCTATCCTCGATCGCCATCTTCACCTTTTTCAAAACCCTATCCTTCGCGGTTATCCTTCAATTTCAACAAAATTATGTCATCTTCACCCAAATTCTATTCCGTTTCTTGTGCAATGACCAAACAATCGGCGGTTTTCCGGCCTGATTCTCTTGGCCGGTTTGGTAAATTTGGAGGGAAGTATGTTCCTGAAACCCTAATGTATGCTCTATCGGAACTTGAAATCGCCTTTAGAGCCCTTGCCAACGATCGTGATTTCCAGGTTATTCATTGTGAATACAAGTAGTCTTCTTTTGATTTTCTTTATGTGATTAGTGCATTTTTTTTATCAAAAAATGTGTTAAGTGTATTAATAGAAAATTTCGTAAGAATTAATTTATAGAATTAAACAATAAAGTATCGTATCTAAAGAAGTTGGTGATAGTTTATGCTGATTTTCTTCTTAACAAAGCTTTTATGACATTTTTATACAAGTAGATTACAAATTTCGTCTATGTGGTTATATGATTGTAAATCATGGATTGGACTCTCGAATGAAGTAATTACTAAACTCTGATTTTCTTCTTAACAAGGCTTTTAAGACATTTATATAATATTTAATTTATAGGATAAAACAAGAGTAAACTCTAATTTTGGTCCCCGTGGTTTGCTGAAATCTTTGAAAGTGAGACCTAAACTTTGATAACTCTAAAAATCGTTTTCGTGGTTCTCATTTTGCTCTGAAACTGGTCCCCGGTCACTAACTTCGTTAATTTTCTCTGTTAGTGTAAAGGACATTTTTGTCCATTTATGTTAATTTTTTTACATATATACATATATTATATATAAATAAAATATATATTATATGTTTAATTTTTTAAAGAAAATTAGGAAAGTTACCTAAATGGACAAAAATACCTCTGACACTAACATAAAAAATTAACGGAGTTAGTGATGGTGGACCACTTTCTAAGCAAAATGAGAACCACGGTTCCCACTTTCAAAGATTTCACTAAACCACGGGGACCAAAATTAGAGTTTACTTGATAAAACAATAAAATGTACTATCTAAAGGTATTCATAATAAGTTTATATGATGTTTTTGTGAATGTCGTACCAAGTTTTTTAGGACATTTTTATAAATAAAAAACGTTATAATAGTTATTTTAGAACACTATTTGAAAACCATTTTATAAAAACAAGTGTCTTAAATGCCATTTTTATAATAAATCGTTGGATTAGCTATTTTACAGGATATTATTCAAAAAAGTTTCTTATAAAAAATTTGTTCCTATGACACTGCTCAAAAATTGTCCTATAAAATAACTAATATGACGTATATTAAGAGTGTATTAAAAAGCATCTTATGAACTTGCTTTATTGTTTGGTAATTTAGTTCTATGAATTTATAAAGTTCTAAAAAGTAATTGGGACACTTAGAAATTATCGACTCCTATAAACCTGATTTTGTTGTAGTGGAGTCCTCAATTTTTCGGTTCAGTTTTGTGAATGATCTCTTAGGGGTCGTTTACCAAATGCTTACCGGATAAGTAATAAGCTTTTACCGGCAAGATTCACCACACTTTCTCACATCATCAGGGAACATTCATGGCTAACAGATAGATTGTTGATAAACGTCTATCACCGTTATTACCCTTACTTACAGGGTAAGACTTTGGATCTTTGTCTTACCACTTACTGGGTAAGATTCTTGGTCATTTTTATGTTCATCCGGTAAGAAAATTGACCTGGTAAGCACTTACCCAATAAGTGTTTGGTAAACGACCCCTTAATTTATGTTTCATGTTTACAAACATGTTGTTAATTTTTTGAAAATATTGATGCAAAGTACAGAAGGAGTTAGATAGCATTCTACGTGACTATGTTGGTCGGGAAAGCCCACTTTATTTTGCTGAACGGCTTACGGAACACTATAAACGTCCCAACGGTGAAGGACCCGAAATCTATCTTAAGAGGGAAGATCTTAACCATACGGGCGCACATAAGATCAACAATGCCGTTGCCCAAGCTTTGTTGGCCAAGAAATTAGGGAAAAAACGAATCATAGCGGAAACTGGGGCCGGGCAGCATGGAGTCGCAACTGCGACTATATGCGCCCGGTTTGGGTTGCAATGCGTTATCTATATGGGTGCTCAAGATATGGAAAGGCAAGTGCTTAACGTATCCAGAATGAAGCTACTTGGAGCAGAGGTAGTCCAGAATGTTTCACATATGAAACAACTAAAGTTGTTCATTTGTGGGATTGGGCTGGCCCAGGCCGGGCCTAATCTATTTTTATTATCCAACGGGCCTAATATAGAAACTCATCCTTTTTTACGGTTGAAATATTTTTATGTTTTTATGAAAACAGAACTTATATAAAATCACAAATTATGTAAAATAATTTAAAATAAAAAAAAAATTGCGAACTTAAAATTAGACGTAAATACGTAACAATGTACATAATTTAGAAAAAAATTGTTTCGCAAAATATGGATTATCGATAAGTAAATGAACAAATGAGATGATAAAGAATTGATCAATTGGAGGTAATTATGTTTTTACTTTTTAGATTTTTTTAAAGAGTGTTATTATCATGAATCCTTATTAAATGAGAATTGTAAGTATCAAAAAAATTAAATTTAAATTATAAAAGTTAATTATTATAAAAATATTAATGGGTCGGGCAGGCGTGCCCGAATTTTTTTCACGTCCATGTCCGTCCATTAATTTTAACAAGTCGGTCCAAACAGACCCATTTCTTCGAGAAGGGTAATCCAAGCCCACTAGAATGATGGGTTTAGCGGGCCGTCTCACCCATGAACACCTCTAAAAATAACACTGTATTTTCACACGTATGAAACTAACACATGAAAACTATTTCTAAGTTTCATATGAAACAAAACTGTATAAACACTGCATTTTCACACGTGTTGTTATACATAAAACATCATGTAGGTTAGAGCGGTTCATTCCGGGACAGCCACATTAAAGGATGCTACATCGGAAGCCATAAGAGACTCGGTAACGAATATGGAAACAACCCATTACATTTTGGGTTCGGTTGTGGGCCCACATCCGTACCCAATGATGGTACGTGACTTTCATGCCATAATCGGTAAAGAAACAAGAAAACAAGCCTTGGAAAAATGGGGCGGAAAGCCAGACGTGTTGGTTGCTTGTGTTGGTGGAGGGTCGAATGCTATCGGGCTCTTTCACGAGTTTGTTGACGATAAAGACGTTAGATTAATTGGTATCGAGGCTGCCGGTTTTGGCCTAGAGACCGGAAAACATGCAGCCACTTTGACGAAAGGAGAGGTCGGGGTGTTGCACGGTGCCATGAGCTATTTGTTACAAGACGATGAAGGACAAATAATCGAGCCTCATTCCATTAGTGCAGGGTAAAAATGAACAGATTTTATAAGGGGTTGTTTGTTTATCTCTTAACAGTTCCATTAAGAGGCAGACTCTGAATCGCTAGGAGGTGAATCTTGTCTGGAAAATATAAGCATGTCTCTTAATGGTTCCAAAACTTTCTGAATGATTTTGTATCAGAACCCTAATTTCATTTTGAACAAGTAACTAACATTTTTATTTCATTTTTTACTATATCATAAATGCCTGTTAATCATTCTGATCACTTAATCATTTTGCACAAAACCATTCAGCAACTGCCAAATAGCCCCTAACAACATAACCATGTGACAAGTTTAGTGGCGTTCTTGTATATGGAATTGAGTCATAAAGTCACGAATTTAAAATAAAATTGTGAGAAGGTCATTCAACCAACGGACCCACGGTCTCTTATAAGCTTTATCATGGGTCCTTTGGTTAAATGACTTTTTGTCAAAACAAATTTAAATCGACAATCTTTCGATATTTTTGAGAATGTCACTCTCTTTGAGAGAAGAATGTCAATGTCATACACATAAATACTTATCATGGGTCCTTTATTTAAATGACGTTTTATCAAAACAAATTTAGAATGTCACTGTTTAACAGAAGAATGTCACTTTCATACAGAAGAATACTTAGAAACGTGTCAAAAGGGTATGCATTTAAAAAAACACTTGTCTAAAGGTCATTTACCTATAACCCGCTTTTTCTCATCCCTTCAAAACATCGATTCTATGTCCCATAGGTTGGATTACCCTGGAGTTGGACCCGAGCACAGCTTTCTGAAGGATTTAGGTCGTGCTGAATATTATAGCATCACCGATGAAGAGGCGTTGGAAGGTATAAAAAAGTCTATTGTTCATACCCTCTCACTACAATAAAATCGGATTTATAGGAAAGCCACAAATCTTTAAGTATCTTAATAGACTACTTTATAGAACAAAACAAATACGCATCCGATATATGTAAGAGCGTTGCAGTAGGTTTATAGGACGTTTTGGCGTCTTAAATAGTTTTTAGGACACTTTTGACATGAAGTGTCTTATTAAAATTATTTGAAAAAGGGTCCTGTAAAAATATGTGTTTATAAGAATCGTGGTATAAAAAAGCTATTAGGACACATTATTTTAATAGTGTCCTAAAAATCTATTTAAGATGTCCAAAATCGTCTTGTAAAGCTATTACAGTGCTCTTAAATAAGAGTTGGGAGTTAGGACACGTATATGTTTGGTCCTATAAAGTAGTTTATTATGACATTTATAAAATTATCGCATCCTGTAAACCCAATTTTGTTGTAGTGCCTCATCTGTAAGTTCTAGGTTTTTTTTCTTTTCTAAATCTATGACTTTCTAGCAGTTTTGAGTATGTGTCTTCCATACACAAGAATGCCTAAACACCTATCAGAAAAGGTCATGGATTTAAAAAACACTTGCAAAGAGATCATTTAGAAGCTAATTTGTGAAGCTTATTTCCTTTTTTGCTTATTGGTTTTTGGGTGATTATATTTTTAGAGGAAGGTTGAGGAAGAAAATCTCAACAATTTTTTTTTAAAAAACACCTTTGGAGCCCTCCATCTGGATGGTATACATTTGTGCATAGACAATATGTACAAATGTATACAAGCGATTGAAGTTTTTTTCTATGCACGTGTGCATGTTACAAATTACCGGTATGCATTTGTGCATACAGTCCAGATGAAAGCTATCAGGGTGTTCTTCAGTTTTCCATTTTTTTGAATTTTTCCTCTGAACCTGACCCTATATTTATATATATGCAGCCTTTAAGAGACTATCCAGGCTGGAAGGCATAATCCCAGCTTTAGAGACATCACATGCATTGGCTTATTTGGAGAAACTTTGCCCAACACTACCAAATGGAACCAAAGTTGTTCTTAATTGCAGTGGGAGAGGAGACAAGGATCTTCATACTGCCATTAAGCACTTGCAGGTTTGATGATAAGAACTTAACAACCTCCAAAACAAGATGGATTATTGGGAAAGATCATGTAGCTTAATGCATATATGCTTTTGGAGATGTATTTTTGCTATATTGATAATGATGGGAATAAAGTTATAATGTATGCTTGCTATATTGATGGGAATTAAGTTACAATGCATGTTTGTCATATTGATGGAATAAAATCATCAATTAGCGTTTCAATAAACTCTATGATTTTTATTTCCCACTTTTATGTTTTTTTTAACTGTCTTCTTAGCTTATTTTACATTTTTGACTTATTTAGCTTATGACTAGTTTATCATAGTTTTTTATTCTAAAGTTTTTTCACAGTTTTTTCATGTCATATTATCAGTTTATCACCAACTCAAAAACCTCACTGTATCTCCACTATTATAAAAGCGTTTCTCAAGTTTTTTTTAAAATTTTCAGGTTCCACCGTATCATTTATATTTTTATTTATAAAAATTAGTGCATTAAAATTTATACAAATAAATATTCATTCATATCGAAAAAATATTATTACTTTGATTATGTATTAATTTTGTATAAATTATTTATTAAAATATATTAATACAATAATAGATTATATATAAATTTCTTATTACAAAATTGTTTAACATTTGGGTTATCAAGAAATTAGTAAAAACTGTATTAAAATTTGTATATATTTTATTAAAAACGAATTTATAAAATTTGGGTTTTCAAAGAATCCCTAAAAAATATATAATATATGTTCAAATTTATATATATTTTTAATAAATTTGTATATACCAAATAAATACAAATAAATTAGTTATGTATTTACTTTAACTTATTTATTTATTATATTTAAATATATTATTTTAATAAATTAATAAATAAAATTGATTAAATATATAAAGTTTATAAAATTTTATGAAAAACCTCTGAAAATCAGGTTAGTTACACCTGAAACCCCCTTGCTATGTTGGAAAACCTTAAAATGAGGGCTTCCACTCTAAAAGCTCGTAGACCTCGTTGTTCTTGATACTCTAAAAATTTCTAACAGTTTTGCTAAAATATAAAAAACAAATAAGTTTATGTTTTTTAAAATGTTCCACCAGCTTTTTCTAACTTGTTTCGTAAAATAGACAAACATGAAGAAAACTCTAAATATATAGAATTCTCTAAAACCTGATGTTTGAATATTAAAATGATTATTTTATTTAATTTCACCAATAAGATTGAGTTATTTTTTTTATAATTTTTTTTTCTAAATAATATATTAGGATGATAAATTAGATAATATTGTTATAATATAATTTATATTAAAATCCTAAAGTAAAGAATCTGTAGAAGATGAATGTAATTATTTAAAAAAAAAATCATGTTTTGGTAAATTATTTGAGAAAAATTATAGAAAAGTTGTTGGAGAGCTAACTGTTAACTTATTAACCAATGACTAACTTTTGAACTAACAACTAGGGGTGCTCACGGGTTGGGTTGATCGGGTTGAAGGCATTTCAACAACCCAACCCAATGTCTTCGGTTTGAAAAATCTCAACCCAACCCAACCCAAACCAAAGTGCAACCCAACCCAACCCAACCCGTGCGGGTTAGTCAGGTTGATCGGGTTGGTCGGGTTAACATTTTGGTACAACAAAATATTCTCCTAACCTTCAATATTTTGTTTTCTCTAGTCTTCTCATAATTTCTTTTTCACCGTCAGCCATTTGGTACAACATATTCATATTTCTTAGATCTTAAGAATATCACATTCATCTCAATGTTATATATATATTCATATTTAATGGACATGTATACAAAGGAAAGTATATAGAGATGGAAAATAGATTAACTATATATATATATATATGTATATGAAAAAAGTACGTGATGGTGTAATTGTCAAATATATATTAATAAATACTCAACAATCATATTAATATTCAAAAAATAAAATGATATCGGGTTGATCGGGTTGGGTTAAAATAAACGTAACCTGATATCAACCCAATACCTTCGGTTTAAAATTTTTACTACTCGATTAGACTTTGGGTTGCTTCGGGTTGATTTATTTTACGTCGGGCTGGGTTGAGTTGATCGGGTTGATCGGGTTTTTAAGCACCCCTACTAACAACTAACTTATGAGTTGACAACTAACTTTTCAACCAATGTGCCAAAGATGGGTCAAGTTCAGGGAAAAACCTCAAAAAATTGAAAAACTGAGGAACACCCTGATACCCCTTCATCTAGGTAAATTAAGTTAATTTTTGGTTTTTTCTATACGTGTGCACGTTACAAATTACTTATGCATACAGTAAGGGCTATCAGGGTGTTCCTTAGTGTTCCATATTTTTGAGGTTTTCTCGTGAAACCCCCTCTACCAAACATAACCTTATTTACTTTCAATGATTACCTAAATAATGGAAACCTTTCTTGACAATTCTGAAATATTGGCATGAGAAAAGATGCCTCTGAATTTCCATCTCAAATATAAACCAAAAATAAAACATCTTTGTCTATAAAGATGATGATGCCCATCTTTACCCTTTGTGGCCTTTGATTATTCAAAGAACAAAAGAAATTAAGTTTTACTAGTGCCCTATTGTTCATGACATGTAACTACTTGCCATTTCATTATTATCATCATATTATCTACAAAACAAAAAAGTTGCCTCTTGACCCCATGATTTGGAGATCGTATAGACGAACGCTTAGATTTTGCCTCTTCTTTATGGTACAAACATGGAACTCCGTTCTTTCTTTACTGCTTTGCCTGAAAAAGAAAATAAGAAATGATTGAAATGTCGGAGATAACAAATGAAACGGTTATGACCATAAATAGAGTTAGAGTGTGTGTTCTAGAAACCAGTATATCCCACACAGAAGTAGGGTCTAAGGGAGTAAGATGTATGCAGACATTTCCTCTTAAAATAGTCACTCACTAAGAAAACCAAATTTCAAACTCTCATAACTTTTAAAAACCTCAAAATCCCTCTCCTCTACACAACCCAATGAAAAAAAAAAGCTTTTTGCCCCTACCGTCACATTTATAATTTACAACATTCTTTTCTCTAGTTTCCTAATTGTACCCCTACATGATTCCCAATACTTGTATGCACATGTGCATACCGTACAGATGAATGGTTACTAAGGTGTTCCACAACTTTTCATTTTTGCAGTTTTCCGCTTAATCTTATATATAGAGGTAGGTTCATTTAGGAACCTTAAATATTTTGCGAACCCAAAAACCACCTATTTTGTAGTATTCATGACGAATGATATTCATTATTATTCAAGGTTATTCATTATGAATACTACAACAATATAGGTGGTGGGTTCCCAAGTTCTCAAAATACTTAAGGTTCCTAAATGAACCTCCCTCTCTATATATAATAAATAATATTTTGTAATGATAGTTTTTAGTTGATATTTGTGCGTACTTTTAGCAAATAAGAAACTATACGAATACTTGATTGAAATGATGGATTAATTGGTTGGAAAATTAGATCAAAATATTGGATGAATCCAATTCGATCCAATGGACAACCAATAATAATATCCAATGGATGAAACCAATCCAATACAATCATCCATTGAATTAAATTGGCAATATCCGATATCAAACATCCAATAGATAATTGGATCAGATTGGATCCACCTAAATCCACTGGATTTCAACCAATAAACACCCCTAATGAAAACATATACCATCAATGACTTCCACATATTGAAAATGCAAAAAATTACAAATACCAACATTAAAAGACAAATTTGCTACTACTATATGTGGTCCATATAACACAAAAACCATTAGACTAGTGGACAAAAATCTTCTATTACTAACATGCATCTTTCATCTTGAAAAAAAAACAAGAATTTAAACCAATTTGTAGATGAAAAAATCCAAAGAAAATTACCTGAGAATACAAGAAAGTTCCAAGGACAGCGATTGCGGCTCCAAGAGCATTGACCGGCTGAACAGGTGTACGGAAAATAATGATGGAAGAGACAATGACCGATATTCGTTTCATTGTGTTTCCAATGCTAAACGTTAAAGGAGATATTTCGTCAAGTGACATATATGAAACTTGGTTGTATAAGTGATAGAAGATACTTTGAGCCGCCACCCACCTATGGAAAACAAAAAAGAAACCACAAAAAGACATCTTTTTAGCATTCAGCCAATAATAAAGAAAAGAATGTTAACATAATATGATGTATGTTATAAGAAAGTCAAAGGAATAAGATTATAAAAAAAATTATTCAAATGGCTATGGAAAGAAAGAGGGATATTCAAGATTGATGCCTGTTGTCAAATCTTTATTCATGGATGAATAAAGAAAGTTGATCTCTTGTTCTTTGTAACTAAAGGTTCAAATTAAGAAAACAATCTTGATTTTTTAAGGAAACCCGTTAAAATTTGTATGCAAACCAAACCAAATTAAGGGTCTATTTGTTTGCAGCTTAATGAGCTTAATGGGACTCCTAGCTTATTCGGTCAGTTATACATGATTGTTTGGTAGTGGCTTAATGATATAGAAAGTGGCTTATTCAGTACGCTTCTAGGGATGAGCTTTATGTAGAAAGCCAAGTTTTTTTTTTCTAATTAAAAACACGCTTCTTCCATCTATGAAAAAGCCCGCCTAAACATAAACCTTTCCAATCTATACAGACAGATTAATCCATTAATCCACACAGACAGCTTTATCCATACAGGACTTACGGGAAAACCAACCAAATCAGCCCCAATAACTAAATGGCCCACAATTGTTGTTTACGCCTGAAATAGAACCCTATGCAGATGGGATATTTCATAATTCCACCACATCCCCCAGGGACTCAACCACTAAGCCACAACCCTAATGGTTTAAAGTGGCTTTTTCCATAAATACCCTTGGCTCAAATCAATCTATCTACCACAATTATGAATCTTTAGCTAAACTAGTGGGGTATAAAAGGGACTATATCTATAATGAATTATGATTGAACAAAGAAATTGCAATTGGGCAAAAAGTAGTAGGTAGATGTCATGTGATTACCAAATGAAGTGGGGTCCAATTTCAGTGATGGCTTTCTGCCATCCAACTGCCCACAATTGTGGACCCTCAACAGCAATTGCAAATGGAGTAAGGATTAAGAGAGAAAGTAGAGATAAACAAGCATAATAATTCATCCCACTAACAGATTTCCCCTTCATGCCTCTTTTTGAAAATATGTTTCTAAACACAAATGCCAAGTTGGAAATCATGGCTCCCATGAAACCTGAAAATTGAAAAGAAAAACCAAAATCAAAAGGTATGCAAATAAGCAAGCAATTTAATTTGAAATAATAAAGTTTGATGTTTTATGAATACATCTTTTTATAGGACACTTTTTTTCAAAAAAAAAAAACATGTCAAAAGACCAAATAGGACGAAAAGCACCCTAAGAAACTTGTTAGGACGTACAAAAGCATCTTTATCAACTTATTGGAACATTTTTACATAGTACACACAATTGTTTGGTCCTATAAAGCTGTCTATTAAGCCATTTCAACCGAAAATCGACAGAAATAGCCAATCAGCAAATAAAGTTTCACTTTTTAGCCATTTTCTTACCCAATTTCACTTTTTAGCCAATCTTTATGCAGAAGACTTACGCATATGCGTAAGGATTGGTTTTCGGTGCAAAAAATTAGAATAAGAAGAATCCCTACGCAGAAAGTGGAATCCTTAAGCAGAAACCTTACGCATATGTGTAAGGATTCTTTTTTTATTTTTATTTTTTCTGCGCAAGGATTGGGTAAAAAGTGAATTTGAGTTAAAAAATGACTAAAAAGTGAAACCATCTATCGGCTATTTATGTAAATTTCCCCATTTCAACACATTTGGTGTCCTATAAAGTTGATTTTGTTGTAGTGTGGTCAAAGTGCACAAACTACAAACAACCAAAGGTTATGTTGTTAAGATCATAAGCTACTACATTTTCATTTTTCCCAACACACAAATAGATCATCATAACACACACAAAAAAAAACTTGCGATTACCGGTCATGTTGAAGTTTAGTTCGGTAAGTGCAGCAAGACCACAACCACCAATGATTGGCAAAAGAGATAAGTAAACCGGCATAGGGAATGTTTCGCCCAAAATGAACCTCGAAACCAACACACTAAAAGCAGGCTCCCCACTCTTGATTATGTGAGTAAAAGAAACAGCAACTTTCGACATACTCACAGTTGCTGCTACATGACCAATTGTATGTGCCAATGCAACCTAAAAGAAACATTATATTCATGATTTATATTTTAGATCATATATAACACAATTGTGCCCATATCCATAACAAGAAACATAGAAACATACCCAGAACTTTTAAAGAACCCAGATAGGAAATCAAGATTTAAACAAAACCTAGATGAAATTAACACAAATAAAAGAACTTTTAAAGAACCCAGATAGGAAATCAAGATTTAAACACAACCCAGATGAAATGAACTCAAATAAAAGAGCTTTTAAAAGAACCCAGATAGGAAATCAAGATTTAAACAAAACCCAGATGAAAATAAACACAAATAAAAGAACTTTTAAAGAACCCAGATAGGAAATCAATATTTAAACAAAACCCAGATGAAATGAACACAAATAAAAGAAAACCCAGGCGTAAAAAGTATAATCACACAAAACCCAGATGAATAAACACAAATAAAAGAACTTTTAAAGAACCCAGATAGGAAATCAATATTTAAACAAAACCCAGATGAAATGAACACAAATAAAAGAAAACCCATGTATAAAAAGTATAATCACACAAAACCCAGATGAATAAACACAAATAAAAGACGACCCAGGCATAAAAAGTGTAATCACACAAAACCCATATGACATAAACACAATTAAAAGAAAACCCATGTATAAAAAGACTAATCACACAAAACCCAGATATCAGATATCAAAAATGCTGAAATTAAACCCTAAAAAAAGTCAAAATTACTTACAGGGAACAAAGATTTCCAGAAGTCTAGATCAGTTTTAGGTGCTTCAGCAACTTTTGTTCCCCAAGAGATTAACATAATGAGAGATCCAGCAGCAAGAGATAAAGTTGATGTCAACCATGGAAATGGGAAAGCATTCAAAACCTTCTTATTATAAATATTAAAAATCACATTCAAAAACCACCATGTTGCAAAATAGAAACCAATCTTCACTTTTCTTGCTGATTCAACCTTCTCAACAGCTCCTCCTCCTCCTTCTTCAGGTCGATCAGCCTCATAAGCTTTGCAAATAACCAATGGTTTCTTTTTGGATTCTATTTCCAATGATCCATAAGAAGTCTTGATTGAAGAAATATGCAGAGGTTTCGAAAGAGAAACAGCAGAGAAATTGGGTAATTTGGGTACAGAAATCGATGGTAAAACCGATAATTTAACAAGGGGATTTCTCCGGTGAATAACGACATTGGAACGACTGACGAATCCCTGAGATTGCTGCAAAGAAGAGATCATTTTTGTACGATTAAAAATTACAAAATTCTGTAAACCCTTTTTAAGATCAACTGTGGGTTTTGACTGAAAATTGATCAATTTGTTCGATAAAGGTTTGATCTTTGATGGGGGTTACTGGGTTAGGTGCGATATATATGTGTATATATATATATATTTGTATGTATATACATATAAAGTGGAAATCAGAGGCACCTAACAAGTTTCATGGTATAAAGATCTGTGAAGACTTTTTAATATCGAATAAAATATATTTTAAGTGGAATAATTTATTACTAGGGTGGTGGAATGGAATGGAAGGGAAGGAAAAGGGCGGTCTTCAAAGGTTTGCTGATTCTTTAAGCCAACGCTTTTCTATATTAAACATCCTATCAGAATTCGCCACGTGTATACTTTTTCCCCCTTTGTAACGACCGCTTTTTCTACCGTACGTTATATTATGGTGTGTTTTTTTAACTAATCATGTAACAAAATATCAGAACTTCTGTTTTTAAAAAGTCTATGATCGAATGAATACGATAAGATCAAGAATTTTATCTGATAAGAATAAAGATAATGATGGTTAGCGTTTACCAGATAAATTGTTGAATACAATATCATTTTAATAGATCAAAATCTTATCCATTAAATAATTAATATTGTTGAAGATTGTCTGTAAACACTTACTTGAGTAAGTTTTGATAAATGGACCCTTAGTATAAGTTATGATATATTTCTATTTTTATTCCTTTTTAAAATTGTTAAGAACGGATTTTTTAAGAACATTTACTAAGCTTAATCAACCAAATAAATGATAAAATATCTGAGTTTTTTGGATTTTTATCTTACAATTGATTTTTGAAAAAAGAGAGGAATCATAAAATAATTCAATTTTTGTTTACAAATTACAACTACATTTTCATTTTGGCAACATCGCATATATAGTTTTTAGTATTCAATGTATGAATAATAAAAACAAAGATATTAATAAATAATTCAATTCTAAAACTTTAAAAGACGATAATAAATGAATAAACTATTATCAAATCAAAACAAATGGTGTTTGATATATTTTAATTAAGTTATAAATAATTGAAAAAATAGTTGTTAAATTTTTTTTTGAAACCGGCCATATTATTAAAACCCCATACCCAGTTGCAGAAAATGCAACCAGGGGGTAAAAACGAAATAGTTGTTAGACCAGATAAATGATACACTTAAAAAGTGGTTTGTATCCCAAATGTTTAAATTACAATAAATAAATTATGTTATAAGATTACAACATTATACTATTAAAATATTAATAACAACATTGGTTATATTATTAAAATATTAATTACAATAAATAAAATATGTTTCTTTTTTAAACATTAAATTTTTAAAGTTATTTTAGGAGTTCTTCAAGTGGGGAGCGTCCATACCCATTTAAGAAGGAAAAAAAGTTTTAAAAAATATGTTGAAACAAAAAATTCGTAAAAAATCTTCATTTTTTTCATGTTAGACATGTTTTTATAAAAATGAATAAAAATAAGAAGTAAGAATTAGGTTTATGCGAATGAGATATGAATAGCAACACCTATAATAAAAATAAAAATAATGTATTTTATAAAAAAAATAACATAGAAGAAAGAAAGGCCCGTTTTTTGGAGGTCAAAAAAGGGTCATATTGATTTTAATCAAAAAGAAATATTCTTTTTCGACGTTTAAAAAAGGACAAAATTTGATCAATTAATTAATAAAAAACGTGGTTAAATGGATGTAATCGTGTAAAGACCCTCCACAGTGACAATGATTAATCAACAAGTCATATATACTTTTTTAATAAACATTTTTAAAGTATAAATTGATTGCTCATTTATCTCAAACTCGAGTCGATGGCAACACACAAAATAATCGTTAAACTTAACAAGTTAAGCTCAATAAAACAATATTCGACTTGAATCATTCAAAAGTTCGATTAAATGTTTTGAGTAATACGAGTATATACTTTTTCAAGTTTAATATATTCACATACATGTAAATCACTTATAGTTGATTATGAGAACTCAAATTTGGTTGTAAACGTGAGGACAAATGAGAGTGCAACACGTGTCTCATTCAAAGAAATATTTAGACTCAATATAGTATTTATTCGGTCTGAATATACAAAGAAAAATATTCAGACCAAATATGGTATATATTAAGTCTGAATAATGCTTATTCAGTCTAAATATTTTTTTTGTATATTAAGTCTGAATAATCTATATTCAGATACGTGTCGCGCTCTCATTTGTCCTCAAGTTCACAACCAAATTTGAGTTCGCATTTGAAATTTCTTATATATATATATATATATAAATATATAAATCAAGCTTGGACCAATAAACTAGTTAATCAATCTTGATTTTAAACGCTGAAACAAGCTTATAACGTTTAAACTTCAAGGTCATAAGGTTAACTCAAAATTGTTATGTGATCATCAAGCTTGAGCTCATGCACTATTCATTTTTAAAAAAGGAGTAAACTACAACTTTGGTCCCTGTGGTTTGTCAATTATAACAAGTTTCATCCCTACGGTTTTGGAACTTTAAATTGACCATCGTGGTTTGCAGAAACATTTGACCACGCCCCTCAAGATATTAGGAAGCAATTAGCAAAGCAAAAGAAACCCAAAAGAGAATTTAGAAACACCAGCATATCTTACAAAATGTTGGCTTCTATGTATGGCTAACAAAAAACAGGAGCAGCCCATATATACAATAATATATATATATATATATATAATATTGTATGTAAGTGTGTATGTACTACTAAGCTCCATATGTGAACAAACTTTACAACCCACAAAATGTTCCCAAAATGACCACACATATATACCTTCATCGCAACGACTGTCGAAAAGACGAGCCAAAAACACAGGAACCACGACATACTAAAGTCACTCGCTGCCATCGTCAAAAAAGTAGAGCCAGCTGACCAACAAACGACACTAACAAAAACGGGTCTCCAAGAACTCCTATCAAAGATCAAGAAATGTAATTACTTTCTAAAGAACCAGCACTCGCATAGCATCAAAAATGTGTGTGTGTGTGTGTGTGTGTACATAGAGTCAGGTTCAGGGAAAACGCCAAAAAAGATAAAACTGAAGAACACCCTGGGAGCTCTCCATCTGGATGGTATGCACAAATGCATACTGGTAATTTGTAACATGCATTTGTGCATATGCGCTAATGCATATATATGAACTGGTGCATAGAAAAAAAACAGCTTCAATCGCGTGTATGCATTTGTGCATACCGTCACAATGAAGGGATACCGTCACAATGAAGGGCTCCCACGGTGTTCTTAAGTTTTCTCTTTTTCTCTCTCTCTCTTTCTCTCGCTCTCTCTCTATCTCTCTCTATATATATATATATATAATCAGCAAAATGATCTTAGAAGAGCAAAAATACCTACAAGTTCCTTGAAGTTTCATGAGAACGTGACGACACAGGACGCAGATCCCCTTGAGATCATTTCCAACTCTTTTCTGACGTCTTTTTGCCTGTTCGGATCTCCCAACAGATTCTCACAACAACAAATATCGATTTTCTCCGAAACAAGTCTACGCTGCAAAAAGCATTTCAGAAAACGTGTTTCCGAGTGAAGCCCATGGAAATTCTCGAAAGTCAGCGTCTTAAGGCAGAACGACATGCATTTAGGTAGCCACGATGACCAAATAAGATCGTTTTCATCAAGGCATACATCATCACCAAATCCCTGCATACCATTAAAACCAGATGAGTATCTCTATCATTTGCATCCTGCTTTAAATAGAGTTAAGGCCTGTTTGTTAGCAGCTTAATGAGCTTAATGGGACTCACAGCTTATTCAGTCAGCTAGATATGACTGTTTGGTAGTGGCTTAAGTTAATAATAAAGAAAGTGGCTTATTCGGTAGGCTTCTAGGAGAGAGCTTTATGCAGAAAGCCAAAAAAATCCAAACCTGTCCTTCCCAATTAAAGAACACGCTCCTTCCTTCCCAATCTATACAGACAGATTAATCTGCTCAGACAACTTTATCCAATCTATACAAACAGATTGATAGAAACCAACCAAACAGCCCCTTAGTTTTTCATAAACCTCACCCCTAAAAAACTTGGCTTTCTGCATAAAGGTCACCCCTAAAAGCTTACTGAATAAACCACTTTCTATATTATCAAGCCACTACCAACCGTATAGCTCACCGAATAAGCAGCAAGTCTCATTAAGCTGCTAACAAACAGACCCTTAGTTGTAAACTTGTAATCTACCTCGGTGATATAAAGAGATTGTAGATTTGGACAGCAGTTGAGCAATTTCATCAACGATCCAATGGTCGGATTTCCAATTTCCATGCTCAATTCTAAACGAGCTAAGTTCCGGAAAACCGGAAGATGAACCAGCATGTTACCTGCTAATACAAGAGACTTTGCATACAAATAAGAAAAAAAAAAGTCAGCCTGGCAAAATCAAAGAAAAAAAAGGCAAGTTTCTATTTAATTCATAAATAAAAATCTTTGAAGGGTTCAAAGTGCAACTTATATTTAAAATCTTTAAAGGGTTCGAAGTGTAACTTATACTCGTTCAACATTTAATAAGGTGGAAGGTGGGCCATTTCGTAAAATGGCTTACGAATCCCCGCTCATTTCACAAAACCGGCTAAGGGGTCCCATCAGCAACGACTTTTCCAGATTTTTGTGGGGCCCACATGGATTTCTGTGGGGCCTTTCTCTTTTCGTGAAAAAATTGAAGAAATTGGTGGGGATTTTTGAAAAAAAAAAAATTATTTTTGGGTCATTTTTATAATTTTAAAAAAAATGTTAGTTAAGCCAAGAACCCCCATTAAGCCAAGTACCTCGATAGTGCGATTTGATACCCTCAAAGACACAACATTCCGCAGCCCAATAAGCAAACCGACAACATGAAACGCAACTTCTTTCTGCCGCTCGTTTGGAATCGGTACGCTAATATACGCTTTAACCAATGACGATACATCATACAATAAAATCTCGTTTGAAAGATATCCAGTATACTTCAAGTACTCAAGATTTGGTGTATCGATCTTAATCATACAGCCGCTAGGAGCATCAGGCGGACCAAAATACGGCAAATCATCTATCGTTAAACGCTTTAGTGTCAAACTCGATATCATAACGTTCTTTAAATTCATCCACTCACAATCTAACATAACCAATTCTTCAAGAACTCGACAACCGGAAAAAAGCTTTTGTGTAGATTCGTCATCCATGAACGTAACTAAAGAAAGATGCAAGCCTTTTAGATTCAGCAAACAGACGGAATTCGGGATTTCGAGAATACAATTCATTTCTATCTTTAAGATGGTTAACGATCCGCTAGAAAAAATGGATTTAGGGAGGACGGATGGATCTTCGGCAAAAAGACAAAGATCGAGCTCGTGAACGTTATCCATAATAGCAGCGGAAATCCATGAATGAATCCGTGATGAATTAAAGCAAACACGACATGATAACCGAAACTTTTCCATGTTTGATGTATCACGTAATAAAAGGACTCGTTCTACAAAATTCATGAAACATGTGACCTCGGGTGGATCTCGACCTTCGATCTCGTTAGCATACAATAATGCATCGTCGAAATCTAGATTTGGAACGGAAGTCCAAAGGTTGTTCCATCTTTTTGAAAGTATCGAGGTCTTAACGACGTCTTTTGTGGGAATAAACGATAGAATATGATGAATAAGACAATCCGGAAGTTGGCTGATAAGGTCGATCCAATCACGTGTACGTTGAATCTCTATGTTGCTCATAATCTAGCCCCTTTAATTTTCCTTTAAAAGATAAATAACCGATAAAATATTAAAATTCGTGATTAAATTAATCAAGGAAACAGAAAACATTCAAAGCATTTAGCAATTTGTAGCACAATTCTTTATGAATGTAAAAACATCACTAAGGGTCTGTTAGTTAGCAGCTTTATGAGCTTAATGAGACTCGCAACTTTTTCGGTGAACTATACATGACTATTTAGTAGTGGCTTAATGGTATAGAAAGTGGCTTATTCATTCAGCTATGCTTCGTGATATAGAAAATGGCTTATTCAGTTGCTTTATGCGGAAAGCCAAGTTTTTTTTCCAAACTTTCCCCTCCCAATTAAAGAACACACTCCTTCCATCTATGAGAAAACCTTCCTAAACAAAAACCTTCACAATCTATATAGACAGATTAATATATTCAGACAGTTTTATCCGTACAGAACTTAATGGAAAAACCAACAAAACAAACCCAAAGAATACCTTTTGTATCGATCAACAATTCTTTACGCATTTCTTAATTTCAGATTCGTTGTTTTTGTGACAATTATTAGATATATATTTGCTCCTATATATGTAGTCTAGTGATTCAATAGATTTCATACATCCAAATTCAAGAAAATTAGATATGGCATCAATGAGTTAAGATCACGCTTCCTGTTTGTTAGCACCTTAATGAGCTTAATGGGACTTGCAGTTTATTCGGTCAGCTATATATAACCGTTTGGTAGTGGCTTAATGATATACAAAGTAGCTTATTCAGTAAGCTTCTAGGAGAGAGCTTTATGCATAAAGCCAAGTTTTTTTCCAAACATGTCCCTCCCAATTAAAACACTCTCTTTCTATCTATGAAAAACTCTCCCAAATAAAAACTTTCCCAATCTATACAGACAGAATAATCCACACAGCCAACTTTATCAATAGATAATGAAAAACCAACCAAAGTTGCTTATATTCAAAATCTTCATGTTTCATTCCAAAACTTATGATCAAGAATGAGCTTTTAGAAACCAATTTGATCCATATCAATATAAATCTAGAAAAAAATGAAAGATATCCCCATAAATTATACTACTATAACAACACAAAATTATGATCAAATCTTCAAACATAAACAACAAGAAGTTAATTTTAGAAAGGTTCACCACCGTTTTCAAGAACCCCCAAAATAGGATCTTCACTAGATTACTTAAAATTTAAAAACTATAAATATTCAACCAGTGAACTTCAATGAAATTGAAATTGTTACCCTAAACAGCATAAACAGCTTGATTAGTTCATTGATTCGTTCATCTTAAACTATTACGAATAAGGAAAACGAATTCCAAATTGCTGAAAAACTAAAGCCCTAACAGAAATCATTCAAGTATACTGATAAAATCGATAATCCCCATAACCACTAAACACTAATCGAATCAGAATGCTAAGTTATACACAAGGGCAATCTTCCATTTTCATAATATTGATCATCGAAACACCTAAAATTGAAATACAGAAAGTGGTATACGAACATACAAGGATGTGTGTGTGTGTATATATATATATATGGAAAGATAAGAGAAAGAAAGCTAACTGGTGATTAAAGATTTAGGGATTTCAATGGCGGTTGATATATTAGCTAAAAGAAGATATCTTTATGGAATAATGGCGGTGGGTATGGATGAAGACGAAGGGACTGATTTATTTTCTTTTTTTGGGTTTTGGTTTTTGAGAAGGCATCAAACTGTGTTGCTCCCTCCATTCCATTCGGATTCCAACCGCTACTCTAAAATAAGGAAAAAAAAAAAAAAAAATTTATAATTTTTAGAGAAACTTTTAAAACTTTATCTATAGTTTTGGCACATGTGGTTTACATGAAATTACGAATATCGTCCTTAAACTTTAATAAGTATAAAAATAGTTATTATGGTTTATATTTTACTATCTTTGGTATTAATTCTGTTAGTAAAGTATTGTTTAGTTGAAGTATATTTTCGTCTTTTTAGTTATTTTTGGAAAAATAAATATAATATAGTATATATTTATATATGTTAGAACTGAATAACACCTCAGAAGCTCTCCATCTCTCTCTTTCCCCCTCTCTCTCTCTCTCTATATATATATACACACACACATTGTAGTGACAAAATCTTCGACGATCGGCTGCTTGAAGATGGAGTTAGAGGCTCACCGCTATTCCCACCGCCAAAACTTGTAGTTTCTCCGAACATCCTCTCCACAAGGATCAAAATTTGTAGTTTATCTAACAATCCCTTCCATAGGGATCAAAATATGTTTCGTCTTGTTGTCACCTAACTCACGTTCGGCCATCCAAAAACCTTAACCATATTTTAGCATACACAAAACCCACTCAACCCCTATCGTTTTCTTCGCAACCATCCATCTCCATCAATTAAAGACCATTCCTAAAAGGGAAACTTCCAACAAAAGACGTTTTGAAGCTAGATGTTGTTTGGAAAAGAGAAATCGACAAGAAGAAGAGGGAAAGGGTCACTGAAGTTTGGGGGGGTTCACACTTCACAGAGACACGGCAAGGACTACAATTGTAATGAAAAATAAGAAGCAAAAGTGATGAAAATATCTCTCACTTCACGGACAGTTTTAAATATACTTAGGCATTGTTTGGTAAAAATAAGTTAGCTTATAAGCTGACTTATAAGCTGACTTATAAGCTAACTTATTTTATGAGTAATCGTTTGGATGCACATAAGCTAGCTTATCGATAAGCTACTTGGTACATGTTTGGATGCACATAAGCTGACTTATAAGCTAACTTATAAGCTAGCTTATTGATAAGCTACTTTGAGTAGCTTATGAGGAGTTTTTTTATCATATTTTCCGATTATACCCTCATTAATATTAATTATTATTTTTTCAAGATGTCCTTTTTAGTCATTTATATGGTTATCAGCTAGTTTTTGCCAAACATAATTTATTCATCAGCTAGCTTATCAGCTACCAGCTAGCTTATAAGTCATCAGCTAGCTTATAAGCTATCAACTAGCTTATCAGTCATCAGCTAACTTATCAGCTAGTTTGCCAAACATAGCCTTGGAGTAGTTTATCATGAGCTTTTTGACACTTTTTCCAATTATACCCCTAACTAATATTATTTATTTATTTTCAACATGCCCTTTTTGGTCATTTCACATGCTCATAAGCTAGTTTTTGTCAAACATAACTTATTCATCAACTAGCTTATCAGGTATCAGCTAGCTTATAAGTCATCAACTATCTTATAAGTCATACGCTAGCTTATCAGCTAGTTTGCCAAACATAGTGACTATTTATGTACATAATAAAACTTAGAGACCCTATTTGAAGTATTGTGTAAACTAGATGTACCGAAATTGTAGTTTACTCATTTTCAAAACATAATGAGGAGGAAAATATTATTTTAATTATTGTATCTTAACTCTCTAGATCATAACGACTACTAGAAATCATTTTATAAAATATTTTAATAATTTATACTTATGTTATAAAGCATTTGGTCAAAAACTCTTAAAAACAACATTTTAAACTTTAGTTACTGTTATTTAATGCTAATTACTTAATTTTCAAGATTACAAGTAAATTATGCGTAAGTACAACCTACTACAGTTTCATCTCTAAATTCGTGTAACTAACTACAGATAACTATGATCAACTACAGGATAAACATCTAATTTTAAATATAAAAAATCTAAAATATGATTAAGATAATCATTGACTTTTAACAAATAAAATAATTATATCATTAAACCAAAAATAAAATTTTAAATTAAATTATGATAAAAAATTGAATTAAATAAATTAAATAAAAAAAAGAGAGCTTTTAATTGAAATACTAAAATCTCTTTTCTCAAAACCACATAAAACCTTTAGGGCCCGTTTGGTTTGAGGGATTTGATGGGATTTGGAGGGATTGAGATTTTAATCCAATCCATTGTATTGGGAATAGTTCTCAAATTACTGACATGACGACTTATTTGACTGCAGTATTTGACATAAATATTAAGATATAGTACAATATAATTTCAAGAAAATCACTAGAGTTCGCAGTGGGAATGACTTATTTGAAATCTCAATCCCTCCAAATCCCTTCAAATCCCTCCAACCAAACGGGCCCTTAAAACATCGATATAAACAGAAATTAAAACGAAACTTAAAATCGAGATATATTTCACTACATTACGCGAGTACCCTTCTAGTATAAATAATATTAAAGATAATTTGTTTAAGAGATTTTAATGTCTAACTTTATATTTTAATATAGATTATTTATTGTATTTAAATTATATGAAATATTTCAATAAATCTTTTAAATTATATATAAATGAAATACTATATTTTTTAAAAACATCAAGCAGATTATATTTTCTTCATCAATATTTTTTATGATTTCTTTTTCCTATATATATATATATATATATTATAAGAATTTTATGTGCTATTTTATATTAATTTTTTTTCATTTAAAACTAAAATTTATAATACTTATTATTATGTTTTATAATATTAACATTTTAAACATGTTTACAAAACAAAAGTTACATGTAATTTTTTCTTCTTATCAAACAAAAACATTATAAAATAAATGTATATTAATCAATACATTTAATGTTCACCTTACATAAGAAAAAAATCATGTAGAACAGTACAGTAAAAGTTTTTACGAATATCACAAAATATTAAGTTGTTAGGTGCAATTCCTCATATATAAATATATAAAAAGTTTCAAAAACATTAACACCATAAACCATCATACTACAACACTTGCAATAATATCTCAATTTATAACCTATCTTTCGAAAGAAAAGAAAGGTACAATTTGTATTAGTATACATTTTATATACGGCAAAACTCACATACATTTTCCATATATGGTAAAAGTAAAACTTACACCTTTACCTTTCAGAGAGGTTAAGATCTAACAGTAATATGAATATTGCTAAGCCAATGACGGTTCTGGTACTGTACTACGCATTATCAGAACCATCATTGGCACTTACAACTAGCCTCGCCTTCGCCTTCGATTTCGAATCATCAAGATAATGTTGATAAACATACGAAACCGAGCCCCATAAAGCAAGAAGTAAAGCAATGGCCTTCACACCATCCATTTTATCTCCGAAAAATATAACCGCAAGAACCGGAACTATCGGCAACCCTAACGTACTAATCACATTCGAGAAAAGAGACGATACTTCAAATATCAACCCGAGAATCCCAACCGAACAAACTTGCCACGAGATCGCTATCCATACAAGTGTCATTATATACGAAACCGACCCTTCTTTATAATCATTCATCTCGGTTTTCAACCCGCTCCATTCTCCGCTCCCAAAAAGTCCAACGACACACCCACAAGTCGTGATAAATGAAGGGTATATTTGCATTTCGAGCACAACTCGAAAGTTTTCGCTTTTTATTACCTTTTCGAACGATAGTTGTAAAAGGGAAAGATATAAAGAATAACCGGCTGAAGCGCCTAAAGTGCATAAAAACCCGATAACGTATTTCCCTTTTGGGATTTTGGAGTTATCCAAATCCGAATTAACGGCAAGTAGGGAGGCGGAAACCGTGAGTAAAAACAACGAGTTAATGATCAAAGAAGTGAACTTTTGCGAGTTTAATAAAAACGAAAAAAGAGCGTTAAACGCTAATTGTGTTGCGCAAAGTAGGGAATAAGTAGATACGGGAAGGTAAAGGAGACCGTAAGAATACATTAAGTTATCACCGGTTAAGAGTAAGCCAAAGAATAAGTAAAGAAGCAAAAGGGCGGAGATGGGTGGCGGTGATGTGGCGGCAGGAGTGGCGGAATTGGCAATCGGAAAGAAGAAAAGTAGGATCGGGATCAAGATCGGGAAGCCTGCGGATTGAACGAAAGTAGCCATCCATTTACTATTACCACCTTTATCGTAGTAAAGTCTACCCAAAAGGGTGGCGGTTGCTTGACCGGCTAACAGAAAGATAACGTAAACCGCCATACGGAACCACCATCGGTAGTTTCGAGGTTTTGGAATCGGAATTGCGGCGGTAGAACTCGAGGAGATCCCATGATCGCCATCTTTAGCTGTCGAGAAGAAAAAACAGAAGAAAGATGAGTTTATAACACACTTTCTTAAGTGTCCTGTAAAATTGCTAATGACGATATTTTACATTAAAATTGTTCTAATAAACTTGTTAAGAAATCCAAAAGCGTCCTATAAACTTATTATTAGAACGTCTTTAGACAGAGTATTTTATTTTTTAGTCCTATAATTTATGTCTTATAAAACAGTTTATTAAGACGCTTAAAAAGTGAGGACATCCTATAAACCCAGTTTCTCCTCTCTCTCTCTCTCTCTCTCTCTCTCTATATATATATATATATATATATGTGTGTGTGTGTGTTGGAACCTTCACTTTCTCGGTCACTTCCACATATTCTCGTAAACTCTTATCAATAAGAAGTGAAATAAGACTTCAGAGTTTAGCACCTTTTATGCAACAAACGACATAGGATTAAAACGTACCTGTGGTTTGTAGTTCCACTTCTTTACCGGCATCCGCCATCGAGTCGATAGAATCCAAACCTGCAAAAAGTTCCGGCGGCTGAATTATGGTTTCCAGAAAGCCATATAGATATAGTTCTTGAAACAGAAAAGTCTAACTTTGCTTAAATGAGTTCTTTGCATCTAAGAAATCTATATATTATACTTTTGGGTGATTGAAACTTTGACTTTCCAAAGTTTTCTTAGACTTTATATACTTGATTGATGATGAGGTTTTTCTAACAAAGATCATTATTTGATGGTTGGTAATGGGGCCACGTCATAATGTCTGTATGAACTAATGAAGTTTGACCAGCCTAAAAGTGGTCAAAATTGGTTCCCGTTGCGGCTAGATATAGACAACCCAGGCATAAGTGTGACGTAAACGAGTCGAAATTTTAACGAGATCTCGAAGATAAAATAAAGCTTATTTAACTTAACGAGCCAAGCTTCATAACACCAATATTTAACTCGGGTTTTTTCAAAAACTCGATTAAACATGCCCAAATGTTCATAAATCATGCAGTAAAGATATCAACCTTGAGCCTATAAATGAGATAATTAATCATGAGTTCGAACCCATAAACGAGCATCGAGTTCGATAATTCAAAAAATATTCGAGCTCGAGCTCGAGCCCTATACTGAAAAAGTTATTTGAGCTCGAGCTCGAGCTCGAGCTCAAGCCCTATACTGAAAAAGTTATTTGGGTTCGAGCCTGTATTTTTTTCCAACGGGTTCGAATAACCTACTCCTCGACTCGGCTCGTTTACACCCTAACTGTGAGCATAGGCTCAACCGGCAAATAAAAGCTAGGTCTTGGGGTTTTTACTCATAGAGTCATAAATCGCCAGTTTGAGTCTCCCGAGGCACTACAACAACATTGGATTTATGAGACACCAATAATTTCTAGGTGTCCTAGTAGACCACTTTATAGGACCAAACAATAAAATGTTGTATTTAATAAAAGTGTTTCTAATAAGTTTATAGAACGTTTTTGGACATATATCTTTTTATAATTTCAAATAGTGTCATTTAAAATAGCTAATACGACATTCTTTTTTCATAAAAAAGTCCTAATTAAAAACTTGTTACTATGAGAAAAACGTCCTATAAACTTATTACAACACCTTTAAATATGACGCTTTATTGTTTGATCCTATAAATTAAGTTTTATAAATCAGTCTATTATGACATTTAGACATTTTTGGCGTTCTATAAGCCCAGTTTTGTTGTTGCAGTGAGGGTTAACAAGGATTTTCTTGACTCTTATCTTAAGCGCCTCGTGAGATTAATCGAGGTGCGTACAAGTTGGTCTGAATACCCACAGTTACCAAAAAAATAAAACAGATATTATGTGATTTTACGACCTCCTGTTATAGTATTCATAAAGACGTTATTGCAATGTAAATAGACAATTTCATAAACGGAAAGATAAACTTCAATAACCAGACTGTCAAAAAAAAATGCCGTTTTATAGAGGATTCGATTCGTATAGAGTTGGAACTGTCAATTTAAATAGGATTTTAGATTGCATACAGTTAGGAGTCGGAGAATTTAAGGTTCCGAAATTCCTTCTAGACCTTTTAAAGCTTCACCTTTCAAGAATTTGCAATTAATCCGATTTTCGTAGTTTATATATGTTCCTTCTGTTATTCAAGACTTAACGGCATGTTTGTTAGCAGCTTAATGAGCTTAATATGACTCACAACTTATTAGGTCAGCAATACATAACTGCTTGGTAGTGGCTTATTGATGTTGAAAATGGCTTATTCAATAAGCTTCTAGGGTTTAGGGTTTACGGTGGACTGACAAACAAAACTTCGAAAGCCGAGGTGGATTTCTTGATTCATTTATAAATGAAGTGTTGCAAGTTTAGATTTGTATATCCTAGCAACATTTGAGTGCGATAAAAAGAAAACGGAAAGATACTTAACCAACAACATAATCGTTCACCTTATATAACGACATAATTCGTTAATAATTATAGTTGTTCATGAAAAAAAAGCAGCACGAAACATAATGCACCATATGGCATAGTAAACCCCAAAACGACACTACACGATCATTAATTACTTGATCGACTCAACTTAAATAACCACCACCCATAAAGAAACTAATTTACTTTTAACTTTCTACCACTACTATCTTCTTGGCTCACCGTTAACACAGTGGACGGGATATTTACTGAAATAGCCAATCACATCAAGGAATTTCACTTTTTAACAACTTTTTTTACCTCATTTCGACTTTTAGCCATTTTCTTACCTTATATGCATAAGGTTTTCAAAGTCATGCATAAATCCTTACGCATATGCGTAACGAATTTTTCCTTTTCTAGAAAAGCAGACCTTACGCATATGCGTAAGAAATGGCTAAAAGTCGAAATGAGGTACAAAAGTGGTTAAAAAGTAAAACCCCTTGATGGGATCGGCTATTTCAACAATTTCCCCCATTGACCAACTTAGCTAATTAACAAAAGACCCTCTTTTAGGGTTTAGGGTTTACTTCAAAGAAACTAATTTCATCTTAACTTTCTACGATTCTGTCTTTTTGGCGGAACCGGAACACGAGGACCCGGAGGATCAACGGGGCCATTCAGCCACCATTCCTCATACCGTACAGTCGTGCATCCTTCAGAATTTTTCGATGGGAGAAATACAGTTTCGTGCTTTAAAGACGTAGCATAATCAGCCCAAGCATCTTCTTCTTTGTTTTCTAACTCCAAAACGTCTCCCGGTATATCTTGATCGTACCCAAATTGCTTCGATACCCGATGAGGAAAGTATCGTTGAGTAACATCTAAACCGACTAACTTAGAAACCCTCAAACACCTAGCAAACGAATCCACTTCTTCGTTATATTCACCATCATAAATGCTTTCAAGAGACCAATTTTCTTTATAAATCGTTCGAGAAATGAAATGATTGGTGTCGTTAAGATAAGGCCGCCAAACGAAATTTTCCACGGCCCGTGTAGCCAACTCTAAAGTAGTGTAGTTTGTATCTTTCTTCTTCGGGTTGGCCCAACGGGCCAATCTTGTGTCATCGGGTCGGGTCGGCCCGTCTCGGGTATCTGGGCGTTTCACGTTTGGGAAACGTTCAAAGACCCAAGCTTGAAGGTAATACATCGGCGAATATATTACGTTCAACGGAGGAAATGCTCCTCCGTGTTGAAGGTCCAAGATAGCGTTCTTTAAAACGTGCAAATCCCGATAGAGGGTAGCGAGAACCGCGGGTGCTAGTGCGATTTTTCGGCCTCGGGATAAATGAATGGCTAGATCGAAAGTATCGGATAAGATTGTGTTTTTGATGGATGGAAATAGATATTTGGATAACCAAAAGACGAGAAAGGCCTCGTGTTCGATAGCTTTTTGTCGGCCCATAAACTCATCCATCCATGCACCATAAGTGGCTTTTTTGGCGGAAGTTCTAACCATTTTTAAGTACGCTTTATTTAACTTGTTGTAAGTTTCGATATCCTCGGGATCCTCTACACGACGGAAAACGGGTTCTCCTAAAACGGAAAACCCGCCAAGAACCATCATGTCTTCGAGGGTAATGGTTATTTCCCCCCACGGGAAGACAAACGTGTTCGTTTCCGGAGCCCATTTCTCAGCGAAAAAGAGTATCAACTTTTTGTTTCTCGGGATTTTTAGGATGGAATCCATAACAGAATCGCGGATTCCGGCTCTTTCCCACACCTCACGGTTTGCCGATTCCATACTTGTAACCCAATTCGTCCACTTCTCTTGCGGCTTAATCCACCCAGCAAAGTGAACTTTTTCGAGGGAATTAGGAAGAGCGGAAATCGTGGAGGGAGGATGAGGAGGGCGGTTTTTTGACGGGTTATGCACGGGAACCGTGGGTTTGAGGAATCGAGCGACTTGAAGCACGCGGGTGGTCGGTGTTCGAGCCATGTGCTCTTTTCGCTCTTCGAAAAGGGTGTTGGTTGACATTCTTGCAAGATAATTAGGAAGATATCAAAAGGGAAATGAAGAGAAAATCTTGAAAGCTAGGAAGGATGGAAGTTGGCTTGTGTTGTAAAAAGAGTAAGAATTTAGTGGTTTAAATAGGAATTTAGATTGTATAATTTAATAGGTATAATAAATGCCTAAATGGAGGCAACAACAAACTCATAATTACATAAGTCCAAGAAAGATCTTTTAAAGAATATAAAAAAGTCAACCTCAATATTATTGGTCTAGCTCTTCAGGGTAGAGGTAAGGTATGCATACATTTTTCCGTCCCCACCCGAGGGACGGGCGAACCTACCTCTTCATGTGAGAGGTATGGTTCAAATTGTTTAAAAAAAACAACCTTAATATTATCGCTCTACCAAGTAGAGGTAAGGTCTCGTACATCCGCTCCCCCCCTTGAGGGACAAACAGACCCTACCTTCGGATGAGATGTACGGGCTCGTTTTGTTCAAATCATTTAAAAAGTTCAATCTCAAAATTTATCCTAGAAAGTTTAGATTTAGTGCACTAAGTGGTGAATTAAGGGTTATGAAGAGCGTGTCCACAAATATATTATATTATTTTTTTCCTTTTATTTCAGAGGAGAGTTTAGTATGACTCTTTGGAATAAAATTTTCTTAAATCTACAAAATTTGTAAAATAACATAGTTGTTAAAGATGCTCAAAACTTTAAAGACTATAAAATATCAACTATTGAATATCTTGTGATAAGTTGTATTCAAATACTTAGCATTGGATTACAACTTCAAACTTTAATGAGCATTAATGACCAAATTATAGGATATAATATAGTATAATATAAAATAAAATAATATAATATATCATAACATAATATAATATAGTATATTATATTATAAAATATATCAATAACATAATATAATATATAAGGAAAAAGATCACGAAAGAACCTTTGAAGAGCAAACCCGAAAAATTAATCCAAATCGTTAAATCGAAATGATCCAATGGATGTGGTTAAATAGATGGCTGTAACCACTTCTTTTTTATAATATAAATAAAAATATCTCCCACTAAATCCAAAATGGGCGAAATATGACCAAAATTGGAGTGAAATATATTACACCCATAAAACTAGGGGTGTCCGTGGGTTGAGTTTGACGGTTTTTGACATTTTTACAACCCAACTCGATTATGGCGTTTTGGAAAATCTCAACTTAACCAATCCGTTCAAAGTTACAACCCAACCCTTGCGTTTGTGGCGGGTTAGCAGTTTGGTAGTATACATAAAATTGAGGAATAAATTACGATAAATACTACTGAAAATATACAAAGAGTTTCGTTAGAGGGTTTCTATATTTTTGTCGTATATATCAATTGTTGTCGGATGTCTTCACATTTTTTAAAAATAAAGTTATAAAGAATCCTAGCGAAAACATAATGAAACCATTTGCTTATTGTTAAAATCTTTAATATATTGACATTAATTTATAATACTACGTGACTAATTTTAAATGACGTTGTCACGTTGATAGAAGTTGTATTCATATAAATGAATGAAACATATATATAGATATATATACCAATTATTTCATATTCGCATCCCTTGCTCCGACCAATTGATTTAAAATTTATCGTGTTCATTTGTAAATGTTGATAGAAATCATAAGTTAAAAACCAGCATTACTTAAAGCTCAATTGTTAAACCATAATCTACAATCATAAATTAACATTTATCCAAAAACACATTCTCACTTAGTCACTTACTTTGATTAAGTTTTGGCTTTGGTTTCAAAATTGAACTAATTAATAATATATGTATTTATTTTTTGGGATGTAAATTGGAATAAAATATACACATATTTTTTGGTTGTAAATTATAATATTGTAAATATTATATATATATATATATATTTTATCGAAATAATATATATTAGCAGTGGGTTTGCGGTTTGGGTTGGATTGAGTTTTTCTAACCCAATTTTAGCTCTCCTAATTAGCGGGTTGGGTTTAATCGGGTAATTAGCGGGTTGGGTTGAGCGGTTTTCACGTGTTGACTGTTTTTTGTACACCTCTAGATAAAATTGTTGTCTTGTTATTTTTAATTTGATATCCATATCGATTAAAAAAGGGGACACTAATCAAAATAGTCATTTTCCTCAACCAAATTCATTTTTAGCCACTTTTGGCATCAGATTCCTTTTTAGCCCAAGTTTATGCAAAATTCTTACACATTTTCGTAATGCCTATTTTCATATTGAAAAAATAAAGAAAAAAGTTATTTACACAAATGGGGATCCTTACAAATTTGTGTACATATTTTTTTAAATTGAAAATAGGCCTTAAGCAAATGCGTAAAACAATTGCGTAAACTCCGGCTAAAATGGTAATTTCATTGAAAAAATGACTAAAAAATGAATTTGGTTGGACATATTGATTTTTTTGGTCAATTTCCTAAAAACAATTGATCCATTTTTTCGTATTTTTTGGTTCCTTTTTCAGGTAAAACATCAATTATGTTAAGTTATATTTGGACTATTATTTGCACGAAGAAATAACAAAGAGAGAATATAAAAGAGAAGGCATATTACATGTTTTCAACTAAAACATCAATTAGAACAAGTTACTCTATCTAGAGATCTTTCATAATTTAACAAGTCCACCTATTGCACGAAAATAAAAGAGAGATTACCGAAGAGCACCAATAACATATGGTCGAAAATCCGTAAATAAATTTCCATCGAAGACGAAAAGATTGCCAAAATTTAAAGTAGGTCACCATTAGCATAGCTAACCTAAATCAATCCAGTATATCCCACATGAAAGCAGCGTTAGAGGATAGGATAATGTGATATACGCAGACATGTCTTCTATCTCAAAAAATATAGCGGTTTGCTTATTTGTATAACGGAAAAGTGGAAAAGGTAGACCTTTTCGGACTGCACGTGAGATATGGAAAAATGAATGAACTATGATGGATATTAATTAATGTATGTGCCAATAACGTTTTATTTTGCATTACTTATTTCTTTATTCGTCTTTCGCGTGTGCTAAGATGTAATAAATTTATAACACTGCCATGTAAACTAATACTCGAGATAAGTTGTACTCCAGATAATTTTAGAAGTCGCAATTAACATACACGAATAATATCAAGTGCTTTAGAAAGAAGAATGTCATAAACTATCTTCGCCTAACTCGAGTCCATTGAGTAAGATGCTATTTAGAGAAACCTAAATCTAGATTTATATTAAAAATTCCTCAAATGTTGTTATAAAGAAAGATGTGGTGGCAACAACAATAATCTTGTGAACGCTCCCAAAAATGGCATAGCATATGATGGTGAAGCATATAAAGAATTCAGATAAATTACTGTACATCAAGAAACATATACTCACAAAGTTAGGATTACCTTGAACTTGTCATTTTTAACAATATAGCTTCTAATAAAGACAACAGAGGAAAGTTCCGTTAAGAAGTCAAAATTGATTAGGAACCGGAAACAGAAGCGTAGTCAATAGGGGGATTAAGGGATGCCCAACCCCCTCCAACTCTTGGCGAGCCCCATTGTAATTTTAGAAAAGGTAATATTTTTTTAATATAAAAAACAACCGAAACCCTACGGACGAAAAACAAAAAAGCGAAACAATATTTTAAACTTTACATAACACAAGGATTAAATATGTAACTTTTTAAAACTTTTTAACGGTGTTAGATGTAAGGACAAAAATGGAAGCAATATGAAACCACGGGGACAAAAAAAACAGTTTTTAAACCACAAGGACGAAAATCGTTATAGACAGTAAACCACATAGACGAAAATCGTAGTTTACTCTATTTTTTAAATTCGGGTAACCGTGAACCGAACCGTAGGTTACTGCCTTATTTCGGTTCGGCTCATCATCAGGTATACGCCTCTTGTAATTTGGTTCACATTTTGCTTAATAACCGAACTGAACTGAACCGAACTGAACCGAACTATGAACATCCTGATCATAACTTGCCTTCCTATTATGAGTTTATGACCTACAATATGTTTTGGGCTTTCGGCCTAATCCACTTTCATACGGCCCAACATTGAACGATGTCGTTTCAGTGAAGAATAAATAATCCGATTGTGTACCCGCCAAAACCTTAACCTTGTACCCCACGTAAACCCAAAACCCTCAGCCAAGAACAAAACCTGCAAAATTCAAATCGTGTATTCCATCCACTTTCTCACTTCCGATCGCTGCCGGATTATTCTCTTTTAAGGTTTCGCCGGAAAAATTTGCACTTCATTCTCCGGTTTAATTTTAATTCAGAGAGAAATATTGTCAAAGCGCCGTATTCAAGGAGGATGGGGTCGCAATCGACGGTGGAGGTGGAATGGCCGGCCAACAAAGTGAGAGAAACGTTTATAAAATTCTTTGAAGAAAAGAATCACGTCTACTGGAAATCAAGCCCTGTTGTTCCTGTCAATGATCCAACTCTTCTGTTCGCTAATGCAGGTTTGATTAACCTTTTTCTGATTTCTCTTATGATCGCTTGTAAAGTTGTAATATGATTCCTTAATTACACTTCGATTTCGACAAATTTTGTCTAGGGTTTAGGGTGGAATTTTCAGAAATCATAGTTCACTTTCATGCAGCTTTGATTAGCCTTTTCTCTCTTATGATTCGTTTGTGATATGTTTCCTTAATTACACTTCGATTTCAACTTATTTTGTGCATTTAGGGTTTAGAGTGAAATTTTCAGAAATCATAAAATTTTCACTTTCAATCTGAGTCGAATGTTGTTCTATCTACAGGAATGAATCAGTACAAGCCTATCTTCTTAGGAACTGCTGATCCAAACACTTCACTGAGCAAACTAACTCGTGCTTGCAACACTCAGAAGTGCATTCGAGCTGGTGGGAAGCATAATGATCTTGATGATGTTGGCAACGACACTTATCACCATACCTTCTTTGAAATGCTTGGTAATTGGTCATTTGGTGATTATTTCAAGGCCGAAGCCATTGGATGGGCTTGGGAGCTTCTCACTACTGCAACTCATCTTGCCATCAATCTTATGATCCATTGTTAATATTTGGAAATCATCATATCGTTGAAGGTTTGTTCTTAATGTTCTCTGTGATCGTTGCTTGTCAATGTGTAGGTTTTTAAACTACCTAGTGATCGAATATATGCTACTTACTTTGGTGGTGATGAAAAACTGGGCCTTCCTGCTGACAATGAAGCTAGAGATATATGGCTCAAATATCTTCCCCCTAAACGTGTGTTGCCGTTTGGTTGTAAAGTGAGTTTTGTCATCTAATTTTTACTAGAATCTTTTTCTGCTTTCTTCATGGAATGATTCATAATATGGAGTAAATAAGAGTTAATTCGATCTTGTTTATTCATCTATAGGACAACTTCTGGGAGATGGGTGATACTGGACCATGTGGACCCTGCAGTGAAATACACTTTGACAGAATTGGGGATCGTGATGCTGCAGCGCTGGTTAACAATGATGACCCTACATTGATTGAGATATGGAATATCGTGTTCATTCAAGTAAGCTTCTGAAGCTTGCCTTATGTCTAAGTATGCATAGATTTTGTTTTGTGTTCTGTTTAGGGGCATCTTGTTTGATGATTATACATCTGTTTGATGCCTATTTCGTAGCTTAACAGGGAAGCTGATGGTTCGTTAAAACCTCTGCCTGCCAAACACGTGGATACTGGAATGGGATTTGAAAGACTGACTTCTATTCTTCAAAATAAAATGAGCAATTATGATACCGATATCTTCCTACCCATCTTTGAAGCTATACAGCAGGTTAGATATAGCTGATGTATTCAGTACTGGGTCTGCTGTCTTGATGAAAAGACTATTAATTTGAGTATCACAAAGATTGTATTAGATAGTTGTCTAGCTCCATTTCTTTTATGAATGTAGGAACATACAATATCTGATTAATCAGCAATTTTCTTTGTATGGACTTTTTGTTTCCAATTTATATAGGCAACTGGTGCTAGACCATATTCGGGGAAAGTTGGGTCAGATGATGTGGGTAGGATTGACAAGGCGTACAGGGTTGTCGCTGATCACATCAGAACTCTTTCATTTGCCATTGCAGATGGTTCATGTCCAGGTTAATTTGAAATCCAGCTCTGCTCCATCTTTTTTTTGTGGGTCCGTCTAAAACTATCAAACTGTTTTTGTGTGGCATAAGCCGTTTCTTGAACAACCATATTGCCTTTTGAATTTTTTATATAACTGGCACAATGTAATATTTGCGGTTTGAATCTTTTTCCGTATTCGCCACTACTAGAAAACTGGGTAGCGCCGAATAAATCACTAAACTTTGAGTTAGCTTATTTTTTTTAAAAGCGTATAATGTATATCAGTTGGATTGGTATTTGATCCTATTTTTTCTTCCGTGTTTTTTGCTTTGGGTTTCTTTTGCAGATATCCTTAGTCCTTACCAAGAATTTTCAATTTATTCGTGCTAGTATTCTTTTTTACAGGCAATGAAGGACGTGAATACGTTTTGCGGCGCATTCTTCGACGAGCTGTATACTATGGAAAAAAAGTGCTGAAGGCCGAGCAAGGATTTTTCAACGGGTAATTTCAAAAGTTTTCTTCCAATTATAAATTTTTTCTTGAGTTTGCTTGAAGTATGCCATTACGGGTATATAAATTCTGAAAATTTTCGGTCAATGCTCTTTGTCGGAATTAGGTTAGTAAAGATTGTGGTGGATGTAATGAGCCCCATTTTTCCTGAGCTAAAACATCGAGAGGAGCACATTAGGGAGATCATAGCAGCAGAAGAAACAAGTTTTGGCAGAACATGGCTACGTGTAAGTTTGATCCTTTTGGAGTATTCAGAGATAATTATAATTGATCATGCTTATTTTCCTGTAAAAAATAGGCAATATTGAACCTAAAAATGATAAACAACAAAACTTTATCAACGGCACCTCAAATAGGATCAATATGCAAAATATTATAACTTTCGGTGAAATATGTCAGTTTACATGTTGATGTTGTCAATTTATATTCTTATCGTTTCAATGTTATATTTTTCAGTTCAACATGCTGATTCTTGGCTATTTCATTCTTGTCAGTTTTGAAACACTTTGAATATGATGTTATTCTGTTAAATCTTAAAAACTTATCTCACATGGCTTTCTTGTAATCTATATAGTCAATGACTCCTGTAAAATATGCTAGTTTTTGAACCATAGGAATTTTTCTTACTATCGGAAAATTGCAAAAGGAAAAGATTAAAATCCATATGCTTCTGAGGACTAAGCTGCTTATGGTTCTTTTCTTAGGGAATTGAGAAGTTTGAGAGGGCTGCTAAAGATGTTCAGGGGAAGACATTGAGTGGACAGGCAAGTGTTGGCACTTTACATCTGATGTTTCAGTGAATAAGCATTATTCAGACCGAATAAATAATATATATTCAGTCTGAATTCTTCTTTGATATTCTGTTTCTTTATGACAGTTGTTAAATAGAGTAAACCTTAGTTTATCTTTCTTGCTAGTAGTGTTAGTATTACCTCTTTTAGGATGATTGTGGTTATATAAATACTTTGTAATCCCTCTTTGAAGAAAATAAGAAATGACTGACCATAGTTGAGAAATAACAACAGTAACCATGATTTTTTTAACCATGTATTGATTATTTTATAGCTGTTTCTTAACCATGTGCATTTCTCCATCCCCACTCCCTAATAAGTTTTACTGTTGACATTATATTTATATTATAATGTCACTCCTAACTTCGTAAACTTTAGGTGCAGTTGCTGAAAAGAACAATGTGCTATTATCTGTTTATCCAATTAGGCTATAAATTATGTGGGCTTCTAAATATTTATAGTGGTAACTTTTAGACAAATTTTAGACTATCAATCATGTGAACAATTCTTCATCCCTCGATTTTATTGATTGATCTCTTTAATACAGGACGCTTTTGTGTTATGGGACACTTTTGGATTTCCATTGGATCTAACTCAGGTTAGTTTAGTGTCTTTCTTTCTTTCTTTATGCTTGTAAATCTTGTCAAGTTTAATAATTATATATATTTCCCTTTTATCAGTCGATGGCAAAAGATAGAGAGTTGGAAGTTGATGTTGATGGTTTCAATATTGCTATGAATGAAGCAAGGGAAAGATCGAGGAATGCCCAGAACCAGGTTGATCAATTTTTTCCTTTTTTGTCTTGCTTTCATAAGAATAAATGTGTTAAAGATAGTAATTAGTTCGATGAGCAATTCTATAGATGCAAAATTGTTGTTATACTTATATATGTCTAAGTGTCCTAATAAAATACCTTATAGGACTTAAGTTTATAGGACCAAACCAAAAAACATCCTATCTAAAAGTGTTAGAATAGGTTTATTTTATAGGACGTTTTCTGGCGTTTTAACAAGTTTTTTAGGACGCTTTTAAAATAAAGTGTCATACTAGCTATTCTATACGACATTATTTGAAAAAATTGTCCTATAAAAATAGCTAATAGGACACCTTATTTTAGAAGTGTCCTAAAAATCTTGTTAAAATGCCTAAAAGCATCCTATAAATGTATTATAACGCTTTTAGATATGACTTTTTATAGTGTGGTCCTATAAACTTAAATTCTACGAACTATTCTATTCAGACATTCAAGGCGTCCAATAAAGCCAATTTTATTGTAGTGATAGGAGTAGCCAGTTTGCTGATGTGGACTAGTTAATATTGTGACAGCAAGCTACTGGCGCTATCGTAATGGATGCAAATGCCACATCAGCACTTCACAAGAGAGGGATTGCTACAACAAATGATAGTTTCAAGTTTATGTGGTTTCAGGTACGCATTTAAATTGTTTTTTTTTTGAAAAAAGGGTATTAATTACATTGCCGTTTAGTTGATGAAAAAGGGTAATAATTACACATTTCTAAAATTGTGCGTCTTTTTTCATTTATGGACGTTTATTTTGGGACGGAGGGAGCAACATTATTGTCGATTGTTTCTTGTATATATGTTCTTGCTTATATAATTGTAGACTGTTGTTTTCATACAGTAGTTATTGGTCAAAATTAAATTAATTTTAGCATTTTGTATTTATAATATGTCCTATGAATCATTAGAAAGTTTTTTTTTTTTTTTGTAATTTCAGGATCATAATAGCATGATAAAGGCTATTTACACAGGCAGAAAGCACGTGGAAAGTGCTGCTTCTGGTGATGAAGTTGGTATTATACTTGAAAGTACAAGTATTTATACCGAGCAAGGTGGTCAGGTAAAGGCTTGTTTGTTAGCAGCTTAATGCGACTTACAGCTTATTCAGTCAGTTATACATGACTGTTTGGTAGTGACTTAATGATATAGAAAGTGGCTTATTCAGTAATCTTTCACGGGGGAGCTTTATGCAGAAAGCCAAGTTTTTTCCAAACCAGCCCCTCCCAGTTATAAACATGCTCCTTCCATCCAAAAACCTTCCCAATCTATACAGACAGATTTATCCATACAGAACTTAACGGAAAACTAACCAAACAGCCCCTAAGTTACATATATCTCCTTATCAAAGACTAATCTCGCATATTTATTTTGCGGAGAGTTTTGTGGGAAAATGTCATGAAATCCATATTTCTGCTTATTAGAAGCGTGTTTTTAAAATTATGATAAAGTTTATTGGATTATAGATATTTGATACTGGAGTACTTGGAAGCCCTTCTGGACAATTTGAGGTTCGTGACGTTCAGATATACGGCGGGTTTGTGATCCATCTCGGTAAATTCACCGGAGAGTCTGGCAAATTCAATGTAGGCGATGAAGTAGTTTGTAAGGTAAGTGTTAATATTTGTTTTTTTGATCTTATATTTATCATCTTAATCGTGGTTTCATTTTCGCCTTTTTAGAATTAAAATCTCTAATGTCGTGCAGGTTGACTATAACAGACGCAGCAAATTGCTCCTAATCACACCTGTACACACATGTTAAATTTTGCTCTTAAGGTAATCTACAAATGATGCTTTTCTTTAAGTTTTGGAAACAGCCACTCTCAGTGGTAGCCCAAGAATTTCTTGTAACGGGTGCACCTTTAAGGTGGGCCCGCAAGATTGTGGTTTGACCTGGGGGAGGTCAATGCAGTTTGACCAATAAAGAGTCAATTGTGTCGATTTAGGGAATAAAATATAATTTTTTTGAAATGGAATCGATCTTCATCTTTAAAATAAATATATGTTGTTTGAAAATGAGATAAAAATCGAAGATTTGTAAGATGAATTGGCATTGATAAGGAAAACAGATTGGGAAAAAAATTAAATTGGAGAAAAATTAACAAAAAAGTTTCCTTGGCATAGTGGTAATAAATTAGTAATGTCTATAATTAAAAGATAAAAAGTTAATTTTTTTTTTACTTGCAGGAAGTACTTGGCGATCATATTGAACAGAAAGGATCGATTGTTCTTCCTGAAAAACTAAGATTCGACTTTTCTCATGGTAATTTTTTTTAGCAATTGTATTTTCTTCTATCTTCAATATCGTCTGAAAGTAGTTTGAAATTGTGAACAGGTAAGCCCGTTATGCTGGATGAGCTTCGGAAAATCGAGTCCATTGTGAATGAACAAATTAAAGCGGAACTTGATGTTTCTGCGAAAGAGGCTAATCTGGTTGATGCAAAGCGTGTAAATGGCTTACGAGCTGTTTTTGGTGAAGTATGTTGTTAAAACTTCTATTTGGTGTATTTTATTGTATTTTATTTAAGAGCATCTCCTTCAGATTCTCCGAAATGGAGAAACGGAAGATTTTGGAGTTTTTAACCTATTTTTTTGCTCCAATAAATTCTCGAAAATGGAGAAAGTAGGAAAGAGAGGGATAAAAATCTCCAAATCTGGAGAACTCTTCAAGATTAAATATTGAAGAGAGATAACTGGTTTTTTTATTGTTCCCCGAAAGGAGGTTGAATGTATTATCATTTCATATAAAATTTAGGGTAAAGTTCAATTTTGGTCCCTAACATTTGCAATTTTTTAGTGGATATCATCTCTAAACTTTAGAAACTCCGATTTGGTCCCTCAAGTTTGTCGATTCCCAATGGTTTTGGTCCCTCAGGTTTGTCGATTCCCAACGGTTTTGGTCCCTCAGGTTTGTCGATTCCCAACGGTTTTGGTCCCTCAGGTTTGTCCATTCCCAACGGTTTTGGTCCCTTTGTCCACGTTCATCGAGTTATAGAAAATTAAGGTGGTCGTTATTCATCTTTTTCTTTTCTGTTTTATAGTTTAAAATTAAAAATATAATATTCTTTTAATTTTAATATAAAATTAAGAAACAGTGAAAATGACTAAAATACTTCTCATTGAACTGGACTTAAAGGAAAATGTTAGCACCGTTTACAGAAGGACCAAAACCCGTGAGAATTGACAAAAGAAAGGGATCAAATCTAAGTTTTTGAAGTTTAGGGACGATATTTATTGAAATTTACACGAAAATCCGAGTTTTTGAAGTTTAGAGACGATATTCATTGAAATTTACAAACTCTAGGGACCAAAATTGAACTTTACTGTAAATTTATTTGAAAATTTGTTGGGATGAAATCTCTAGAACGGAGAATCTGTGAATGTAAATCATTTTGGAGATTTTAACTTTTGCTTTCCCATTTTGGAGAAATTCTAGAAAATTTGTTCGAGATGCTCTAAAAATTTGTTTGCTGCCTGACTATCCATCTTATACTAAAACTTCTATTCTGCTACAGGTCTATCCGATCCTGTTAGGATTGTTGCAATTGGTCGAAAAGTGGAAGATCTCTTGGCTGATCCCGAAAATAAAGAATGGTTATCCATATCTGCAGAGCTCTGTGGAGGTACTATTCTTTCATATATATATATATATATAGTACTTATCTTTTTTGTGAGGTTTGAACCCTTGATCTCCAAGGAGGTTGGGATCTACTAGTAACCCGGATACTGTTGGGCCATTGGCCTTTTGGTTCTTTTTTTATATATTACAATAATTTTGCGATTATGTGTAGGGACCCACATCTCAAATACACGAGAGGCTAAGGCATTTGCACTTTTATTGGAGGAGGGAATCGCCAAGGGGATTCGGAGAATAACTGCGGTTACCACAGACTTTGCTATTGAGGCCATAAAACAGGCGTCTGAACTTGAGCAGGAAGCAATGACGCACCGGAGTTAGAAGGAAACCTACTTGAACAGGTTAATTGATTTAAATTTATAAATTACTCCCTCCATCCTAAAATAAGTGTCCACATTTTTATTTTAGTTTTATCCCAAAATAAATTTTCAGAAGTTTAGAACCTTTAGGGTGCGTTTGGTACACTGGACAGAACAAAACAAAGATCACCTTTCCATATTTGGCATGACTTTTAAATGGAACAGACAGTAATGGAGTGGAACAAACGTGTTTCACCCCAAACCATTGAACAAGGTGGAACAGACCTATATTTACATATATAATCTTAAAATAAAACATAAATCCCTTCTGAAATATTCAAATACCCCTCCCTCTTTACATTTTATTTATTGTATTTTTTTTCTCTTTAAACCTCCATTTTATTGTCCTCAAAATATTACTTTTATACGTATTCTAAATTTTGATTAATTATGTAATTTCTTACATATTAATAATAATAAAATAATATAGAAAAGATATAAAATAAAAAACGGAAACTACATAAACTTGTAATTTTGGTGTTATTTTAATAGTCTTGATGAAAACTTTCAAATGATTTATTTTGTTATTAAAAATATTTATTTTATTATAATTTAATAAGTTGCATGAATTAATCAAAATATATAAACAACTCACTAGGAGTAAATTGGTCATTTTATCTATTCAGTCATATCCAGTCTAGTCTTGCCAAACGTTGAACAGTTGTTCTGTCATGTTCTATTATGTCCTATCATGTTTTGTCCTATCCTCTTTGGATACCAAACACACCCTTAATTTGATCCTCTATTTCTATTCATGATTATTTTACGCTCATAAAGTAGAAGTGTCTCAATTTTTTTTTCTCTCTAAATTCTGTAATACTTTAAATGTGCTGCTTCTTTCGTTTCAGAAAGTGACTTATTTAAATAGTAAAGTAGAGTCTGCTTCTATTCCAACAGCAAAGAAAGCCGAACTGAAGGCGAAAATATTTGTTTTTCAGGTATTATGATATCCTCTACTTGTGTCATGTGTTCTTTTGCCCAAAAAATATACTATATAAAAAATATATATTAGTATATGTATTAATTTCTTTAAGTAATAGGTTTTTATATATTATATAAAAACCTAATACTTAAAGAAATTAATACATATACTACATATTTTTTGTATATAGTATATTTTTGTTATATTCATTGACAAAATATAATAATGGGTTGATATATCTTTAGAATCAAGTTACAAAAGCAAAAAAGAAGATAGCTGAAGAGAACATACAGACGGTGGTCAAAGCCGCCACAGAAGCGGCGGATATCGCCTCTTCTGAGGGAAAAGCGTTCTGCATTTCGCAGGTTGCTGTCGGTACGGATATTGCAGCTATCCGTGAAGCAATCGTGAAAGTTATGGAACAAAAGGTGATTAGCAAAATTTTCTTGTTTTACCAAAGGTTTATCGACTGTTAGCAGCTTAACGAGCTTAATGGGACTCGCAGCTTATTCAGTCAGCTATACATGACTATTTGGTAGTGGCTTAATTATATAGAAAGTGGCTTATTCAGTAAACTTCCCGGGGGGGGGGAGATATTTGCAGAAAACCAAGTTTTTTCTCAAACTTGCCTCTCCCAATTAAAAAACACGCTCATTTCATCTACGAAAAAAAAATTCTCAAACAAAAACATTCCCAATCTATAGACATATTAATCTACACAGACAGCTTTATCCATAATACAAGAGACTTAATGGAAAACCATCCAAACAGCCCAGTTGACCAAGCGGATATCTAGGTTACTGGTAGATCCCAACCTGTAGAGGTCAAGGGTTCAAAAACTTCACCAAAGGTGAAGAGTATGTGTGAGTTTTGCAGTATATAAATATTTTGAAGTATATAATATTTATAATATAGCAAATACAACAAATAAACTCACACTCTCTAAACCCCTAACCTTCTAGAAGGCCAAAGGCCCGGATATTGCTAGACCAAAGGCTCGTTGGTTAGTATATAAATATTATATACACTTGAAAAAATAAAATTATGTGATAATTTTTCCGCTTGTTTTTTTTATTTGACGAATGTTGGCGGAGGGGCAGGGAATGGCGGTGATGGTTTTTAGCACGGATGAGAATGCTCAAAAGACTATGGTTTGTGCCGGAGTGCCGGAAAAGAGCAATAAGAGTAACCAGCTTAAGGTTTTGGAGTGGTTAAAGGCGGCTTTGGAACCGCTAGGCGGCAAAGGTGGAGGAGGGAAACATGGTCTTGCCCAAGGCCAGGTTAGCTACGCTTTTTCGGCTATTAATTTTATATATTATATATAGACATAAAATTTGTTTTTAGAAAGCGTTTTACCATCACAAATTGGGTAAAGTTAACCGGGTAAGACTGTAAGAGTGCTATTTGGGTCAACACTAATTGGTTATTGAGCATTTCTGGTATTAATTTGTTTGAGGTGGCTTAATGGGGACAAGTGAGGGGTCTTGACTTGTTCCATATAGCCATTTTGGTTTTAGTGGCTTAACGATGAAGCTGTAAAGAAACACTAGTGTATGGCTGAGCAAATAAGCCCATCCACGCTATACAGCTCATTAAGGCATGTTTGTTAGCAGCTTAATGGGACTTGGAGTTTATTCAATCATCTATATATGATTGTTTGGTAGTGACTTAATGATATAGAAAGTGGCTTATTCAACAAGCTTTTAAGGGGAGCTTTATTCAAAAAGGTAAGTTTTTTACAAACCTGCCTCTCCCAATTAAAAAACGAGCTCTTTCCATCTATGTAAGACCCTCCCAAACAAAAACCTTCTCAATCTATACAGACATATTAATCTACACAGACAGCTTTATTCATACTTTAAGTTGTAAGTAAGCAACCACTAAGTATGGATAAAGTTGTATATGTTTGGGAAGGTTTTTTCATGATGGAAATAGCGTGTTTTTTACTTGGATGTTTGAAAAAAAAACTTGACTTCATGCATAAAGATCCCCCTAGAAGTTTACTGAATAAGCCACCCTCTATGTCATTAAGCCACTACCAAACAATCATGTATAACTGACCAAATAAGTTGCGAATCCCATTAAGCTGCTAACAAAAAGCGCTAAGAGTCCCTCCCTTAGCTCACTAGATCAGCAACTCAACATCATGGATTTATAAGAGGCGGTAAGCAGGTAGTAAACAAACACTTACAATATTTATTTATTTTTTAAAGGGTATCCAAGGCATATTTACATAGACTAATCACTGTCAATTTTAAGACTGCTAAAGCATGCAACCCTGAGATAATTCCCCATTGGCCACAAGTTGTTTGCGCCTGGATTCGAACCTGGGGTAGATGGGTTATCTAGCCTCATCCCTCACAATATTTATTTTGGTTTGCAGGGAGCCGATATTAAGCACGTAGAAGAAGCAATAGACGTGGCCAAGTCTTTTGCTACGCTCAAATTAAGCTGAAATCGGGATACAAATTTTTAAACAACATCAACAAGTTGTCACTTGGTATATATGGTCGGTTTATATGAAGGGTACAAAAATCGGTATATATGTAGTTGACATGTGATAGTAAATGAACCACGGATTAACTTTAGTCTAATGTTTGATCAATTACAATCCATATATTTTAACGCCACATTCATAATTCATTCATTTATGAAAAAACAGACAAATTGGGCTCGTGGATTCCACATGAATTAAGAGGTTGTTTGTTTACCTCTTAACACGGTTCCATTAAGAGGCAACCTCTTAACCGCTAAAAAGTGAATCACGTTTGCCAAAAAAAAGTTACCTCTTAATGGTTCTGAATATTTTGTATCATGGAAATCACTTGACTATTCAGAGCCATGTTTTCATTTTCAACAATTACTAAACAATTATATTTTATTTTGCACTATATCATAAAAGTTTATTAATCATTCTGACCACTTAATCATTCTGCAATAAACCATTTAGCAACTGCCAAATAGTTCCCAAGTCTAGTGATGATAAAATATACATAAAGCTTACCTCTATAATGGTCACGGAATAATGTGACCAGACCCGATTGTAACCGTAATGTATTGCAAAACTGAGACTTGAAAGCTTATTAATAGCTACATGGCAGCCTAAATTTTTAGGGGAAAAGGGCAAAAAAGAAGAAAAAAACCGTTAAAAAAAGAAAGAAAAAAAAACGTTGGCCAATGAAAGGTTGCCACATGGCAGCCTAAATTTTCAAAAAAAGAAGATTACCATTTTCAATCTCTATAAAATTAATGGGTTACTCAAGGGCCCATCGTATGGCCCATTTTGTAAAACATTTTGGGCCAGACTAGTTACATATCTGGTTTGATTAATAAGGGGCCCATTATTTTGTTACAAGTTTAATGGGACTCGTGTTTATTCGCTTCACTGTATATAACTATTTGATAGTGGTTTAATGATTTAAAAAATGACTTATTCAACAAGCTTCTACAAAAATGTTTATACAGAAAACCAAGTTTTTTTTCAAACAAAGTCTTTCCAAATTAAAAAAAACATTCAACTTTCATCTATGAAATTCCTAAACAAAAACATTCTCAATCTTATTCAAAGAGTAGAGAGGTTTCCATGAAAAAAGAAAAACTTGCCACAAAAAATTGGTCCCAAAGGTTGAACAAATGTTAACATTTAATTCAAACCAAAAAAAAAACAGAAACACCTAAAATGTACTGAATTGAACTGAAAACCCCTTATACTTCCATTAAAAAGTAAAACATATGATAGAAAAAGCCAGTAAAAGAGGCAATTTTTCGGACTTAAAAACGTTCGTATTAAAGAAAAAGAGGCATTTTGAATTTTATGAACGAAAAATCATATTCACAATGAATGAAGCAGCAGCCAACTTCATGGTGTCGATTCCCTTTAACCGCAAAATTTGCAAGACATTATATGCAACTTCTGATTAAAGTAGCCACGAACAGAACATCTCTTGTGAATGCTTCCCTACCTACAACGTAAAACCCACCATTAAGACATTAAGTCATGCTACTTAAGCTCATTTGGGATATCAATAAAGCCAGTGCTTTATAGCTTATGAGCACAAGTTTTTGGTCTGAATATTTACGTAAAAAGAAGCACAAGAAAATAAGTTTTTGGTCTGAATATTTAGGGATTGTTTGATTGGTTTTCCATTAAGTCGTGTATGGATAAGATGTCTGTGTGGATTAATATGTCTGTATAGATTAATCTGTCCCAAGTGGCCAGGTACCAAAATCACCCTTGATGTGTTTTAGTAGAACAAAATATTTTTGTGCTAAAATGACCAAATGGGACATATTCAATTACCACTATACAGAAAATTAAAAATTGAAATCCATACAGACAAATCAATTCACACAGATTACTTAAAAACCCAAAATGCTAAAGAGTCCAGATTACAAAGTTGAATATTAAAATCCATTATTGCTTAGATAATAGCAATCACAGATGCAAATATAATTCAAATATTTACAAAAAGATGGGTATTAACTATTAAGCCTCCGAGTTTGAATAATAGAAGCAAATGAATGTAGTAATAAGATACTAAAAATGTTTAATATCTTTGGTTTCAGAAACTAGCTCTTAATTCTTCGAAAGGTGTTCATAAGTAGATTTAACTGGCTATGAGTCATCCCAAACAAGCTCTTATAACTATATATATATATATATAGGGGCGGGTTCAAATGAGAACTCAAATTTGGTTGTGAACGTGAGGACAAATGAGAGCGTGACACGTGTCAGACTGAATATAGTATTTATTCGGTCCGAATAATCTACATTCAGACACGTGTCACGCTCTCATTTGTCCTCACGTTCACAACCAAATTTGAGTTCTCGTTTGAACTTTCCTCTCTCTCTCTCTCTATATATATATATATATATCATATAAATCATCGATATTTAAAGCAATGACGTACCAATCTAAAAATGGCAGAGACAATATCAACTTCTATTTCTTCTTGGTGGTAGCTTTCTTCTTTGCTTTTGTCTTTTTAAATCCTGTCCCACTCTCCTGTCAAAACAATATAAATGTTAAGAATGATAATTAGAAATATTACAAGTAACCAGTATAATTATACTGAAACGGCTAGATTTATATGAAGTTTTGATAATTAGAAATATTACAAGTAACCAGTAAAAATAAGTGTCTACATTTCTATTTTAGTTTGCTCCAAAGTCAGTGTCCACCTACATTCAAATTCTAACCCTTAATCATGAGATGGGCAAATTCAATACTTCTTCTATTATTAAGGGTAAAATTGTCATTTAGTTAATAAATGGCATTTATTTTGGGACGGAAGGAGGGATTAGTAAAAGGTGATGACATTGCAGAGTTGAAAGAGTAGTCCTTTCTAATATGGTTGTGAGAAAATATATATTATTCACTCAAATTTTAAGACCAACAGGCTTGGTGTCTGTTTGTTAGCAGCTTATTGAGCTTAATGGACTCACAGATTATTCGGTCAGCTATACATAACTGTTTGCTAGTGGCTTAATAATAAAAAATTCTAGGGGAGAGTTTTATACAGAAAGCCAAGTTTTTTTTTCTGAATGTGTCCCTCCCAATTAAAAAGCACACTCCTTCCATCTATGAAAAGCACCTCCCAAACAAAAAGCTTCTCAATCTATACAGCCATAACACAACTTATTCAGCTCAAAAAGATGCACAAGCAGATGATTTTGACATGAAGCTTCTGCATAACTAAACTAAGAGGAGGTTAGGAAATGAATACTAGCACACAAGTACCTTTTTATAAAGAGTGTAAGCAGCTCGACCAGTGAGCTCTTGCCCACTTTTACTGACATAAACCTGAATGTAAAAGAAAATTGATTTAGATCATACAACATACATATATACACAAGCTAGAAGTTAATAAAAAGATCCAAACACATAAATTTCAAACTCCTTGAGTTACAAATCATAAACAAGATCAATCCCCTAAATGCCCATTGATCTGAAACAAAAAAACCAAAATTTTGATGGATATATATATATATAGAGAGAGAGAGAGAGAATGAGGTTCAAGGGAAAACCGCACAAAAAAATGAAAAAAATGAGAAACACCCTAGTAACTGTTCATCAGTACAATATGCACATGTGCATACAAGTGATTGAAGATGTTTCGTGGTTGTTATGCATGTGTGCATGTTATGCACATGTGCATACTGAAAAAATCACTTACAATTACAAAATTACCATATCAGATGATATATATATATATATATATATAGTGCATTGCTTAAGCATAAAAAAGAAAAAAAGCATGCACTGGTTTCTGCAACCCTTTGTTCCCTTCTGATGAATCTGATACAGTTGATAACAACTAGTCCACTACAAACTATTTGAGAATTGAGATCAAATAGCTTGTTTTCTGTAACAAGAAAGAAAATATTTGAAAAATATAACAAATCTAGAACCTTCCAACTTACTCTTCTCCTATCCGGGCCCATGAACCAATGCCCAGAACCAGAAGCTTGACCATCTGCTTGAACCCTCCTTTTGCCAGCAACTTTTGGGATCCCTTTATCAGTATCAGCCTTCGAATTCACTGGACCTTTTGACATTTCTCGAGCATTTGATTTTCTTGTATTTTTCCTTGAGCTTGTCTCAGCTTTATTAGTTCTAGCAGCTTGTTTAGAGTTTCCACCTTGGCTAAATTGACCCCTACAAACACAAAGATATACAAAGAATTATAAAAAAAAATTAGTATATAACTATCGGTTATATCACAAAATAACTTAAAAGCCAGGCTTACATGTAATCAATGTTTGATGTACTGGGCTGCTCAGAATGTCTGTTTGCTGCATTCAAAGGAAAAAAGTTGGGCAAGCGAGTTCGAACTAGCTCTTGGACCCTCGGATCATTATGGAAAAAGTACCGATGAGCAGGAGGGATTGGGTCACCCAAATCTATCACGCTATTCGTAACATGACTTTTTCGATCATTCTTTCCAATATTACTCTGAGATTTACTTTTATCTTTCATGGAACTAAAATATTCCTCACAGACCTCATCCAAAGCTGGTGTTGGGATATGGAAGCTCTTCTCGGGTTGGAAATCTTCCCATAGATCTTTCCGGGTGGATGTATTCATTGATTCATTTAATTTTTCCTGCCATCTATTTAAAGATGATTCTGATCCATTATAAGTCCTATTATGAGCACCTTCACTCATAAAAGGATCATCATTGTCTGAATCGGAATCAATCAACTGAAACCTTCTAAGAGGGCTGATGGTTAACTTTGGAAAAAGTGGATTATTGCAGCTTGTGATTACAGACTCTGGAGCATCTGAGACATTTTGCTTTCTCTTTCCTGATTGTTTAGTCAGAACCCCATGTCCACTAAGTGGGAATTTTGAACTGGTACACACTGAATGGTGTTGTGTTGAAAGATGTTCATCTACAGTTAGCAATAAAGATAGCATACATGAGAAGATCAATATATTGGAATTATTAACAAGCTGGCAAAATTGAATAATAAACAAGGTTCTACTAATGAGCTTCCATAGAGATACAAATCTAAAGTAAAAACTATAAGAGGGGTGTTACCGATGTAACTAAGATATTTGTGCAAATCATACAGCTTAATCTATATATAAAAAATCTGATGGTTTAATAAAAGATGCATTACTAATGAAAAAGACATTGGATATAAAAGATGTCATGGATTGTAAATTACTCACAGTAGCAGCCGCATGCATACCACAAACCAAAAAGAAAAATTTTAATATCAAGATTCAAGATACATCTGACAAATTATGTGTAACAAGTCCTTGTTAATATGAGAACCACAACAAAATAAATCTTCTCATTGTAAAGATTTGTACTTCTCATATCATAGGGAACCAACTAAAATCATCCCTTTTATGATATAATGAATCAATGTGGTGATCTGATCCCCCATGTGTTTGTGATATTTCTTGTATACAAAATAGTCCCAAATTGATCCATGTTCAGTGGTTTAGGTCTTTAGGATAACAACTTTTGTTAAACACAATTTGGGGTTACAAAGAATGATCATGGATTACATAAAGGTTCCTTGAGCTTAAAACAGCTATATTGATATTCAATAAACAGGGTGGGTACCATTTTGATATTTCAAAATATGAGAATTTTATCAATGATGATTACACACTTTACAGTTTGTTGTATTGATATTAGAATGATAGTAATGATTGTATAATAACATTGCCACATTTCATTTTCAGAATTGAGAACTTTTTCTTGGAATATATCAAAAACCAAAATAACCACTGGATTTCCAATGGGTTTTTAGCCAGGATGGCCAACCTCCTAAACAATCTAAGGCTTGCTACATTATCATAAAATCAACTAAAACTCTATTATACAGTATATGAAGTTTAGGTGATTTACAGTGATTCCTATCTCCTACCACCCAAAATATATGGAAACAAGTTCATTTCTCTCTAGTGGCTACTTCTTCAAAAAGACATAGTAGACTAATAGCACATACTCAAGAACAACTTACCAGTTTCAATTATGTGAAATAATTCCAGAACAGGATTGTATCAAGATCAAATTATTGAACTCGGGACAGCAATACTTGGTGAATTTGTTTCAGACAGTACATTAAGATGTGTTTGGAAAATCCACTACATAAGACCGATTTCAACATGATTATTGAAAGTAAAACATGATTAAAATTAAGTCTTTAAGGATTTCAGTTTCGATTCCAAACATCTAACTTCACTCAGGTTTAACGAAATGTAATTTCCTGCTATGAGCTTATAATGAGACACAAATAATTTGTTTTCTTAAATCACTGATTCATACCTACTTTCAAAAACATGAATTTAAGCTAAAATAACTAACATAATGAATAATAACTTTAACCTGTATGATTATCCTCTGGCGAAGAGAAATCCTCAATATCATCATCATCCACAACCACAGCAGAATCAAAATTCGCTTTACTCTTGACCGAAGCCGATGATTTTACGGCATCCACGGTAGGACCTCGCCGGAGGCGCTTCAGTCTCGGATGTGAACCTTCATCCTCAGTATCCGATTCAACAACTGTTAGGGTTTCAAAATCATTATCATCATCATCTTCGAGTACCGTCGTCGCAGCTCCGGAGGACCGATTCGACTCAGACGGATCCTTATTTGATTCACTTGCAGCTGCAATGTGGGGGTCAGAATCGAGCATATCAAAATCAAACCCTAAAGAAAACGAAGGTGGTTCGAAATCCGCCATTGATAGATGCAAAGATCAAAGATCAAAGGGTTTTGAATTGAAATAGAATGAAAGGAGGGATTCGTGTAGTGCAAGAATTTTTGGTATTCTCAAAAACATATCGCGCTCTTTTCGTTGAAATCAATTCCCATGGCGCCATTATTTGACGGTTTAAATTTTAAAAGAAAAAATTTCTTTTAGAGTAAATTACGTTTTTAGTCCTTGTGGTTTGTTAAAAGTTGCAATTATTTCCCTCCCTTACTCGTTTGCGGTTCTGTAATTCTGTCTCTATGATTTATAATTCATTGTTATTTTTATTCATTTACAATTTATTGTTGTTTCGGTCCTATGGATTTACAATTTTTTACTGTTTTAATCACTTATTCAGTTATACTTAAAAGGTGAGAATTTGCAATCCATGAAAATAAAATTACAAATTAAACCATAAATATAAGAACTATTAATAAATCAGAGACATGATATCATAATTTATTGAGTTAAATACAAATTTGGTCACTGTGGTTTACAAATATTAACATATAAGGTCCTTCAAAGATTTTTTTTAACATCCAACATCTCTGTAGTTTTTATTTTATAACACTGCAGGTCCTCCATCCAACTTTTCCGTTAAATATTAACTTTTTAGCATATTTTCTTTATTTTTCAAACCACATGAACCAAATATGTAATTTACTTTAAACTATATAATTATATTAATATCTTATAAATTATATAACGTATTTATATGCACCTAATATTTTTATTTAAAAATTATTTATATATTTAATTTTTATAAAATGTATTTTGTATTTATATTTATATAAAAAATACAAATAATTTTATAAAATCTATGGAATGTTCAATTTATATTAGAAACAGTTAATTTATTTTAATTAAATATATGGAAGCTTCAAAATTCAAATACATAAAATATATAAAAATATAAAATATAAATACAAAATAATTTTTTTAAAATAAAAATATAATAAAATCTTAAATATATAAAGAATTAATAATTTATAAATATACATATATACGATGAATAATGATGGTGAATAATGTGAGATGGTAGATTTTTATGAGGATCATTTTGATGACAACGAAATTGTACATGCTTGAATTTAACTTTTATATTTATATTTACCATATATATTTATATCTACATATTAATAATGTTTTATATATTTAAGATTATATTTTATAAAATTTATTTTGTATTTTTATATATTTTATGTATTTAAACCTTCCATCTATACATATTTTGTATAGATGTATATCTACAAATTATTAATTTTTGTAAATTTAAGATTATATTATATAAAATTTATTTTGTACTTGTATTTATATTTATATTTTTATATATTTTATGTATCTGAATCTTGAACCTTCCGTTTATGTAATTTGTATAGTGGTCTTATTTACTGTTTATTTATTTGAATTTTGAAGCTTTCTCATATATGCAATTTGTATAATCATTTGTTTCTAATATAAATTGAATCTTCCATATATTTTATAAAATTATTTATATTATATATATAAATATAAATATAAACATAAACATAAAATACATTTTATAAAAGATAAATATATAAATAATTTTTAAAATAAAAATATTAGATGCATATAAATATGTAATATAATTCATGAAATATAAAAATTATATAATTAATAAGATATTGATATAATTAAAATTATATAATTTAGAGTAAATTACAGATTTGGTCCATATGGTTTGGAAAATAAGGAAAATATGCTAAAAGGTTAGTATTTAACGGAAAAGTAGGATGGGGGACCTTCAGTGTTATAAAATAAAAACCACAGGGACGTTGGATGTTAAAAAAATCTTTGAAGGACCTTATGTGTTAATATTTGTAAACCACAGTGACCAAATATGTATTTAACTCTAATTTATTATAACTTTTTTGAATATTTTCTAGGTTTATTTAATTGAAAAAACTGACAAATTGACCAAAATGTTACCCAAAAAAATGCAATCAAGAACTACATCTTATAGAAAATTGTTTAATATTTAATATAAAATTATGAAAGAAAAAAAGCAGTTATTGTAGCTAAATATATGCATTTTAAGAACTTGATTTTTGTTTAAGATGCGATAAAAAAACACCCTAGAAAATAAACAAAAGAATAAGTATAAATCGGTTTTATAAGTATATATTTCTGCTCTACTATAACTCGTTACCATTGTCAAATACAATATAATCACCGGATTGTTGAAAATCCAAATATAATAATAGAATATTTTAATTAAATTGTTAAATAAAAATTATAGAAAATAGTAACTAAAAAAAATTAAAGGGTGTTGTCATATAAACCTACTCTGTATATTTATTGGGATAGAGGTATTTATATACTCACATTTGATCTTATTTCATATACTAGTTTGCATGAAATATACTAATTGTATGTTAGTTTGCTTTATTTTATTAAATAAAAATTTATTTTTCATTATATTATTTGTGCCCAATATGTTCATGTACTAATATACATGTATACACACACATATATCACATATGACAATAAATTTTTTTTCCAAATTTCACATATGAATATTTTCCTTTAACTTTATCACGATAACCTTCTTATTTGAATCGTATATGATACTATAATAACTTATCACATTTATATGTAAAATAAATAAGAACTTCAAAACACCAACATAAACAAGTAAATAAACAAGAACTTCAAAACACAAACATAAATATATATACGTGCATCTTAAATTGGAATTACTTTCAATAATTCATATATGAATCATCATTTAATGTTCACTTTACTTTTTCTTATATTTAGTTTTTTTTTTTTACTTGAACCAACCACTTATATTTCATTTGGAGGTGCAATAAGAAGTGGATTTTACACATACCTGAAGGATCGTGTAAAAAGTAAAAGTTAAGATTAGAAGCGTAAGAATAGATCTGGACTATTGATCATTTTTAATCTCAAACTCACTCGTGAATTGCGCTTTATACGGGGATTAATTGATCTGGTGCATCACGGTGCATCCTTATCTCAATACATCTCATCCTAATGTTCATCCAAGGATGAAGATCCTTTCTTACGATTCTCAAACAACTCTCATTTTTATCGGAACCCAATCTTTTACACATATCTATCATCTAGCTAAACAAAAGTACCAATTTATAAGAAGAAGATGCACATATGTATCAACCCATATAGTTCAAAAAATTTGATAAAATACCGATCTGATTGAATCCCACAAAAAAATAACGAAAACTGTACACCTTTTAAATTAAAAAAAAAAAAAAAAAAAAAAAACTCACGTAATTGGGATAAACCCAATTCGGAGTAGGAGTAACTAGCATAGATTACTCCGGAATGCTGTGTAGAGCAGGCCTCCATGACCGTTGATGTGTTTCAAATTGATCACTAACGTTCATCAATTTAGCAAGCACCTGTTGCACCGTTAACCCCTGCACATCCGCTCTACCCAATAACTCCTCCAGTTGTTTCTTCGATATCTTAATCTTCACCGTCTTCGCCGGCGTTTTACCGGAAAAGCTATCGCCGGAATAATCGTCTCCTTTCCGACGGTGGTCGCCGGCGAGAAACTCAGTTTCCTGGTCTTCCGATTGAATCAATGGCTGCTTTTTTATACAATTTCCCATTTAAATTCGTTAATGAAAAAATAGCAACTGCTTTCTGAGTTTATATAGGGGAGCGCCGCCGGAGAGGGCCAAGTTGGAACAAGACTGCCACGTAGGATTGAACTTGTGTCATACGTGGCATTTGACCGTGGTTTGAAGCCCACATCCGGTTCAGGTTCGGCCGGTTCGTATTATTGTGACGACCGGAGTTAAGTTATGAATAATTGTTGGCGGTTTGGGGTGGTGAGAGCCGGTTCGGGTCGTTTTCAGAGATGGCAAGTGCGATTTTGCGACGTGCTCTCAATTTTTGACTGCATGGGGGAAGTACGAATGGTTGGAAAATGAGACCAAAAATTAAAGCCATGAACCCGGCTTATTTTGGTTGTGAACCGGGTTCGATCGTAATTATCAATATATAGTTTTTGTAATGTTTTTTTTGCATTCAGTCTGTTATATTATATATCATGTGTAAAATCATGATTTCATATTTTAGGGTGTATATATATAATAAGGATAAGAGTAACTGTGAAAAAATATAAGAAGAAATCTAGACTCTTAATTATTTTTTAATCTCATTTCATGAATTGTGGTTATCATGTGATTTGATCTATAATTATGATTGATCTAAAGATAGAGATCTCTTCTTACCTTTCTCAATATGAATTACTCATTTAAGATAATTATGTTATTTATTAAATACACAGAAAAAGAGTAATTTAGTAATAAATAAGACAACTAGTAAATGCGTTTAATTATAAATCCATAACCCTCCATATAATTAGACAAAGTGTATTTCTGTTGTTTCGTTATATCCCATTATGTGCTCTCGTTATTTACAATGTATCATAATGTGAATATTAGGGTATCATAGTGTGTGTACAGTAGGCATCATATTGGACATCAGTAGGTATATGTATATATATATAGAGAGAGAGAGAGGATGATTATAATTACGTATTACAACATGTATACAGTGTGTATCACAGTGGAACGTTCTCGCCGAAGGAATAAAGGAGATAAGATTTCTACAAAAAGAACTCATTATTTAAAACTAAGTCAAAATTATTAATTTTTTAATTCAAATTTTAATTTATGGTTGAGGTTGAATCTCACGTATACAAAATATTAAGCTCTCACTTAAATAGCCATTTATATATAAATGTATATATTTACAAATAAATATTATATCTATTTTATATTATCAGTTATAATAAATTTTCTAAATCATATTGCACTGTGTACGTATATGCATGCTTGTAAAAGTATAATAAATTAATAACATCATCGTGGCCTAATAATCACCATATCATGAGATTTAATTTGTGGGGTACAAAAGGTGATAAATTAACAGCAATTTATTTCGCTTTTTAATTTCATAATTATCATTAATCCATCCATGTGTTTGATATGGGACCATATATATATATATATATATGTTTGCCTTTGGACTATCTACAAGCATGCATAAGTTGACTCATTGCATGGACAACAATGAATGTGAACTATACTTGAATAAAAAGTTCAAGATAAGAACTTTGTTAAGGGGCAATTTGGGTATTTTTTATTGGATTGAGATCAGTTAGGCCGACACACCGAAAGTAGGCCGAAACCATCAATCTTTTTCCACATCCAACTTGCAATCTTGATGTCGAGTTGTGATCTGGTTTATTGAAGAGGATCTGATGTTTGTATTGTTGTGTTTGTTTTAGGGCATGAGAGGGTAAGTCGTCTTTAACATTTTATACGTGACGAGAAAAAAGTATACATGTATGTGTACACACACACACATATATATATATATATATATATATATATATATATATATATAAATTCACACACATGACGATCACATGTTTATTATTATAATGATTAACATGTGAAATTTTGAAAATAAAACGATAAACATGTTTAAGGGTGTAATACGATGTGTGAAAGGATACATATTTTATAATTTGTAAGAAAAAAAGTCAAATAAATTATTATTTAACATGAAAACACCATACACGATACTCTATGATTTCCCATAAATGTCATGGTTTGATATTAAATATATAGGCAGGTGTACACACAGAGACATATACATATATATATATATATATATAGGGGTGAGCATAACCACCGGGTACCTGACCAATTTTCATGGAACTGGAACCGAAACCGGAACCGGCGGTTCCTGGAAATTCGGAACCGGAGCCGGAACCGCTAGGAAGTTTCAAATTTTTTTAAATTTTGTTTACATTGCATACAATAAAAATGTAATTATAAGCTAAAAAATACCGACTTATAGTAATAAATACAACAAATGGTAAAAAATTAATCCGATAAAAATTAATTATTACATAAATAAACTAAAAAGTTTGAGTTTCTATTTATTGTTTATAAATATATAAAATAATTTTTATTTATAAGTGGCAGATAGCGGGTACCCAGCAGATAACGGTTCCAAAAAAACGAGAACCGGAACCAATCACATCGGTTCCGGCTCTAGAACCGGCAGTTCCGAAGCGGTTCCGATTTCAAAGGTGGGTACCCGGTTTCGATGCTCATCCTTATATATATATATATATATATAAGGGTTCAAACAAAAGCGAATCCATTTTACGAGAAACACATGAAACATACAACCATCACATGTCAAACGATACACACATGATGGCAAAACCTAAGTTACATACCAAGTCGCACACACACTATTTTGTCTCCATACAGTATCCTATGTGATAATTACGTTGTTTCAAGTGTTCTCGCGTTATTGTAAAATGACACAATTCTTGTATGAATCATATAAAGCATGTAAATGTTACAAAACAATCTTAATCCTGTATCTAACTTAATGAATATTTGGTGTTATAATATATCTAGATCGTTTCGAAACAATTAATGTTCATAATAATTGAACCATATCATTTTTTTCCATAAATTTTTGGATCACAATGAATGAAAATGAATCTTGATCATTTTTCATAAATATCTTGATGGTTTCATTATATTATATATTTGTATGATTTGTAACATTTAATTGCATAATGTATATTTGAAACTCCGTAAAATTATATATATATAATATATACATTCAATATTGTTGGGCCTTTTAAGATTCTTACTCAAAAGAAATAATGGACTCAAATTGGTAGGTGAAGAATGGAATAATGTACATTAAATGTTTGAACATGATAATAATATATAACTAATAAAAATAGACTATCAAAATATTAAAACTGTTATATGTTTATTCAAAAGTTAATTTAAACTTTAACAAATTTACAAACTAATCCTAGGCGTCCATCTCGTCTAATAAATATCTGATTTTATTTTGTTTCATAATACAAAATCATGATCATAATAAATGGATCTTATCATTCTCCACATCTATCTCAATCATATTTAATGAATCATGATAAGACGAATGATCGTGTGAGAATGAGAGTTAAAGTGAGAAGCGTGAGAAATGATCTGAACCTTTCATCACCTTTAGAAAAATTCTCAAACTCACCCATGAATTGTTTTTGATACAAGGATTGATCTGGTGCATCTCATTCTAATGTGGGTGGAGATCCCTTCTTACACTTCTCACTTCAATTCTTATTGTCACCGGAACCCAATTAATTATGACAATTGTCCATAAATATATCAATTGTTTTATAATGTGATGATTTGTATGATTTGTAAAAATTACATAGTTTATAACTGAAAGTTGAAACCACTCGTATATATAATGCTTATTTCTTCAAAAATAAATACATTAAAACATAACCTTGTGTGGTTAAGTCTTTGTGGATTTTTCTTATATATCACTGGTTCGAGTCCTATAAAATAACCGGAGATTTTTTATCTGTTTTCCATTTTATATGCACGTAAACCGGTCAGAATTCTCATTATTAGAAAGAAGAAAAAAACATTGTTAGAAATGAATAGTTATATATAAGAAAGTCTGTTGAATTTAATTCCATAATTAATATCCATTAAAATCTGTATTAATTTTTTTATATTAAAAAAATGGAAAAAGGGGCGTTCCGAGAATCGAACTCGGGACCTCTCGCACCCAAAGCGAGAATCATACCACTAGACCAAACGCCCACGATTAATGTTATATCACCTTTCATTACCTTTATAAAAGGGAAAATATAATTATTAAATGTACAACATTTCTGAATTTTAAAAATAATTATATTTATTTATGGCTCATTTATCACACTTACCGGATAAGCATTTACAGAGTCAATTATCTTTCCAGATAAATTATCAAGAACTGATAATCTTACAAATAAAAAGAAAAACCAGAATCAACTCAGTAAGTGAGGATGATGACCCTTAGATGGTAAATGTTTATTGTGCGACAAACACAACATCAATGATGACAAGAAAAGTTATTTGAAAAGATAAGTGAAAATAATGATTCTTGCCGATAAATGCTTACCCAGTAAGCATTTGATAGGCGACCGTTTACTCCACCTTTTCATACTGTATTTCTATAAATGAATCATTCACACTAATGATATATAACTTTTATCATTTATTTAATGTATATGGTTTATTTGATAACACAAACAAAAGTTTTGGAGTTGAAATATCGGTACATGATTTCTTTTGTAACTATGGCGTTTAATATTTGGTATAATTAATTACAACTTTAAGTTTAACGTCATATACATTTAAATCAGACATAACTATTTATTAAATATCATGATGATAACATAATCAATAACAAACCACTTGGGGCCTGGTGATTTGGTAAGGCTCGGCATAATATAGTGGAAACATCATCTTTCCTGGGGTCAAATTCAGCGCTGCCAAAACACATGTGGCTATGGAGGTTTCTACGATGAATTTAGGCCATTCGTGGTCGCATGAGTGATTAGTCGGTGCGTGTAAACGGGTCCGCATATCCAAAGTTCCACACTTGCTCAAAAAGAAGAAAAAAAAGAAAAAGAAGTCGATAACACATAACCAACAACAATTATTTATAAGTGATTTATGTTTAAAAATACATAAAAAGTCAGCTTCAAATCCGAACAATACCATTTATCGATATTGCCTTTGTGTAAAAAGTGCAACTCGAATATAGAAACAATGCTGATTCGTGAATTTGAAGTGTTGAGTAGGGGGATCAAAGGGTGCATCAAATCGACCTCGGGTGTTGTAAAAAACCAATGGACCGCGAAAAATGGTCGAATGAACCAAACCTGATCTTTTTTGACGGTTTTGTTTGGAAAATAGCCACGATTTGATTTGGTTTACACTTTAGACTTTTTCAATCAGGAGTTCAATCGATCAAACCGTCTATTTAAATGCACACACGTTCACATATATGTATTGTTTTAATATATAATTTAATTGAATTGTTAATTATTTACGAAAAATGGGTCATTAAAATAAATTTTCAATTTTATTAGCTCATTATTTTAAACCCCATAATCAGCCAAAATCACACACACTTGTCAAATCAAACAACATTTGTATGGTCTGGTCTAACCGGTTTAGATACTTCACGGTTCACGTCAAACTGTACGGTTTCAGAAATTTCTTAAATAACACTTGCAGTTTGGTTTGTTAAAAGGAGGGTAGGTTGTGCAGACCAAATTGCAGGCAAAGACAAACCCAAAACATTTTTCAAATGTTTGACTATAAAAATCGTTACGTAGAAAAGACCCATGTTCGAGTCTAGTCTACGTACATTTTAAAAAATACAAGGTATATAAAAAATTCAAATTTAAGCTAAAAACAACAAATTTGACAACTCAATGACTCGAGCATGGGCCTTTTGTACAAAAGGCATAATAATATACCATCTTAGCCATTAAAGCCTCGTGTTTACATTCCAGTTTCAAAAACAATATGGTGGCACGCTTTAAAAACGTAATTTTCCCCATCACAACTGAACCGTTAAGCAGTGGCCCATACTACCGTATCTATATCTATCCATGTGGGTCCGCCCCTGATTGCAAGAACCGTTTGGTTCCCTACAGATCAGGATATCTTCCGATATCTAAATTCCCTACCTATCAATGTTGAAAGGAAATGGAACATGACTCAAAGTAGAGAAACTATCGAATGCAACAATGAGCCAAGTTTGTTAGAACATCATTTCTTTTTCAAATATCGGCACCTTGACCTTAAAATAAAGATGTTCATAATATGGGAGGCGATAAGATATACAACAAAATCACCTTATTACATATATGGCACCTTTTCGAGTAGAGTAAAAGAGGCACTAGACTAGATTAGAGTGCCGCTATGCATTCGATTTCAATCCTAGCGTCAAGCGGTAATGCTGCAACTTGGTATGTTGATCGCGCAGGAGCTGGTGCCGGGAAATCTGCAACACACCGTTTTTTTAAACAATTTTTAGGTCTATAATATTTAAAATAACCGGTGCTTAATTGGATATATGTGAGAAAAATTATATAAATAGTTAAATACTCATTGCAATCTATAAAACATCGAAAAAGGGTCATTGGCTCAACGGTGTCCGGTAAGTCGGTAACCCAACCTTCCTAGATGTCAAAGAGTTCCAACATCACAAAATGTGAAAGTCTATGCGAGTTCCAAATTGTCGTGTGTGTGTGTGTATATATATATAGAGGCGTGTTCATGCGAAGACGGTAACAATCAATCCTCAGCCAATCATTTTGTACATGAAATTTTTTTCATGTACAAAATCATATGTGATTTTGTACTAGCATCAAAAATGACAAGCGCGACTTTTGTTGCGGGAAAAGTCTGGTACTAGCATCAAAAATGATAAGCGCGACTTTTGTTGCGGGAAAAGTCTCGGCTAATCATATATGATTTTCTACATGAAAAAATTTCATGTACAAAATGATTGGCTTAGGATTGTCCTCGCATTCTCGTAAATTGTTACCGTCCTTGCATGAACCCGCCTATATATATATATATATAGGGTCGGGTTCAAACAAGAAGGTGGTTAATTTGCGAGAAAACGAGAAGTTTCAATATCATATATATATTTACACACATGATACACATGTTTTTAATCATATATGATTAAACACATGTTGCATTGACAACAAATAGCTTCACCAAGTCACCTGCGTCTGCTTTGGGTGTGCTTAATTATATATGATCTTGGAACTTCTCGCCTTCTCGCCAAATTGATTAATTTTTAGCATGATCATTCCACTTTCCCTCTCTATCTCTCTCTCTATATATATACATATATTATATAATACATATCATATATACTTAAAAGGTAGATGTGTACTTACATTTAGCATAGATTTCGTTCACTTTCTTGAAGTCTTTCAAATCAGCCAACCTGAAACCATAGAAACATAGCATAAAAATCAATGTCCTCATAACTTAACGATGCAAAAGAGATAAAAGCTTGATTACATGATTGTGGTCTTAACCACGGAGGAATAGCTAACACCACTAGCTTTCAATATCTCCCCCATATTCTTCATTACCTGCCAAATATAAGCTACAATATAACTTCCACTTCTTTTTAACCGCTTTAAGAATTAAGATTGTTTTATTAAAAAGAAATAAGTCCAAGACACCAATTGCAAAGTCCTATAAAAATTGATAAATTACCTGCTCTGTTTGTTCCTCTACGCCATCCGACACAAACTTCCCAGTCTGCACAAGCATCATAATAACTTATTAAGACATAAAGTTGCATACTTGCATTAAATATTTAAAGAACTAGTACATAATAAGGTATATAAAATAGGATTAAAGAAGGATCTAAAAATTGTGAAATATGATCGAAACCTCAGGAATGAGACCAAGAACACCAGATACAAACAGAGTATTATTGGCCTTAATGGCTTGGGAATAGGGACCCAGAGCTGCTGGAGCCTTGTCTGTTTGAATAGCTTCCTTAATACCTACATACAATGCAAACAACTTAGCATTCATATCAAGTTATCAACTATAAAGAAAATGAAGGGACGTAGCCAAAAAGACATGTCTCACTGCAATATCATGTGAATGTATAATTGCCCTAGAATATTTATCTAGGGTTGGGTTCTGGTGAGAAGGAGAGTTAAGGTAAGAAGCGTAATTAGAGATCTCCACCCTTGGATGCACATTAGGATGAGGTGCGCTGAGATACACCGGATCAACTCTCTTCTAAAGCGCAATTCATGGGTGGGTATGTGATTAAAAGTGATCAAGGGCCCAGATCCCTTCTTACGCTTCTCACCTTAACTCTTCTTCTCACACGATCCTATGTCTATATATCATATAGTAGAGTTTGTTTGTAAGAATTAAGATCCTCAACAAAACACACAAATCCGAAATTGAACAAAATAATGTATACATTTCCCCCCAAATATCCTCTAATTAGTTTTATCATAAACAAGGATGGTGCATTGGCAAAATACAACATGCAGCGTTTTAGGGGCAAACAATGACATCTAAAGAAAACGGATTTCGTATTTTCCTTTGGCTGTGTGCTTTCTTTGCATTTTGATGTTATTTTTACTCCAGGCCAGTCTAGTCTTTTCTAAAAACAAGTCCGATTACAACATGAACGCCACAATTGGATTCATTCGAGACTTGACCAGATCCAGTCAAGTTTCTCAACTGAAACAAACCAACATTGTAACAATAAGGGGAGAAAGTGGTTTAAGTTGAAGGTTAGAGGCTTGGATCTATATTTTGAAATTCTAGCTACTCGTTGTAAACAGACTTTGAGAAGGAAACTACATGATTACTAGTAGTAACCGTAATTTTGGACATAAGGAGATGTAAGAACTCATTGTAAAATATGGCAATTACAGATTCTCTAACATTAACTATCCCTATCACCTGCAAAGTCTAACATTGTTAACAATTTTCCTTTAAATGTTCATATTCGAATCAATATAACCTATCTGAGATCAAAATTCAAAGCGCGTTTCAATCTACCAAAAAAAAAAGGGGAAATGATCAATTCCAACATTCGATTTCGATCATCAATAAAAATCTAACAAAATTCTGAAATCAAAACAACGAAAACATGAATAATTGAAGTTTCAAACTACTAAAGAAGAGATTGCTCACTAGCGTCAGTAGACATGGCCAAGCAAGCAAAGGGATTTGAGCGGTTGGAGATCGACGGTAGAGAAGACCGCCAGAAGCTAGAGGCGGCGGCGGAGGCGCCACCTATGCCGGCGACGATGAGAGCACGGTTGCGGAGTAGACGGACGTCAATCGCCGCCGGCACATTAAGCGACCTCGCTAGAGAAGAAGCCGTCCAAGCCATTTTTGTATCTGAAACTGAAATATTCTGTCGTCAATCGCTTTTAAACTGAAGTCAGAAACTGGATGGAAGGAAGCTATTTAAGGACCACCGGAAAAAAGGTTATTGGGCTTTTTTGGGCCCATTTCAATCATAGATAAGTTTGGTTAAAGAATTACTCTATCAAGATTCTTCAAAATTTTCATATGATAAATAATTAAAATTCAAAATTTCAAAAAAAAAAGTTAGGGACCGTTTACTAAATCTTATCCGGATAAGTGTTTATCTGTTGAAATTTAACACTATTATTTACTTACCGGATAAGATTTTAGTCCACCAAAACGGCATCGTATGCAACAATTTACCCGGTAAGTGCTTATCATAGTAAGAGTTGTCGCAATCCCTTACCGGGGTAAGACTATTGGTCCTTGTTTTCCTTGTCTTTGCTCTTACCGGATAAGATTTTTGGTACTTGTCATATTCCTCCGGTAAGGTAATATGACTTGATAAGTCTTACCCGGGTAAGCGTTTAGTAAACGGCCCCTTATTTAATTCAGATGGTTTCGTTATTTTAAAGATAACATAAAGTCATTTAAACAACAACTTTTAGCTTGCTTCTTGATTACGACGATCCTCTTCTTCTGTTCTTGACTCGTATCTGAAGCTAAGCATCAATTTCAAATAGAATTTGTTATTGGACACATGAGCAATCCAACCCGTAAGATTTTCTTTTTCGTCTTCCCAGTCTTACTTGTTATAATATTTATTATATTTATTAAAATATTTTATTAAAATAAAATATTTTATGTTTTGAATAAAATATTATTTCTTTTACTTAAACATTTAATCTTTAAAAAAATATATTGATAAAATTCGGCTCATCTTTTGAATTTGAGTTTTATGCTTAATGAGGTTGCTATTTAAAAAAAAACGTTAAATCGTAATAGTATTTTAAACAGTATTGAATTCCGCTCTAGTTTCTTTCAAATGCTTATCGAATACATATTCCATGGAAAGATAGATTGTCACAATGCAGAGTAGTATGGTATAACAGATAAAATATATTGCCAGTCAGCATTGTCATCATCTCCCACCTTTTATAATATAAAACCTTCAATACTCTCAAACATAAAAGCGTTGTTTGTCTTACCCATGTTAGAGTTTCAACAAGAAAGGAAATTTGCATCAACAAGTTCCCAACCCAATTCCCACTATCTAGGTAATCTATGAGACAATGATGGGTATATTGGAAATAAGACAACTTTGGAGCATATTTTTCAATAATAGAATATATTATTGTATAATGGGCCATTATTGAGCATAGAAACTCAAATGATTTTGGTTCACAACTTTTCATCATATGTAGATTAAGCAACATTTTTTAATGATAGTTAAACATATTAAACTATGCATCAAATCAAACCTTACAAAAAAAAATTCTTCTAATGGAGATATAGTCTTTATTATTTTTACTTTGTATATTTAATAGATGTACGTTACTGTTATCACCTATATGGTATTAGATTAATATCTGATACATCTTATTAAGAAGTTTATTGAATTGTAGGTGGAGTTAAACCAACTTGTTTCATTACTTGAATAGTTGAATTGAGTCTGTTTTAAAATGACCTAGACAATTTTACAAGTCTATGCAATTTTAATTAAAACAAACCAACGCACCAAACTTGACCATTGTGTTTATATATATTTTAAGTTTACCATATATTTACGAGTATTTAATCATAACTTAATAAGAAAGTAGTTTACTAAGACTTCTATTTAAAAATTTACAGTCTTTTTATAAAGCATAATTAGCCAATATTAACCAAGCATATACGACTTTAATCTTAGATAAATCAAAAACATGACTTGACCTTTATTGAGTTGAAGTTCAACCAGAACCTAATATTAAATTTGGATGGGTCAAAGCGAAATATGTTTTGCTTAGTCTATTCAAATATGAAACACAATCTTAACATAGTTATTATGGTTTTAAAAAGTTTAATAACTTGATCGATATAACAATATTATTATATTTTATTTCAACAATCATTAGTATTATATAAGCATCAAAACCATCGGTTATAACATGAAAACTATACTTTCTTATATTAATCAAGGTTGAAAACATCTTAAATTACGTTAGATTTGAGATTCGTCGAGATTTGTTGAATGCAAAATCAAATTAACAAAGATACAATACTTATCTAACAATATGAACCAATGAATTCAAAGACACAACCATTAACAAAACATACGGATGACATATTAAAACCAAAACAATTAAGTATATTCCACTAAAAGGTATGAAATGAGAGAGATTATGTAGACTTATCATCTACCTAACTTTAAGGTAGAATGACCGTTTCTGCAAGAAAATCTAACTTTAAAAAACAATTGTGAGGAGAAGGATGCCTATATTCAAGACTTGCATATCTTGTTATCGTTAAATCTTGCAAATGATGTATTCAAGTATTCAACACATAAGACTTGGGAGCTGTTTGACAGTTGCTGAATGGTTTGATGCAGAATGATTAAGTAATCAGAAAGGTTAAAATGCTCTTATGATATACTGCAAAATGAAATATAATTGTTTGGAAATTGTTCAACAAATGTAATAATCAAAGCTCTTAATGTTTAAGGGTTTAGGGAGGATACAAAATGATTTAGATGGTTTTGAAACCATTCAAAGACAAACTTATTTTTTACCAAACAAGATTCATCTCTTACCGATTCAGAAAGTTGTTTTTTAATGGAACCGTTAAGAAATAAACCAACAACCCCTTGTCCGTAAGAAGATTTACGGGTTCTTTTTTTTTATTTAAAAAAAACATATTTTCATTTACAATTTTTAAAACATTACAAGCCAACCCCTTCGGGTTTTAAATATGACCGATTGATCCCTAAACATTTCTTCTGCAAATAGGACAAGAACCACTTCTAATTAGCCATTCATCAATGCATTCTAAATGAAACATATGTCTACAAATTGGCAACTCTCTTCCCTCCTCTTTGTTCTTGAAACTATGTAAACAAATTGCACAATTGCTTTCATGGCTTCCAATCTTCTTGCAAGAAATCTTGAATATGCATTTGGGTAAGTTCTTTATCGAATCTTCGGACAACCCTTTTGACCCATTGCTCTCAAACGCATCAAAAATCTCCACAAAACTTGTTTCGACTCCACTTATCTGTGTAATCACAAAGCAAAATCCAATAGGAATCGGGAGACAAACCCTCAGTTGTTTGTTAGCAGCTTAACGAGATTCACAACTTATTTTGTTAGATATATATAAATGTTTGGTAGTGTTTTAATGATATAAAAATGACTTATCCAGTAAATTTATAGTGGAAGTTTTATATAAAGTAAAAAAGCCAATTTTTTTCCTAGCCTATCCGTCTTAATTAAAAAAACATGTTCCATTCATCTATGAAAAAAAAATCCCAAACAGAAACCTTCTCAGTCTGGACAAACAGATTAATCCACTCAAACGACTTTAGAGCATCTCCAACAACTTCTCTAAATTTTCTCTAAAATAGAGAATGTAAAGTCAAAATCTCTAAAATCATTATCTTCCAACTCCAACAGTTTTTCTGTTTTAGAGAATGTATTAAAAAATTATATTATTAAAATATTCAATAATTTTAATATTTCAACAAATAAGGGTTGTTTTTGGTAAGAAATCATTAAAATAATATTTCTCTCTCGTCATTTTAGAGATACAGAGAAATCTCTATATTTGGAGATTTTTCTAAAAATCTCTATTTTAGAGAATGATATAGAGATGCTTTTGGAGGAGTTTAGAGAACAAATGGGTTTTTCTTTATTATAGAGATGCTGTTGGAGAATGGAGATGCTTTTATACATACGGGACTGCATGGATAAAGTTGTCTGACTGGATTAATCCGTTTGTATAGTTTTTGTTTGGGAGGTTTTTTTATAGACGAAAGAATCATGTTTTTTAATTGGGAGGGACAGGTTTGAAAAAAAAGAACTTTTGCGTAAAGCTCCTCCCTAGAATCTTACTAAAAAAACCAATTTCTATATCATTAAGCCATCATGTATGACCAACCTAATAAGTTATGAGCCCATTCAGCTGCTAATGAACAAAACCTTAATGGAAAACCAACCAAAAAGCTTCTTACTTGCCACTGGTAAGCTTTGAGAACAGCAGGTGTGACCCATTCAGTAAACACTTGTCCATTTACAAGACTACATAACAGTGATACCTGCAAACCCAAATGCATAAAGATGGAGGGTTATCAATAGATTTTGATTTTGAAGAAGGAGAAAAAGAATTGAACAACCTTGGAGAATGGTTCGCCATTAGCCATCATATCCATGAGTTGCAAGGCTGTAATGGCACCGGTGATTGCACCCACGATGGCTCCACGGGCCAGACCCGTTTCAGTAGTCGGACCTTTGATAGCTCCAGTTATGATTCCAACTGTTGCTCCTCCTGAAAATCCATTGAATTCAACATCAAAATCAATAGAATTTCAATTCAGTTACACTCATTTTCGTAACACCCGCCAAGTGTTCGACGAAATGTCAGGCCCAATTTCGAGTTTCTTTTTAGAAACCCATCTCTGTAATCTCTTATCCTCTCATGAAAAATCGAATTGCGAGAGTGAAAATTGAAAACAGAATGAATTACCAAGAGCGACGATGCAAGCAAGAATAGCCATGGATACTCTGTTGAAAACATTGAAGAAAACGTCGAATTTAGAATCCGCCATTGATGTAAAGCTTGGTTTTTGTGTGCCCAAATGGATTGGTGGATCGATGGAAACACGGAAGAGAGAGTGGAAGTGATTGAATTAGGGTTTATGAGGTCAGAAGAATGCATTTATAGAAGAGAAAACAGAGGAGAAGAGTGCATTTAAGGATGGTCTCAGAAGAGCTACGTACCTCTCCACTTGCCCTACATGCAGAATGCATCCATAGCTTGATTTCATTAAACAAAGTTTCAAGAGGGAACTTCATTTAAAACCTTATTGGTGTCCAAACAAAATATAAAACAAAATATAAAACAAGTGTTTTATGTATTTTATTAAATTACAACAAAATAAATGTTTTTATAACAAAATATATTACTAGAAAGTTTTGGTCAAAACAATTCATTTTTATTTTATATATTATTTTTTATCATTAATATTTAATAAATTACATAAATCAATCAAAAATTCATAAACCATATAAAAATAGTATTTTGAGTATGGTAAGGGTGAATTTTTTTAAATCGTATAAAATATAATAAATAAAAATTTAAAAATAAATAAAATTATAATGAGAGTGACTTATTTGAATGTTTTGAAAGGAATTGGATTTTATTTTAAGATTATATTGGTAAAATATAAGTACGTGTACTTTGTCCTATGGGATGGGGACGTGTGGTGGAGCACGTCTGTTCCACTTTGTTTTGTCTGTTCTTCATAAAATTCCTGTTAAACATAGAACAACGAAATTTGTCATGTAACATGTTTTGTCCAGTTTTTTAAACACACGTTACATATTTTAAGAAATATATAGAATTATCTGTTTTATGTAGTATTCATGATAAATAATCTTAAATAATATTATTTTATAATAAACCTAAACCGTATAAATAAGTACTTATTAAAACCGTACCCATGCTATAATATGTGTTGCTAGTAAAAAAAACAAATAACGTAGAGCATGTGAACAATATTGAATAGAGAATATATCTGTCTAGAGGAATTTTTCATCCTATATTCATGTATACAATAAAGGTAACAAAAGGCACAACTTGTGCGTAGTGCATGTCCCACTTGTATATTGTATTTGGCCGAAGAAGTATCAGATATGTTGGAGTTTTTAACTTCAAGTCTGATTAGATAGATACGAGTTAGATTGGGTTGATTCACCATTTTTTCAATAAATTTATAGGGTCCCGGAGAACAGTCAAGAAAATCCCTAGAAATCTTACCGATAAAGTTGTTTTATACAAAAAGTATACGTTTTTGGTTTACCAAATATATTTAACTATTGACAGTTGTTTTAATATACGTTTTCATAATAATTATTGACATAAATGTGTAATTTTATACTTTATTCATCCTAAAATAAATGTCGACAATAAAAATAACTAACGGTTTTAAGAACATATATATAATTATTATGTTTTTTTTAAGAAAATGACCAAAACGACACACACTTTTAAGAATATATGTAATTATTACTACTTTTAGTTAACAAAATGACATATTTACCTTTAATTATAAAGAAAGAAACTTTTTTAATCTTATAGTTAAAAGATAGAATGACAAATGAAAACCTATTTTTTAAAATGAACATTTAATAGAAATATAAACAGTTAATATGAGATGCATGGATTGTTTATTTCTAATAATTAGCTTTTTAACTTTCTATATTTGCATATGATACAAGCACTAATAAATGTGGTTGATACTTCATAATAGGTTTAGCCAACCCTACCATAGTACCATGAGAGGGTCCCATTGTTTAAATCAATAACTTTAATACTTAATTAATTATTAAAATTATTTTTAAATCTCTAATTAGTAATTTTTAGTCATGTATAATTGTTTAAAAACAATCTTAAATTTATTTAATTTCCAAAACTTCTATTCAAATTTCTTAAAATGGACATAACAACTAATTATTAATTGTACCTAAACCAGTTTATGAATTAACACGGCTAAACCTATTGCATTGAAGTTGAATCAGATGGATCACTTATTTGATGGCAAGTCATAATCTGAATCCTAATGTTGGGGTCAAGCAACTTTCCCATGTTGTTGTTATATCAACCATTCAATCGTTCTGTATCATAAAACCAGACGTAAGTTATTCGCAAAGTTAAAAATATTCCTTTAACAGTACTTAAATTATTATTGACGTAATTATTACATATTAAATAGCATATGCTTTACAAAATGATTGTTTGTAAATTTTCAAGAAGGGGCTGGCTGATAGGTTTGTTTTTCCAATAATTTTTGTAATTAATAAAGATGTATTTTTTAATATAGTATCAAAATGTATATTCAATAAAGATGTATTTTTGCTTAGGTCATCTCTAACCGGTCTTTATAACACCAAAATGTCGGGATTTTTATTTCCGGCCTGTCACAAATACTATAAAAAAATCGGGTTTATATAACATCAAAAATGTGCAATACTCCTTATAGGCTACTTTATAAAACTTAAATAGATATGATCAAACACTTGTGTATTATATCTACAAGTGTTTAATAAGTTTATAGAACTTTTTTGGACACTTTTGAAACAAAAAAAACATACAATTAATCTTTTTATAAGACACTTTTAGGAACCATATTATAAACACATCTTTTTAAGACATTTGTTTTAGAAGACACATTTTCAAATATTGTACCATATAAATTTACATGACACTTTCTTTCAGAATTGACCTAACAAGCTTTTTAAGATTTCAAAAACGTCTTATTTATTTATTTATTGTAACAGTTTTAGATAAAACACAAGTACTAAATCATAAAACCTTAAGTCCTTCAATGTAGTCTATTAAAAATATCGGACATTTTTAGTATTCTATAAACCCAATTTTCTCATAATGAAAATAACTACTCAGAACAATCATTACAACAAAATGGGTTTATAGGACACCAAAACTTTCTAAGCGTTCTGGTAGACCGCTTAATATAACTTAATGTAGTTAATAAATAAAATAAAATGTACAATCTAAAAACGTTGTAATAAGTTTATAAAACATTTTTGGACGTTGTAACAAGTTGTTTAGAACATTTAAAAAAACATTTGTATTAACTATTTTATAAAACATTATTTGAAAAAACTTCTATAAAAATAAGTGTCCTGTTGTAGGATAAATGTGCCATCGTCTAATGGATATGACGATATAGATAGAGATAAACATATTAGAGATAGGTTATAACTATTATCTCTTGTAGTTATCTACTTGTATCTCATCCCTATTTAAAGGGCTTATAATTAATGAGAATAACAGATCTCTTCTCTCTCTTTCTTGTTGTTCTATATTACTTTCTCCTTTAACACGTTATCAGCACGTACGCTCTATGAATATTATCAAAACTGGCACGTACGCTCCTTAGAACGAAGTGATCGTGAAATCAAGCTAAGATTCGATATTTGAGGTAACTCTTATATGTTTAGTTTTAAAATTATCACTATATTATGCTTTATGAAGATGAACAAATATGATGATTTCATAAGAGCACGTTTCTTTTTAAAACCCATGTTTAAACCATAAACATCACTCTATTATGCTTTATGTTATAGATATACTATATGATTTGTCATTCCTATGACTTAATTCACGTATTGTTTATGTTTATGAAATCTGCATAATATGTGTTACCATGATATTATCATTTTTTTTAAACCCCATAGTTGTTATATACATGTTTATAAATTAAAAGGAATTAATTAATAACTCCATTATGTTTTGTTATGATCATACACAAATAATGATTTATGGGTCTGAAGGACATGAATATTACATACATTTATTGAATTTCATTTTTGTTAAATTAATCATTATCGAAAAAGAAAATGTGTAATTCAAATTCAAATTCAAAGATGTTATTGTCTAAGAATAAAATTAAATTTTTTTTTTGCATATAAATTATGATATTTTGTAGAAAAAAAAATCATCTCCTTTGCATCTATTTTAAGGAAAGGAAATAATATATTTTCTTTTTAAAAGTTATCAAATTCTTTTTCTATATCATGGAGACGTGTATATTTAATATATATATATATATGTATATTTGTTGTAATTATCAATTTATTTGGTTGGATGGTTATAATCATATTTGATTATTTAAAAAAAAAAATTCCTATGCTACATATGGATCATTAATTGATGATTTTATTTTTGTTATTATTATTAAATTTATTAAGATTATCTATTCTAAACTTAGGAGTTATTAATATTTAGTTTGTTATTAATTTAAAATGCATTTATATATTTGAACTCCTTCAACTAATTTTTTTTATTTTATATATTTTAAAATCATATAGTCATTAAATTATTTTATTAATACTTATTTAATTATTTTAAAGAATAATGATTCTTTATTTTAAGGCTTATTAGTGTTATTTGTTTTAAATGTTTATCTTAATTCACAGTTATTTAAAATTTGAATATTTATCTTATTTAAATGTGGTGGTTAACTTATTTAACCATGCTTGCCATTTTTGATTTAATTATGTGGGCCGATTAATGTTTACAAACTTGATTATGTCTTTAGTATTTAATTGATTTCCTTCCATAATATTATAATATTAATCTGTCTATCATAGTAATAAGTTCCTACTAATAATTTCTATAATAACTTTTGGAAGTTACACTTCCAACTTACATAACTTTTGGTTCTTACCAGAAAACTCCTAAAAAAAATTGCATGAAAATGTTAAAATTATTATTCAAATGCTTATCTTAATTGTGGGTTCCTACTCATTATTATCTTAACAAGTATTTGGAAGTTACACTTCCAACCCCTATATATTTTGGTCTCTTACCAAATGCTCAAAAAATATTATTAAGATAATAAAAGTTTAAATTTGACTTTATGTCAAAACCAATATTTATTTTGCTTAATGGCAAAATCTCTCAAAATTATTGATGTTATTCATGTATTTCATGAAACGAAATAATTGCATGATACTGAAAGATTTTGTCAAACGGGTGTAAATAACCCTAAGGTTGAAGGGACTTAAGTAATCCACGTGATTCCCCTCATACCTGGAAATCCAAAAGTGTTTTTGCGATCTATTTTCGAATATTGAAATATTGATGACGTATTATCAACAAAAAAAAAAAAAATTTAAAAATACAAAAATCCAATGATATTATGATAATGAAATCTCATGCATAACATAATTATAGAACATGATTTTGAAAATCGTATATTCTCCATTATTTACAACCACTTGGACTCGAAAGAACTTGAGTACCATAAGATAGGCAAATATGTAAAACCCATCAAAACATATTGACCCTAAAAGTCACCTGTTAAAATACATGTAAATATCTTGAGATTTTTGAGACGATACATCAGTCACAACCTTCATATGGAATACCATTAACTAGAGTCCCCTAAGAACAGTGGGACACCCTGAAAAGAAAAATCAGGAGTATCTAGTACCATGTACTTTCCAAACTAATCAAACAGTGGAATGAAACCCACTCGATTACAAGAAAATGACTGATTTCAACAAAGAAATGTTGTGCTCAAAATACATCTCAATCTTCATGACAAGGAACTCATAGAAGATTTTCACCTTTCATATAGCAGTAATCATATTAATGAACCAATGTGAGCTAGAGTATAACCTTTAGATAAATTCATCAACCTACTGCAAGTGGTTGAGAGATATAACAAGGTTATTTCAGATCACTAAATATGTTGGGACAAAGAAAATTCTCATGGTCAATAATGAAAGTGTAGAGGTGGAACAACTCTAAAGGACAGTGAGTTAAAGACAATTCCACATAGGTGACATCTATAACCCCATGGACAAAACTATGGAAACGATAAATGTCATGACAAGAGTCGAAAATGGTTTTACAATTTTTGGAGTAGAAATACAACTACTGCCTAAAAGATAATGGACAATATAAGAAGAAAAATGTGTTAATAATCGCTCATATCAAAAAAGAAAACAAGTTGGAAATGAACTACATTAGATTAATTTAAGATTGATTGAACATAAGTTTATTTGAAATTTAAGTATTAAATTAATTTCATCTGCTGATGTTAAACCGAATATATAACCATTATAGATGTAAAGAAATACATTAAAATTAAAAATATAAAACTCTCAATATTCTTCGTTCCATGTTGGAATGTATCGAGGAGAACTTGAGTGTTTTTGTGGAAAATCTCACACAATCTTAAAGGATAGACTAATGTTAATTGAATTAATAGTCTATAAAACCTCTAAGCAAGTTCATAAGACGATGAACTGTCACCTCTTTATTGCCTCTGGCATAGAATTAATAGTCACTAAAGTAATATATTAATGAGTTCCTTGTTAAGATATTGATATAAATTGGAAATCATAATATAAGAATGGAAATGGGTATATATGTACATCAACTCTAATGATATGAAAGGAACATATATTAGAGAAATAAATGTGTCAAACTATTAGATTATCTAGGTCATTAAATCACATTTTGTCACCAATAAAGAACTTTGGGACAATGATGCATATATGTTTCGATATGACCACGTGAGACACCATGGTCATGACATAATGATCTATGTATTGAAAAATACACATTGACACATTCTTTTTCGAGTGAAAGACAAAATGAGTTAATTAACTAAATTGCAATTGTTGACTTCTACAGCACAAGAAGTAACACCAACATCATAATAAGCCCTCTCGAATGCCTGGAATTTTAATAAACCCTGATCCTTAGCCAAGACAGGAATGAGACCATCCTAAAGCTAAGGACATAATACAAAAATATTCCATTCTTACAATGAATAACAAGGTAATATTTATGGACATAAACAACCAGAATGCGGGCCATTAAAGTATTTTATGGTTCTGGTTTCGACACGATGAACGCATGTCGTATTCTTGTCCACATAAGATGCTGCACTCTAGCACTAGTTACACATTCAAGGGCTCACCACCCTAACTATCTCATCAAGTCTACATGACTTGGAATGCTAGAGAATTTACATCATAAGGAATTGATATTTATTGCATATATATATATATTCGGATCAACGTAGAGTTTCCTATACCCCATGTATATATATAATGGTCTCATAAAAGTTGTCATCAAAAGAATATAGATGGTATATAGGGTATTGGTTATGCGCACCAATTTACCCGCATTTGCATGGGGTTATGCAAATATTACATGCAGCCTTACTCATTTGTTTTTAGACCTACTACTAGCCAACCAGTATCATGCGTACCAGTTGGTAACTGGATATAAGTCTGATATTTTACATTTATGCATGTTTGGTTGTGTAGTATATGTGCCAATTGCGCCCCCACAGCGCACCCAAATGGGTCCTTAAAAACAATTCAATATATGTTGGATATGAATCCCTAACAATTTTCCGCTAATTAGAATCCTTGACGGGTGATCTCTTTATCGCTAGATTAGCGAGTTGTCACTTTGATGAGTCAGCCTTCCCGTCGTTAGGGGGAGATAGGAAAAAGGATTTTCCATGGGAACGACCGGAAGTGTCATAGAATATTCCCATCATGTCTCAATTTGATCCCCAAACTTCACAAAGTAAAATTGAAGTCAAACGAATCAGACTCGATACCTGATACGTTTAATGAAGTGACGAGATCGTATATACCAGCTGCAAATATACCCGCAAGGTTAAAAGTCCCTAAACAAGGGCACAACGCCATTGGAAAGTGCGTTGCAATCACACATGGTGGAAGTGTGGTTGAGGTCGTGGCTCCCAAAAGGAAATGGGGGAGGCTACTTGGTTCGATAGATACTCATCTAAAGGAAAAGGTGAGTAAGGCACAACCATTTATCATCAATATATAAACCTCTCATGAGATTATCTCTGACTAAAACTATGTCTATGAATCATTACTGGAGGACGCTCCGAAGTTAATATTGGATTCCAGAGATCAAATAAATCTCAAATGAATTATGAAAGTGCATACGAGTCGATGGACAGATCGTACATACTCATTGATGATATTCACATATATTGTTGCTCGTGAGATGATAGAGCACTATGACATCGAACCATGCTCAGTTGAAAAATGTCAACAAAGAGCAAATTGACCTAATAGAAGCAATCCAGGATAATTACATTTGACAAATACACGGGTATTTGGTCCGGTAGTGCTAACCCACCAAGTGTAAAGCCCGTAAGACATAGATAATTCATTTGTCATAAAAGCGTAATGAGAATAATTAAGTCATGATGTATAAGACTCTCCTTTGGCGCAAGGTTTCTCACGACGCCCTGGATTGATGACGAGAAGACTTGCTCTCTCGTGATGGACGTTATAACGTTCTGATAATTAATTAGCCTAGTAATTTCCGAAGGACGGGAAATGCGGCTCATGAATGTGGTTACTACATATCTCTATGGGGATCTAGATTAAGAGATATATAAAAGTGTTTGATGACATTATATTAGTAGAAACCACAAAATGCGTTTTCCATGAAATTGAAACGCTCATAGGCGGATATGGATACCTGCCTAAGTGAATACTTCATTGGGAAGGGATATAAGAACGATGAACTGTGCCCATGCGTATTTATAAAGAAAACGAGTTCCAGATGTTCAATCATAACTCTATATGTTGATGTAATGAACATAATAAATACTCTTGATGAAATAAGAGAAACTTTATTCTATTCAAAATCTGATTTTGAGATGAAAGATCTTGGGAAAACTTGGTTTTACGTAGGACACCGAGTTTGTGATATTAATTCACCGATCGTATATGTCTAGAAAATAATCAGGCGATTTAATATGGACAGCGCATCCAGCTAGCACTCCCATGATCGGTCGAAGTGTTGGATAAAAGGAAAGATCCATTTCGTCTGAAGGATGATGACAAAGAGGCTTTGGGAGCTGGAATTCCCTATTTGAGTGCAATAGGCGCATTATTGTACTTAGAACAATACACTTGACCGTATTTTGTATCTCTCAATGAACTCGTTAGCTAGATTTAGCTCAGCGCCAACGCAACATCATTGGAATGATATCAAGTTAATCTTTTGGAACCATTGATGTGGGCTTATACTTCCCTTACAAAAAGAAACATAGGATTGATAATGAAATTTCAATACCTACTTTGAATATGAGAGGCAAAAGTACCGGCCCTAACAGAAAAACATAAAATATTGTCTTGGTATGTTTTTGCTGATATTAAATATCTACCTGACCCATACAAAGCTCATTCCTAACTTGGATAAGGAATTACCATAGGAAACATGCCGATTGCTTGGAAGTAAACTAGGCAAACCCTTATAGCTACCTCTTCAAACTATTCCAAGAATATTACTCTACATGAGACTATTCAATTGTGTACATGGTTAAGGACTACATTACACATATTAGAGGGGTTAGTGTTTTGAGTTCAACAAATATCCTACTCACATATATGTAAATAATGCATTGTATCGAAGAAATGAAAGTAAGATATATCAAGGGTGATACCTCAAAGTAAATTATGCTTTTAGTTTATATAAAATGAGCAGTAGAAAACTCACATCAAGATTCAAGTGAATCAAGTAAGATATAAGGCGAATGTGACATAAAAAGTATGAGAATGCTAAGACCTTCCAAACTCCCTTGATTAATGCACGAATCAGGGGGAGTAGTAGACAAAAGGGGAAGTCTACTATATATGTAATATTGGTATGTTGTGCTCTTTCCTTCCCCTAAGGTTTTATTTTTCCCATTGGGTTTTGTTCCTTGGTGTAAGGTTTTAGTGAGGCAACGGTTTATATACCATCCTACTCTTCCAACTCTCATGATTAATGTACGAATCTGAAAGAATATTAGACTAAAGGAAAAGTCTATCTATTGCAAAGAAACTGGTGCGTTGTACTATTTCCTTCGTCATATTTTTATTTTTCCCACTGGGTTTTAATTTTGGCGTAAGGTTTTAACGAGACAACAGTTGTGCACCATCACTCCTTTGACTCGGCACAAGGGGGAGTGTTGTAGGATAAATGTGCCATCGTCTAATGGATATGACGATATAGATAGAGATAAACATATTAGAGATAGGTTAGAACTATTATCTCTTGTAGTTATCTACTTGTATCTCATCCCTATTTAAAGGGCTTATAATTAATGAGAATAACAAATCTCTTCTCTCTCTTTCTTGTTGTTCTATATTACTTTCTCCTTTAACATGTCCTGTAAAAATATGGATTTATAGGAGACTTTTCAAAAGTGTGTTATAAAATAACTAATGCAATGTTTATAATCAAAAATATTGTGAAAGACTTGTTAAAACACCCCAAAATGTTCTATAAATTTATTATAATGTCTTTGTATAAACGTTTTATTTTTTAATCATGTATGGCGGACCCAAAAAAATTTCCAAGCGGGTTGTATCAAATGTCCACAAAGCTGTTTGATGTATTTTTTGGTTGATTTCGAGGGATTTTTTAGCTGAATTCCCCATTTGGGAACATTTTTTAGTTTTTCGGTTGATTTCGAAGAATTTTTCAAGGTTTTTGGTTGATTTCGAGTGATTTTTGATGGTTTTTGGTTGATTTCGAGCGATTTTTTAAAATTATTTGGTTGACTTCGAGTGATTTTTTAAAGTAGTGCTCATTTAACTCTTGAAATATCAAAAGTTTAGCGGGTGCACTTTATGTAAAACTTACGAAACAAGATTTTTTTTACCCTTTGGGAACACGGTTGAACGGTAGCACGGGACCCTCCTCCCCATAGGGTGGGTCCGCCCCTGTATATAAATTAAATTTTATAAAACAGTCTATTAAAACGCTATATTATAGGGGTGAACATGAACAATAATAAGCCTTTATTTTTTTGGATGTGTTTGGAAAACAACGTGCAAAAACAAGGGATGATGAAAATAGATAGGGTACGAAATGGAAAAAAAATTCTGTGGGCTTATGATGGGGCTCAATTTAATGCCTTCAATTCTACATTTATGATTTATGTTATACCACCTACACTAGGTTTGCCCCCACGGGTTTATGATTTTAAAGATTAAATTATAATCACTTAAATAAATTTTAATAAAACTGTATTAGGATATAATCTTGTAACTCGGTTGGTATCGAAATGGAATAATTTTGCTTAAATACATAACCGTTTTTAATTTGAATTTTATAATAGACGAGTTCTGAACCTTCACTAGCTTTAACTGTTAAGCCAACTCTGAAATATCTTCTTACATTATATGATTCACAGAAACTGGGTTGTGCGTACGCTGGTTAGGATAGCTGGTAAAGAATCTTTGTTTGCTTAAAATTGTATTAATATATAGTAACTAATTCTTTGTATTTTTTTTTGTTAAAGGGATCTTTTTTTAAGGACTTACTAATTTGTGTAATCCGTGAGAACTAATTTAAACATAAAAAGTTAGTTATAAAATAAAATATAAATTAAAAATCCCTTCTTCTCTCTCCCATCTACCGTCTTTTGTCTCTCATATTTTCTCCCCCATCCTTCATAAGATACACGTACTAACACATAATTGAATATAAACTCAAAGTGAACATATTGTAAACTTAGAAATACAGTTAATTTATGAGCGCGCTGTAACCAAATTCCAAATCTACGAGATATGATATATATTGAGAACACAGACTAAATCAATTAACACTTACGAATCTTATGAACATTATAGCATAAAATTTATTAAGGTTGTTTACATTGTAATCATAATGTATACGCAATATATGTTAATAGAGAGAATGAGAGAGAAAAAGAGATAAATATGTTATTTCATGAAAAATACATTAATTTTTATTTAATAAATAACAATAATTATTTTATCAAGTAACAACATTAATTATCTTAAATTAATAACGTCTAATAAATCTCACGGATTTCACATACTTAAAAATTTTCAATTGATTAAATATCTTTTTGTTAAAAGGGTGGATTTATAATGTTGGTAAGTTTTGTAAATAAATGAAGAACAAAAAAATCCATTAAGACCATCTCCAATAAATCCTCTATTTTTCTCTCTAAATCATCTTTAATGAACTCTTTATTTTATTCTATACAATAGAGAAATGAATAGTAACTTTCTAAATATAGAGAGTTACTATTTAATACTCTCTATTTTTTCTAAAGTTTTGACAATTACAAAAAGGCATTCAATTCTTTAGATTGTTGTATTTTTATTTTATTTGTTGTCTAATACCAATTTTAATAAACTAGAATTATAAATTTGACAAAAAATAAACTTGTCTTCCTCTTAATAAATATAAGGTTATTGTGAAAATACAAAATATAAGGGTACAATTTATAAGATTAATAAATATGAGGGTATTATTGAAAATCTATGTAATTAAAATAGAATAAAATATACTTGAAATATGATTTTTTAAGAGCAAAATAGAGAAATACATTGGAGAAGATATCACACATTCTATATTTAGTAATAGTAGAAAATCAAATTTTAAATCCAATTTGTAATTGCAATAAATGCTCTAACTTAATTAAATAACTGCATTAAGATACAATAAATTGCAATTGTATCATGCACAAGAACAAATATTTAATATTTCTTCCATTAGGTTATGATTAGTTTTCATTCATATGATACATAAATTATATATTCACAAGTGAATACAAGAACGAGATCACACCAATGTTGGCTTTCAACTTCTTATCATATCATAGAATTCTTTCTGGCTTAGTTTGCCATCCTGCAAGTGTCAAGAGTTGAGAATCAAAAATCAACATCTGAATTCCGATTGCTCGATACAGACATAAGCTAGATATAGATCATTAAGGTGACGTTTACTTTTTAAGAGGTTCGAAGTCTGAAGTCTGATTTCAGTTCGGAAATGGTTATGAAATGCCTAAACGAATCAGACATAAGTGATGATTAAGAGCTTAATATGAAAAAACAAACAAGGCCTAAATCTATCTATCTATATATATATGTATAAATTTCTCTCTCTATAAGGACTCTTTCCATTGTAGGGGGCACCCTCTAACCTTCGAAGGGCCTATTGGAAATTGGAATCTTATATAAGCTAGACACCATACCATTAAATCTCTCTCTCTCTCTCTCTCTCTATATATATATATATATATATAAAATGACGGGTTTAAATGAGAACTCAAATTTGATTGTGAAATATGACACGTGTCATATTCAGACTGAATAATGAAGAAAAATATTCAGACACTGAATGTAGTGTTATTTAGTCTGAATAATATTACATGCAGTCTGAATATTTTCATTTATTATTCAGACTAAATATGACACGTTTCGCGCTCTCACTTGTTCTCACGTTCACAACCAAATTTGATTTCTCATTTGAACTTTCCTATATATATATATATGTGTGTGTGTATGTATGTATGTGTGTAAGAACTAAGAACCTCATCTACTCCGTTATAGAAGTTCTTTCTAGAGGGAGATTCAAAAAGGTTTCAAATATATATCCTCCTCACACGTAAGAGTTTGTTAAAACTAAAAAGTCATCCGATTCTGTTAGAATCAATCTCCCATAAACAATAAACAACATTACTCACAGAAACACCTTCACTTTATGAGATAAACGAACTTACACCATTTTCATCGACTTCTGAAAAGATATCTTTAATTGTCTGGGTTAACTCATCACCCGTTATATGTTTTTCCAATGCCGTTCTCAGTTCCTCTTTTGAAATAAATCTATGATGAACAATTTCGTATTAGTATTATATAGAATGCTAATTAAACTAGATTAAGGGGCCGTTTACCAAACGCTTACCAGATAAACACTTATTGGTTAGTTACCTTAGCTGGTGAACATACCGGCCAATGACCAAAAATTTTACCCAATAAGTGAGGGTGGTGACTCTTACCCGGTAAGCACTTACCGGGTGGTGATAGACGCTTACCAACAAATCCATTTTGATGGCCAAAAATGTTTTCCGATAAGCTAGGTGAAGGTGATGGCGCTTGCCCAGTAAGCGCTTTCGCAGAAAGCGCTTACTTACCCAGTAAGCGCTTTCGCAGAAAGCGCTTACTTACCCAGTAAGCGCTTGCTAACATTTTGTATAAAAAAACTAGCTAAAAATAGCTTAATTACCCACTATCATCTTTGTCAAAATGTTTGAAAGCTTTAAGAAGGTGTTCCTCTTTAAGTAGTGTCTCATATTTCCTCATGACTGTAATGAACTGCTCATAGTTGATAAATCCATCCCCATTTACATCAGCCTGCAATAAATGTGTAAAAATATTATAAATAACGAATTTCCGAATACATTACAATGCATACCTGTTATTTGGCTAACTAATAATTCAGTATTTAATATAACTTTTAAGTTTACAAGACCAACAACTATATATACAATGATATTATATTAAGTTGTTACAATAAAGTTAGCCGCAACATCAAGTGTTGCTGACGAACAGTGGCAAATAGAACTGGACGGAATATGACTGGACAAAACAAGTTTGTTCGATGTTTGATACGACTAAGATTGGATAAAACAGAACAGAACTGGACAAAACAGAACGAAAAAGAACTAGCCAAATTGACATGTGAAACCAAAATATTAATAGAAATATAAAAATTTACCCTCAAACTTTCTTCTTATTTACCGTAGCCCCTCATCATTTTGGGTTTGTTCCCCAAACTGTCCCCATTTCGAAGTCTTATGACTACCAATGAGCTTAAAACAATTTATACATAAGTAACATAAATAAAATAATTGTATAACGGGTTATTAAATTTAACTGAAACAGTAAAAGAATTATTGAAAATATGAACCATTTAATTTAAAAGCCAAATAACTCGAAATCGTTTGGTTTGGTTTGGTTTGTATGTGTAATTAAATTTCTGGATCCACTACTGAGGATTGAGTTGTATAATCTAAGTAGGGCAGAAGAAATAAATCATTTTATGAATACCCAATTCAAGAATTGTTTTGGATCCAATTTATAGGAATCGGGTACTGTTTTATTCAATTACTTAATATTTTTATATGACATTTTTTAATAGTGTCATACTAGCTTTTTTATATGACATTTTTAAAGTATCATATAAAAAGCTAACAAGACAATTTGTTTCTTTGTGTCTTGTTAAATTGTTCAACTTTGTTGATAGAACTTATCAGGTCGACTAATTTTGTTCTAAAAACTCACTGTAATGCTATTTTGTATATATATATATAGGTTGTGTAGTTGTTGGTTCTAATACTTAAAAAATTACCGATAAGTACTTATTAGTTTATTAGGTCGTTCATTAATAACAGTTAGACGTCCTAAAAGACCCATTTTACTGTATCGATGTATAAAGACTTCACGCTTTGGTTTTGGAAGAATTCTTACGGCCTCAACGATCTCCTTAACTTCATCTGGCCGAAGATTTGATCCATGCTTACTCAACGAGTTCGCGAGTTCTTCGCGTGAGATGGCTTTGTTTTCATCCGTGACATCGTTCCAAAACATTGCTCTAAGTTTTTCAAGTTCTTCTGGCGAGAGAATATCATCAATTACCTAATTAAGATTAATTTACAAGTATAAAAGAACTTATTAGCAACAAGCAAGATGAAACGGTTAAGCATGTAATTAATTAACATAAGGGTTAGGTTTTGGTCAGAATGAGAGTTACAGTCAGAAGGGTAAAAAGGGATATCCACCCTTGAATCAATCTTAATTGAAGAGTTCCACTGGATCAACACTAATGAGAAACACTAGATTATGAAATGCGATTCATGGGTTAGTTTGACATTAAAAGTGATCAGTGGTTCAAATCGCTTCTTACAATTCTCATTTTAACTCTTATTTTTACATGAAACTTCGTATTTTAACATAATAAAATTATAATTATTAGCATTAATTAATTAAGTCTTGGAAGATATATATACCTCTAGGGCAAGTCTCTTGAATTTGTTCATACCTCTGAAACACTTATTCTTATAACTCAACACACTTTCTTTTGGGTTATATACTGCAACTCCATTCTCCTCCAACCATTCATGCTCTAAATCATCATAGATAAGCTTATCAATTTCAAAATACATACATACATACATATATATATACACACACAGATACACACACAAACACAAATATGCTCAATATATGCATGATTAAGGGGTCAAACGCTAATTGGATAAGCGTGTGATCTAGGTAAAACAACAATAAAATTGACTTTTATTGACTTTATAGGACGCCTAAAATGTTTAAGCGTCCTAACAGAATATTTTATAGAACTTAACATTCTAATTTTATAGGATCAAACTACATGACGTCTTGTCTAAAACAGTGTTACAATATGTTTATATGACACTTTTGCACATTTTTAACAAGTTTTTCGGAACACTTTTAAAATAAAGTGTCGTATTAACTATTTTATAGGATATTTTTGAGAACTGTCCTATAAACTCGTCTTTTTATAGGACACTTGTGTTTATAGGACATTTTTTTTCCAAATAGTATCATATATAATAGCTAACAGAACACTTTACTTTAAAAAATGTCATAATAAACTTATTGAAACGCCTAAAAACGTCTTATAAACCTATCATAACACTTTTAGATATGATGTTTTTTGGTTTGATTCTATAAACCTAAGTCATATATATATAAAGTATTTTATTAAGACGTTTAGACATTTCAGGTGTCTTATAAAACCAACTAGAGATGCTTAGGAAGTAGTAAACAACAAATCCTTAAAACACGAAAGGAGCTTCGTTTTTACGAGAGCCGTGAATGTGATGATCAGAAACATACCAAGAATATCTTCAGCAGACGGGCGGTTCATTGGATCGACGGAGAGCATCTTCTTAACAAGTTCCTTGGCGTTAGTTGATATCGATGGCCATGGATGGTTCTTCATATCAAGAACTTCCTCTGCATTCAGTATGGCTACGAATCTCTCTCTCTCTTTCTCTACAATTTTGTTTTGTTGGGCTATGTTAGATTTTTCACGTCTGCTCAATATATATATATATATATATATATAGAGAGAGAGAGAGAGAGAGAGGGAGGTTTAAATGAGAACTTTGCATTTTTAAAGGAATAAAGGAACACCCTTAGGACCACATATGATACATATGTGGTCCTAAATGTGTTCCTTTAAATGAGAGGTGTTTGTTGTATGATCCCTCCCATGTGTGTGTGTGTATATATATATATAGATATAACATGTTAGAGAATATATGTTAGATATATTCTTACCACCATAAAAGGGAGGCACCCCAGTGAGTAACATATAAAGAATCACCGCTGCACTCCATATATCTACTTCTTTTCCATATCCTTGACGTCGCAAAACCTCTGGAGCAACATAGAAAGCAGTTCCAACTTTCTCCTGGTTTGGCTTTCCTGAAAAATATTGCATTTCATCCCTCTCATATTATGGTATATATGAGCTTAATCATTTGAGAACTTCAAAATTTGTGAATTGTGAGATTCGTGACAACTTCTACTTTAATTGAAGTTTTCTTTCACATGATTTTTTCCATCTAATGTATTGATTAATATATATTTGTTTCATATATATATACGGTTCACAATCACAAACACCACATTGTCAGTACAACAAAATTGAGTTTATAGGACACCACCAATTTCAAACCGTCCTAATATATAGAAAGACTCAATTTATCGGATAAAAAATAAAAGGTCCTGAGATTGTAATAAGTTTACAGGACACTTTTGAACATATTAACAAGTTTTTAATTAGGACAGTTTTAATACAAAGGGTCTCATTACCTATTTTATTTGGAAAATGTGTATTTTAAACTCATCTTTCTATAAGACACTTGTTTTTATAAGATATTTTTTCAAATAATGTATAGCTAACGCGACACTTTGTATTAAAAATGTCCCAAAAACTTGTTAAAACGCTCAAAGACTGTTCTATAAATTTATTACAACACATTTAGTTTAGATATGACCATTTATTTTTTGGTCCGGTAAAATCAAGTCTTACAAAGCAGTCTATTAACACGCCTTGACAATGATGACGTTCTATAAATCCAAATCCAATTTTGTTGTAGTATGTGAACCCGATACATATAAAACAAACATATCGTGAAACAAATATAGGTTACTCACTACATTAAATTTTAGCGATAGATGGAAAAAGATCATATAAAATACCACCATATTATACATTCGTTCAAAAAAATCTCACGAATAGACAGTTCTCAAAAGAAAATCCTTTTGACTAACTAAATATAAACCTGATTTTGTTATAGCAGATCAAATCAATTACCTTCATCGATGAACGTAGATAACCCGAAATCTATTGCCTTCAAGAGGGTATAATCAACAAAACATGGAAGAAACCCTAATATTTTTCTTTTTGCCAACAAGAAATTCTCAGGCTTCAAATCTCTATGCATAACTCCCATATAATGAAGATAATAAACAACTTTCATTATTGAACTTATAATCTGTGCTGCAATTTTTTCACTAAATCTACCCTCTGATTTCATCTTATCAAAAAGCTCTCCACCTTCACAATATTCCATAACTAAATGCACACATTGCTTATCTTCAAATGTTTCTTTTTATTCTATAACATTTCTTTGACCACTTAAAAGCTTCATAATCTTAACTTCTCTCTTCAAATCTTGCTTCTCTCCTTCTGTAACAAGTCTCACTTTCTGTATCGATTTGCACGCGTATTTCTTTTTCGTTGATTTCTCGATACAAAGGAAGGTGATTGCGAACTTTCCACGACCTAATTCTCGGCCCATTTTGTAGGTTTCTTTGATATCTTCTCTTGGTATGCCGAGGATTGAGTGTACTCTATTTAAAGAATTCTTTCGCCGGACCTCCTCCGGTGGCGGCGGTGGTGGCGGCAGAGATGTGGTTTTTGGGTGGTTGGTGGTGGAGATATCCATTTTTTTGGAGAATTATGGTAAAGGGTATTGATGGTTTATGTGAAGAATGTAAGACAAATGGAGATTTAGAAAGAAAAAGAAATGTGTTTTTATGGGAAAGAATTGAAGGAAAGAATAGTTGGAAGGATTCTTTGTATATATATATAGATATATGATTGGTGCATGAGGAAGTATTCTTTAATTAATTCTCCCCATGCACCATTCTTGAATCAATTAAAAGGTATTAGACCCTATTTGAATTTTGGCCATTTTTGGTTGATATATATATATATATATATATATATATATATATATATATATATATATATAATAAGGTCAAGGAAAATCGTAAAAAAATGAAAAATCGAGAAACATCACGATAACCATTTATCTGGAAGGTAAGCAATTTGTCTGGTATGCACATGTGTATAACATGCACACATGTATAAAAACCAATATTTATATATACATGTGCATACTGTTCAGATGAATGATTATCAGAGTGTTCCTCAGTTTTTCATTTTTCAGGGTTTTTCCATGATCCTCCCTATGTATATAGAGTGATGAACATGGTATACTATCGGTTTTTTCCTGTAATTCTGCTTATATCATATACAAATCACAGGGACTAAAATTGAAATTATTAACAAACTGTAAAGACAAAAATCATAATAAAATATGAGACTAATAAATGTCTAGTCAAGACATGTATATATACCAAACGCTACATCTATACATTATCTGTTGAACAATCAGACCCAAACCAACCCTATTAAGGGGGTGTTTGGATTAGCTTATCAAAACAACTTATTAACTTATACCAGTGTGAAACCGGAGAAAAGTAGATTGAGTGTTTGGATGAGAGAAAAAAAGTACTTTACACCGGTTCCCCACCGGTGAAAAGAAGTTTTTGATAAGTTAAAAGGTTGCGACTTATCAAAAACAGCTTATGACTTATGACCACTTTTTTGGTCATTTTGCATGTATAAAACACTTTTTTGCCAAACATTAAAAAACAACTTATTGACTTATTCCGGTGTGAAACCGCCCTAAACTAATCCAAACACTTTTTTTAAACCTCCGGTATAATACCATATAAGTTGATAAACATTTTTTATAAAAAATATAATTTGTTTTAAATAAGCTAATCCAAACACCTACTTAATACATAATGATCTTACCGGCAGCCCATAATCGAGTTTGACCCAGGCCCAAAAAGATCAATCTGAATCCGGTCCATAAATAAGATTCTACTTCAGTTTTTGCATATTCACAACAGAAATCAGCATGTCTATAACTATAAGCACCGGCCAAAAAACCACCCCTCCGTCACCGTCACCGTCACCGGCACCGGCACCGGCACCGGCGGATCGGAATCCTGAGTTGACCAGAGCAGGCTCAATCCTAGGCATACCTCCCAAAAACATCGAAGATTACTACAAAATCGGCAGAGAATTAGGTCGTGGTAAATTCGCAATCACATCTCTCTGTAGAAACAAGTCAACCGGTAAGAAATACGCCTGCAAATCGATCCCGAAAAGAAGACTCGTTACAGAATCTGAGAAACAGGATTTGAAGAGAGAAGTTACGATCATGGAGCATTTAAGAAGTCAAAGGAATGTTGTTGAATTGAAAGATGTATTTGAAGATAAACTATGTGTGCATTTAGTTATGGAGTATTGTGAAGGTGGAGAGCTATTTGAGAAGATGAAATCGAAAGGGAGATTCAGTGAAAGAATTGCAGCTCAGATTCTGAGTTCGATTATGAAAGTTGTGTATTCTCTTCATTTCATGGGAGTTATGCATCGAGATTTGAAACCTGAGAACTTTTTGCTGTCGAAAAAAGGGGGATTAGGGTTTCTTCCATGTTTTGCTGATTATAGTCTCTTGAAGGCAATAGATTTTGGTTTATCTGCCTATATTGATGAAGGTATTTTGATTCATATCTGTACTGTATTTCGTAATTGCGCAAGCCGTTAAAGTGCTACTTACGAAATGCTGACGGAAGTGACACTCAGCATTTTGCAATTAGCAAGTTAACAACTTACTTTATGAATATTATATTAATAAAAAGTGAATTTCACAAGTTGTAAAAGTGATACTTGCAGAATCTTGGCTATTTTGGTAAATTATGTAGAAAATCGACCGTAAAGTAAAATTGGGGGTTAAAAATGGCTATTTTGGACAATTTCCGTTTAAATTGATGTATAAAACTACATTATGGCACAATTGGGTTTATAAAACACCAAAAATGTCTAAATAGAGTACGTTGTAAAACTTATTAAACAATTGCAAAAATTTGTAGGAAATCCGAACCAGGAGAAAGTTGGAACCGCTTTCTATGTTGCTCCTGAGGTTTTGCGACGTCAAAGATATGGAAAAGAAGTAGATATATGGAGTGCAGGGGTGATTCTATATATGTTACTCACTGGGGTGCCTCCCTTTTATGGTGGTAAGATCAAGATTCATTAACATATATATATATATATATATAGGGGAGGTTTCAAACAAGAACTCAAAAAATTTGGTTGTGAACGTGAGGACAAATGAGAGAGCGACACGTGTCATATTCAAACTGAACGATCAAAGAAATTTTCAGACTGAATAAAGTATTCAGTCTGAATAATAAAGTATTCAGTCTGAACAAGCATTATTCAGACTGAATATATACTATATTCAGTTTGAATAAATACTACTATATTAAGTCTGAATATTTCTTTTATTATTGGGTCTGAATAATCTACATTTAGACACGTGTCGCGCTCTCATTTGTCCTCACGTTCACAACCAAATTTTTTGAGTTCTCATTTGAACTTTTTTCTCTCTCTCTCTCTCTCTATATATATATATATATACACACACACACACACAGGGCCAGGGTTTAGGAAAACCGTAAAAAAAATGAAAAACTGAGGAACACCCTGGTAACTATTCATCTATACAAGTAACCGAAGTTGTTTCTTGGTTTCCATGCATTTGCTGCTTACAATCATTTTTATGCTTTTGCCCTGAACCTGACCCTATGTATGTGTGTGTATATATATATGTCTGTATATATGTTGTTTAACTATTTATATCAATCAGCTGTGAAAATTCTAACTTCAACCAGAACCACCCAACAAAACAAAATTGTAGAGAAAGAGAAAGAGATATTTGATGCCGTACTGAAGGCAGAGAAAGTTCTTGATATGAAGAACCATCCATGGCCGTCGATATCAAAGAATGCAAAGGAACTGGTGAAAAAGATGCTCTCAGTGGATCCAAAGAAACGCCCGTCTGCTTCTGATGTTCTCAGTATGTTTCTGATCATCACAATCAAGACTCGTAGAATAAAGTTTACATTACAACAATATTGGCTTTATAGGATGCCAAATATGTCTAAATGAACTGCTTTTACAGGATTTAAGTTTATAACACCAGACAATTATGCGTCATATGTAAAGGTGTTACAATAAGTTGATAGGATGTTTTTGGGCGTCATAACAAGTTTTTTATGTCAATTTTGAAATAAAGCGTCTTATTATAAAAGCAAGTGCTCTATAAAAAGACGTGTTCACAGGACATTTCTCAAAATCAAACTATAAAAAGGCTAATGAAGACACTTTATTTCAAAAGTGTTAAATAACTTGTTAAGATGTCCAAAAAAACGTCATATCAACTTATTATAAACGCTTATGTTGGAAGCACTATTATTTGGTACTATAAACTTAAGTCCTATAAAGTAGTCTGTTGGGATGCTTAAATACATTTGGCGACCTATAAAGCAGATTTTGTTGCAGTGTCCGTTATGTATTAACCAAGTTTAGGCATATATATATATATCATGAATGTAGTGTTATTCAGTCTGAATATTTCCCTTCATTATTCGGTCTGAATATGACACGTGTCGCGCTCTCCTTTGTCCTCATGTTTACAACCAAATTTGAGTTCTCATTTGAACCCGCCCCTATATATATATATATATATGTGGTTTAGCTATGTCTAAACTTTGCATAAACTTTATGTTAACTTTGATAAATATATATCATTTAGAGGATCAATGGTTGGTTGAAAATGGAGAAGCTACAGATAGTCCTATAGACAGTATGTTTCTTGCTAGAATGAAGCATTTCAAAGCTTTGAATGAATTCAAGAAACTTGCACTCAAGGTATTTTCCAAGAATGGTTAAAAAAACGAGAGCCAATTTAGTTATAAAGGGTCGATCTTGGTGGTTGATGATAAGTTTTACGCATAAAATCTTATAGATAATTGCTGATATTATCCCACACGAAGAACTTGAAGGATTGGAAGCAATGTTTAGGAACATGGACACAGATGAAAACAAAGTTATCTCCCGTGAAGAACTCGAGTCGTCGTTGGCTAGACTTGGATCAAATCTTGGGCCGGATGAAGTTCAACTTATTTCTGAAGCTGTAAGAATTCTAACGAAAGTGAATTGCCCAATCTTTATACATATATATATATATATATATACAAATACATATATATATATATATATTGTATATATGTATTAGGAACCTTAAATATTTTAGAAACCAAGGAATCACCCTTTGTGAATATTCTAGATGGATAATATGATAAAACATTTATGATGAATTCGTGACAGATATTCAATATCCATCATGAATACTTACAAAAAAGACGGTTCCAGGTTCCTAAATGATTGTGCATTGGGACCACATATGATGTGGGTCCCACCAATAAAAAATCATATATGATTCAATAGGGCCCACCATTGAAAATCAAATATGATTTTTTATTGGTGGGACCCACATCATATGTGGTCGCAAATGAGTTCCTTTATTCTTTTAAATGTACAAAGTTTTCATTTGAACCTCTTCCTTAATATACATACATATATATATACACATATATATACACACACATATATATATGACAGGTTCCTAAATGATTGTGCCTATATATATATATATAGAGAGAGAGAGAGAGTCCCTTCTTTTGCACACCTTTAATTGTTACAAACCATACAAATCAATCTCAACCCTCCATCTAGGCTAATGAATATATGGTTTCATAAATATCTCGATTGTTTCCTAATTTATAGCGTTGATTTTTAATTAGTGAACTATGATCATCTTCCATAAATATCTCGTCATTTTATCTCAATTATTTGGTTTCATGGTTTGTATGGGTTGTGAGAGTCATCTTATGTCATGTTAGATTGTCATCTAGTTTTTGACAAGTATGACGGCTAACATCATTAGCCAACAACTAGCTTATCAGCCAACATCCAACTTATTAACAAACAACTAGCTTATCAGCAATCAGCTATTTTATAAGCCATTTTGCCAAACATAGCGTGTATGTAATATTTTGCAGAATGCAGGCTGATGCAAATGGGGATGGATGTATCGACTACAATGAGTTCATCACAGCCATGATGAACTTTCAGAGATTTCATAAAAAAGAACACCTTGTTAAAGCTTTTCAGCATTTTGACAAGGATAAAAATGGGTAATTAAGCATAATGTTATTTAAATTAATTAATTGTTGTTTAATGTAACATCCTATCCTGATGAGGAATTGAAATGAATGATAGGATTATAACAAAAGGAGAACTAAAAGTAGCATTGGAAGAGTATAAATTGGGGAAGGCAACCATTGAAGATATAGTATCAGAAGTTGATACAAATAAAGTAAGAGTTGCTTCATGTTTTTAGAATGCAAGTAGTTTTCAACGTGTATATATATATAATATACACACACATACATATATACACATATAGAGGAAAGTTCAAATGCGAACTCAAATTTGGTTGTGAACGTGAGAACAAATGAGAGTGTGACACATGTCAAAATAAACAATATTCAGACTGAATATACAAAAGAATATTTAGACTGAATATAGTATATATTCAGTCTGAATATACAAAGGAATATTCAGTATAGTATATATTCAATCTGAATATACAAAGGAATATTCAGACTGAATATTCCTTTGTATATTCAGACTGAATATATATACTATAATATTTCTTTGAATGGGACATGTGTCGCACTCTCATCTGTCCTCACGTTTACAACCAAATTTGAGTTCTCATTTGAACCCGCCCCTACACACACACACACATATATATACATATATATATATATATGGTTGAGTTCAAATGTTAACATGTTCAAAGTGATATTACATGTGATTTGACTCTAAAATCACATGTGATACAGGTGTTCTTGTGTTTTCTTACTTTGATTTATGTTCTCGTTTGAATCTCCCTATGTAAACATATATATATTATATAAATATACGTAGAGAGATGATCAAATGAGAACACAGTCAAAATAAGAGAGCAAAAAAACGGTCAAATCACATGTGATTTTACATGCAACTATGGAACACGGGAATCTAGCCCACGACCTTAGTTCACGTGAATCTTAGGGTAAAATCACGTGATTTGGCGGTTTTTTGCTCTCTTATTTGGTAATTGTTCTTGTTTGAACCTGACTCTATATATAGGGAGGAGATTCAAATGAGAATAATAAACGAAAACGGCCAAATCACGTGCAAAATCCCATGTGATTCGATCGTTTTCTTATTCTCTTATTTAGTTTCTGTTCACGTATATGAAGCTGAATCTCTTTCTATATATATATATATATATATGTATGTATATGACTGTGGCTGACTCTTCATTATTGCAGGATGGTTTAATCAGCTTTGAAGAATTCTGTGCAATGATAAGAAGTTAAAACCCAACATATCAAAGTATATAAGCGTTTTGTTGTTTCAAAATTGTATATAAATGAATCCTTTTTTGAAATTGTACATCTGCTCTCTACCTTCTCTACTATAGTGTATATATATATACACATTATGTATATATATGCTAAAAAAAGATATTGATATTTTACGATCATATAATTGCACTATTTGTTACATCTTAATCGTTTCTAATGATTTGTATCAAATAATTTGGAACAAAACCTGGAACTTGAACGATGAAAAAAAAAACAACAAAAAAATTTGTATTCCGTTCACAATTTAGGTCCGTTTGGTCTCGGTTCTGGTTCACAACTTCAATTTGGAGGTAATATTAGAAGATGTTAGAACTAAAAACAGAGATAGATGCAGAAAGCTGAATAGTTAGTTAGTTACATCAAGTACTCGGCAAACGGTTGAGGTCCATTTCAACTTGGTGAATCGTCCACTGCATATTCTCCAGTTTCTGCAACAATACATACATGCTTTCACCATCTTATTACAACAAATAACTGACAAGACTAAACCAAACAGACCTAGTAAATCCCACTCGAAAGTAGGATTTGAGGGTCAGATGTACACAGACCAGACCTGATCTCTATCTCAAAAGTAAAACAATAGACAACACCAAACCAAATCAAACTAAATTGACCCGGTAAATCCCACTCAAAAGTAGGGTCTGAAGGTGAGATGTATACAGACCTGGCCTCTACCTCAAAGAGCAGACAGTAGACAAAGACTATGTTTGGCAATTGCTGAATGGTGTGGTGGAGGATGATTAAGTGGTCTAAAATCTAAATGATTAAGAGGCTTTTATGATATAGTGCAAAATAAAATATAATTGTTTGGTAATTATTCAAAATGAAATTAGGGCTCTGGAGGGTTAACAAGATATAAAATGATTCAGAGGGTTTTGAAACCATTAAGAGACAGACTTATTTTTTGCCAAACAAAATCCACCTCTTAGCGATTCAGAGTCAGTATCTTAATGAAACTGTTAAAGAGGTAAACAAACATCCCCTATAATGTTTATGTATTTACCTTTACTACATCTTGGTATTGCCTTGCAATTGTGTCGAAGTGTGGGTCAACCCCTTGATATTCACGAAGCCGTGTCACCTACAAGCAATCGGATCAGTATAAAAGATACGCGCGTTAGCTCACCAAAGCCTATAATCCCAAAACTGAAACTACAATCAATCTAAACATTTCATTTTTTTTTTTTGATGTTAAATGGAGTAATATGAGCATCTCGAACAGATTCTCCATAATTCTCCAAATTGGAGAAGCAAAAGTTAAGAGTGCGTTTGGTTACGGAAAACTGTTTTCATTTTCCGAGAAAACATTTTCAGACATGGAGTTGAGTTTTCATTCTCAGTTTTCTATGAAAATTTAGAAAACGCGTTTGGTTGAAATGGTGAAGTTTTCATTTTCCATTTTTAGAAAATTAGAAAAAGCGTTTGGTTGTGCATATTCTCACTTTTCATTTTCCATTTTCCATTTTTTTCAAATTAGAAAGTGTGTGTGTGTGAAAGTGAAAGTGTGTGTGAAAGTCTGTGTGTGTGGAAAAGTTTTTAGAAAACAAAAAATTGGAAAACTATTAAAACTAGTTTTCTAATTTACATAAGATTTTAGAAAATGAAATTTTTTGTTTTCATGGAAATTTTTTGAAAAGTGAAAAAATTTCCACAACTAAACGCACCCTAAATTCTCCACAAATTTGCATTCAACTTCAACAATTTCTCCATTTTTGGAAATTCCAACATTAGATATATTACTCCCTCCGTCCCAAATTAAGTCTCTATATTTCTATTTTAGTTTGTACCAAAATAAATGTCCACCTTCAAAAAGTAAGTTTCCACTTTCCCGTTTTCCCTTAATTATGAGATGGAGAAAGTTCCTCTCAATTATCAAGGGTAAATATGTCATTATAGTTATTTAAAAAGTGTAATATTTACATATTCCTAAAAACTGTGTGCCCTTTTCACTCTGGACATTTATTTTGGGAACGAAATATTAAAAATTTTGGAGGTAGGTCCTAGAGGTGGGATGTACATAGACCTGACCTCTACTCCAATGGAGTAACGAGTCCCAGACAAAATAACCAGAAAATACGATTTAACAATCAATGATGGAAGAAAAACATACTGCTTTATTGTATGCAAGTGAAGCTTCTTCTGTAGCTTCGACCAGATATTTCCTGCAAAAAACGGTAAAAATGGATAATCAAATGATTAGATGAACTTTTCTTAAATTCCGGAAGAGATAAAAAAATTTATAAAAACATCATCGTATTTACCTTATCTTATGCAGTGCCGGAACTGATTCTTGGGTGTAAGTCTCAAGCAGAAGAATATGCTCCAATACTCTAAAAAAAAAATAGCCAATGGGCCAATAGCAGATATATCATTACGTAATGCTTAGAGCATCTCCAACAGCATTGCTATAATAAAAAAAAGTTATTTTTTCTTCTCTAAATTGCTCCAACAGTATTGCTAGATAAATCTCTAAATATAGAGAAATCTCTAAAGTAGGAGAGAGAACCTATATACAACCAATCAAAATTTTTGAAGCTAAATGTATAGGAGAGAGAAAAAACATCCAACCAATCAAAATTATTGAAATTAAATGGGTAGGAGAGAGAAATAATATTTTAATAATATAATAAGTGATGGATTCTCTAAAATAGAAAAGCTGTTGGAGCTAAAAGAAATTGTTTTTAGAGATTTTGCCTTTTTATTCTCTATTTTAGAAAAAATATAGAAAAACTGTTGGAGATGCTCTTATAAGTTATAAGTACACTTTTAGAGAGTTACGGACTTTGGAAGAATACATTATATGATATAAAGGTATTTATATATGGAAAATATATAAATATTTAGGTATTAACTCCCATTAAGCTCATTGGAAGAATACCCTATAAAGGTAATTTTTGAAGTATATAAAATTTATATATGGAAAATACTCACACACACTCCTCTCCTCACCTTTGGTGAGGTTTGAATTCTTTGACCTCCGGGGAGGCTTAGGCTATGACAGTAAGGGTCTGTTTGTTAACAGCTTAATGGGCTTAATGGGGTTCACAGCTTATTTGGTCAGCTATACATGACTGTTTGGTAGTGGCTTAATGATATAGAAAGTGACTTATTCAGTAAGCTTTTTAGAGGGGAGCTTTATGCAGAAAGCTAAGTTTTTTTTTTCCAAACATGTCCCTCCCGATTAAAAAAACAAACATTTCATCTATAAAAAAAATCTCCCAAATAAAAGCCTTCTCAATCTATACAGACAGATTAATCCACAAAGACAGCTTTATTAATACAGGACTTGATGAAAGATCAACCAAACACCCCCTAAGGGTCTGTTTGTTAACAGCTTAATGAGCTTGATGGGACTAACAGCCAATTAGGTAAGTTATACATGACTGTTTGGTAATGGCTTATTCAGTAAGATTACAAGGGAGCTTTATGCAGAAAGCCCAGTTTTTTTCCAAACCTGCCTGTCCCAATTAAAGAACACGCTCCATCCATCTATGAAAAAACGCTCCCAAATAAAAACCCTCCCGATCTATACAGACAGACTAATCCAAACACAGGACTTGATGGAAAAAAACAGCCCCTAACTCGGGTACCACTAGGCCAATGACCCTTTGACAAGCATGTAGATATGGAATGTGCTTAATGCTTCAGATATTCCAAGAGAGTAAAGAGACAGACCTCAATTTGGCGCTCATGGTTTCACACCGTTTGCATAACCATGTCTTTTGCAGTTCATCCTGCAAAAAATTCATATACACCACATTGGACTTCCACATGGTACTAGAGAAAACATGAAACAGTTAAAAATGAAACCAAACGAACCAACTCGAAAGTAGGGTCTAGAAGGGGTAGGATGTCTGTAGGCCTTACCTCAACCACTAGGATCGAGAGGCTGTTTCCATTAAGACACTTGATTTGTGCACGACGCAAAGGTGTGTGTGAACAGGCAGTAAGATTAGGTAATATAACATGAAAGATTTCCCTTACATATTTATGTTGATGTTGCAACTTCAAATCTTTCACAAGCTTAATAAGCACACCAAGTATCTGCTCCAACACCTTTGGAAGCAAATGTGATTTCAAGTCAGCCAAGCATCAATTATATATACATACATATATATATATATAGGGGCGGGTTCAAATGCGAACTCAAATTTGGTTGTGAACGTGAGGACAAATGAGAGCGCGACATGTGTCATATTCAGACTGAACAATCAAAGAAATATTCAGACTGAATATATCTTTGATTAATCGGTCTGAATAATCTACATTCAGACACGTGTCACGCTCTCATTTGTCGCGTTCACAACCAAATTTGAGTTCGCATTTGAACTTTCCTCTATATATATGTATCATCTTAAGCCTACTTGATCTAAATAAATACTCCCTCCGTCCCAAAATAAGTGTCCCCATTTCCATTTTAATTTGTCCCAAATTAAGTGTCTACTTTCAATAGTAAATACTTAGTTTCCAATTCTATCTTTAATTACGAGCTGGAGAAATTCATTACTCCCTCTGTTATTAAGGGTAAAATTGTCATTTGGTTGATTAAAATTGTCATTGTGGACATCTATTTTCGGATGGAAGGAGTATTACAAACAAATTCAGCTAAGTTAATGTCGTTCTTATTACATACATTGTAATATTCTGCAAACTTTCTGTCGGCAGAATATAGATCTTCTCGTAAAGCTGCTTCTTCTCTTTCAATCTCCTCAATAATTAATTTTACCCTGTTCAAAATAATTAAGAAGAGTGTATTTGAATCCTCCGATAAGATTGCTTCTTATTGCATACATTAGAAAGTAATATGAAGTGGAGTCTTGATCTGTCATCATTTTTGGTATGAACGGATTAAAATGAGATCACTAAATAAGAAGAAAAAAAGATTACAAACCTTTCTGGAAGCCGCGCACTTGAATTTTGACTACCAGTTGATGAATCTGCAACACAGGAAAAAAAATTCAACGTCTTTTAATAGTTACCGCATTATATATAAGATCGTTGGATGACAATAAAGTAAAATGATCGGCTATCCAAAAAAAATCTAAAATAGAAGAATGTACACATAACATACATATGTCCTAAATCTGAATTTATCTTAGAGCATCTCCAATAGATTCTCTAAAATAGAGAAAATGGAGATTTTATTCTCTATTTTGCTCCAACGGATTCTCTATATTGTTCTCTAAAATAGAGAAAACTCTAAGTTTAGAGAATTCTCTAAAACTTGATGGGAGGAGAGAGAAATGATTTTTTTATTTATTCCCACCAATGAGATTAAAAAAAAGTGATTTCAGATGATAAAATTATAGAATGTTTTAATGATATAATTAATATCGAAATTTCTAAACTAGAGAATTTGTTGGATTTGAATGTAATTTTTTTTAGAGATGTTAACTTTATTTTAGAGAAATTATAGAGAATTCGTTGGAGATGCCTTAAGACAACCACTACATCAAATGCAATGCAGATCTTGGTAGCGGAATGTTAGAATGCAACGTATTATCAAAAGGAGCAACACGGATAGATAAATATTTAGATTTATAATGTGTATCCAAGGAGAGTCATAGTGAGAGAGACTGACCCAAGTCATCTATAAAAGCATCAGCTAACTTGTCGCATTTAGCCTTTAAGCGAATCTCAATCTCACGAAGAAGTGGCATTTGGTATTCTGCCACATCCTACAACAATTGAAAAGTAAGCCCTTAGTGTTTGATCAATATTGCAAAAGCACAAATGTAGAAGAGCACATAGAAAACAAACAAAACAATTTCACGGCCTTCAAGTCACAAAGGAGAAAGCTACTCCCTCCGTCCCAGAATAAATATCCACGGTGAAAAAGGTACTTAGTTTTAGAAATATGTAATTATTACACTTTTTAGTTAATTAAATGACAAATTTACCCTTAGTAATAGGGAGAGTATGAATTACTCCATCTCATAATTAAGGGTAGAATTGAAAAGGAGGCACTTACTTTTGAAAGTGGACACTTATTTTGGGACAAACTAAATAGAAATGTGGACACTAATTTTGGACAGAAAGGACTATACCCTTAAGAAGTTATTATCATCTTACCATCTGCAATGGCACACGTTGGACTTGACTTTGCCACAAATAACCTGGTGTTATTCCGAGAAACCGATTAGGAACACCACCAACTCCCATATCTCCAATATCGGACACGCCAGTAGGAAACACGTTGTTTGTTGAGCTTGAGCTTATTGTGACACTGGTATTGGTACTATCGAGGGAGCTTCTAGATAAGACAGACAATTTCTCTATTTCTTCCTCGTGAACCTCACCGTCTTTTGAAATTAGAGGAAGTCTCAGTTTCTGAGCAGCTTCTGCAACGACCAATCGATGCTCAAGCGCCTCATATACCTGAAAAAATATAAAAATAACAAATTCATGATGTTTAGAGTTACCTGCATAAAGTAAAAGCCATCATAATATGCCGAAACTGTTTAAAGTCATTAATATCCAATTGATGAGCATATTGTCTGCTTCACGTTACATGCTTTCTAGGGGCAGACCTAGTATGGTGCATAAAGTGGCATGGGTCATCAAATCTTAGGGTTGTGAAAGGTGTCACCATATTATTCTGTTGGGTTCGAATCTCATTCGTATCATTTTCTTAGTTTTTAGCTTTTAATTCCAGGTTTATTATGTTTCTGAAAAAATAATTGGGATAAAAGACTCGAACACAAGACCTCACATACAAAAAGTAAGAAACTAACCAACAGACAATGATGATTTGGTAAAAAAAAATATCCATAGCTTTGTTTTTTATAGTCAAATGATGCCACCACTTGAAAAAGATGGAATTCAGCAACACAAATCAAACTTTTAGGAGCTGCAAATGATGGTTCACTTTGATTGAAAGTGTTATACAAGCAAAATGTCAAGAGTGGCAAAAGAATCACATATATCAGGTCGATCACAATTCAAAAACTTAGCATCTCTCTTTTCTAGTTCCCGGATTCCTTGCACATCCACCTCCGAATAACAATAACAACTCGGTTGCATCAAATATGATGAAACTACAAACAAAATAAGTAAAACTAGGTAAATTGAGAACCTAAAAGATTTATAATTAGACCTGAGGAGAATTCTTGAGGCCAAGATTAGAGTGTAGACCATGTGTGTCTCGAATACCTCCAAGATTGGCCACTGAAACAGCTTGTTGATAATCTTCAACCATGCCAATTGCTTCACAGTAAATAGCCTACATTGTAAATCAACAGACTAATAAACAACAAAAACAAAACATACTCCCCAAATAATTCATACACTTCGATTGTAAATCTCAAACCCTAGTAACTAATTTATCTAACTAAATGACTACTAAGAGAATGTAATCTATACAATTTTGAAGTTAAGTAATTCCAAAAGCCTTTCTGAAGAATTGAGGATTTAATTTCCATTACAACATTGCAGATCATGATACAGAAAACAAAACCAGATTAAAAAGTAAACCCTAGTTCGTAAAATTCAAGCATACAAATGTAAATTAATAAGAAATTAGCATACCATAGCTTCCAAATACCGTAATCTTTCTCTCGACATTTCCTCTCGCGCCTGAAACATCAATAAACACAAATTAAAACAAACCATTCAGAAAACAAAAACATGAAATTGAATTGGATTGATTATGGATAAAGCTGAGAGTGAAATCAATCGTACAAGTTGGAGATCGTTGTAGACAGACTTGGAGATAAGAGATCCATCTGGAGCTAAACAGTGACGCTCCAATTGATCAATCAATTGTGTTACATCTGGTGGGAGGTTTTGGCCGCCTCCTCCTTTCGCCATTTTTGTATTTCAAAAACTTAACGATTACCTTCTACTGTTGAATACTTTATATAGTTTATAGTTACATCGGCCGGCCGATAAACCACTGTTTGAATTGGAATCGTAATTGAATCAAATAATTACTTGCAGTCGGAGATGTGATCTACGGTGGTTTGGTAAAATGATCGTAAGAAAGATTTAGCACCAAAAGTTACATTTTTAATGAAAATCGTAATTTTAAATATATAATGAAGAAAATAGTAATATTTAATAAACTACAGGGACTAAAAATGTAATTTACTCTATAAAATAATTTAGGTATTTAAATCTTTAAATAAAGTCAACAAGTTAGAGCAGGATTGTGTTTGAGAAGAATAGTTAAGGTGAGAATTATAGGAATAGATCTGGATCATTAATCAAAAACCCACTTATGATTTGCATTTTATATGGGAATTGATTCGGTGCATCACGATGCATCTTATCTTGGTGCATCTATCCTAATATGCATCCAAAAGTGAATATCTCTTCTTACACTTCTTACTTTAACTCTATTTCTCACCTGGGTTCCAGGGACGGATCTGTATGGTGGCATACGGTGGCACGTGCCTTGTAATCAACCAAAAAACAAAAAAAAATTGAAATCAACCGAAAAAACTACTGAAATCAACCAAAAAATTCGAAAAAATCCCTTGAAATCGATAAAAAAGAAAAACTTTAAAATTCCTCGAAATGAAGCAAAAAAAACTTAAAAAAATCCCTCGAACCGGTGGGATTAGGCTAAAAACACATCGAGTGATATTGAACCTTAGTAAAAACATGAAAACACGTCGATAAAAACCGTGTGTTTGATAAATATTTTTTGTCTATATTATATGATGTCACCGCATGAAAAAATTTCTAGGTCCGTTTCTGACTGAACCCAACCCAAGACCTCAAACGAGAGGTTTGTTAAACAATGAATGGACAAGTGTCTAAACGTATACATATGAAAATAGATCCCCAAATATTCAAAGTACTTTTGAAGAAATCGATATAGGAAATTAGAAATTGTCCTTTAATGGTAAAAAAATGAAACTTGTATTTAGAGCATCCACAATGCATAACCTATCCAATAACTTATTGTTTTTGCCATATCAGCTTTCCACTAACTTATAGCTGACATCGGTTACTATCTTTAACAAAAAACTAAAAAGATTTAGTTATGACAAACTCTAACCTTCCTCTTATCATAAATTGATTCATATTTGTAACCCTGGTTAAAAAATAATGCATGTATTGATGTTATAGATTCGTGAATAATCACTTGTTAATCACATAGACCAATACAAATGGGGATATCAATCGCGAATAATCACTTGTTTTTCAATTTTCTCACCACGCATTAACATTAAGACTTAGGTCATTTACCATATAAACACTAATCAGTAAGATTCAACACTTTCACTTAAACTTTTACCTAGTAAGCGCTTACCAGGTAAAAGTTTAATAAACGACCCATTACTTTTTACATTAGTAATATACGATTGGCCTGATTTTAATATAAATAGGTGTACATATTAATAACGCCCGAATAAAACGACAACTCTTCTCAAGAGACTTCTTTAATTTAGAAAGTAAAACTTGCATAAAAGATAAAAGCATTGAAAATAGCATGAATAAATAACTCAAATCCTTCATTGTTTTGGCAAACACTTGTTAATAATTTATGTGCTACCAAAATCTTAAATCTTACCAACAAGTACAGAAAAGAACACAACTCTTTATTCAGAAGACTCAAATGCAAAAAACACAAAGGTGTAGTAGCATTTTGGAACTAACTCCAACATGGCTTCTATTTCTTTATCAAGTTCCTGATTACATATGGAAGGATTCCACCATGGTCAAAGTAAGTCAACTCTACCTGCAAGTAAAAAACACACAATATTACCATTCACAATTCTATTTTAACTCATCAAATAAAAGAGTAAACTCTAATTTTGGTCCCCGTGGATTACTGAAATATTTAAAAGTGGGACCTAAACTTTTGATAACTCTAAAAATCGTCCCCGTGGTTCTCATTTTGCTCTGAAAGTGGTCTCAATCACTAACTCTGTTAATTTTCTCTGTTAATGTCAGGTATATTTTTGTCTATTTAGGCTATACTTCCCTAATTTTCTTTATAAAATTAAACATATAATATCTTGTATTTATGTATAATATGTGTATATGTATAAAAATCAACAGAAATGGACAAATTACTAACTTGTTTTTTTTTTTTCATTTTAAGCTCTTAATCACCACTTATGTCTGTCTGATTCGTTTAGACGTTTCATAACCATTTCAGAACTGAAATTAGACTTCATCACCTCTTAAAAAACAAACGCCACCTAAGACACTGTTTGTTTACCTACCTCTTAACAGTTCCACTAAGAGGCAGTCTCTGAATCGTTAAGAGGTTAATCTTATTTGGTAAAAAACAAGCCTATCTCTAAATGGTTCCAAAACGCTCTGAATCATTTTGTATCCGGGGCCTCCCTTAACCATTCTGAGCCCTAATTGGTTCTAATTTCATTTTGAACAACTACTAAACAATTATATTTTACTTTGCACTATATCATAAAGCCTCTTAATCATTCTGACCACTTAACCATTCAGCAACTGCCAAACAGCCACTCATCAAATACGTACTGATTAGAAAAGAGGTAAGACGAAGAGCATACCTGTGTGTCAAATCGCGCTGTACATGTGAAAGATTTACCATTGTCGGTTGTAACCGTAACATCTTGACCGGGCTTAATGTCACTGGCTTTCGATGGTAAGTCTATTGTGTAACGTTCATGGCCAGTCAGCCCTAGCGTGTCAGCATCTTCACCGGCCTTGAAACACAATGGGATAATACCCATTCCAACCAGGTTACTACGATGGATTCTCTCAAAACTTTTCGCTATTACTGCTTTCACTCCCTGCAAAAATGGTAGAAAAGAAGTGTTCATATCAAATTGCTGTTTACTACCCTGCTTAACAGCTCTCACACCTGTTAAGCTACGGGAGGGCTCTTTAGGGGCTGTTTGGTTATCTGTGTGGATTAATTTGTTTGTATAGATTGGAAAGATTTTTGTTTGGGAGGGGTTTTTCATAGAGGAAAGGAGCGTGTTTTTTAATTGGGAGGGGCAGTATTGAGCTCATTAAGCTGCTAACAAACAAGCCCTTGGGGCTGTTTGTTGGTTTTCCATTAAGTCCTTTATCGATAAAGTAGTCCGTATAGATTGGGAAGGTTTTTGTTTGTGAGGGTTTTTTATAGAATGAAGGAACGTGATTTTTGAAAAGGGAGGGCAGGTTCGGAAGAAAAAAAACTTTGGCTTTCTGCAAAGTCATGTATGGCTGATAGAATAAGTTGCGGGTCTCATTAAACTCATTAAGCTGTTAACAAACAATCCCTTAGTCGGTCAGTGATTAGTGCTGACCCATTCAGCACTTTTCCCATTTTGCATCAGGAAACAGACCCTAAAAAAGGAAATTAAATATTTCCGTACCTGTAACATCGGACCCTTAGCAGCCCAATCCCGAGAACTTCCACTTCCATATTCCGCTCCAGCCAAAACAATAGTATCCTGCCCAGCCTCTTTATACCTCTGCAACATTCACACACCAAAAATCTCACCATAAATCAACTTAAAAAAACAACCAAACGACACCATAAACATTAATTATTAAAAAAAATCAACAAATTCAAAGAAAATAATACCGTTGCTACATCAAACACAGAAAGCTTCTCTCCCGTTGGAATATGAATCGTCTTCGGGCCCACCTCCCCATTTAATAACTTATTAACAATACGGATATTCGCAAAAGTTCCTCTCGCCATAATTTCATCGTTCCCACGACGACTACCGTAAGAATTAAAATCCTTACGGTCAACCCCACGGTCAAGGAGGAACTTGGCAGCCGGGCTATCTTTATGGATACTGCCAGCCGGAGATATATGGTCAGTGGTGATACTATCACCGAAATTCAACAAACAATAAGCATCTTTCACTCCATGTGGACCCGGTGGGTCCATGGTCATGTCCTTGAAATATGGCGGTTCATGAATGTAGGTCGAGTTAGGGTCCCACGAATAGAGACTGGATGAAGGGACGGACAACTTATTCCACATTGGATTTCCCGATGTGATAGCTTCATAAGTGCTTTTGAACATATCGGGCAGCACGCTTGATTGGACCACCTGTCGAATTACCATAATTTTCATTTCAGTCAAGAATTATCTTCAGCCTAGACAGTAGAGATGGCCAAAAACCGGTCCCGGGCCTCAACAGTGTTTTTGTACCCGGTCCCTGCAATTTCAAGCCGGGCCGTCTAAGTAGTCCCATAAACGGTTACGAAAACCGGTCCCAAACCGGCCCTTACATAAAAATAAAAAATATATTTTTTTTATAAACACATTACTTTTATTTATTAATTTTATTTATTAATTTAATATATTATATATGTAATTGGGTCACTCAAATACACCTTAAAACACGTTTTATTGTAGTTTTATAATTGATTTTCAAACAAATATACTTAAAAAATACGTTTATTATAGTTTTATAATTGATTTTCAATCAAACACATCTAAAAAATACGTTCTATTATAAATTGTAATTGGTTTTCAATCAAATACAATTAGAAAGTTAGAAATACATATAAATATATATATATATAAATACATTTTTTTGTAAAAAATCAGGCCGGTCCTACGAATTGCTCCAAAAGTGTAACCGGTCCCGTCCTCGATCGGTCCCGGTCCCGGTCCTGGGCCGGGCCCATTTGGCCATCTCTACTAGACAGTACGGAAAAAGAAAAGATTCAAAGACGTAAAAGTACCTGAGCGATTTCTTCGTTACTCGGCCAAACATCCTTGAAATACACACTCTTTCCGTCCTTTGTAGTCCCAATTGGCTCCTTTTCGAAGTCGATGTCAACCTAAAACACAACATTCAAAACCTTTGATGATTAAGCCTCTTAACTACCAGAATCATCGACCTTCTATTTTTCAAGGTAGAAAAAGGAACAGATAAGTGGAGAAAATACAACTCGCCCCATTTCAAAATAAATGTAAGCAATGAAAAGGACACGAATTTTAGAAATATGTAATTATAACATTTTTTAATTAACAAAATGACAATTTTACCCTTGAAGTAGTATTGAAATTCTCTCTCATAATTAAGGGTAGAATTGGCATTTACTTTTTGAGAGTGGACACTTATTTAGGATAAACTAAAACAGAAACATGGACACTTAGGGGCTGTTTGGTTGGTTTTCCATCAAGTCTTTTATGGACAAAGCTGTCTGTGTGAATTATGTCTGTATAGATTGGAAAGGTTTTAGTTTGGGAGGGGTTTTTCATAGATGGAAGGAGCTTGTTCTTTAATAGGGAGGGACAGGTTTGGAAAAAACTTGGCTTTTTGCATAAAGCACGCCCCCTAAAAGCTTACTGAATAAGCCACTTTCTATATCAGTAATCCACTACCAAGAAGTCATCTACAGCTGACCAAATAAGTTGCGAGTCCCATTAATATTTTGGGATGGAGGAGGTAATAAGATAACTTACATACTGACACTTAAAAAACATACACGATTCCATTTTTCACATACCGTGCCAGCAAGAGCATAAGCCACAACCAAAGGAGGTGAAGCAAGATAGTTGGCTCGTGTCAGAGGATGAACACGCCCTTCAAAGTTTCGGTTTCCGGAAAGCACAGCTGCAGCAACAATATCTGCAAGAGACGACCCCACAAAATGCTAAAAAAAACCACCAAGGATCTGAACGATACATTCTCAAGCTAAACTTTGATGAACCTCTTAAAAACTTGAAATTACAATCATACCATTGTCTGCAATTGCAGAGGCAACTGACTCATGAAGATCTCCGGAGTTCCCAATACATGTGGTGCAGCCATAGCCCACTATATTGAATCCCTGTTGATCCAAGTACTTTTGCAGGCCACTACATAATAATTAAGAGGAAAGCTTATCAACTAGTTATTTATAAAGATTTAATGCTCAGTTCTCGAAACCTTTTTTATGAAGGAAAAGAAAGGGAGGGAAGACGATAGTTCGTGTGAGAATAAGAGTTAAGGTGAGAAGTGTGAGAAGGGATTGGACCCTTGATCATTTTAAATCCCAAAACAACTCATGAATTGCCATTTAGAAGGGAATTGATCTAGTGTATCTCATTAGTGTTGATCTAGTGTTTCTCTTCAATTAGGATTGATCCAAGGGTGGAGATCCCTTCTTACCCTTCTCACCATAACTTCCATTCTCACAACACCTAGCCCAGGGAGGGAAGTAAAAAAACTAGTGTTTATGAAACTTTTTTAGGAGGGAAAGGGAAGGGAAAGAAAATGATGATAAGTTTCCTCCCAAATGTGGGAGGAAAGGAAAGGAAAGGAATGAAATTAAAACCCTTTTAAAAAAAATTATTAAAAACTACAAAACTACTCAATCTTTCATTCTAAAGGATATATTTTTGAAGGGTATATTAGAAAAAATGACATATTTCCTTTCCTTTCTCTTCTGTTCAAGAACATGAAAAATTGTTTTCTTTCTTTTCCTTTCCTTCTTTATCGAGAACACAAATAAAAAAGAATATTTTCCCTCCCTTTCTTTTCCTTCTATTTCTTTTCCTTTCTTTTCTCCCCAAATTCAAGAACACGGTAAGGGGGTGTTTGGTTTGATGGAATGATTTTGAGGGATTTGGATTCCGTGGAAGGATTTGAATTTGTAAGCAATTGGATTTGAAATAGAATTGAATTTCATTCTTTATAAATAACTATAAATATAATTAAATTGCCTTTTTATTAACTGATTATTACAAAATAAATGTTTTAAACATATTTTAGAACATTGTTACATACAAATTCTACAAAATCCCGTGATACACTAACCATCCCTGTGGGATTTCAAATCCAATAAATCCTACGAACCAAACATGGGATTGGAATGGAATTCAATTCCAAATCCAGTCCAATCCCACAAACCAAACGGGACCTAAGGGAAACTTTCATTTTCAAAGTGAGAAATAAAACAAACTAGTTTTTTTTACCTCTGGAGCAAGTATTTTGTAACGACCCCAGAACCAGGAGCAAGGCTTGTTTTGACCCATGGCTTGACCTAAAACACAATAAGAAAAAGACTAGCTTAACAAAAAAGCACATAGAATTATCCTCTTACAAAAGATCAAGAAGCAAAAATGTTGCCATAAACCAACCTCCAAACCAAGTTCACAAGCCTTCTTTGCAACAAGACCAGCCCCAAGCATGACACTAGGGTTAGATGTGTTTGTACAACTTGTGATAGCGGCTATCACAACGCTACCATGCCTCAGTTCAGCAGTTTGTCCATTAAATGGAAAGCTGATGACTTTTTCTTGTGCCTCCTTCGGTACAGCAAAGCCCTGCATAAAACTTGAAACATTAAAACTAAACAGCACCAAATCCATATGTAATATTTTTAGTTTTCTTATACTCTTTAATTATGTAATATTTTTAGTTTTCTTAGACTTTTTGTAACTATCTAATATGCATTTGGGAATCGGATGTATTTAAACTTTTCATTTGTTTGGACTATGGTAACGTTATCGTTGATTTTATAATGAAGTTTCAATCTTACAATTATTGGATTGTAAGTTTTCCACTTTTATTAATTGACACTATCCTATAGTGAGAATCTGAACTAACAAGAGCCTCAGCAACAATGACAATCCAATGCGAAGAAATTAAATATTGCTAGTAGCAAATAACACAATAGTCTTATCTCACCTTAAATCCAACTTTGTTGTCAAGGCATGCATGCCAATCGGTCTTCATTTCTTTTATGGGAACTCGGTCATGAGGCCTGTTAGCAGGAGAGTAGTAATGGATTTGAGTATGAATTTAAAAAAAAAAAATGAAAAATAACATAAACATAAACATATAAAAATTAGAATATAATACAACATCGCAACATGTCATACCTTTTAGGACCAGAAATACAGGGTTCAACATCACTTAGATCCAGTTGTAGATGAGCTGAGTAAACTTTCTCTTGTTGAGGCTGATTTCACAAGATCAATTAGCAACAAAATGGATAAAGTTTATAAAAAGATATATGATAAGGGAAACGTGAAGGGAACTAACCTCACTATAATCGACAAACATTTTGTTTGCTCGCAAGTATGCTTCAATCATAGCCACCTACAATAAATCAAGGAAGAAAATACCATAAAATTAATGCACTCTCAATTCCAATCTCGTTCAAAATTTTATTTACTAAAAAGATAATTTCTTTCTGAATAAAAAGAAGAGAACTCACGGTATCATCACTTCTTCCCGTTAGTTTAAGGTACTGCAGGGTGACGTGATCTACCGGGAAGAAACCCATGGTTGCACCGTACTCCGGTGACATATTTGCAATAGTTGCTCTATCAGCCAATGAAAGCTCACGCATACCCTCACCTACATGTACCAACCCAACAATGAAAAAAAGGAGAAAAAAGGTATGACTTTCAGGGCCTCAATAAATATTTATGTGAAGCGTGCTTAAAGAAATGATGAAAAAATATATAATTACCGAAGAACTCAACAAATTTGCCAACAACGCCATGCTTTCTCAACATTTGGGTTACGGTTAACACCAAATCGGTAGCTGTGACACCATTTTGCAACTTTCCAGACAACTTGAATCCAACAACACCAGGCAATACCATGCTCATGGGCTGTCAATATCAGATGAAAGTTGATTCAATTATAATAAACATGCCATCCCAACCCACCAGCCATTAGATAAAAAAGAATTTTCTCCAACTCTTAAGCTGTCTTCTCGAATTTTGAGAAGTAAAGAAAAAATAAGAAAAGAAAGAAATGTTCTTGAGAGTGATGGAAAAGAAAGGGAAGAAAAGAAAAGAAAATAAAGTTTCATGTTCTTGAGCCGGAGAGAAAGGAAAGGAAAGATGTCAATTTTACAAATATACCCTTATTTATTTTACAGCAGAATGTAATTGATGGGTAGATGTGTGATTTTATAAATATTTTTAATTGTTGTTATTTCTTTTCTTTGCTTTCCTTCCCTTTCCTCCCACATATTTGGGAGGAAAGTTTTGGAAGGAAAATCAACCTTATTTTCCTTACCACCCACAACAAATAGATGTCTGTAAAGAACTTTCAAACCATGATTAGGACTACAGAATCAAACTTATCGGCCAGATTGAAAACTAACTACTAGAAGCAACTTTAAAAATCCATATAAGTTAAATAACTTGTAAAACACTATACCTGTCCGAGCATTGTTGCCTCTGCTTCAATTCCTCCTACTCCCCAACCAGCAACTCCCAATCCATCGATCATAGTTGTGTGGGAATCAGTTCCAACAACACTATCAGGATATAGAACCCCATCAGTGTTGAAGACAACTCGACCAAGATACTCAAGATTGACCTGGAGATATAAAAATAACCTGCTTAATCTTGGATTCTAGTAGAGTTTTCCAAACATATGCAGAGGGAAGGCAAAGAAAAAAGAGTATAAAGTGCACGCCAAAGCAAACATTTAAGGACTTGCCAGATAGAATGTGGCATGAGCCATGCACTACAAGTCTATAACCATGTGCTTTGAATCTTTAAATCTTTTTTTTACCTGGTGAACGATACCAGAACCAGGAGGAACAACAAGCATGTTGTCAAAGGCATGTGATCCCCATTTAAGGAAGGCAAACCGCTCATTGTTGCGCTGAAATTCAAGGTCCATGTTTGCTTGGACAGCATTTGCACTTCTTGCGACATCAACCTGAACGGAATGGTCGATCACAAGGTCTACGGGCACCTGGAAAATATCAATATTTCAAATCATGAAATAACTATCAATGGTTAAAAATTATGCAATCATGGAGAGTTATATCCCCAATATACAGCATATTATAGGTTTAATTAGCATTTCTACATTGCAAATTTGCAATAAGGTCAGTTAGTATACCTCCATCATACGAATATATACAAAATGTCAATGGTGGACAAATAAGCAATAACGAAGAATTTAGTGTAAAAAAGGACATGATACAGAAAAGGGAAAATGGCTTAACTCTCAAATAAACAATGACGGAAAGACTAATGTGTAGATTAATCACATGCGTCAATGGTTT